>CM028331.1:35436405-36647794 GCA_016647705.1 Eucommia ulmoides
CACTTCTATAACCCTTAGAATCATGTTGCATTTTGAATTTAATATTTACAATTATTGGGATAAGTTCTTTGTGAGAAAAACAAGGAAATCTTTTGTATTGTTGTGAGGTTGTAGCTCAGACCTAAATTTTTCTGGGTTTGATCGAGAGTGTGATTGAGTATAAAGATAAATTGTTCAGTTAGGATTGTACAGATTTGATTCTCACCTGGTAAGAGAATCAGAAGGGTTTAGTGGATTGAATTCCCTGTGAGAGCTCAAAAGAGTATACATAGGCAAAAGTAGTTTATCGAGCCATTATAAAATTTCTGGTGTCACTTGTCTCTATCATTTATCTCTTTGTGTATGTTTAGTTTACACACTTTAGCAATTAATCAAGATTAAAATCGACTAGGCAAAATTAATTTAATTAAAATTTTAAATTATCCAATTCATCCCTTTGGATAGATCTTTGGGCCAATAGATCTTTTAAACCTACCATTTTAAAATTCCACTCTATTTGGAGAATAGAAGTGGTTATATAAATCCCTCTTCGTTAACTGGCTAATTTCATAAATTTCCTTAAAACCATGCAGGAATTAATTTTCAATGAAACACATTCTTTATATTTTATTAAACACAATTTTGAGAGACCACTACCTTTATTTTTTAGAAATTAAATAAAACCATCCTGATATTGCTCGAACAAGTTAAAATATGGACATACGATAACATCAAATCATATAGTTCTTTAGGTGTGACAACAAAATGTCGGCCTAGCAACATTATTTTTATTTTAAACAATATAGTTATATTTTATGGTTTGCTCAAAAGGAAAAACAAAAAAATTGAAGCAACCACCCTTATTATCACAAAAATCATTTGACTATAACAATATAAATGTAAGCAGTTTAAGGCTTATGAATCTCCATATCATGATAATCATTATATCCAGTTCGATTATCTTCTATTATTATTATTAGTTTTTTTTTTTTGAAACTAATTTTGTTCAGAATGCGTGGCTGCATCTTCCAACAAGTACTTTTCGCAGGACCTGACCTTGTAGAGATCTCTCAACTACGTTAACTCAAGTGAGTCTTATCACTTAAATTAATATAAATTATATTAGTAGTTCAATTATCCAATCATAAGTAAAAATAACTATACAATTAGGCTATGAAAATTGAATTCTTAGCACTATATGCAATGAATATAGTTCGATTATCCAATCATAAGGAAAAATAACTATACAATTAGGCTATGAAAATTGAATTCTTAGCACTATATGCAAGAAGACAATAGTAAAATAAAGGGTTAATTACATTTTACCATTATGTGATTAGGCTGTTTCGCACTTACCCTTCTATAGTATTTTTTTCACCACTTACCCTCCATGTGCTTGTAGACTAAAGTGTAATAGTTAAGTTTTTCGTTAACTCTAATGGCAACAGCAAAAGTAAACAAAAATCAGTTAATTTGGTTAAATGACATTTATACCATTAAAATATTTTAGTATGGACTATTTTTATATATATTTAAAAACTTAAGGGGTTATTGTGTATTTTTTTCTTTTATATGGAAATTTTATTTCTATTATGTTCTCATATTCTTAAACAATTTTTTTTTGGAAAAAGAACAAAATTGTTCCTAAATTTTTGTTTTAATTTTCCTGATAGAAGCAAAAATTTGGGACACATAATTAAACAATCAACACCTAATATGTTGTTCGTTTCTTTGATCAATTCATATGAACAAAGCATCTTACCAATGTGGATTAAAGTATGCCACATTTTATCGCAAACAATTATTAATTTGAACGAGGAAAAAATAGCATAAAAAGGAAACTGAAAGAAATCGGAAAACATTGAGTAGTCACCAACAATTATTGTTTTGCCCGAGCAAAAAACTAGGCCTTATTTTCTGTTAAATGTGTACATATCTATACGCTAGTAATTCTCGGAAATATATTTCTACAGTATAAAATTTAATTTTATCAATTATCATATTGTAAAGATAAATAAAAAATAAACAGTAATTGATATTTCTTAATTCCAAAATAATTTTAGTTTAAATAAAAAATAAAATAAACTAAAAGGATTCTCTATATAATCAATGTCGGTTCCACCTAATCGTGAAATAATATATCAAGGAACACTGATATACAATGTAAAATCATGGTTACATTGAATAGTACATGAATTGAGAATAAAATGTTTTACTTATTTTAAAATTTAGTCTACTTTGTACATATATCCACCTACTGAAGTGTCCAAAATTTACCATAGAAGAAGCATACATGCATTTGATATGGGCACCTTAATCCACACCAATTTTTTCCCATGCAAAAATAGTAGGGTGGTCTTGAACCTCTCTTAACTCCAAAAGCTAATTCATGAGATGAGACTTTCCCTCGCACTTATAACCTTACCGCTAATCCTTTTTATATCTGATAATAAATTCAATTTTTTCTTTCCACACATCGGACCTTTGGTCTGCTAACCTTCTAACAATCTCTTTCTTTGTGACTATTAGATCAGAATTGTTGTAACTTAGACTTTGATACCAAAGTAGAGTGGTTTTTTCTCACACTTATAATTTGACCACCAACTTCTTCCATATCTTATGTGGGATAAACCCAACAATCTCTCTCTCACATATCGAGCCTTTGGTCTGCTAACTCTTGGTCAGTCTCTCTCTTTGTGGTTATTGGGACAGAATTGTTGTAACATGCACTCTGATATCAGTGTGGGGTGTCATAGGCCTCTAACAACCCCAAAAGCTAACTCATGATATAAGACTTTTATTCGCACTTATAATGTGACCACTAATCCCTTTTACTTTTGATATGAGATAAACCCAACACTAATAATATGATAGTTAACTGTAATTTTACATATAATATTGATTCCAACCAACTTTAATTTGTTTTAATTTAGACATGTTTTTGAAGTAGAATGTGATATATCGCCACGATATGCCCAGCCAATTATGTCTTAAAGCTAAAGGCTACACCCTTAAGTCTTTGTGTTCATTATATACATATAAGACCACTTTTCCTTTTATAGCCATATCAACATCACTTTTATCTTATCAAAAACGAAAAATAAACAAACAAACAAAAACAACATTTTATACACAAGAAGGCCTCATTTTTATACACAACAATGCATCATTTTTTACTCTTTCTTTTTAGGGAAGGCTATATAGAACTTTGCACCCTTAAGTTTCAATTTCACATGTATAGCACATTAAACCTTTTATTTATATACCGTCTAAAAAGGCCGTATAACTGCATCAAGAAACTTACAAATAATAATAATAATAATAATAATAATAATAATAATAATAATAATAAATAAATAAATAAATTAATTAATTAATTAGTTAAATTAAATTGAGAAATACAGGTTTTTGGTGAAATTTTGCCCAATTAAATGTCTAAGACAAAGTCATGAAACTTAAGTTGTAATTGAAATGCAAATTTTAACAGTTTCTCATGTAATTAAAATAATATAAAATTTAAAATTTAACTAAACTAAAACAATGGTATATTTTTGAGTTCAAACAAATAACAAATACATTTGATTAAATCATGAGCTTTTTATTATTTAACCATTATTTACGAGTTAGGTTAAAAAAATATATTTTTAAACAATTATGTTATAAATTACTATTTTTTAAAAACGTTGTTAGTTTATAATCCTTTCACCGTATAAAGAGACGTTTATACTCTTATATATATAATATATAATGTAAAAACCCTAATCATGTATTTTCAAAACCCCAGCCGCAATCTCTTCTTTGTAAGGGGCACATATTTTTTTTTCTTGCCAGAGATGTCACTGTCAAGAGTGTTCCAGTGACCTACATGGAAGCACCTCTGGAAGTCGTCAGGGCTAAAGGAGGAGGACAGATTTGAACTACTCGAATCTCTAGAAGTTCTGCAGCGCGGTTCCTCCCTCATCGCCGCCATTAAATCTCTGAAATCAGTTGGTTTTTCTTGTAGTTCACTTTCTGGGTCACTGCCGACCGCTATGCATTCGCTTTCAATCGTGAGGTGACTCATTATTCTTCAGATCTGTTCGAAGACCAACTCGTCACAAGGTATAGCCAGCGGTCCCTAGTTGCCGAACCTGTACGCTTCCTTTGGCTCAACCAGGAGCAAATCTGAAATCGGATAGTTCAGACATGAAGCTCGTACCATGAATCTTCAGCAACCGTTCCCCGCGGAGATCGGCACGTGTCCTGACAGTACATCTTATGGGACTCGTCCTCCAGCGGTGACGCGTTGAGACGAAGATGCCGCGACATTTTTTCGTCATCGGCGTAGCATTTGTTGGATCCTAACAATGTGACAGCATCTGTTGGATCCGTGTCTACCCTACCGTCGTCCAGATCGTCGTCGTTTGCCACTCTCTCTCTAGCCCTCACCTTCACTGCAGATATGGACGGTAACACACCCCATAGCCTGTAGATCTGCAAATCTGGACAGAGGCTGGTCTTTATCCAGATTGCCGTCGTCTCTATATTTACTTGTGTATTTTTTTAGTATGATTCCGCATAAGACGAAGCGTGGGGAGACGGCGTTGAAGAGGTTGAAGGTGTACGGAGCAATTCCACTATCGTAGTATAGAAATTTTTTAGAATTTTCAATGCTACTCATAAGTTTTTTCTCTCTTTGGTAGAATGCAAATCATGATTTCTTCATTTTTAGTTTTTAGAATATTAGATCTAGAAATCGTCGTTCGCTGTCATGCTTGTCATGTCCCATGCTCACTGTGCTCGTCATTTACAACTCTTTCTCTCATCTCAGATCTGAAAATCTCGAGATTTTCAAATTCCAGATATTTGGATGTTCATATTAGTTTTTGTTATTTTTGTAATTTTTTTTTTTTGAAATATTCACAAATGTGTTAACTCACGATTTGCGTGAATGTTGATGTGTTTACATAGAAGTGTACATTCTCAATATTTTGAATTGTTCTAAATTTTGAGTGAACATTTGCACAGAAATGTGAATTATTACTGAGTGAAATATTGAGTGAATGTTGATTGAACTATTACTCTGAAATATTTGGGTGAGACTTTTGAGTGAATATTGAGTAAGTTTAGAATTGAGTAAACTGAAATAGTATTATGAAATATTGAGTAAACATTTTTACATAATATTTGAGTAAAAATTGAGCAAACATGGAATTAAACGAATTGAAATAGTGTTATCAACTGAAATAGTGTTATGAAATATTGAATGAACATTCCACATAATATTTAAGTGAAAATTGTGCAAACATAGAATTGAATATATTGAAATATTGAGTGAATATTCACACAATTGTCAGAATGACACATTTCGTAAATAAAAATAAACAGAGAGGACATTTGTTGGGGACTTTTATTATAATATCTTTTAGGACAATAAACTTAATTATTTAAATCAAATATTTTTTTAACAATTTTACTATCCTTAAAAGACTAAATAATAAATTGCTCTTAAATCATAGATAAATAAAAATGGATACAAATCCATTCAATAAAAATAAGATTAACTCATAAAATAGGATAATATATACAACCAAACAGGGCCTTAATTTTTGTTGATTTTCATAGATTTTTTTGTGAAATATTCACGAATATGTTAACTCACGATTTGCGTGAATGTTAACGTGTTTACATAGAAGTGTACATTCTCAATATTTTGAATCATTCTAAATTTTGAGTGAAAATTTACACATAAATGTGAATTATTGTCGAGTGAAATATTGAGTGAACGTTGATTGAACTATTGTTCTGAAATATTTGAGTGAAACTTTTGAGTGAACATTGAGTAAGTTTGGAATTGAGTAAACTGAAATAGTATTATGAAATATTGAGTAAACATTTTCGCAGAATATTTGAGTGAAAATTGAGCAAACATGGAATTAAAAAATTTGAAATATTGAGTAAATATTTACACAGTTATCAACTGAAATAGTGTTATGAAATATTAAGTGAACAATCCAGAGAATATTTAAGTGAAAATTGTGCAAACATAGAATTGAATGTATTGAAATATTAAGTGAATATTCACACAATTGTCAAAATGACGTATTTCGTAAATAAAAATAAACGGGGAGGACATTTATTGGGGACTTTTACTATAATATCTTTTAGAAGTATAAACTTAATTATTTGAATTAACTGTCTTTTTTATAATTTCACTATCTTTAAAAGACTAAATAATAAATTGATTTAAGATAAATAAAAATGCATACAAATCAATTCAATAAAAATTAGACAACTCATAAAATATGATAATATATACAACCAAACAGGGCCATAATTTATTCGCCTCAACTCGCACACAAACTTCCTATCTAGGCACCCCTCTAACGGAGTTCAACAGCAAGCAAGTTGTGTTTGCTTTAATAAAATTAGAGTTTAAAAAAAATGAATGTATTAAAAAAATAAAAAATAAAAATAAAAATTATATACAACCATTTCTCTAACACTTTCTACCTTAGCTAAATAATCTACAATAATATTAACTTCCCTGTAGTAGTACGAAATAGAAATATGAACTTTAAAAGGCAGATCCTTTATATTCCTAATCAGCAAAGTTAATCTCCAAGGCAATGTAGATCTCCCAACAACCAACTCGACTAACAAGGAATTATCGGTGACTTTATACACAGAGAGTCACTCGAACTCAATACAATATTGAAGCGCAACGTTTTTGTCTCTGCAAGGAAACAACCTATAACAAAAAGATCTCTATCACATAAACACACACAGACAAAGAAGACCATCCTACACATTGTACACAAGAAGCTGCCGGTATACAACATACTATAAAAAAGGTAGGTTTAAAACATGAACCACCACTTTACATTGTGGTAATTATTGAATCCAAGAATAAGGAGAAATTTCATTAAAATCTGCCCCAAAAGCTCTACACATATTATCGCAAAAAGGAAACAATAAATAAATAAATAAATAAAATAAAATAAAAAATTTGCATAAATCACATGGAAAGCAGTCTCTCTACTAATTTTAGCCTCACTGGAAAACAAAAAATAAATATAAATAAATAAAAGTTAACAAAATCCAATAAAGTTTTTTTAGTGCAAACTTACTAAACTTCAAATTACTTTCATTAGCTTTTGACTTGGGAATTTCCATGTGAGATGGAATTAAAAAAAATAAAATTGTAAACATTAAAATTAAACCTAAAAGAATATAAGATTGGTTTGTTGCTTGCCTTTGCCTTTGAAACAATTGTCTGGGATTTTTATCAGTTCTTATCTCAGTTTTTTATTTCGTTTCATTTTTGAGTCCAAGTGAATATTGCCATAAAACTAGGATTTGTTTTGTTTTAATGTGGCCCACGCCGAGGCATTGACAAATAAAACCTCTTTTGCCAAACAATAACACATATCATTTCAATGACGAAAAATAACTAGAGTTGATTTATTATTGTGTAAAATAACAATCATAGGTCATCAACGATTAATCAAAGAAATTAAAACACAATATAAGTAGAACATATAGATTCAATAATAATAATAATAATTATTATTATTATTATTATTATTATTATTATTATTAATGAAGGAATTATTTTAAAAAAGGACAATAATGCCTTCATATATCATCATTGACATGAATTTTAATGACATGAATTGAATTTTAATAACATGAACTGAATTTTAATTACTTGTGTCAAATCAGGTGAGGATGTAATTAAAACAACAAACACTAGAAACCCAGTTCAATATTCCATTCTTGCCTTTGTAAATGGGTTGTGACGTGTAGAATGGAGGTATGAACAGTAAATAAATAGGCTTAAAATGCTTCTTCTGATAATGAAATTCCATACTCGTTTGAGGTTGAGCGATCATTCTTGATTTCATATCTATTTTGTTCCCCATATATATATATATATTTATGTTTTTCAGTGTGTATATATTTCTATTAAGTTCATTTTTGTAACCACACAAGTTTTGAATCTTTTATGAAAATCAGAGCTAAAAGTCTCGTTCTATGGACATTGTAATGTAAACCCTATGCACTCTTTTAACCATAACTAATGATATAGTTGGAATTTTGTGATGAAACCAGATGAATATGAAAGTAGAATTAACTAAATTTTATGACGAGTGGTCATATGACTAGAATGGAGTTCAAACGAGAGAGAGATTGTGAATTTGAAGTTGTTGCTAACCCATTTTCAGACAAGGTTACGATCGCGACCCATCCTAATTTGTACGTGGAGTTGACCCACTTTTGGCTCCGGATTCACCAATCTGAAACCCAAAGTGGTGGGGGCGTCTTAGGGCACAAAAACCATAAAAACGGGCCGGGGGGGAGGGGGGGATCTGTGGCACAAAAATCATAAAAACAAAGTGACTCACTTTCTCCTTCAAACTAGAAATGTTGCTCCACAGCAGCATGATCCTTATAAATTTTACTTTTAATCCTTTTAGAGCTATGTGTAATTATTGCATGATATGAAATCCTGATTTAATGATTCATATATAATGAAATACTCTTCTTAATTGTCTTCTAGAAATTGGTTCTGAGATTAATTATAATTAGAAGTTAGATCTAATACCTGCAGTTTAGATCTAACGATCGTGTAACTTGATTTCTTTGGAATTGATATGATAGATTATGTTAAGCGAATGAGTCACCTCAAATTAATTAATGTTGGAATTGAATCTTGAAGATAGTTTATGCCAATTAAATGGTCAAATAACCTTTGGTAGTAAATCTAGTTTATAGCCATGATTACTTCGTTACACACAAAATTAGATAAAAAAGAAGTAAAAAAAATAACAGGATAACCGAAGTACATGAGCACAAACCCCAACTTGAGCTTTTTCTATTATATTTATCTCGTTTAATTCTATAATTTATTTTAACATTAAAGAAAAAAAATAATTGAATTGTTTCTGTTAGAAAACTAGAAAGAAATTGATAGTTACAATCTAATAATTGTGGATTCGACACTTTAATACTAACATTGTAATACAATGACTTAATGCTAGTATAGGGTTCTAATTTGATACCCATCTCATGTCATTTTGTTGACAGTATATTTGAATAAAGGCAGAAAGCACTTATTGATTAAATATTTTTCAAACCACATTGCATAGATGTCAGATTTTGTTACCAAATGTAAAAATAAAAATATTTGGTTCATTGTCTTTTCATTATTTCATCTCCTACTTTCTTCTTTATTAGGAAGGAGAAAATAGTTGAAAGGACAGCCCAATACATGAAGATTCTTGCCATTGCAGCGTCTGAGAAGGATCAGATATACGTAGCCTTGCTTTGTATACAGAGAGACTGTTTCCAAGATTTGAACTCAAGACTCCAAGTCACTATAGAACAATCTTACCATTGTACCAAGAACCACTCTCCTATATGATCAAAATATAGGAACGAAGGTCTTTCTCTTCTCACATAAATATAGTAAATTCAACTTTAGAAGCTATAACAAATGACCCCATAAATATATTTTAAAAAATATTATTTGAAAGAACTTTCGGAAGAAAAATATTATTTGAAAAAAAAAAAAATTTACTAACAAGACCACTACATGGGGAGCAAGAAAGACAGCAATTTTAAAACCAGACAGATATGGTCAGTAAAATTCGTTTACTAAATTACTAATATTTTATTTTCCCTTCATTTTGCCTTTTTTGGATCAAACCAATGAGCCACTGAGAATACAAAATGCATAAAATGAGATGTTTTCGATAATGATACGTCGAGGACAAAAGAAAATAAAAGGAATAAATCAATTGAAAACCAAACAAAGAAAAATGCAGGCAATGCCAAGGGCAAGAGCGATCAAATCAAAAGCAGAAAAAGGAGAAAATTCAAATAATAAAGGATGAGTAAAATATGGCATCATCATTGAGGCTTGCCCATGACGCATCCGAGAAGTGTGAAGCCAACAAGGACACATTGGCAAACATTTTTTTCCCAATAACACGTATCATGCCAATGGGGGAATGTAGAAAGAGCTTGACCTATTGTTAGGAAAAAATAAAATCGAAAGACATGCAATCCATTAAAGTAAATATATGAGGAAATATATTGATTCGACTTTTTTTATTATTGAAGAAATTATTTAAAAAAGAAAAGAAAAAGGCATTTATATATTATTCTTGACAAAGTAATTAATTATACTAGCTGCATTCAAAGTAAGATGAGACATGACTTTGTTTATATTGCCTAAGGGTGACGGAATAGGAGAAACTAGCGGTGGTTCTTTGAATACATCATCACAATCGATCGCGTAATCAGACATTCTAGCTATTCTTGACCTTGCATTCCAAAATTGGTTGGACGCAAAATATTCTATAGCCTCAGAGACACCATAAACAAGGTGATCATAGTATTCAGAGCAAAAACTAAGACAAGAATGAAGGGTTGGATTAGTCGTCTGAGCAAGTAAGTTCTTCACTTGGGCAAAATTTCTTTGCCCTTGGCCATTGATGCATCAAGCATGATGCTGGCAAGTCCTTTTATATAAGCACCAGAACTCCGAGGATTCAATCTTAAAGTTGACACACAGAGGTTAGGATCTTCTGATGTCTTGCAAATATCTTGTATCAAATCTGCTGAGGATGAACTTACAATAGCAAAAATGAGAAACAATCTCATCCATGATGGAGACCATTTCAATCTTTTTTTAGATTTCGATTTGAGTTTTCCTTATGCAAACAACTAAGGGTGTGGGGGAATAAATAGTACCCCTCTTTGTAGTAATTAATCCCCACAATCATTTAGTGCTAAGGTAGTTTTTGACAATATATTGAATAAAGATATAAATTATTTAATGATTGTGACAATATATTGAATAAATTTATAAATCATTTTAGGAATGTGATAATATATTAAATAAAGGCATAAATCATTTAGTGATTGAATATTTGTGCAATCATATTATAAAGATGTTCAGATTTTGTTACCAAAATTTCCATGTTGAAAATTCATCTATTAGAATGGAATTCTCATGATATTTACATATTCTTATGTTAATTATTAGAATAAATAAAACCCACCAAAAATTATCCTATTTACCAAATCTTTTTTATTTTTATTTTTATTTTGAGGTGGGGAGGAGATTCCCAAATATCATTTTATGAAATGATGTGAACATATCAATGATGCTAACTAATTCACACATGAGGGTTACCGTCTCAACTCTTTTTTCCAAAATTGAATAATCATAGGAGTTTTTTCCACCATTTAATTTCTTCTAAATTTCTTTCTTGTTAATTACTTCATCTTCCTCCCATTCAATTTTTTTTTTTTTTTTTTTTTTTTTTTAAGTCAGAGTTGTTGGAGAATAATGAATTTTTACTTATTTAATTTTTATCAAATCTGTTTTTTTTTTGGGGGGGTTCCCAAATATCATTTAACGAAATGGTGTGAACAAATCGATGATGCTAACTAATTCAAGGGTTACTGTCTCAACTCTTTTTTCCAAAATTGAATAATTTTACTAGGTTTTTCCACCATTTAATTTCTTCTAAAAAAATTGTTAATTACTTCTTCCTGCTCCCATTCTCTCTCTCTCTCTCTCTCTCTCTCTCTCTCTCTCTCTCTCTATCTCTATCTTTTTTTAAATTCAAAGTTTTTTAGTTCCACAATTCATTATTTTAGTTGACCTAAATGGAATTAAAAAGATTAAGCTTGATATTAATAGATAGTTAATTATTTTTATTCATTGGTAGATGTCATAAAACTCATTGAAATTCGTTTTTTATTATTTTTAACAATTATATATGTATTAAGTGTGTTTATAGAAAAGTAAAAGAATATAAAATCTAAACAACAAAATAGAATAGAATTCAACTGACATGTATTTTATTCCAAACAAGCAAAATAGATTTCTTAGGAAATTAGTATGTTGTCCTTCAAAAAAGTTACTTACAATTTTCTATCATCAGTTTAAATAAAAACAAAATCTTCACATAAATTTTTAGTCCTTCAGTTAACGTTAACTATATTAAATTCATTGAGATAATGTTTACTAGATGTGAAGTTCGTATTTGACTGCATCTATACTACGTATAAATGGAGAGTTGAAGAGCAAGGGGTGGTTATTTCTTGTACAGAAATAACTACCTCTCCATGTTTACACTTTCACTTTTTATTTTATTTGTATTGTTATTTAAAATGATTATTTGTAAACTAAATATAGGCAAGTACTAAAAACCAAGTTAAAATAATTGTTAAGGACTAGAAAATAAGTTTCTCTTTAAATAGGACAAAAAAAAAAAAAAAAGAAATAATGGAGGACTATATAATAAAAACCCTAATTCTTAATGAATTCTATTTAATTACAAAAATTCATTCCAAATAGGTATGCATTTTCGTTCTCTATTCTCTTGCCTACCCTTTTTCTGGAGGAAGACATTAGTTCAATGGTCAAAATAAATAAAGAGATACTCTTGTCCCCTCACAAAACTCTGGTAATTTCAATTTTAGAACCTAGAAACAATACCATAAAAATATTTTTAAAAAATAATTAGAATAATTTTTTAAAGAAAAAACTGAATGATATGAAAAACAAAGATAAGAAATTACTAGTGAGGCCACTACTTTGGAAGTAAGTCAACAAGATTTCTGTAACCAGACCAAAATCTGCTTTTTAAATTATAGTTACTAAGGCCCCGTTTGGTAACCATTTCCATCCCATTCCGTTCCCAGATTTTTGGGAATTCTGTTTGGGAATAGCGTTTGGTAATTTTTGTTTCCGTTTCCATTTCATTCCCATTTGAGAATTGTGCCCACTTTTTTTTTAAGAAATGAGAAACAAAAAAAAGTTGTTTCTCATTATTCCCATTCCATTCCCAAAACCCATGATCACTATTCACCTACCGGCCGGCCACCGTCCGCCGCCGCCGGCCGCCGCCGACCGCCGCCGCCGCCGGCCACCGTCCGCCGCCGCCGCCGCCGACCTCCGACCGCCGACCGGTCATCTCCGGCGACCGTCGCCGGTCACCGTCCGGCCGGAATTTTTCCGGCCACTTCCGGCAGTCGCCGGCGACGGCGCCACCGCCGTCCGGTCATCGCCGGCGGGGGCACCGCCGTCTCCGACGTCGGAGAACCGTCGCCGGCCGTTTCCGGCCGGCCGGCGACGGCGCCACCGCCGGCCGGCCAAAACTGAAAAGAGAAAAAAAAAGAAAAAAAAAAAAGGGATTTTAGGATAAAATCGTTACCAAACACAATTCCCTTCCCAAAACAAAAAAAAAATTATCGTTACCAAACGCAATTCTACTCCCAAAAAGAAAACAAAATTCCCATCCCATCCCATTCCATTCCCATCCCACTGCTGGAATTGAAACAGAAACGGTTACCAAACGCCACCTAAATTACCGACGACGCATCACTTTATAAGCTGATGTGGAAATAAGTTTTGATGTGTGACTAACATGGCATTGGTATGTCACTGAAAATTGATGTGTCCATCCTCCACGGCAACAACCACCAAAATGATGTTGCATTGTTGTTAACGTGGATATGCTTGTGGTGCAAACATGCTCCACGTGGCCGATTGACAAGAGGATGATGTGATGAAGGAGGCCAATTGAAAAAAAAAAATTAATTTTATATATATATATATATATATATATATATATATATATATATATATATATATATATATTGCTCAAATAATTCAATAATCAATTAATCAAATGTGTCTTTCTATTACATAAAGTCTTATTATATAGATTTAGAATAATAAACAATAACGACTACTTGACAAAATTGGAATAACGGTTACTTAACAACAACTTGACAAAATAAGAATAACGGTCATTTGACAAAATAAAAATAATGGCTACATGACAAAATATAAATAACAACTACTTTATTAGCTATAATTAACTATTGTAAGAAAAGAAATTAATGATTTTTTTGTCCCCACCGTAAATAACTTTGAAGCGTTAGCCTTAGTCAATCCTCATCAATTCTCCCCGATTGAAAAGAACTCGCCTCCAGAGAGTTATAAGAATGGTACTACTCCAAGAGATATGGTGCAAGTCGTCTTCTTAACTCCTCGTCTAGAATCCACGTTGCATCTAAGAGTGATCAACCATTCCATTTGACAAGATACCTTTGTATCCACTTTGTAACGAGCCAATGATCTCTTCTAACACCTCTTCAATTTGATTATCTCTATAAGGTGGTAGATGGGGCAACTTCAGTGTTGGATTAGGTGAATTAACATCTTTCTCAGGGAGAATATTTGTGGAAAAAATAGAAGGCTCAAATGTGCATTGATAAGGTAGCAAATCTTCCACATTGAAAATAAGACTAATATGCATATGAGATGGTAAATCAAGTAAATAAATATTAAGTCTAAATCTACAGGGAATACGGTGTCGCCCCGTAGCTCTAGTATGCAATTTCTTAAAAGAGTGTTTGGGTATAGTTCAGGGCGAACTCGAACCATTACATACTCATACTCAAATTATTTCTTACAGTAAACATGAGTAGAAAACTTGTAATTTTCACAGCAAGCTTGTAATTTTCATTACTCATAGCTATCTCGCGCCTAACATTAGCATGAAAATCACAAATATGTTGGAAAAATGATTCAACAGTCGCAAAAGGGCGAGAATCAAAGCGCAAAGGAATAAGGTCAACAGGTTGGCGGGGGAAGAACCCTTGCACAATCTCAAAAGGGCTTTTTCCATTGGAGAGATTGACTAAATTATTATAATCAAACTCCGCAATAGGCAACAATAAATCCTAGTTACCCAACTTATCACCCACTAGACAACAAAGTAAATTACCTAGACCGCAATTAACAACCTCAGTTTGCCCATCAGTTTCGGAGTAGAAAGCTAATGAGAATTTTAGAATGGTACCAAAAACCATCCAAAGTGTCTTCCAAAAGTAATTGACAAACTTCACATCCCGATTTGACACAATAGAAGTAGGTAATCCATATAATTGGACAACTTTTCTAAAAAAAAATAATTTGGCCACATGTGACGCGTTGGTCGACTTGTTGCGAAGGATAAAATATGCCATTTTAGAAAATCTATCCACCACAACCATTACCGAATCATGACCTCAGACTATCCGGGGAAGACCAAGGACAAAGTCCATGCTTAAATCCTTCCATAGCATGTGAGGAATAGGCAAATGGGTGTACATGCCCGTGTTAATTTTTTCTAGCCTTGGCCAGTTAACAAATTCGACGTTGTTACACAATTTTGCCTAGTGGCCGGGATTTATGAGCCTTGATTCTTTCTTTCATTGGTATCTTATGGTGTATGGTCCGGTCAGAGTCCACGTAGAATGTTGTTGACGCTCTGGAAGTTGTATTATGTGAAGGAGAATACATTAAGTTCCTTATCCTTAAATCTGCACTTAACTGAGTTGGCCTGGATGTTGTGAGGCCTAAGCTCTAAGCATGTACCAGTACAGGACCTACCGAGGTTGTGCACAGCGAAGTCCCTTCGGTGTGAGAGTAAAATCTTGGGCAGAGAATTTATACGAATGCTTTGAATATTCGAAAAGCAATTATCTCTTTCGTTACTATTCATCTTTCATTTTATAGGAGAAAAACTTATTAGCGTTTGGCATATTAGAGGCCTTAAGTTCGGTTATCAACATTAACACATTGCGTGGTGTAGAAAAAGAGTGTGTGAAGGGATTAGAGCCATGAGCCTGGGCTTTTTAGTGTTGGTGGAGAAGTCCATGGAACGTTTTGCCAAAACTTAGGGTGAACATGCTTGGACACGAGTACGAACACTAAGGTGGATGCACCGACGAATCATTGGTCGGACCTCTCTTGATTGTAGAAAGTTTACGAGCGTAATTATCCAAGTTTCGAGAATTGACCGACTTAAACTTGCTAATCTAGGTAGACCGATCAAAAGATTGTGCCGAATAAAAAATATATCTTGCTACCCAAATTGTTGATGCCTCATGAAGTTTCATACGCTTGGTCCACGTGGAAGACTTAGGCGGAATTACTCGGGGGTAGTTGAGTTTTACCCTCATCAGTTGCCCCTAGCCCCTAGTGTTGAGGTAGAACACAAGACTCTAGGAGTTCTACTCTGCTCGTATTCTGATGAAAGATGGGTCGCTCTAAGGAAGATCCTGCTCGGTGTGAAGGAGAAGCCAGGTTGGTCATCGTTTAGCTTCCTAGAGAAGCCTTTCTGTAACTTTCCAGATGCATGATATGTAGCCTATACCTTCTGACAGGCGTGAGGATCGAGGCGCTGTCCGACGTTCGATAATGCAACGTTTCGGTTGGATAGGGCGCTAATAAATAGAACCCCCATTTGTTACTTGGGTACAGCCCGTCAGGGTCCGATTTTTCTGAGTAAACTCATTCGGTATCCCCTACCTAGCGGATCGAGCTCAGCTCATCCCTGGAAGAGGCTGACTAGATGTCTTCATTGTCCGATTGGGCTAGCGAGTCCGGCGGAGCAGAGCCTTCTTAGCCTTCCGTTGCGACTAGCAGGGCCGGTCGATCTAGAGCTAAAGGAATGGAAAGTTCTTCTAGATATCCTACAATTAAGCTTAGTTCGGGTCCCGCCAATGACCCTAATTCAGTAGATCTGACTGTCCCAGAGGCTCCATCCCCTTTTGTTTCGTCTGGTCAAGGTGTTGCGGCCAATGTCAACCCTAACCGACCTATTTATCAGGTTCTCCCAAACAATCCAGTCTGGGGTATAAGTCCGTTTTGATGGAAAAGAAGGTAAAAAAAGCTAGGAGCAAATACTCTTTCCCCAACTTAATAAAATTGAGGGTTCCTCGGGCCAAGGATCACACATATACGCCTTCGAAGGGGTACATCACAGTGTACATAAACCAACTCTTGGCTAGCCTGCGGTTTTCCATTCATCCGTGGGTCCGAGCCATCTATTGGGAGCTCGAGTTATGTCCATCATAGCTCACTCCAAACAGCATGAGGATGGTTGTGGTCTCTTATATCATAATCTATGCTAAGAAAGTCGATGCATCCCTTGACCTCTTCCGGGCTCTCTTTTTTACCAAGTCTATGCTCGGAGGTCAGGGGTGGTACTACATAGCTACTCGACAACAGTTCCTGTGTGACTATAACTAGTCGAGTAAGGGTTGGAAACCAAAGTTCTTCTTTCTCAGGGGAACTAGATGGGAGTTCGGCTTGGGAAAGGATATGAACTACCTCGTCCAGAGGCACTGGGGGTAAAGTGGGTAAGTGTTTGTCCCGACTTGAGTAGAATTTCTTGCTCGACATTCACCTCTAACTTGTGTTTTTTTTCTTATTTTCACAGAATCAAAGAAATTGAAGAAGAAGATCAACTAGAAACTTGATGAGGACAGAGACCGAGTTCTCAAGATGGTCTTTACCTTCATCAAGGAGCTGATCAAGTCAACTCTATATGACTTGTATTTTTGGAGTGATCATTCCCTACCTGCGCCTATTTTTTTAAGAAGAATCCACAAACAATAAGCTCTTTAACCCTTCTCGATTCTTTTAAAACACTTATCTTTTTCTCTCTATTTGGCTGTGTTACTTTTCCTGTAGTTATGGACTAGGTTGCGCTGAAAAGGCTCATAAAGGAAAAGCAGACTAAGGAGGCTGTCGAGGCAGCCAACTCCCAACCGGGAGCTTAGTCTGGGAAGGAGGCTCAGGAAGAGAACCCACCTCAACTCAGACTATACCCCATCGTACCCTGGTGAGGCCTACATCTAAGTGGGCGACCCTAGCCTAGATAAGTGACGGAGGTCGAGCCTAAGCCAAGGTCAAAGTGGAGCAAGAAGGACGATCAGTAGTAGCCTAAAGAGAAGAGCATGTCATTCTCAGTGACTAACACCGCCTTAAAGCTTGGTCAGCGCATCCTTGACGCTCCCAAGCTTCATCCATAAGATCACGCCTCTTGGGTTGCTAGAAGATCACTTCCAAGAACGACGTGAAGTTGATCACCAAGCTATACAAGGAAACTTTGGCGGTATGTTCTTATCTCGGTATATTTGCTTACCTTGGATATTTTTTCACTTTCATAATAACAACTTTATTTTTCCTTGAACGCAAAACCTCTTCAAGGCAGCCGAGGTGGGTTTTCATCTAAATCGGGCCAACAAGGAGAAGAAAATCCTTACCGAAAAGAAATCTAATGTAGTGAATGGCCTAAACGATCATCACGAAAGATGCATGAGTGAGAATCGATGATCCAAAGATGAAGGCCTAGGTCAAGAAACTAACTAAAGAGAAGGGGTAGTTTAGCTCCCTGGCCGGCAAGATGAAGAACGACCCCATTGGGATGATAGACCAGCTAGTTGCCGCCGAGGAGGAGAAGAGAGAGGTTGTTGACTGGGCTGAGTGAGAGGCCGTCAACACTTGGAAGGCAAGTCAGGAGTTCAAGGACTTCAAGTTTGGTATTAGTACCGACGTGATGAAGGACGGCTACAGTGCCACCATTCGCTCCCTCCGACGCTAATACCCCAGTTCCATTATCAACAAATCCAAATGGAGTTCTTTGACTCAAAGGAGGAGGACGGGGGTGCTCAGGGATGTTAAGCCAGACCAAGCAGTGAGACTAGGGTTCAAGGTGCAAGGACCGGGGGCTGGGGAGGGGGGCACCCCAATGACTTCAACGACCTATCCATGGATATTGTAGATGTCTTTAGTAGTTTCTTCCTTTTTTATTTTTATTTTTAATGCCCAGATCAGGCTTTTTTATCAGGCTTAGAACCCCAACTTGTACATAAAATATTTTTAAGTAATGAAGCCCATGTTTTGGTCGATCATTCTTTCTCTGCTGGGTGGTTTTGTATGATCGGTCTATCTTTGTTACTTGCGTGATTATATTTGTTGTTTGCATAACAATCAAATAATAGTAACTAGTTCTTGACCAAACATACTGGCCTTAAGTAACCAACCTTACCATCAGGACTCAGATCGGTCATTTTTAATCACTTAGAAGAATTCTGAGAAATTCCATCATTCAATCTCTCTTGTAACTTTAATAACCGAGCATACAATCACACCAGACTTAATTTTAATACCGAACAGAACTTGATTAACAATTGGACTTAAAACCACCAAATCTCAACACGATGAATGATTATTCCTCGATCAAGTGCAACACCGAGAATAATTGAACTTCAATCAGGCGTCATACTAAGAAGAATAAAATCTTGTTCAAGTGTCAAAACTGGGTCAGTTTTTTATCCTTCATCATACTCCTAGCCTTTCTTCCTCCCCAATCGACTACACGAGCTCGGTATTACCTGGCTCGAGAAGTCAGTTCAATTGTGAGGGCGTCCGACCAGAGGTATGGTCCTCAAGACTTTCAACACCTCGGTTGTTTTTCTGTGGCCTGTCATAGGTGAGTTCTTCGTAGTTGGGCTCATCCCTGACCCTTTTTGGGTTATCTCAAGTCAGTTTTTGTAGGAGCACCGCCCCTTTATGTCACTTGACCGTGGTCAGCTGTGAGAGGATAGATGTTATGTTGCAGGTCCTCAGACCTGATTGAGGCCCTGCTCTTGGTGGATGACAGCGGTCAATCCCCAAGTATAGGCTACCGACATGGTGGGGAGGTCTAGTTATCACCCTCGGTGGTTTGCGCATGGATGCCTTTTTTTGTAGATTTTCGAGAGTTGAGAATGCATTTAACTTAACGCTTTTTTTATTGATCGAAAACTTCATTACATCGGAATTGAACATCTCTACTATCTTTACATTGGTGTTTTCTCTCTAGAAAAATAGCGTTTCAGGTGTTCGGCATTTCAAGGATGTCTCAGGGGGACTCATTTATCAGTCTTGAGCTCGTGGGTACCAGGCTGAACTATGCGAGTGACTCTGTATGGTCCTTCCCAAGTAGGAGCTAGTTTTTCGACATATTGATCCTTTGTGGCTAGAGTTACTTTTTTGAGGATAAGGTCACTGACGTTGAAGGAATGTGGTCGGACCCTCTTATCAGTACCTCGCTGTCCTTTCTTGATAAGTTGCCTAATGCACTTGATCTCTTTCTCTTTTTTCTTCTAGGAGATCTAGGTTTAGTGCCATTGTTGCTTCATTCTCAGCTCAGTGAAAGATGGTCGACGTCCTCGGTGATGGCATGGCGATCTCAGCTGGGATGGTGATATTAGACCCGAAGGTCATTACAAAAGGCGTTTCCCCTGTTGGGGTTCTGTCTGTGGTGTAATATGCCTAGAGAATGAGGTTGAGATCCTCAACCCGTAGGCCCTTAGATCTGTCTAGTCTCTGCTTTTATGTTTTGCAAGATGGTTCGATTAGTGACCTCGACCTAACCATTCGCTTAAGGATGACTTGGGGAAGAAAAATGCGTGTTGATCAGCAATCCTGAGCAGAGGTTGGTAAAGAGGTTGTTGTCAAATTGTTTGCCGTTATCTGAGACGATGGCCTTGGGGATGTCGAACCAACATGTTATACTCTTCCATTTGAAATCTTTGATTTTTTCTTTAGTGATCTGGGCTAAGGGTTCGGCTTCCATCCACTTCGTAAAATAGTCAATAGCCACAACTAAAAACTTCATTCGATGTTCCTTGAGGAAAGGGACTGAGTAGATCGATGCCCTACTGGGCGAATGGCCAAGGACTAGTAATAGGAACCAGCACGGTCGGTGGAGCATGGGGGTGGGCGGAAAACCACTAGCACTTATAGCATTTCTTTACAAATTCGTTCATATCTTCTAGCATCTTGGGCCAATAATACTCGTGCCGGAGGAGTTTCGGGGCTAGGGATATGCTCTATCCATGGTTACTTCATATCTCTTCGGAACCTCTCTCATCACATACTCAGTATCTTCAGGCTGGAGGTATCTGGAATAAGGGCTTGAGAAGGATTATTAGTATAACACTTAGTCGAGAATGGTATACCTCGCAGCCCGGTATCTGATTCTTCTGGCCTCCGCATGGTCATTGGGTTTAGCTCATTTTTTGTGATAATAGTTGATCGGATTTAGCCGGGCTGGCTCATCTCTAAGTTTATATATTGTCATGATTTTGTCCGACACTGTTGTGCTTAGCTCGTCCAAGTATTCTACAGACACGATGTTGTTCAAGGTATATTCTACTACTGAGGCCAGGTTAACCAGAGCGTCTGCATGCCTATTATCTTCTTGGGGAATCTGCGTGACTTTAATCTTTTTAAAGTCTGTCATTAGTACTTTTACTTTCTCCAAATAAGTAGTCATACTCAGGTCCTTGGCAAAGTAGTCCGTATTCACTTGCTTGACCACGAGCTGAGAGTCACATAGGGCATATAGAGTTTTTACATTGAAATCCCATGCTAATCGCAATCTCGCAAGCAGGGCCTCGTACTCTGCCTTGTTATTTGTAACCCAGAATCCTAGTCGGAGAGCATATTCAACTTTTTCTTTATCAGGAGCTATCCCGCATCCGTTCAGATTGGAAGATCCATCCGTGAACAACCTCTAAGAGTCTGGTCCCAGGCTAACTTCCACATTGGGGGACTTACCTACTTCTTTGGCAAGGGGAGAAATCTCCTCAACAGATCCTAGGTCGGTATCCGTCTAATCGTCTGGGAAGGTTAGTTCGGTGATAAAATTCGCCAAGACCAGACCTTTGATGGCTGTCCTCAATCGGTAGTGGATGTGGAACTATCCGAGCTCAAAATTGTATTTCATTAAGCACCCGGAGATGTCAGGATAACAGAATTTGCCTAAGTAGCTGATCGGTTAAAACAACAATGGTGTGTGCTTGAAAATACTACCTTAATTTCCTCGAGGCGATAAAAAAGTTGTATACCAGCTTTTCAAATCGTGAATACCTAGTCTTGGCATCGGTGAGTACTCTTCTTGAGTAGTACACCGGACTTTGAATGCAACTCTCCTCTATCACCAAGGCTACGCTCACTGCCGTGGTGGATGCTGAAATGTATAGGAACAGTTCATCTCTTTTTTTTGGCTTGCTAAGCAGGAGAGGAGAGGCACTTTTTAAGCTCTTGAAACGTTGTTTCATATTCCTCAGTCCACTCGAAGTTCTTATTGCCCTTAAAGAGTTTGAAGAATGGAAAACACTTAGGAACGGGAAATGAATCGATTAAGTGCTGTCAACCTTCCCATGAGCATTTGGACTTCTATTTTGGTGCAAGGTGAGGTCATCCTGAGCACGACTAATCTGGTTGGGATTGGCGTCGATGCTGCGCTGAGATACCATAAACCTGATAAACTTGCCCGCAGACACTCCAAATATACATTTGCTTAGGTTGAGCTTCATGTAATGGGCTCGAAGTTTGTTGAAGTAGGCCTGGAGATGCCCAAGATGTTATTGAGTTCAGTTGCATTTAACCAGCATGTCATCTATGTAAACTTTTATGGTCTGCCTGATCTCTTCCTTAAATATCTTATTGACTGCTGCCCAAATGGCATGTCCTTGTAACAATACGTCCATCAATCTGAGATGAATGAGGTCTTGCTCTTATTACGAGGGTACATAGGGATATGATTATAGCCAGCATACGCGTAGATGAAGCTCAAGAGCTCGTACCTAGCATTGGCATCTATCACAATGTCAATCCTCAGCAAGGGAAATAAGTCCTTTGGGCAGGCCTTGTTCAAGTCCTTAAAATCTACGCAAAGACTCCATTTGTTCCCGACCTTAGGAGAAAGGACTAAGTTAGACAGCCAGTTCAAGAATTTGACTTTCTCCACGACATCAAAATTTATGAGCATATCTATATCCTCTTCAATGATCTCTTTCCTATTAGGATAGAACTTCCTTCGTTTTCGCCGGACTGGGGGCTAATGTACATCATCATGCAACCAATGCATGGACACCCCATGATCGATCCTCGGTATCTCATTGTGAGACCAAGCAAAGACATTGTGGTTCTCATGTAGCAGGTTAGTAAGCTCAGTCCCCTGCTCTACGTTGAGCTTAACTGGTATTGTCACATCCCTCGATAGAAAGGTGAATAGGTACTTCTAGGAGGTCTTCATGAGGTTGAGGACCAGGCTCCTTTTCTCGGGGATCATTGATTGGTATGAGCTTGGAATCGCCATCCAAGGCCATGAACTTAGGGCATCCGAGCTCAACTTTATCAAGCTCAACTTTATCGAGCTCAGGCCTCGGATGGTAATTATTATTTCTTCTTTTTTAGTGCCCTCCTGGTATCATTCTGGACAACTCCTAATCTTATCTTACTTCCCCAACCCCACGATCGATAGGAAACCTCATCATTTGATGGTATAGGGAACAGACGGCCTTTAGGGTAGAAATAGTTGGGCGACCCATTACAGTGTTGTAAGGAGATGGCCTATCCACGAAGAGGAATTTAGTTTAGACCGTGATCGACCTAGGCTTGGACCCCACCGTGACGGGTAGCGAAATCCATCTGAGCGAGTTAACGATATCTCCCCTAAAATCGACGAGGATAGATTTTGTGGGTTAGACGGCATTTGGATCCACCTTCATCTTATCAAAGGCCCACTTGAAAATGATGTCAATTGAATTGCCCTCGTTGATCAGAGCAGAGATGACCAGAGCATCATGATAGGGTGTGTGTACCCCGTGGAGATCTTTCTTGCTGAAGGAGATAACGTTGTGCGAGATGGCATCGACCATGCTACTGAACGACATTGCTATTTGCTTTATGTCCGTGCCTCTTTTGGGAGGAGGAAGTTTCCCCCTCAATGCTGAGCCCACCATGGATGACGTTAATTTTGTCGTCCACCCATTGGTCATCATCATCTCCAACCTCATTCTACCCCGGACGGAGGTCGGCTACGGTTTTTCCTTATTTTCCAGCCTCTGTGTTCTTCTCGGCAGTTATTCTCCTCAAACTAGGATTCTCTATTCTCCCTATAGAGATAATTTGTGAGGTTCCCCCTCCTGATGAGAGCCTCTATCCATTTCTTTAGTTGGAAACAATCTTCAATGCAATGACCCCAGTCACAATGAAACTTATAGTATTTGTTGACAAATCTCCCCGTCGGTTTTCCCTTCAGGGAAGGCAAATGAGAGAAGATCCATTTTCTGGAGTTCTCAGCAAAGATTGATGCTATTGAAGCCGTCAGGGGGCGGGGGGGTGAACCCTTACTATCGATGCCTTGGGGGTGGGAAAGGCCTCCAGTCCCTAGACAGAGGTCCTAGTCACCCCTCCGCTTGAAGCTTTTGCGAGCCCTGAAAAATGACTAGGTCTTTCTTCAACCCAACCTTTTTTCTTCTAAACCCCTTCTCGGTCCCTCTTCACAATATCCCTCAGATCGACCTTCTATAAATTTGTACCTCTATCTAGGGTAGCACTTAAGTTTGGCGCGGGGTGTAAGCAGAGGTCATAGGACAACCTTCGATGTCTCGGCCCATTGATGAAGGCATTCAGGGACACTGTATTAGAGAGTTCTTCACAGGCAATTGTCTCCTCTCAAATCTATCCACGTAATCTCCCAGGCTCTCACCAACCTCTTGCTAGAGCGTAAGGATATGAGTCATGGTTTTTGGTCTTCATCAAGAGCGGTTGAATCAAGCGAGAAAAAGTTGTTAGAGCTGGGTGAAAGTGGAAAAGAGGTTGGGGTTGGATCCCAAAACCATGAACGGGCTGTCCCGATAAAAGTGAGAGGGAAAGACTTACATTGCACCGCCACTAAGGTCGTGTGCATATCCATGTAGGATAAGAAGATTGAGAGGCAGCCCACCGGATCAGCAATCCCCTCATACAAATTCATCTAGGGATGAAAGAATCTACACAGTTCCACTTCTTCCACAATATCATTCGTAAAGAGGGATCTTACTTCAGCAGGGAGCCTAGCTGCTCCCCTTGATCTTTGTAGTTAGTGAAAAGTTGCTTCCATGTCGGTGACACACCATTCCACGACGTCTTCAACCCTAGGTGACACTACTACCTGACTGGAAGTCCCCCTGGCCCCTTGTCTTCTGGCCGACGGAAAATGAGAGTCAACCTCCTTGACATGTCAAGCCTAGTACTCAGACAGGGTAACGTGGCTGGGTGCTCTACCCGGTAGAGACTTATAATGGCCCTCGGCTTGGTGCCCTTGTGATATTGGAGACGATGATCGCAAAACAGCAAGAGGGCTAGATCTATCTCCCTCATTGCTTGGTTACAAGGCCGAGGTCCGGCCGGGGCACATATCCATGAGAGTGGATCATACGAACTTCTAACTCCTAGGGTTGTTCCACTTTCCCTACGGTATGGAGAACCGGTCCCTCTTGAGCAGAGGTCGGCGGCAGGCGGGAGAGAAGAACTTGGAAGTAGTTCTAGAACTCGCCAAGGCGGTGCTCCAAATTGTCGATCCTTGACACTTCGATGGCCCCAGAAGTCTGGACCACGACGCTTGAGGGCAAAGCAAAAGGGCCCACTTGACCCGTGAGGAGTAAGTTTTCTTTCTCAACTGGGATGGGGACTGAAACCCTAGTGTCTGCCCTAGAGATTTACCAAAACGTTCTAATCTCTTCGTTGAATGAACTGACCAAACCTTGTGATCATGAAGACTTAGCCGAGCAGGGAGTTGATGACCCGAGGAAAGCTTTTTGTCACCTTCCCACAGACAACGCCAAATTGTTGGTGTCTAAAAATGGATAACGCCCACAACATGGTCCGGTCAGAGTTCATGTAGATTGTTGTTGACGATCTGGAAGTTGTCTGCTGTGAAGAAGAATCTCTTAAATTCCTTTTCCTCGAATTTGCACTTGACCATGCTGACCTGAGCTTTGTCTAGCTTGAGCTCCAACCGTGTACCTGTATAGGACCCACCGAGGTCGTACCCGACAAAGCCCCTCTAGCGTGAGAGTAAGAGCTCGGAAGAAGAATTTATACGAATGTTTTGAATATTCTAAAAGCAATTAACTCTTTCGTTACTATTCACTTTTCCTTTTATAAGAGAAAATTTGATTAGTGTTTCGGAAATTATGAGCCTTAAACTCGGTTATTGACCTTAACACGGCGCATGGTGGAGAAAAAGGGCGTGTAAAGGGATTAGAGTCATGGGCCCGCGCTTTTTAGTGTTAGTGGAGAAGTCCATGGGTCCTACAGCCAAAACTGAGGGTGAACCAGTCTGGACACGAGTATGGACACTAAGGTGGATACACTGACCAGAGTATTAGCGGTCGGACCTTTCTTGATTGTAGAAAGTTTACCGGCATAACCATCTAAGTTTTAAGGATTGACCGACCTGAACTTGTTGATCTGGGTAGACCGATCAATAGATTGTGCGGACCAGAAAATAGATCTTGCTACCCAAACTATTGATGCCACATGACATGTCATATGCTTAGTCCACGTGGAAGGCTTAGATGGAATAATTCGGGGTGGTTGATTTTTACCCTCATTACTCCATAATCGTTTATTTTTCCACCCTCGTTTTTGTATCTTTGCGACGCATCTTGCATCTTTCAACGAAATCTCTTGCTTGCTTAGAAACTATTAGAGCAATAAAGATGACGACATTACGTTATGGATTCAACTAATAAATAAAAGAACCATCCGATAGTGGTTAGAGCTCAAATTCCATTCATGAACTCTATCATAAGTTAAAGTGATGACGCATACCATGCCTAAATTATCTAAATACCTGAAACAATTTATTTTTCATTCCTCTTTCCTATTTAGATAAAACATATATAAGTAAGAGTTCATGGCATTTCATACAAAAAATTGAGACCCAAGCTTAGTACCCACTTGACAAAACATTAATAAACCCTAAATCGCAAATCAGAGTACCAAAACAAATTGATTTAGATTTTGAAACCAAGGCTTTGGGCTTCTAAAAAGTCCGCCAAATGGGCACGCGGTTTGAAGGTCTAAGAAGCCTATCAAGCCTTAAGTAAATTATTCCTTTCTATTGTTGCTTCTAGCCGGTAGCTATGATTACTTCATTACACATAAAATTTGATCCAAAAAAAGTAAAAAGTAACGGGATAAAACCCAACCCGATCTTTTTCTATTATATATTTACCTCATTTAATTTCTAAAATTTATTTTAACATTAAAGAAAAAAAATAATTGAATTGTTTCCGTTAGAAAAATAGAAGGAAATTGATAGTAACAATTCAACCATTACTAACATTGTATTACAATGAGTTAATGCTAGTATAGGGTTCTAATTTGATACCTATCTCATGTAATTTTGTTGAACATATATTTGAATAAAGGCAAAAAGCATTTATTGATTGAAGATTTTTGAAATAACATTGCATAGATGTTCAGATTTTATTACCAAAAATAAAAATAAAATTATCTAGCTCATTATTTTTTCTCCTGTTTTCTCATTTATTGGGAGATAGTAAATAGTTAAAAAGACAGTCAATACACAAAGGCGTCCGCCATAATAGTGTCGTTTGGGAAGAATCAGATGTACACAACTTTTTCCTTGTATACAGAGAGGTTATTTCTAAAATTTAAATCTGAGACTTCCAGATCACAATAGAGTAATCTTACCATTGTTCACAAGGCTCGCCCTTTTACATGATCAAAATATAGGAACAAAGACCTTTCTCTTCTCACATATATAACTATAGTTACTTCAATTTTAGAAGCTAGACACAACCCCATAAATATATATTAAAAAATAAATAAATAAAAGAACTCTCAGAAGAAAAATATTATTTGAAAAAAAATATACTAACAAGACCACTACATGGGCAGGAAGAAAGTCAGCAAGATTTTGAAACCAGACAAATATGGTTATTAAAATCCGTTTGCCAAACACTTCTAATACAAAGCAAAGCTTTTGTCATGCACAAACCACAAAGACTATAAACTTGTTTGGTTCCAGCGCATCTAACAAGGACACAAGGGCAAACATTTCTTCTTCCAAACAATAATACGTACCATGTTATTGGGGGGACGTAAAGAGGGCTTGACCCATTGTTGGGGAAAAATAAAATCAAAAGACATCCCATCCAAAAAAAGTAAATATATGAAGAAATATTTTGATTCAACTTTTTTATTATTGAAGAAATTATTTTAAAAATGAAAACTAGGCATTTATATATTATCCTTGACAAGGTAATCAATTATACTAGCTGCATTCAAAGTAAGATGAGACATGACTTTGTTTATATTGCCTAAGGGTGACGGAATAGGAGTGACTAGCGGTGGTTCTTTGAATACATCATCACAATCCATCGCATAATCAGACATTGAAGCTATTCTTGACGCAGCGTTCCAAAATCTATTGGATGCAAAATATTTTATAGCCTCAGAGACACCATAAACAAGGTGATCATATTCTTCAGAGCAAACACTAAGACAAGTATGAAGCGTTGGATTAGTGGTCTGAGCAAATAACTTCTTCACTAGGGCAAAATTTTCTTTGCCCTTGGCCATTGATGCATCAAGCATGATGCTGGCAAGTCCTTTTATATCTGCACCAGAACTCCGAGGATTCGATTTTAGAGTTGACACACAGAGGTTAGGATCTTCTGATGTCTTGCAAACATCTTGTATCAAATCTGCTGAGGATGAACTTACAATAACAAAAAGGAGAAACAATCTCATCCATGATGGAGCAACCATTTCAATCTTTTTTTATATTTTGATTTGAGTTTCCTTATGCACACAAATGAGGGTGGGGGCTCAACATCTAGTAATGTGTCTGTCATTAGAATTAATGAATCTGATAAAGTATTAGAAATTTAACCTAGAAGAAGTAAACAGCCTCATATCGCTAAGGATTATGGTTCTGATTTCTACTTATATACCTTAGAGGATGATCCGCTCATTCTCCAAGAGGCATTGTCCTCTGTAGATGACAATTTGTGGCAAGAGGCTGTAGATGATGAAATGGACTCCCTCGAGTCAAATAGAACTTGGCATTTAATAGATTTACCTCCTGATTGTAAAACAATAGGATGTAAATGGGTACTAAAGGAGAAACTAAAATATGATGGAATTGTTGAAAAATATAAGGCTTGTCTTGTAACCAAAGGGTTTAGATAAAGAGAAAATGTAGATTTTTTTTACACTTTTTCACCTGTCACTAGAATTACATCTATTCATGTGCTTTTATCACTTGCTGCTATTCATGATCTTGTTGTGCACCAAATGGATGTTAAAACTGTTTTTTTAAATGGTGAATTAGAAGACGATATTTATATAGACCAACCTGAAGGATTTGTAATTCCTGGTCAAGAAAACAAAAGTGTGCAAATTAGATAAATCTCTTTATGGTTTAAAACAAGCACTTAAGTAATGACATGAGAAATTTGATAATCTTGTTATCTCACATGGTTACAAAATAAATGAAAGTGACAAATGCATTTATTACAAATTTGAAAATGATGTTTGCACTATTATATGCCTTTATGTGGATGACTTGTTGATTTTTGGTTCTAATATTCATGTCGTGAACAATGTGAAATCTATGCTATGTGCTAATTTTGACATGAAAGATATTGGTGAAGCAAATGTGATCCTTGGTATTAAAATAACTAGGTCTGAAAATGGAATTTATTTAGATCAACCTCATTATATAGAGAAGATTCTAAAGAAATACAATTACTTTGATTGTAAACTAGCATATACTCCTTATGCCCCTAGTGTGAAGTTGTTCAAGAACACAGGTGACGGTATTAGACAATCTGAGTATGCGAGCATCATAGGCTGTCTTCAATATGCCACTGATTGCATTAGGCCCGATATAGCTTATGTTGTGGGATTACTATGCAGGTTTACAAGCAGATCTAGTATTGAGCATTGTCATGCTATTAAAAGGATCATGAGATACCTAAAAAGAACTATGAACATTGGATTACATTATCAGAAGTTTCCCGCTGTTCTAGAAGGATATAACAATGCTGATTGTAACACCTTTTCAGATGACTCCAAGGCAACTAGTGGCTATATATTTAGCATAGCTAGTGGAGTTGCTTCTTAGAAATCTAAGAAACATACTATTTTGTCTTAGTCTACTATGGAGTCTGAGATGATTGCACTAGTTTCGGCTAGTGAGGAAGCAGGATGGTTAAGAAGTTTGCTTTCCGATACCCCTTTATGGGAGAAACCGATTTCAGCTATCTTGATCCATTGCAATAGTACCGTGGCTATTGCAAAGATTCAGAACCGTTATTATAATGGAAAAAGGCGACAAATACGTCGCAAACACAATATTATTAGGGAGTAAATCTCGATAGGGGCTGTGAGAGTGGATCATGCACGGTCTGATGATAACTTAGCCTATCATTTGACGAAAGGATTAGGGGAATCATGCTATAATAAATTTAAGTTCTATTTCTTACATGTGTTGATTGAAGCATGATATCCTGAAGCAATAGAAGGTTGAGTTTTTATTAACTCTTAATGAGATCTATACTCTATTTGGCGTGGAGTACCTAGCTACAAAAATACTCTTGATAGACTCACTTATGTGAATGTGGAAGTGTAGCTGCTTTCTATGGAATTTTAGGCAAAATTCTCTAGAGGATTCACTATATTGGGATATACGTGCATGGCTGTAAAGCACGAGCTTTTGGACTACACCCTGATAGGGTTGTGTATGTGATGTTGTTAGAGATAGAGTTCAAAACTATGAGTTACTTTAGTATAATCTAAATCATCTTCACTATATAAAGGTTCAAGTCGATAGACACATTTATTTATGCACAATCTTATATTGTATTATGTTATTCGATGAAAAAAATTGTTTTCAAAATTCAAGTGGGGGATTGTTGGAGAATAATGAATTTTTACTTATTTAATTAAGATATAAAAATAATAATAATAAGTGTCAAGGTTTTTCCTCTTTTTCTTTATCCCATATTGCTTGGGAGAAGGGGTCTAGAGGAGTATAATAGTGGATAGGTAGGATACTTGGGGTGTGCCCCAAGGGGTACCCACATTTTGTGGAGGGGAGAGAAGTTATATCCCTATTGGTTTACCACACGCGCGCGCACAGCCGCTGCCGTCCGTCCGGCCGTACCGAGGGCGCGTGAAGTAAGGTGGCATTTATATATATATATATTTTATTTTGGACAAAATTTATTTAATAAACTATTAATTTTGTCTTTATTTTTATGAATCGTTTCCAAAACGTTATGAACGTTTCCCAATGTTACATAAATATTTGAACGTTTTCAAAGTGTTACATATTCTGGAGTTAAGAGTTTCAAACATTTTGATTCCGTTTCTTTAGCCTATAAATACAGATGTTTTCTTAAGTTTTCAGACATACAGAAAACATAAACTGTTCTTCATCGTTTTTCTTATTTGTACAATTTTTTATTTTGGTTTTTCAAGTTGTACTCCGAGCAGTTTGTTCGTTTATTCAAACAGTGTGTAGGTGTTTGGTATTCAGGCCTTCTGTCGTGCAAAGAATGTCCTAAACAGAGGTAATTCTGGACTATTTTATCCTGGGGACGACGGGGTTGATATACTGCTTGCACGATTCTTGAGCAGAGCCGCAAAATATCTTAAAGAGAGCAACCTAGTCCGTGACTCAACCTAAGAAATTTCGGTAAACTCGTTCTTTATTTATTTTCTGCAGCAACAAAAGTTATTTAATTCCATAAAAATAACTTTCATTATTTGCGTTGAAACCTTGAATTGACTCCTCATTACTCCTTGAAGGAGAAGTAATCGGTATGGATTTCAGGGTTTGAACTTGTGATATTTTTGTACCCAAAACAAACGCGCTACCAAGTTGCACCACATCCCTTCAATTGGCCTATAGTGTCATATTTGCATTGAAGCCTTGATGCAAAAAATAACATTTTTAGTAATTGTTGGCAATCATATATATTTTGAATGAACACAATTCATTATTTTAGTTGACCTAAATGGAATTAAAAAGACTAAGCTTGATATTAATAGATAGTTCATTATTTTGATTATTCTTATTCATTGTTTGATGTCATAAAACTCATTAAAATTCGTTTTTTGTTATTTGTAACACTTATAAATATGTTAAGTGTGTTTATAGAAAAGTATATAAAATAAAAAAAATAAAATCGAATAGAATTCAACTTACTTGTATTTTATTCCAAACAAGCGAAATAGATTTTTTATGAGGAAATTAGTATCTTGTCCTTCAAACAAGTCACTTATAATTTTCTATCATCAATTAAAAAAAATTAAAAAATAAATAAATTAGTTCTCTAAAAAAAAAATTTAGTCCTTCAGTTAACTAACTATATTGAAAATTGAAAGTTTGTATTTGATTTCATCTATACTACATATAAATGGAGAGTTTGAGACCAAGTGGTGGTGGTAATTTTGGTACAGAAATAACTACATATCTATGTTTTCACTTTTCCTTTTTATCTTATTTATATTGTTATTAAAAATGTTTATTAGTAAACTAAACGTAGAACAAAGATGTAATTGTTGTTGTTGTTGTAGTAAACTAAATATAGGTAAATAATAAAAAGCAAGTTAAAATAATTGTTAAGGACTAGAAAATAAGTTTCTCCATAAATAGGACAAAAAATAATGGAGGAGTATATAATAAAAACCTTAATTCTTAATGAATTCTATTTCATTGCAAAAATTCATCCCAAACAGGTATGCATTTTCGTTCTCTGTTCTCTTGCCTAACCTTTTTCTGGGGGGAAGATATTAGTTCAATGGTCAAAATAAATGAAAAGATACTGTTGTCCCCTCACAAAACTCTATTAACTTCAACTTTAGAACCAAGAAACAACACCATAACAATATTTTTAAAAAAATAATTAAAATAGTTTTTTTTAAAAAATATCTAAATGAAAAACAAAGATACCAATCGCATTTGGTAATAACAATTTTTTTTTGTTCTGAGAATACAATCGCGTTTGGTAACAATATTATTCTAAAAATCAAGAACGAAACCTAAACAACAATCAAGAAATCATCAAGCAATCGAATCCTAAATCACAATCAAGAAATCCTAAAAAAATCATCAAAGCAATCGAACCCTAAACCCCAATCGAAATCGAAATCGAAATTCTAAACCCCAATCGAAATCGAAATTGAAAAGGAAATCGAAGGAGGACAGACAGGCGAAATCGAAACCGAAACCCTAATTTTGTAATCAAAATCGAAATCGAAATCGAAATCGAAATCCAGAAGGAAATCGAAGGAGGACGAACTAGCAAAATCAAAACCGAAACCCTAAATTCGTAATCGAAATCAAAACCCTAATTTCGTAATTGAAATCGAAATCGAGTAGCAGGAGGACGGCGATGAGGAAACAACAATGGCCAGGAGTTGAAGCAGACGAAGAAGACGATGGCCATGGAAGAAATGGCGATGGCGACGAGAACAGACGAAATCGATTAGCAATGGTGACAGGGAAGAGGGGGAGGAAGGATGACGAACAGCAGAAGGAGGAGGACGGACGGACGACGAACAACAGAACAGAAGAAGAAGAAGAAAAATGAAGAAAAAAAAAAGAGAAAGAAAAGAGAGGCTTACAAGAGTTGAAGGTCAGACCTTACTAACAATTTATAAAATGACGAGTGTGACCTTCTTTTTGGGATGGGAATAGGTGGGGAAAAAAAATCTTCTTAAGTAAAAAGATGAATAATTCTTGGTTTTGGGATGGAAATGAGAACGGAAACAGAATTTACCAAACGGTGTTCTCGAACAGAAATCCCAAAAATCTGAGAATGAAATGAGAACGGTTATCAAACGGGGCCTAAATAATCGATGACGCATCACTTTATAAGCTGAAATGGAAAGAAGTTTTGATGTGTCACTAACATGGCATTTGTATGTCACTAAAAATTGACGTGACAATTCTCTATCACAACGACCACCAAAATGATGTTGCAATGTTTTTAATGTGGATGTTCTTGTGGCGCAAGCATGCTCCACATGGCCGATTAACCATGACGATGATGTGATGGAGGAGGCAAAAAAAAAAAAAAAATTGCTCAAATAATTCAATAATCAATTAATCAAAGATGTATTTCTATTACAATAAAGTCTCATTTTATAGGCTTAGAACAAGAAGTAATAATGGCTACTTGACAAGATAGGCATTAAGGCTACTTAACGGCTATTTGACAAAATAAGAATAAACGGTTAATGATTTTTTGGTCCCCGCCGTACAAAAGTTCGAAGCGCTACTCTTAGTCGATCCTCATCAATTCTCCCCAGTTGAAAAAGACTCACCTCCAGAGAGTTATAAGAATGGTACTGCTCTAAGGGATCAGGTGCAAATCGTCTTAACTCCTCGTCTAGAATCCACGTAGCATCTGAGAGTGATCGATCATTCTATTTGACAAGATACATTTGATATCCACTTTGTGATGAACCAACGATCTCGTCTTCTAACACCTCTTCAATTTGATCATCTCTATATGGTGGCAGACGGGGCAGCTTCGGTGTTGGCACATGCGAATTAACTTCTTTTCCAGGAAGAGTACCTATGGAAACAATAGGAGGCTCAAATATACCTCGATAAGGTAGCAAATCTTCCACGTTGAAAACATGACTATTATGCATATGAGATGGTAAATCAAGTAAATAAGTATTATGTCTAAGTCCACAGAGAATACGGTATGGTCCCGTAGCTCTAGTACACAATTTCTAAAAAGAGTATTTTGGGTATCGTTTAGGGCGAACTCGAACCATTACATATTCACCCTCCTTAAATTCTATATTCTACTGTGAACATCAGTAGCAAACTTGTAATTTTCACAACAAGCTCATAATTTTCATTACACACAGCTATCTTGCGCCTAACGTTAGCATGAAGATCACGAATATGTTGGGAAAATGATTCAACAGTCTCAGAAGGGCGAGAATTAGAAGGCAAGGGAATAAGGCAATAGGTTGGCGGGGGAAGAACCCATGCACAATCTCAAAAGGGCTTTTGCTAGTGGAGCGATTGACCAAATTATTATAAGCAAATTCCGCAGTAGGCAACAATAAATCTCAATTACTCAACTTATCACCCACTAGACAACGAAGTAAATTACCTAGACTGATATTGACAATCTCAGTTTGTCCATCAGTTTGGGGGTGGAAAGCTAATAAGAATTATAGAGTGGTATAAAAAATCTTCCAAAGTGTCTTCCAAAAGTAACTGACAAACATAACATCCTGATCTAACACAATAGAAGTAGGTAATCCATATAATCAGAATTCTTCCCTAAAAAATAAATTGGCCACATATGACACATTAGTCAACTTGTTGCAAGGACTAAAAAGGGACCATTTTAAGAAAATCTATGCCAACGGATGGACGCGTTGGATTTGTAAGAGTCTGAGATTACCTTGTTGGTGCCTCACCGTTGTGACAGCTGTAGTGCACAGTATTTGCTGTAGCAACCATCTTTCAAACTGGTCGCAGTCACTACGTACATTAGCAAACATGAAACAGTATAACCAAATTGTCACAGACATAAAATCTAAGTGAGACCAGCCAAGCTTAATGAGCCCTCAGCCAAACTTAATGAGCCCTTATCAAGATCGATATTTAGATTTCAAGCACATCCAGAAAACATCTGACTAGAATGAAATGTAACTCTGATCTAATTCTTCATTTTGAAATACAATTATCACTAGGCACGCTGCATACTAGATAAATATGTAGCAATTTTTAGAGAGAACTGTTAGTTCTAGTGGTGAGTGAAGATTTTCCCTTTGTCAAAGGTGCAGAAATCAGGCCAAGGTGAGGGCACTCCCATCCCTTTGCCAAACCCAAAACGAAAGGGCAATTAAAATAAATAAATAAATAAAATCCAGAAATATCTCATCATTTGGGCAGATGAGTTCCAAACTCTGGTTTAATGTTTCACCCTCTTCCCAATTTAGATACAACATATGCGAAATAGTTCACGGTGTTTCATAAAAAAAAAATGGGACTGTTTTAGAAGTCAAAAGACGATACAAGCTTAATCCTGGGCACACGGTAAGGAAACCCTACACAATTTAAAAGTATCAAATAATTTGATTCAAATTTTGAAACCACGCTTCGGGCTTCTAAATGGTCCAAACGGGCACCAAGTTTGAAGGTCTAGTAAACCTATGATGCCTATTATTAGAGGATTTCTTTTTATTATTTTTCCAGCTTGACCCTAAATCCCATTCATGAACTCTATCATAAGCAGAAGTGATGACACAATACCATGGTCCATGCCTAAATTATCTAAATTCCTCAAACAATTACCAACCCTCAGGTTTACTTTTTCATTCCTGTTACCTATTTAGATAAAAAAAAATATATATATATATATAAGTAATAGTTCATTGCGAAACAGCCTAATTACAAGGGGTAAAATGTAATTAACCCTAGATTATTCTTTTCTATTGCTGCTTCCACATGGACCCTAAAATCCCTTTCATGAACCCTATCATCTACCCATTCCAAGCTAAAGTGATGACCCACATCATACCAAAAACATCAAAAGTATTAAATCAAATACCAAAAAAAATGACCTACCTATTTAACATTTTAAAAATCACGACTAAGAGATCTAGCTGTCAACAAATTCAGAAAAATTTCACTAAAAGCCCAAATAATGATTCACAAAATATAACGACAAATGAGTGCATCTGATATATATATGAATACATGCCTAAAATGCATCCGGAAAGAAAGCAAATATATATGAATACATGCCTAAAATGCATCCAAAAAGAAAAAGAAAAAGTAAAATGAATACTAAGCATTGCCTGCAGCAGTAAACTTGGGGGGACCCATGGGAATGAGGGGCCCAATACTCTTAAGTACAGGAATTACGAAAAGAAAATTCGAGCATGTTATGGTTTCGTTATGCAAAATGGCATGTTGTTTCATGAATTATTTAAGCTCATTTTTTAGAGGGTGAATTTCCAGCAAACAGAAAAACAATATTTTCCGTTTAGTTGGAAGAAGAGATGTTTATTCTTACGATGATGTTCACACTCTGCTGGACTGCAGCAATCCAGTCCATGCCAATTGACATCGTTGTTGCAAAGGATGGATCCGGGGACTTCATGAGAATTGTAGACGCTATCCAAGCTGCACCAAGTTATGCCTCACGGCGTTACTACATAAGGATCAAACAGGGTATCTACAACGAGAATGTCATTATTGGCAAAGATAAAACAACACTAACTCTTCTTGGTGATGGTATTGACAAGACAATCATATCAAGCAACAGGAGCACCAGCAGTGGCCTCCGAACCTTCCAGACAGCAACAGTTGGTTAGTAACTAGTTAACTTATGAACTTGGCTCAAACAACACAATAAATACAACAAGAAACTCTGATACATGATTGTGTGCGGAAACACGCACAGGCACCAACAAAGTGTTTTTTTTCTCAACAACTATAACACACACACAAAAAAAAAATAAAAAACCAAGTATCAGGCCACCTCCTTGCTGATCATTACGAAACCTATGATAGATTATACATATCGTCTGGCATTTTGTGAGGTCCTCAAGGTTATAACAGGAAGCTAAAGTAACTAATTCCCTCTTTTCTTTACTATTTTCTTTTCTTCAACTCTATTTTTCTTATGGGAGCAGTTTCACTTCATAGGAGTAGAAGCACGAGGCTTTATAGCACAAGACATTACGTTTGAGAATGTAGCTGGGCCATATCATAATCAAGCTGTAGCATTAAGAAGTGAAGAAGACTATTTGGCCTTCTATAGATGTCGATTCAGAGGGTTCCAAGATGCTCTTTATGTCATGAGAGGCATTCAATTTTTTAGGGAGTGTGAAATATATGGAACAATAGATTTTATTTTTGGGAATGCACAAGTAGTCTTCCAAAATTGTCTCATTTATGCTCGTACACCTCTGCCTGGTCAGTCCAATACAATTACAGCGCAAGGAAGATACTCCCAGAAAGAAAAAAGTGGAACTATAATTCACAATTGCACAATAACTGCTACACAAGACTTACACCAACGGGGTCCAAAAGTTAAAACATACTTGGGACGGCCTTGGAGATTATTTTTGAGAACAGTTGTTATGCAAAGCTTCCTCGATGATTTAATCAACCCCAAAGGGTGGCTAGAATGGAATGGAGATAGACCGGATAGAGTGTACTATGCAGAGTACCAAAACAGGGGGCCAGGAGCTATAACCACAGACCGAGTACAATGGGAAAATCTTATTAACAGCTCCACAGAAGCAGCTAAATACACGGTGCGGAATTTCATCCATGGCCTAATATGGATTCCCACGACAGGAATTCCATTTTTTCTTGATCTGCTTTAACTATGTATCTTACATTTCAAGTGACATCTTCATCAAATACCTCTCTTCATAAATGTGAAATCACTTCATTTGGGGTTTTATGCTCAACTGTGCCAATACCATTGGTCACCACAAAACAATAACCTACTACTAAAACAATGCCTACAATTGAAACACAACCAAAATGAAAATATAAGAGTACACAAAGTGAAGATATCATGCCAATGCATAATTAGAATTGGGGGTGGAATGGAATCGCATTCCGCCCTCTATTCCTATTCCATTGTTTGGTTCTCTAATGGAATCACTGGAATGAAATAGGAATGGAATGGGATTCCATTTAAGATGGGGTGGAAAGGGATTTCAATCCAATGGAATCAACATTCAAAATTACGTAATAGCTCTTATATTTAAGCCCTTGAAAATTGAGAACAAAAATTAAAATTAAGAACACAAATAGAAATTAAAAAACAGAAAATTAAGAATAGAAACAGAAAATTGAGAACACAAAATTGAAAACAGAAACAGAAAATTGATAATATAAACTGAAAATTGAAAACAAAAACATAAAATTGAGAAGGAAAACCGAAAATTGAGAACAAAAAATGAAAATTAAGAACAAAAACAAAAAATTGAGAACATAAACTAAAAATTGAGAATATAAACTAAAAATTGAGAACAAAAAAGAAATTTAGAGAACAAAAAATTGAGAACAAAAACTGAAAATTAAGAACAGAAACTGAAAATTGAGAACAAAAAAAAAATTGAGAACATAAACTGAAAATTGAAAACAAAAATAGAAAATTAGAGAACGGAAAATTGAGAACGGAAACTGAAAATTGCGAACAGAAACTGAAATTAGAGAATAGAAACTGAAAAGTGAGAACAGAAACTGAAATTAGAGAACAGAAACTTGAAATTGAATGGAATAGTGAAATATAATAAAATGAAGGAAGAAATGGAATAGTGAAATATAATAAAATTTTGTAATAAGGGCATAATAAAAAATTTATTATATTTCATTCTATTCCTTCACTCATTTTAGACCAACCAAACAAGAGAATGGAATAATAATTTCATAAAGACATAATGAGAATTTTACTATATTTCACTATTTCATTCTTTCCCTCATTCCATACCAATCAAACAAGAGAATGAAATAGTAATTCTATTGACAATTCCATTTCATTACTTCTTTTATTCCATTCCACCCTCTTTCCATTCCGTCCAACCAAACGAGCCGTAATGGTTTAACACAGATCGTGTACAGGTATCATGCAAATGCATAATTAGAATTGGGGAAAAAAATGTTTTTGCTAATCCCAATTACACACTAATGGTTTAATACAGATTGGTTAAGTCTTCTGATGCTAATTTTATATTCAACAAGAGCACTTGTATACCATCGTCGTCTCCTGTACATCGAAATCTTAGTGCAGAAAAAACATGGCCAATGCCTACTATTGGGTCAAGTGGAGTTGATACCACGTGTGATGCAAGTGCAGCTCATATTTGTAACTTCTAATAAACATTTATTTTAACTCCTTTCTATAATTTGTGTTGCTTATTACTAATTTATTCCTATAGAGAAGTTGATTAGATTTTGCCAACTCCTTGCTCTCTCCTGTCCAGTTGGAATAAGGGTTTCAACATTGTGAATTCCATATCCAAGATTTCAAAATTCCAACCCTGTTTGTTAAATTAATTAATAATTTCTATATGTTTAGCGTAGTTTTCAGAAATTTAAATTCCAAATCAGTTAATTTCTATATTCGAAAGGTAATTTCGCCCGAAATGTAGAAAACTCCATTATGATAGTAATCCAAATACAAATGAATAGATCTTTTCGTGATTGATGAATTTAACCTGTTCGAGAAGTGCATCGATGGGAAAAAGAAATCACGAAGAACGGTGTATATAATATACTCACCAGATTCTGAACACGTAATGCGAGAAAGGGAAGGGGTGGGGAAGAAATTACGAAGAATGAAAAAAAGAAAAAGGTAATATACTCACCAGATTTATCCGAAATGTACACTGCCGTTTGATTCTGTTACAAGGGGAAAGAGACCCGAATTGGGTTTGAGAGACCGTCAAATATGTGCAGTAGTATCACATTGAGTTAGGTCTCACTTTGTACCCCTCGAGTTGAAGTGCGCTTTCACTTTCTTCCTAAGTTGGTTTTTTTTTTTTTTTTTGCTCTTTTCTCCTTTCCGAACAGTAAAGAACATGAAGGCCAGTTTATTAATTACTTGTCCAAACGATCTTAACGACGCTCTTTCCCGCATCGACCTTTGGTATTCAAAATCTTTTATTTACATTTTGCCAACTCCTTGCTATCTCCTGTCAAATTGGAATAAGGGTTTCAACATTGTGAATTCCATATCCAAAATTTCCAAATTCCAACCCAGTTTGTTAAATTAATTAATAATTAATTATTAGATCGATGGGAAAAGGAAATCACGAAGAACTAGATTCTGAACGTGTAATGCGAGAAAGAGAAGGGGTGGGGAAGAAATTACGAAGAACGAAAAAAAAAAAAAAAGTTGTATACTCACCAGATTCATCCGAAATGGACACTGCTGTTTGATTCTGTTAAAAGGGGAAAGAGACCCGAATTGTGTATTGAGAGACGGTCAAATATTTGTAGTATCAATTGAGTTAGGTCTCACTTTGTACCCCTCAAGTTGAAGTGCGCTTTCACTTTCCTCCATAGTTTGCTTTTTGTTTTTTTCCTTTCCTAAGTACATCTAGGTCAGTTTACGCATACATCAATTAATCAGGGACTTAGTCTATATTTCATAACGCTTGAATTTTAAATATTGAAAATATCATAAATTTATTTGATAAAATTAAAATTTTAATTATTGACTTTTAAATGCTTATTCTTTTTGTCTGTTTGTTAAGTATAAAATTTGAATACTAAAAATTACTTAAATTATATTACTACCTCTAAAATTAAAATTTAAAATCAAGATAATATGAAAATAAATCGAGAACAAAACATTAAAAAATAAACACTAATAACATACTAAAAAATTAAAATATATGAATTATGACAAGTTAACAATAACATAAAATTCACCAAAAAAATTTAAATCCAAGATTTTTTTTTTTTTTTTTTAATTCCTATACTTTGTTTTTTATGTTGACACTAAATTTTTTTGTATGTTCTACTTTCATAATGTTAGAGACATACCATAATTGTTTCCTTATTTATGTGGGATAGTCCTTTATAGAGATATTAATTAGGATTCAGATCCCCTGACATCATTAGTTTAGTTTTCAGACCTCACTAACTTTTTAGGAGAAAGTCCATGTATTTTGGCTACTCTATTCAGCAATATTTATGAGTTTGTCATTTGTCTTATGCAACAAGACAAAATTGAACATGAAAGTTGTTAACGTTAACGTAAATACTCAAGCACTACCCTTTATATATATTACAAAATTATATTTGGAATTCACGTTAACGTCATTCTATCCATGTTTGTTTGTGTTTTGTTTTGTTTTTTTTTTTTTTTTTTTTTTTTTTTTTTTTTTCACGTTAACACATCTCCCCATCTGTTTTTTGTGTTACGTTAATGTTAACTTATATTTTGTGTGTTCACGTTCACGTTAACGTTATTGCATTCATTTATTTTTTCAAGTTAACACATCTCCCCATCTGTTTTGTGCATTACGTTAACATTCACTCATTTTTTTTTTTTTTTTGTATTCACATTAACTCATCGTCCTCATATGTTTTTATGTGCGTTAAAAATGTGAACTCATTTTCATCACCAGGTTGTGGTTTTATTGTTAACTTATTTTATTTTTTACTTGAATATTTACGTGGTATTTTGTCCTTTTTGACTTGATGTGTATTTGAGTTGAGTTTGTGTTAACGTTAATGCATATTTTTGGATTCTCTTTTGTGTTAAAACGTTAACTCACCTTTGTGTGATATTTGTTTTTTTTTTTTTTTTTTAGTTGGGTGTATGTTAACGTTAATAAACATTTTTTGGGTTTTTCTGTATTAAATGTCAAAACATTTTGGTTTGAGGGAGTTAATATTAACTGTCATATGTGGTATTTTGTCATTTTAAACTGATGTGTGTTTGAGTTGGGTTTACGTTAACGTTAATGCATATTTTTTGAGTTCTCTTACATGTTAATATTAACTCACCGTGTGTGATATTTATCTCTTTTTTTTTTTTTTTTTTTTTCAACTGGGTATGTGTTAACGTTAATGAACATTTTCACTCCATATATTAACGTTAACACGTCTATATTGTCTGGACACCCATATGTAGAAAAATTAAGCAAACACTGATGTTGACGTAAAAATGAGAGGGAATGTGAGAGTGTTAATTTGTAGAAAAAATCAAAACTAAAACTACAAGTAAACAACTGAATGTTTGAGTTAAGTTTGCGTTAACGTTAATGCATTTTTTTTTAATTCTTTTTCTGTTAACGTTAACGCATTTTATGTTGTTTGGAGCACATGTGTGAAAACAATCACACACACACACACACACACTAACTAACGTTGATGTGTGAAAATGAACATCCCCTCCACCTTCACCACCATTCATATTCCCACTTCCATCATTACCAGTACCATCTTCATTGCTTGTTACACCATAAATGTCTTATGAAAAAATAAAGAAAACAACAGAGCTGAATTAATTTTCAGATCTAATAAAACCCAATCCAATATAGAAACATCAACTACAACACCTAAATCTTTTGAAGATATCTCATTTGATAAATGAACAAATTCAACCCAAACATGAACAAAATCAAAGAACAACGAGGATGTGGGAAATAAGAGGGATAAATCGAAGAGGTGAAAAATCAGACTATCAAAGAGATGGGAAATCAGATTTAGAAAATCCAGATCTGAATATTCAGATCTAAGGGATAGAGAGAGAAAGAGAGAGTCTGACTAGCGATGGTGTTCAAGGATCCGATCTTTGCACAAGTTTTTCTTGTGATTTGGGATGTGCAATAGAAAAGGTATCAACGATATTTTTTTATTAGCTTCAACAGTGGAGTAGTTTGACAAGCGGTTCGAAATGGCCCGATTTCGATGACGATGACAAACGATAGAGGTTCAAGATGGTCACTCATGATTTTGTTCCCAAAATGTGTGGTAGAAAAAGAGCCCTACCTATATGATGGTGGTGCCGTGTCCGGTCCAGAGGATTCGTAGGACCTGCTTATGCGCTGTCGCGTCGATTTTTTCTTTCTTCTTTTGTAGGTTCTTAAGCTTGTCTTTGCAAGGGTCGGCTTCCGATAGGAGAGGGAGTGATATGGCGTTTCTGACGAGATCAACCACCTGAAAATTAGGGAGAAAAAATCTATAGATTCACATCTCGAAAAGTATGTTTGTTTGTTTGTGTGTAAGAGAGAGTACCTTGTCGGGGTGAAGGTAAACTTTATCTCTGAAGAGGAGAACAACGCTGGCGTCGTGGAGAACATGAGCAAAGACGGCAACCTCGCCGACGGACTTGGCAACGTCGATACTCTTGCAAGCTTTCAATAGCTTCGAATAACCAATACTCTCGAGTCGGATCTCCGATAAGAGAGAGATAGAAGGGTTTAGAGTGATAGAGAGGATAGAGAGTGAACATTGGACCCAACCATTTTAGAGAGATAGAGATAGATGATAGAGTGAGAGTGGGTGAGGACCCAACCATTTTAGTATAGTTAACGTAAATGAACGTGAGGGGTCTTGTTTCAGGGGTACATGTGTATTTTTAATGTTTTTATTTTTTATTTTTTAGAGGACTAAAAACTTAATTGGTTGTATCCTAAGGTCTGATCCTTACATGAACAGTTGAAAAAAGATTTTTTTTCTTTTCTAAATGGTTTATTAAATAAAGACTAAATAATAAAAACCTCTATTTCTGTTTATATTATAAGTTTTGGAGAATAAAATTAGAAATATGGAAAAATAAACACTAAATGTCTATTGAGGATAAAAAGGTCTCACCAAAAAAATTAATAAAAATAAAAATAAAAATAAAAGGGGTTGAAAACAAGTAAAGATGCATTAGCTTAAAATTTAGGCCCAAAGAGTGAAAATTTTAAGTGACAATTAATTAAGTAATATGAATTAAAATTATCAGATAAACGTAGTTAAATAAGTACTTAATTTGGTTAGTTTTCAGTACTTAATTCGATTGTCAAAGTCTTAGTGTAAATTTTTTTAATGAATCTCAGTAGTTCCCATCAATTAGGAAAACATAATCTAATTTCAATATTTAATCTTCATTAACAATTTAATTGCAAGTTATATAATAGAAAATAAATATAGCACTGCAATTACATTATAAATTTTGAATTACATTATATATTATTTTCTACTACTAAGTTATATTTTAGTAAAATGTAACTACATTGTTAAAGTACTAGCGTATAACTCGTGTTTGAAGGCACAAACTTAAAAAAATGAATCAAATTTGAAAAAAAAAATAATTTCAATATTTAAGCAATGAGACAAAAAGATTAACGCCACTCTATCAAAAAATATCAAGTTTAGTTAGTGTTATAGTAAAAAATATATATAAAATATTAAAATTCAAATTACACATTCACGAAGAAAATAGAATAGATATAAGTGTGCAAACCGATACACGCTTGAACAATAATAATAAATAATAGATATCTCTAATACCAATTAAACTCATAAAACTTCAATATCCATAGTTTTAAAGTAATAAACACTTTCTACAATAACAACAACAAAATAACCCGAAAATCCAATAAAAACTTTGCGGCCCACACATATAAAATCAACATTGAATACTCAATGGATATACGAGTCTCTCCTCAAATCAGATATTGAAGCTTTTGGAAATTTAACGAAATCAACAACACCATTGGTGTGTTCGGCGTGTCATCAAGGGAAGTGCATTTGAAACATGCCATCAGCACAGGCATGCCACAACTGGGAGTCCAATCTCTTGTCCACTTCATTCCTGGCTTTGTTCATTCATTACAATAATTAACCTTCAATCAGACCCTTCAAAATAAAAATTAAAATCAAATCATAAATAAAAATAAAATAAATATGAATTTAAACAAAAATAGATAAGAACATTAGTGGATTGAAAACTTACTGCAAAGTTTGAGGCTAAATTACAATTGAACTCCAATTTTCTTAGCAACCGAACAATTACTACTCAACCAAACAACAACAAAATAATTACGAACTGTTGATCCTAAAATTTTGATGGACAATTAAATGTTAATATTTTTTGTGGAACTAACGGTTTTATTGAGTATTTCAGTTTATTAGTTCTAGTGACGATATTATCATGAAAAAATTAAGAAAAATGCTAAATGGATGCAAAAGACACTAACAAAGATGATGGACATTAAGAGACTGAAGAATTTGAAGAACGTAGGAGAAAACAACTCAGGTTAATTTTTTACTCTTATTGTATCTCGATTAGAATCACACACAAGACAAAATATTTCTACAATCATTTGTTTTTTTTAATAAGATCCCAATTAGCTAATATATTTGCTCTTATGTGTAAATGAAGAAGAAACATTGATTTAAGAAAGATAATTGATTAAAATTGAATTTAAGGATTTAGTAGAGTTAACCAAGAAAAGAAATCGGTTAAAGAGACAAAAACGTCGAAGAAATTTAGTAAAAAAATTATTTAAGGAGAGTAGTTCCAGCAGGATCGGTCAACCAACCAAAGTTGATCGGTCAACCGATGAGAAGAAGCTGGAAAAAACGATTTAGACTCTGAATTGGTAGGTCAACATATAAGTCGACCTATGGAAATTAGTTGAACTCTCTTAATTGCTCGATCGACAGGTAAGTCAAACTATGGTCAAAATATGAACTCTCTGAATCAATAGGTCGATAGCGAGGTCGGCCTATGAAAGTCTCTGAATCGTCCGGTCGACAGATACATAATGCGTTGTCGACTTATGGCAAAGAATTTTTGGCTTGGGCTACGTCCTGAATTGAGAGGTCGACCGATGGGTGTTGGTCAATCAATCAATGAACAGTTTCAGGATTTGAGGATTTTATGGTTTTGATTAAAAAAGTAGTCGTTACTAGCCGTTTTATGGTTAGGATATGCGAGATATTTTAGGGATTTGATAGATTTTGAGATATATAGTTAATATTTTAATATCCCTATAGATATGGTTCAAGTATTTTGGATAATTCTCAATTTGGTTAACGTAAATCTTTCTATCTTTATTTGATTGAGATTGAGAAAAAGTTTGAGAGACTAAAATTGAATGTTTTAAAAAATATAATTAAGTGAATTATACTAGGATTGAGTCTTAATGATATAAGGGGTCTATTGATGCAATTATTTATCATGATATATGAGAACTAACCGTTAGAGGGCTTATTTTAATTCCTTATAAATAGACTTACATTTTTTAGGTTTCAATAATCCCAATCATTCAATTTTGAAGAGTTATTCAGTTCTAATGCTTTTTAAGAGTGATCATTCTGATATTATACTAAGACTATTGTGAGATTTTTCTTAAGAAAATTTGAAATGGATTATTACTAATTGCTGACTTGAAGTTTACTTGCTGATCATTATTTATTCAGTGGATTCCTGGTGATATCGTTCCAAGTTATTTGCTATTAATTGTTGCTTGATCTTATTATTTATTACTTGGAAATTTGATATTTGAAATCGTTTTCCTAAGTTTTTAAATTGAAAATTATTTTTGAAATGACTTCTTGAGAAAATCTGATTACGTGCTAAATTGATTGCTACCCATTTTTGTTTAAAATCAGATTTTAAAATTTTCACTATATTTCTTTCACTAGTATCGGAACATTAATTGAGTCTAAATTTATCTGAGATGGTAGAAGTTTCGAGTGGGAAAATCATTTATCAATTTTGTAATTAGATTAGATACTATTAGAAGTGTCAAATCAAGGGGTAGCTAGTTTCAATCTCTTCCAGTAAAGAGATTGAGGTTTTGATTTTTGCCTAGAGTATAAAAAGATTAGGTGTTAATTCTTTATTTATAGAATTAATTTCTGAGTGAATTTGTAACAGTTCAATTCTTTCCCGGTAAAAGGATACTCTGAGTGTTTTGTCTAAGGTTTGATTCTTAACCTAAGTATAAAAGAACTAGGTTAATCTTTAGCCTGTAAAAAAGATAGGGTTATTCCTGAGCCTGTGAAAATGAATTGTAAATGTTTGATTCTAAGCCTGTGAAAAGAATCGTTTCGTAAGGTTTGGTTTCTACCTAGTTAAAGGAATCACAGTGAATAGTGAATGCGACTTTCCGCGAAACTTTGGAGACTGGATTAGCCAAGAATAGTTTGGTGAACCAGTATAAATTTTTGGTGTGCTGCATTCTTTAATTTACTTATATTTGTGTTGTTTGGTGTGCAACTAGTTGATATTAAATTTTCGCTGCTATAAAGATAATAATTCATTTAGGATACAAACTAATTGTTTAATTTTTAAAGTATTTTATTCGGATTAATTTTTTATCTACTCAATTGACCCCCTTCTTGGGTAGTTCACTAGGCCAACACGAACCTAAAAAGTTCAATGTATTAAATAATTGAAATGTTTATGGGGAAAAATTACAAAAAAAAAGAAAATAAAAAATAGATTAAAAGTGCCCTATTTGTTTAGTGTTTTTGTTCCCAAAATTTATTTTCTGGGAACAAAAAGAAAAACATGGGAATAAATAATATATTCTTGTTATTATCTTATATTTATATAACAGAATTCTGGGAATATCACACACTTATTGTTCCCAAATATCTGTTTCTTTTCCTAAACAAATGAATTTGAACAAAAAATAAAAATAAAAAATCTCATGTCAAATAAATTTTGCAGCTAATTCTAAATCTGCACCGACTTAAGTATTGCAGAAATCATAAAAAATCAAAAAACAAAAATGGGCAACAACAACATTTGTTTACTGTTTGTAGACACGCCATCTTGATCGTCTCGTAGAAATATTTTATGTTTTATTTTTCTTTTTTTTTTTAATTTTCAAAAAATACAAGTAGAAAATGAAGGAAAAAAAGAAAAAAGAGGTGGAAATCAAATGAAGAAAAGGGGTGAAAAATCGAAAACAGGAAAAACGGGGGAGTAAATGGAAATGAAAGGAAGAGAGAGAGAGAGAGATGAGAACGGAGAAGAAATGGGAGAGATAAAGAAAAAATCAATAGAGAGTGGGAGAAAAGGAAGGAAGAGAGAGAGAGAGAGAGAGAGAGAAAGAAAAAAAATATATAAGGGGCCACTTATTGGCCTACAAGTCAAAGAAAAGGAAAAGGGAACACAAGTGGGGGCTTCTCACGCTGTCATGTGTCCAATTTTGGCCCAAAGCTTTCTAGAAGCTTCTCCCACGAATTCTTCCTTTTCTTAGTCAAGGTAGGATTAAGATTTGGTGGCCAGGGTTAATTTTTTAGGATTTTTTTTTTATTTCCCATATTTTCCTATAAATAAAACCATCTTCCTCTTAGTTTAAGTATTCACAAAATTTAGAGAGAAACCCTCTTAGGGAGCGATACTCAATGAAAGTCCATTCAGGAAACAATATTTGAGAGAATAAAAACCGTATGTCAAAGACCTTTGCCAAGATATGTATATTTCTTATCTCTTAATTCTTTTCTTCTTTTTTTTTTTGCAATTCAAATTGCTATAAGTTTAGTTTCCGTTAGAATCATCCGATGATTCGATGAAAACGTAGGGACGAGGTTTTCCTTTTGGGCTTAGCCTTCGAGCGTGAGATAAGGATTTTTTTTAATTGTTATTTTTTTTATTTACTGTTGATTTTTTTATTTAAGTTGTTACTATACCTAATTTTATAAAATAAAAACAAAATTAATAAAAAATAAAAAATTATTTTGTAAGAATAAATTCTCACAAGTCATAGGATGAATTCGATTCAATTTATTGAATGAAATATTTCTTTATTGATGATTTTATTTTCCAAATAAAATAAATTTTAGAAACAATCGGTTTAATAAATCGTTTTCTTTGGTAAGCTATTTCGTTGGATTTTACTTAAGTTTTGATGGAATTAATTTTGAGAAAACACATTTTCTGTGATATTTACTTAATTCTCATTTTCATAGAATTTAAGAGAACGTTAAATTGAAAATTCTTTAAATTAATTGGGAAAATTAGGAAAGTAGGCATTTTGTGATATTGCATTTATAGAAAATAATATAATATTTCATGTCATTTTGCATGTTGACTTTTTGCTACACTTAGAAAATATTTAGATTGAGTTGCCTACTTAAATTAAATAATTTTATCGGAAACATACATAAAACTACCACCGGGGACCTATCTTGCCGAATTCTTTAATATTTGATCAAAGGTTATACTAGGGGAACATTCCTGAAATGGTTTAAGTACTTTTTTGAAAAAATCGACGGTTTAAAAAAAAAAAACATTCTCTTTTACTCATTAATATTTTATATTTATTTTCCTTTTGGAAAATCGTAGCGCGTCAGCTGGCGACTCTGCTGGAAATAATTAGAGAGTCGAGCCTAATATGTCCAAAAAAGTCTAACTAATTAATCCAAGTTCAACTATTATATTTTATTTTGTTATCTTTTTCTTTCCATTTTGTAAATAAGTTGTGATGTGATAGATCGATGATATCTTAGGGAGTTTTAAAAACTAAATGAGTTCAAAATTTTCAATACCGATGAAATTAAATAATGAATTTCCATGAATATTATTTATTTGATTAGTTAACATTGAAATTGAAAACTTCGAACTTGAATGGGTTTTAAAGCTACCTAAGATCTGTGTGGACTAATAAATGAGATTTGTTTTAAAAGGGCAAATAGAACAAGACATGAAAATTAGTCTAAAAAAAGTGATTCTAGTTCCCCTCATCCGAAGTCTGGTCACTTGCAGTCAAGCTCAGAATCGTTCCAAGATGGCATAAGAAAGCAATCCCGAATCATCCTACACAACCTAGATGGCTCGGATGAAAGAAACTATCAACATGCTAATGAAAAAGATCAATGAAGTAAGTCAACAACCTCAAGGGGTGCCTGTTCTCCCGTCCAATAGAACTCTCATGACTGAATTGTTGAATGGAAACGCTTCAAGTACTGGGAATGGAAAACTCAATACCGAATCCGAACCATGTTGTCCTGAACTTTGCGGTGCCAGTCTAATATGGACCTTAGATGGGAGCTCAGCCCTTCACCTATGGTACGCCAGCATATCCTAACCAAGTGCATATCTATCAAGCCTCACCTGAAAGCCCGCACTACAACAAAAAAAGGGTTATAGCGGCAATTATTTTAGTGGCAGTTAAAAAATAGCCACTAATGATATGTTTTTAGTGGCTATTTATTTAAGGGATTTTAATTCTTTAGACTAAATTTCATACTCTCTCTCCTCAATAAATCATTATAGAAAAAAAGTTATTTTTTGGGCCATTCCTAAAACATTCTTAGTAAAAGATCCCCAACGGTTGGAATATAGTACTGCATGGACCTTCATACCCCTCAACAAACGCAGGATGATTATGGTAAGTTTTTCGCAAATTAATTTTGGTAATTTCATACAATTTAAAATTTTATTTATGGGATTTTTCATTTAATTGACCCAATTTTTTTTTGGAAACTGAGAAGACGCCCCATTTAATTTACGAATCCAGAAGCGAGGGCGTAGGTGATTGATTGAACTACAGTCAAAGACCCAATTTCCTCTCGTTAGCCGTTTTCAGATTTGAACGTCGACGCTGAACAAAGATGTGGTTTTGACAGCTATTTCCAATGTTCAGACCCTTATATTTTTCAGATTGGTGGCCATAAACGACAAATGGAGACGCAATGGTGAGACGGCGGTAACAAACAACTTGGGTAACAAGCTCGTTTGGATTTGAACGCCGGCGAACGACCCTCTGTTCATTTTTGTTTCTAAACCCATCTATTTTTGGTTAGATGGGGTTTCATTATTTAAATTTTCATTTTTTTACCCCTTGAATCCCTGAATGTTCATATTTTCAACCCTAAATCTTTAAATTTTTACATTTTCTCCCCAAAAGTTCATCTCTTGTTATTTTTATTTTGAAATATTGATTGGACATTCATATATATTCAGGTGTATTCGGTAAAAATTTCACACCTATTTGTTTTTCATTGATCTTTGTTTTTTGTAAATGTTTTTTATTCGGATTGGTTTTCTGGTTAGTGAACGTTCATATTGGTCAGGTCTATTTTGATTTGTTAGGTTTTTTATGATTTTAGTGGAGTTGTTTATTTTTCTGTGAATATTTTTTCATTGATTTTTTCTTGTTCTCTGCGAATGTTCTATCAGTTTTCCCTTTTTGGTGAACAACATTGTGAAAAGCATGGACAAACATAACATTTTTGAATATTCACACATGCATTGAATATTCACACAAAGGAACATTTATGAAATAGAACAAACAGGACATCATTATACGCACTTTTTCATATTATATTTCAAGGGGAAAACATTCAACAAATCAATACCAAGCAGAAAACGGAGCACATGCATTTGACATTTCACATATGAACATTGAATAACAGAACATCCACAAATAAAGTAAGGTGACGTCCAAAACATTCAAAAATCGAATAACAGTTTTTTACGTAAATTCACACATCAATGGTTGAAACATTAAAAAAGGCAATACAGACACACAATGAAGCACATGCATTGAATATTCACACAGCAAACATTGTCAAATAGAACATCCACGTATATGCAAACATCGACAAGCAGAACATTCAGGAAAACAGAATAGCCTCATACACGCTTTTCATATTATCTATATTTATATCACTATTTGAACATTCAATAAATCAACATCCAATTTTATAGGAAGGTTTTTTTTTTCCCATGTCCCTTGATTTATTGAATATTTGCCCCTTGAAATATAATATGAAAAAGTGCGTATGATAATGTCTTGTTTGTTCTGAATGTTTTATTAGTTGATGTTCTATATACGTGGATGTTTTATTTCACAATGTTCCCTTTGTGTGAATATTAAATGCATATGTGAATATTCAAAATGTTCTGTTTTGTTGATGTTTTTCACAATGTTTTTCATAAAAAAAAAAAAAAAAAAAAAAAAAAAAAACAAAAAAACAAAAAAACCTAATTTGAACATTCACAGAGAATAAGAAAAATCAACAAAAAAATGTTCACAGAAAAATAAACAACTCCACCAAAATCATAAAAAACCAATACAAATCAAAACAGATCTTAACCAATATGAACGTTCACTAACCAGAAAACAATCCGAATAAAAAATATTGACAAAAAATCAAGATCAATGAAAAACAAACAAGTGTGAAATTTTTACTGAATACACATGAATAGATGTGAATGTGCAAACAATATTTTCAAAATAAAAATAACAAGAGATGAACTTTTTGGGAGAAAATGTAAAAATTTAAAGATTTTAGGGGTGAAAATATGCACATTCAGGGATTCAAGTGGTAAAAACGCAAATTTAAATAAAGAAACCCCATCTAACCAAAACAAATGGGTTTAGAAACACATATGAATAGTGGTTCATTTGCCAACGTTTAAATCCAAACGAGTTGGTCACCCAAGTTGTTCGTTACCGCTGTCTCACCATTTCCGTTTGCATTTGTCGTTCATGGCCACCGATTTGAAAATTGTAAGGGTCTGAAAATTAGAAATAGCCATCAAAACCACTCCCTGTTCAGCGCCGGTGTTCAAATCTGAAAATGACCACCGGTAGAAAATTGTAAGGTCCGTGACTACAGTTCAATCAATCACCTACTGATAGGTGTAAATTACCTATGTATTTCCAATCCGAATTTGTTAGTTTTTGAGTACGTTTATAGTTAGTTTTATATGTTTTAATATATTTTTATTCTTTTTGTATTAAAATAGGTGCGTGGGGTGAAAATGTATGAAATCAGAGCGAAAACGATGTGATTGAATCAAAGCGGACGAAGTTACGGTGGATAAATGAGCAAGGAGGCAACATTATGAAAGAAGCCCACCGCCTAGGCATCTAGACCTCCACCTAGGCTATGAAGATGCTGAGAACATTTTCAAGTCCACCGCCTACTTCTTCGCTTAGGCGGTCACCAAACCTGCAAAGTCGGTACAGGTGCTGTAACTGCAAGGCTATTTTGGACTATGATACGATCTGATTTTGGAAACACTCAAAACATGGAAGTTGTAAATATTTTTCTTAGATTTCCATAGATTTTTGAATTACTTCAATCGAAGTTCGGATGAAGAAGTTACAGTCAAAACAAAATTGCAAACCTGCAGTAACTTCGCCTAGGCGAAAATCCGGTAGAAAGTTAACCGACCTAACTTCGCCTAGGAAAATTTTTCTTCGCCTAGGCGAAATCCTCTACGCAGAATAGATATTTTGGAGATATTTTTTGGCCTGTTTAAGCCTTTCTCTCCTCATCTCTTCCATCCTCTTCAGCCCCTAAGGCTTTAGGCTATATTTTAGGGTTAGTTGGAGAGGTTTTTGAGGGAGATCTCTCAACCCGAGGTGGAAGATGAAGAGGGAAACGATCGTTCGACGGTTCTAGTGCCAATTCTTTGGATATAGGCTAAGTCGCTTGTTTCTTCTCTTTGTTTTCTTCATTTTGGTAATTGTTGAGCATGTTTAGCTCATTTTACATTGTATAAACGGTTAGGGCCATGAGTTAAACATGGATTGTAATAGGGATTAATGTATTATTTATGAAAATGTAGTTTTGGTTGAATTTGTGTTTCGTTCTTGGTTGTTCTTCGTATGTTGATTGTGTTGTCGTGTTTTCTATGATTGTATGCTAGTTTAAATATATTGAGAATACGGAGTTTGACACTCGAGAGAGGTAACCCTGGATTCGGACTAGGGTTAACACAACACGACAATCTAACGACCCGGGAGGATGTTAGAAAGTGTGCAATCGATGACGTTGGGGCGAGACTCACGTGATCTAGAGTCGTTAAGACGTTGACGGGGACTTCGGCATTGACACGAAATCACGTATTCTCCCGTCTTACACTCGGAAGAGGTGTAGAGGGAGTTTACTAACCGAGATTATCGAATACGCCGAACGCTGTTAATGTTAACTAAAATGAAATCAAACGCATTTAAGTAAATAAGGTTAATCCCTAGGCAATCTACTCCCCTAAACAATCTTAAATTAGTATTTATAGTATAGTTAACTTAATTAGTATTTTAGTTTAGTATTAGTATTAAATTAAATTCCATTTTGTTGCCTAGATAAAGTCAGGTTATGACAATTGCGATACTCGATAGTAACAACACCAATCCCTGTAGATACGATACCTGACCGAAAGGTCCATTATACTAAAACTTGATCCGTACGCTTGCGGTGAAAGTGACAGCCCTTATTTAGCGACCACCACCTACGCTCTTTCTTCTGGATTAGTAAATAAAATGGGGTAAACTGCGTTATGATCAATGCTCAAGCTTTTTCATCATTTTTTCAGTTGTGGGGGAGCATCGTTTGGAATCTCGATTTTTTAGGGTTTCTGTAGATTGCTTTGGTTTTTTAGGGACAAGTGTGTTTTCACAATGAGCACTTATCTAGAAAGGCAGAGTCCGATATGGTAGGGGTAGAGTGATTAGTGAGTTTGTGTGTGCGCTATTTTAGGTAAACCGCCGTCGATCACCAAAACTTTGATCGAAAATTCTACAATGAATGTTCTGAAATGCTCATTTCTTACCCAAAAAATTTGAAAACCACATCATTAGAAAGAGATTTTTTTTCCTGACCAAATTGTTTTTTTTGTAATTAATTTTGGAACAATGAAAGACCGTGAATCGTATGGTTCTTGAGTTATGGAGTCATTTTTGGAAAACTGTCACTTCTCATATATTGTTCCTGCTTTTTGTAGAGCATTCAATGGCATGGAATATAAATAGAGAGAAAATGGAAGGGCATAAGTCAGGGACCATTTGCTAAGAATTCGTGTGGTCTAAAAAAATTATTCAAAGTGGTTAAAAGCTCATTTTGTAAGATGTCAATCTCTTAGGGACTATAAAATTAAAATCCCTTTATTTAATTGCCGCTAATTTATACAAATTACTGCTAAATGTTATAATTTTACTATCAAATTTTTGCACCAAATTATGTTAAAGACTTTTTTAATTAAAAAAATTAATTAAAATAAAAAAATAAATCAATTATTTCATTTAAAAAAACATATTTGGCAAAATACCAAATATGTAAAATCAATTTTAGCCGAGAAAGCCCTGTCGTTGGAGAAGATCAAATGAGATCTAAGGATGAAATCACGCGAGACCATCATCTTCCTCGCCTCCGTCGCTCGTGTTAAAGATTGTGATCCTTATTCCGTAATCGACGCTGCGAGTGGTTCAAAGTTGGTGTTTTCCCAATCGAAGAAAACGCTACTACCGAAGTCTGATAATGTTTCTCCAATCTACATTCAATCGCTTTGATTTCTCTCTTAATCACTGCAGCGCCTTCGTTGTCCACCCACTGCTGGTCGAAGATTTGTCAATCGTTGCTTTCTTAATCGCTATTCTCTTAGTCAACGAAGACATTGCTCTCTCAATCGCGCACCTGTTTGATCGGTATGTTCTGTTGGTTGTTATATTTCGAAAATTAATTAATTGATTTCATTTTTATTTGTTATTAATTCTTAATTATTTCATTGGATTGTATATTAGAGCCTCGTTTGTTTAGGCCCCGTTTGGTTAGTGTTCCCAACCAAACCCAACCCTGATTTTTGGGAACGCGTTTGGCAAATACAAAACTCAACCCAACCCAACCCAAAAATATGAATTGATTCTCAAAGTGTTAAGGAAATAAGAAACAAAAAAAACTTGTTTTTTTTTTTTGTGCCCAAAAAACTCAACCCAAAGTTCTCAACTCTGGCCACCGTCAGATGACCACCCGCCGCTGGTCACCGTCCACCGCCGCCGGTCACCGGCCGCCGCCGTTCGGCGACCGTCGGCTGACACCATGCGTCGCCGTCCGTCCGCCACTGTCGGGCACCACTGCCGTCGCCGGCATCCGGCCGCTGCCAACCGCCGCCAAACACAAAAAAAATTCAAAAAAAAAAAAATAGTTTTAGGATAAAATCGTTACCAAACACATTCTGTTCTCAGCACAAAACAAAAATTGTCGTTACGAAACGTAATTCTATTCCCAAAATTCTCAACCCAACCCAATTCAACTCAACCCAACCTATTTCAATTGGGTTCAGAAAAGTGGGAACACTAACCAAACGCCACCTTAATGTTTCTGTTCCCAGTTCGGCTCATTTTGTTTAGTGTTCTTTGTTCCCAAATTTCTGTTACTATTCCCATTTTAGAGTTCCTTTTTGTTCTGCTCCCATATGTTAAGAGCAAAATTTTAAGAAGTTGTTCCCATACTTCTATTTTTGTTCCCTTTTTTCTGGGAAAAGAACAAAATGGTATGTGTTCCTGTTTCTGTCTTGGTGGTTCCCTGCCTTATTTTTATTTTTTTATTTTTTTTGAAGAAGGAAAATTGAGGGAAAAAGATGTTTCTGGTCTGTTTCAAAATTTTAGAACATTTTTCTGGAAACAGAAGATAAGTAGATTGCATTTGTTCCCATATTTCTGTTTCCATTCCTGCATTCCCCCCCCCCCCCCCCAAAAAAAATAAGGTGGCTTTTGTTTAGTTTTCTATTTCCATAATAGTTGGAACATAAGTAGACATTTGTGAACAATTTTGGTCTGTTCTAAAAAATTGTATAGGAATATGAGAACAAAAAGTTTGTTCTCAGAAATTGCGTTAAACTTTCTGTTCTCATATTTCCATAATGTGAGAACATAAAGTTTGTTCCCAACTTTACTCCTTAACCACCGCTCACACAGTTTAAACATTAATGGTTTAAATACGATTTTTGAATCTGCTCAATTTAGGATGCACGAGGATGTGGAGAACCTGCTTATAGAACTATACTAACTTTTCTCACCCTTCAATGTGAATTAACAAAAGCAATGTCTCTGTGCATAATATTTCATATCTACAAATAGATTAGCTGGATGCAGCATAACATTCTGATACATGTGGGCTGTAGTATTGGCTTTAATATAAACCTTAAGTATGAAAGGGGGAGCAGTAGCAGGAGTAGGAGTCTCATTGGGATTCAGTAGACATTAAACGGTTCAAAAGTGCATTCAAAATGGTACGATTATATCCTTATCTGGTGAAGATCTATTTTTTGTTAAAATAATTCTTGGTAGTAAAATATTGTTTGAAAAGTTATATCATTTTCCTGTGTATTTTGTTTTTCTAGTGTAAGAGGCTGAACAAGGTTAAGATTTCAAAATTTTGCTAGCCATTCTTGGGATTTAGTTGCGATAAGAGCAAGTTTGGACTGAGGTTTTCATTAGTGGAGGGAGGCGAACGTGAAAGGTGGGAGTAAATGGAGAACATGGGAGGTTCGAGTGATCAGCAAACGTGGGACAGTAAGAGGTTGGAGTGATCAATGATCATGGGATGGTAGGAGGCTGGAGAGGAACACCAAATGTGTGCAGAAGAAGTGTTTACTGTTTAGGGTTGGAAAATGAAATTGTAGTTAGGAGGAAAAAGAAAACCAAAAGAGAATGGGGTGAGGATTGAACCCATGATCTTAATGATATGAATACATTGATTACCATCTAAGCTATAATCATTTCTTGAATTACTAAAGCAACGGTTACATCAAATTATTTGCATTAATCTTAGCCATCCAATCCTTCCAGACCGTTAAAACGTCTAACCGTCCTGATATATATATATATATATATCTTTGTCACAAGTGGCCTAGCAAAAAAATCTTACTCAAAAGTGGACTTTAAATGATATTGGTTGGTAAGCTATTCGGATGAACTATACAACGTTTAAACAGTACATTGAAATAGTCTCATAGAAAATCATTGATTTTTTTTTCTTGTAGTGAAGACGATTATTAATATTTATTTTAATTTTATAACATGTTTACTCGTTTTTCACATTGAGAAATACAAAATCTAAAAAACGGGGGGAGGTTGTAATTTTAATATTCAGGAAGTTTATTTATAGTAGAAGTCTATTAGTGGGTGAAGTGGGAGAGAGAAGTAGAAGTGTTATTTATTTTTGTTAAAAAAACAAACTCAAGAAAATTAGGATGTGAAATCATGCATTCTGATTGATTACCTTGTTTGTTTATATAATAGTATCTAGTAGTATCCTAAAGCTTTATTTGAAGATTAAGGATGTATTTTCTTTAGGATTGCAGACATAGAGGTGATAAAACTACTTGTAGTAAAATTGAGTTATTTGTCTCCAATTGACTATAAAATCTCATAATATATTATCAAATTCTAGATATCTTCAAGTCGGTAATATTAGAGAATTTCAGTTCACTAATTAAATGATTTTGGGGGATCAGTATTTTCAATGAACATATTATAGATATTAACAGACTTCTCTCATGCTTTTGATTCTGCAAGCAAGCTAGATCTAAACCCAAACAATAATGGTTTAAATGTTATTTTCGAATCCCCTCAATCTATTTGGCATGTTGAATTTGGAAACAATAAAGGAATAGGAGGGAAGGGGCATGAAATATGAAAAATACATGAGCGCGAACAATAAAAGTGAAATTCCGACACAGCGTGGACACGCGAAAGTAACCATGTCAGATAAGTTGTTAGTTTTATAGAGATATTATGTGACAAAAGATTATAAGAGTTGAAAATATTGTTTGATCTAGACCTTTAAAATGTCTTTCTTTTTTGATTTATTAATTAATATTCTTTAAGTTATTTATTTTTACAGATATATAGACTGTATCAGACATTTAAATTCGTGAGTAACATTAATGGATAAAAGTTGGATATACAAGTCTAGGTGTAGCAATGAATACATTATTGGAGTGGATCAGTTTCTTAATTTTGCTTTTGAAAAATCATCGAATGAGGGGAAGATATTATGCTCATGTATTAAGTGTGTTATTGTCTTAAGAAAGAGTAGAGAAGATGTAAAAGACCATTTAATATGTGATGGTTTCTCTAAAGGTTACACCGAGTTGGTATTCCATGGAGAATCTGTAACAAATTATGATTCGTCAAATCATGCTCGTTCGAGGACATGTTCCGATGGGAATGATGATATTCATGATTTGTTATTCGAGGCGTTTGGAAGAACTGAGCAAGATGAATGTGAAGTTGGAGAGGAGTCAATTAGGGAAGCAACACCATCTACAGAAGAGCGTAATGATGAAGCTAAGAAATTTTATAAATTGCTTCAAGAGGTAGACGAGGAGCTATATCTATGATGCAAAAAATATACCGCACTATCTTTCGTTATTCGTTTATTTCATATAAAATGTCTATCCGGTTGGAGCAACAAGTCATTAACTATGACACTTGAATTGTTTAAAGATACACTACCAGAAGTAAAAAAGTTGCCGAAAACCTTTTATGATACCAATAAAATTATCAAAGAATTAGGACTCAATTATGAAAAAAATTCATGCATGCCCTCATGATTGTATGTTGTACTGGAAATAAAATGAGAAACTTCAAATGTGCACTAATGTGGCGCATCTAGATGGAAGTCAAATGGAAATGAAGATCAAGATAGTTCAATTGCTTCTTCTGTAAAAAGTCATCTTGTTTTTGCTAAAGTATTGTGATACTTCCCATTAAAACCGAGGCTGCAAAGGCTCTTTATGTCATCAAAGACGACTTCGTTGATGAGATGGCATAATGAACATCGTACAAAGGATGGGATTTTAAGGCATCCTGAAGATTCAATAACATGGAAAGATTTTGATTCAAAATATCCATCATTCTCCTTTGACCCCCGTAATGTGAGACTTGGGTTGGCAAGTAATGACTTTAATCCCTACAGAACTATGAGCATAAAACACAATACTTGGCTTATTATTTTAATACCTTATAACTTGCCACCTTGGTTATGTATGAAACAACATTCATTCATATTATCTCTACTTATACCAGGTCCTACTGCTCCTGGAAATATGATTGATGTGTATTTACAACCCTTGATATATGAGCTCAACCAGTTGTGGGAATATGGATTTCGCACTTATGACATCCCAACTAAGCAAAATTTTTAGATGTGGGCAACATTATTATGGATAATAAATGATTTTCCAACTTATGGAAATTTATCCAAGTGGAGCACTAAGGGTGAAATGGCATGTCCTACTTGTAACAAACATACTTGGTCCAAATGGCTATACAATAGTAAGAAACATTGTTACATAGGTCATCGTCGTTTTCTAGGTATCAACCACAAGTATAGATATGACAAGAGGTCTTTTGATGGAAAGTAAGAATGAAGTTTAGCCCCGGTTCCTCCATGTGGGTCTGAGGTATTGGCTCAGTTGCATGATTTTGTTTGTACTCTTGGAAAAATACATTTTATCCCAAAGGAAAGTAAAAGGAAAATAGGTGAAACTGAAGTAAACATAGATAGGAGTCCGCCTTACAATTGGAAGAATAAAAGTATATTTTTTAAATTACCATATTGGGAGAATAACTTATTGCGTCATAATTTGGATGTGATGCACATAGAGAAGAATATATGTGATAACATCTTGGGGACATTTCTAATATTGAAGGAAAAACAAAAGATGGTGTGAAGACTCATCTTGACATGGTGGATATGAAAATTAGAGATGATCTTCATCCACAACAGAGAGGAAATAAAATTTATTTTCCACCAGCTTGTTTTTCAATATGACACCAAGTGAGAATGATAGATTTTGTAAAGTGTTGAAAAATGTCAAGGTTCCAGATGGATATTCAGGAAATATATCAAGATGTGTGCAAATGGTTAGGCTTAAGAGTCACGACAATCACATTTTGATGGAACAACTACTTCCTCTGGCTTTGCGTAGAACGCTACCAAAAGAAGTGAGTTCTGTTTTGATAGAATTTTGTGTTGTTTTATAATATTATGCTGCAAAGTGATAAGCGTACCCAAGATGGAATAACTAGAACACAAGATTGCATTGATTTTTATTAAATTTGGAAAGAATTTTTTCCCCATCTTTTTTTGATGTAAGGGTTCATTTGGCTGTTCATTTACCATTAGAGGCAAAGGTTGTTGGGCTTATGAATTATCAATGGATGTATGGAGTTGAGAGGTATGTTAAATAAAGTTATATTGTTTTAGTATTTTTTTTTTCAATTATTTTTAAGATTTTAATATCTAATATGCAATAAAATTTTGTGGATCTCCAGGTTCCTTTTTACCCTAAAATCATATGTGCGGAATAGGTCTTATCTCGAGGGTTCTATTGCGGAAGGGTATTTGACAGAAGAATATTTGATTTTTTGTTCAAGATATCTCAGTGGTGTGGAGTCAAAATTAAGTCGGCCTGCAAGAAATTATGAAGAAAATGATAGTGAAATACAACAAGTGCAATCTATTTTTTTGTAAGTAAGTCAGAATTAGTTTTGTTGGATAAGATCAAGAAGATACAAGCAAAAAGATATGTGCGTTTCAACTTTGATCATGTTGCCCCATTTCTTGAGTAAGTATTATTTTAATAATTGGATTAGTTTATCCTCACAATTAAGTTACATGGGAATTGCTTATGCAGAGAACACCTTACGGTTATTAAGAGAAAGAATCAAAATTTAAGACTAAGAGAAAGAGAAATTGAGCGGATTTGAAATGAAAGTTTTCATGATTGGTTTAAATCCCACGTACGCATCAAATTTGCAATGTTTAACACTTTCATATATAATTTTAATATTTTTGAATTTATTAGTTTTAAATTATTTTATATGAGCATGTTGCTATGTTGGACTTGGAAGCAAATGATCAAATAAGTAAAGAAATTAAATGGTTTTCTCGTGGTCCACTTAATATGGCTAAGAGGTACAAAGGGTTTATTGTGAATGGATTTAGATTCCACACGAGAGATAGGGAAAAAAAGATAAAAACTCAAAATAGTGGTGTTGTTCTAACTGCTAAGACTCTTAGTTTTGCAAATGTAAGAGATATTGATCCTGTTGATGGAGATGTCACTTATTACGGTGTAATAAAAAAAATTATTGAGTTAAACTATTATGAGGAACTGAAAGTGGTATTGTTTAATTGCGATTGGGTTGACGTTCTCCAAGATAAAGGAATAAAACGGGACGAACTTGGGTTTATTCTTGTGAATCTCTCTAAGTTAATAGGGTTTGGTGAGTGACTAGGAGATGAACCTTTCGTTTTAGCATCACAAGTTCAATAAGCATTCTACGTGCAAGACCCATCGAATAAATATTTACACACTGTAATAAAGACAACTCGTAGGGACTTATTTGATATGGGTAATAAACAACTTGATACGGAAATGGACCCGAATTGGTAAGTTGAAGCATATGACAATGAAGCTATAAGTAATGCAAGGGATGATAGTGATACATTGAGATGGGCCAGAGAAGATATGATTGACACTGAGATAGAAAACCCTTTTGGTCATGACAAGAATACTAGGAGAAAAGAGTTTATAGACGATTTTGAAGATGATTCGACTAAATATAAGGTGATGTTTGATTCTTCCCTAGAATAATTTTTTTTTCCTTTAATTAGTACGTTAATTTGTTTTGGTTTTGAATTAGAGGAAAGTCCTTAGTCCTTTCAATAAATTTTAGGTTTTGACCCTATTGATCTTGTTTGTTTTCAGCATATTTTACTTTATCCTATATATTATTACAAAGTCTGAAGATTCTAGGTATGTAAAAATTGTCTTTACCTTTTTTGTTTTGATTGTAATTTCAGATATAAAAATTTATTTGCCAACTTAAAACTCTGTTAATGTTACATTTTTTATTAAATTGTTGACATGTTTTTTCTTGTTCTTGATTTAGAAACATTTACACATGGAGCGTTGTGAATATGAAAGTAAATAAGATGCCGATGATATATCGAATGACTCATTGTTGACATCAGATGATAAGAGTTTGAATAACTTAGAAAATGATAAATTTCCCTCTCTATATTTTAAATAATCTATAGAACTTTTACTGAACTTTTAATTTTATTATCTTGCACATGGTAAATTATATTATTGTTAAACGTATTATATCTTCTTTTATAGATTCTTCTAAAAAGAAACTTAGAGGCCCAACACGTGCAACTGATTTGTGGAACTTACTTGAGGGAAAACGGATTAACATTAAGCTCAATGAATTGGGACAACCAGTTGGTGAGAATTACAAAGTACTAGTTAGATTTCTTGGTACACTTGCACGGAATGGGGACATTGCACCCGTCCATCATAAAAGTTCGAGATTCGTATCAGGAAAGAACAAGGATGAGATGTGGGCATTAATTGAGGTAGTACGACTTATATTATTATTTTAATGTAATTATTTATTATGTTGTCATTAGTATGAAATTATAAACATTTTGTTGTATAAAAAATTTGTGGTTGATTTGTGTGGTAAGAGATGGGTAATGAAATCATTAAGGAAAAAATAGAAGGAATGGAAAGGAAGCTTGAAATCTAAATATTTTGATGCGAGCGATATTCCTAAGTGTTTCAAAAATCCACCCGAAAGGGTGTTGCGATCTCAATGGAAGAAACTAGTTCTGTATTGGAATACAGATGAAGTTAAGATAATTACAAAAGTTTGTAAATTGTAGAATTATTGCTTACTTTTTTTATGCGAGGTTATGTTTGATCATAAAAACTATTTACTTGAATTGTAGAAGTGAAGTGCTACTTAAAAGAAAAATCACTCGAAACAAAAGATTGTTCACACTATTGGCACAAAAAGTTTTGCTCAAGTACGCGAAGAGGAGGTAACTATGTATTTATTGAAGTATTTTAATTATTTTTTCTTGAAAGTTCTATTTATTTAGACTTAACATTATTTGATCATAATAGATTGCAAGACGTGGTGATGATTCTTTACCAACTCGAACTGACATTTTTTTAGCTACTCATAAACAAAATATGGAGAAACGTACAAATACAGAAACATCAAATGCAATTGTATGTAAGAGTTTTTAATAGTTACGTAACATATATGTGAAATGAGGTATATACTCTAATTGTTGCACATTGAGTTACAGACAAACATTGAGAGTATGATGTCTCAGCAAATATAAATGTTAGAGGATAATTTAGTGGATGATGTTGTAGTTCAAGCAATTGGAAAAGATTGATATAGTCATGTGCGTACATATGGATTAGGGCCCACTCGTTCAGTTATATGTGTCAAACAATCTAATATAGTAGATAATATTGTAATATCGAATAATCCGATTAACGAAGAAAATGAAAAATTGCAGAAAGAGCTAGACGAAATGAAACATAAGCATGTAGAGATGGAATAAAAAATGGACAACTATTTGCAATTGTTTAAAAATTTTGTTTCAAGGCAACAAAGACCAGGAGTGCAAGGGGACATCACGTTAGGTACAATTGAGGTGAGCATTTGTACTCATTTTATTTGTCCTAGTTTTTCATTGTGGATTATTCTATAATATTATATGTTTGTATATGTATTGGTGGGATATGTGTATTATACAGTGATAGGTTCAAGTCACTTCTAACACTCGGAGTACCTCAAATCAAAATTCCAAAAATCTGCAAGTTAATATCATGTTAGGGACACCTAAGGTAAGTGTTTGTACTTATTTAATTTATCGTAGTTTTTCGTTGTGAATTGTTTTATAATGTTTGTATTTATATCATGTGGGATACGTGAATTATATGGTGATAGGTTCAAGTCACTTCTAACTCTCGGGATGCCTTAAATCAAAATTCCAAAATGTTGTCATCGTGGAATTGTAAGTCTCAAATGGCGAAGGTAAAAACACGATTAATTCAAATAATATTTTATATGTCAATGTTTGATTTTACCATTATCAATGTATTTTGGTATTTATATTGACTAATGCATATATGTGAATTTATTTGATAGGTTGATGGGATTTCACAAAATACAGATACCTCAAATAAATCTCGAACAAATTTGTCTGAGTATCAAATTGAGCAGGTAATGAAACAGACAGATTTGACATCATCAAATTATGGGTCTCAAACTAGAAAGGTAAAAAACTAATTAACTCGTATTTATTTCGTTATCTTATTGCTATAATTGTCGTGTATTTATGTTACTTTATTTTTAGAGGTTCAAGCTATTTATATTTCGAATGATTAAATTGAATCTCGCAAAAATTTATTATAATCAAACTATAGGTCTCAATTAAAGAAGGTAATGAAGTCATTAACTTTTATCTTTTCTATCACGTTATGCTGTAATTATCATGTGCATTTTTTTTTTTTTTACTTAATTTTGATAGGTTCAAGCAACTTATATTCCGAATAATCCAACTCAACCTTCCAAAAATCCCGTAAGTAATTTTTACTTTGTCCTATAAGTTCAATCGGTAAATTATTTTTCAATTTGGTGACAAAAAATTGTGCTGAAATCGTTGTGTTGAAATTTTGATTGTTTGCTGAAATAATTGTTGGCCCAGTGAACTACCCAAGAGGGGAGATGAATTGGGTAGTATTAAAAAAGTTTCAGAGAATAATACTTAAAAATTCAAACAATTAATTTTATCCTAAAATTAATTATTATCTTTTTATATAGCAGCAGATTATGTATTATCAACCAGATGCACAACCAAATAGTAGAAAATAAATAATATAAATAATGCAGCACACTAGAAATTTATACTGGTTCACCAAGTTACTATTTGCTAATCCAGTCCTCCGAACCCCACGGAGAGTCGCCCCCACTAAAACTCAAGATTCCTTTAAAGGTAGAAACTAGACCCTCACAAAGATTCTTTTACAGGCTCAGAATCAACCTTTACAAATTATTTTTCCCAAACTCAGGAATAACTTCTACTTTTTACAGGCTCAAGAATAACCTAATTCTTTTTATATGTTAGGCTAAAGAATCAAAACCTCTATTTTTTCACAAGTTCAAGAATAAACTATCAAATATCCTTTTACCCGATAAGGATTGAACCATTACAAAATTTCTCATAATTCTATTAAGGAAGAATTACTACCTTAATATCTTTACAGGAAGAGACTGAAACCAGCTATACTTTAATTAAATACTCTCGATAGTATTTAATCTGTCACATTACTCACCAATACAAATTGATAAGTAAATATCCTCACTTGGAGCTTCTACTACCTCAGATAAATTATAACTCAATTAATATCCCAAAACTAGAGATGGAAAAGTGAGATACTTAAAATCTGATTTTGAACAAAATAGGATAGCACGTAATTAAGCACGCAATCAGATTTCTTTAAGAAATTGTTTCAAAAGTATTTTTCCATAAAAATCCGAAAACAATTTCAAAGATCAATTTCTAAATATTAAATGATAGAATCAATAAACAATTAATAGAAAGTAATTTGAAAAGATCTCACTAGAAATACACCGATTAGATAGCAATAAGCAGTTTAACTTCAAGACGGTGATTCAACAACAATCTTCTCAAGAACAATCTCTCAAAAACTTCTGAATAGATACTCTTAGAAAGCTCTAATGAATGATTTGATATCTCTGAATTATGATTGATATGTCTCTACTACTTTAAATCCAAATTCGCAGGTCTATTTATAGGGGATTTAAACAAGCCCTATAACGGTTAGTTCCCATAAATCATGACACTTAAATACACCAATAGACCCTTTATATTATAATGATTCATTCCTGGTATAATTCACTCAAAATATCTTCTAAGACTTTCAATAAAGTCCCTCAAACTTTTACATAACCCAAATTGATAAGATAGAAAGAATTAATATGACCAATTTGTAAAACACTGTGATTTAATGAACCAAATCTATATAGATATTCAAATGAGAGTTCCATATCTTAAATATCATTAAATCACTTAGAAATCTCATGAATCTTAACCATAAAACGGCTAGTTTTGGATCAAATCTCAAAATTCTACAAAACCTAAAACAGTCGGACTAGTCGATCAACCAACATGAGCAGTCGACTGCTCGATTTAGGATGTAGCCAAGCCAAAAATATTCAGCACATCAGTCGACCGTTAATTTACCACCAGTCGACCGAACGATTCAGAAAGTTTCATAAGTCAACCTGCCTATCGACCTAGAGATTCATAGAGTTTTTTCTTTGGCCACAAGTCGAGCTCCCTGTCGACTGATTGATTTAGAGAGTTCACCTTTGAAGCTCTTGTCGACCTATAAGTCGACCTATAGATGCTGGAACCTTTCTCAATCTCAATTTTAATTTAATTTCTTTGACATTTTCACCCCTTTAATCAATTTCTTTTCTTAATTAGCTCTACTAACTTCTCAAATTCACTTTTTAACTAATTATCTTTATTTCTTTTTTAATTACACATAGGAGCAAATAATTTTATCAATTAAGACCCAATATAAAAACACACATAAAATTTTAAAAAAACAAATTGTGCCGTGTGTGTGATCCTAATTGGAATATTAAGAGTTGAAATTAACCTGAGTTATTTTTCCTAATTTCTTCAAACTCTTAAGCTTTCATCATCTTTGTCATCATCATTTAGCATCCATTCATTACTTGTCATCGTATCTTCATCATTTAAACTTAATTAAATAAAACACTCAATTAACTAAAACACTCAATTAAACCGTTAGTTTCGCAAAAAAATATCAACATTTAATTGTTTATCAAAATCTTAGGATCAATAATCGTTGTGCTAAATTAGGTGATAAATTTTTTTTCCTGAAATGTTATGTTGTCAAAATTGTTCCAGAAGTTCTGTTCTATTTTGAAAGAAAAAAAACCCAGAACATGGTGTTTTGTTAAAACAGAACAAAACATAACAGTTGTTATGTTCTATAGACAGAAACAAAACAGAACAACTGTTATGTTCTGATGTTCTATTCATGTCTGCAGAACAGAACAAAAGTTGTTCTCTCTATTTTCTGTTATGTTCTGTTCTGTTCTCAGTTCTGTTATGTTCTGAATATAAAAAATTGCTGCTGATAATTTTTTTATTCTGGATTTTTAAATATTTTTCATATCTATAACTTAGCTTGAGGTTTAATTATGTCATTTTGTGGAAATGAAAATGATTTTTCATGTTCAAGAATACAAGGTAAAACAAGCAAGTGTTCTGAACAATTGAGTAATATTTTATTGATAAAACATTATTATTTTCACAATTTTTATGAATTTGTGATTTTATTTCATTTTGAATTGTAGATGGAAAAAGTGAAGAAAAAGAGACAAGTGCTTCGTAAGTGATATAAGAGCGATCGTATAGTTTTGACAATCCATACTCAAGGTATGTTCCAGTAACCTTGGGTGGTGGGCATCGGTGTCCTGAGTGATGGACTTATATATCGTTTATATTGTTAATTTCAAAAATAATTGTTAAACACCACTTTGATTGTTGTGGTTGTATTGGTTATTATCTTGTTTAGTGTTGGTTATATTTGATAGTGCTATTTAAGTGACAAGTACTTTGAGAATGTTGGATAAACAAAGGGAAGTTTTTTTTTCGTCTGATGTTTCTGTTTTCGTATACGTGTAGCTGTTTTTTGTTTTTTTTGCTAATTAGTCGTTGATGTTCATTGCACTCTTCCAAGGGGGAGATTATTAGTTTAGATGATTGATTTATGTTAAATTAGAAGTTCAATTTAATTGTATTTCATTGATGTATTTGTTTTAGCATTGTTTGGGGATACTAGATCTACGCTTTCAATTATTTGTATATATTTTCAGTCGAATTTTTGTTGGAGATTAATATTAAAGTTTATCTTATTTCATTGAGATTATCTTATAAATATTTAGTAGATAAATTGTTAATTGCTACTAAATATAAAAAAACGGCATTTTAATTTGCTGCTATACGAAATCTAAGTTAGCCGTTAAATATCTTGTATATTAAGCGGCTAAATTATTTTTTTCCTACTAAATATAAAAATAAATATTTAATATTTTTTATGTATTTTTAGTAGCATATAAATTTGCTGCTATACAAAATTTAAATAGCCGCTAACTCTTTTATACTAGCGGCTAAATCATTATTTGCCACTAAATATGTAAATAAATATTTAATATTTATTTATTTATTTATTTTTAGTGGCATTTAAATTTTTCGTTATATGAAATCTAAATAGTCACTAAATCTTTTATATTTAGCGGTTAATTCTTAGCGGCAATTATAAATTAGCCGCTATAACCTATAGCGACTGCAATATTAGCGACAGTTGTATGAATTGCCGCTAAAGCCCATTTTTGTTGTAGTGCCAGCCCTTTATGCACCGCAGATCCTCATTCACCTGGAAAGGCTTATTGCTCCACCAAATGATTCAAATGCCAAACGACCCAACCGTAAAAACCAAAAGTAGAGAATAAGATAATAGACCCCCTTTGGCCTAGGTTCTGAAAATGGAGAGATTGGAGAGAATTGTAGAAGAGTTGAAAATATTTTCCTTCTAGAAAAGTGGCATCCAAAGAACTGTCAGCACCGTCCCGGGTGGTGTATTCGAAAAACTTTGTAGTCCTAGAGTTCACAAAATATGGCGGTACTGCCCCCCTCCCCATAATGGCATGTCAACATATACAAAGAGGAATTTAAAGTTCACGCTCCGAAATGAAGATCTTTGTCTAAAGATGTTCTGTAGATCATTAAAGGGATCTACCCTTAATTGGTACATGACTTTGGAGTTGTCACAGATTAAAACCTTCGAGGACTTAGTAGAAGTTTTTTGCGAGTAGTACGTGTACAACAAAGATACTGCGTTAGACCGTAATACCTTGTATCAGATCCTGAAGATAAATGATGAAAGCTTTCGAAGATACACTGCCCGTTGGAGGGAAGAGGTTGCCAAAGTTGTCCTTGAATTAAGCGAGGAGGCTCAATTAGAGATATTTAAATTGATCCAAACGCCACCGTTCTATCAAGGTCTTTCGAGCATAGTAGTGGCTTCCCTCGGTGATGCGATCAAACAAGTTGGGGTGATAGAAAAAAAAATAAGGAGTAGAAAGATTGAGGGAGCCTCACTAGATCTGACAAAGAGGTCAGCTCCGCCAAAGAAGAAAGAGAATGAGATAGCCATCATCGTTTCCTCCCAGCAAGCCTTCACCAAATTAAACAACCCTTAAGCTTCTTATTCCCAACATTGCCCGAACCAAAATAACCAATACTGCAACCATCTTTCTCCATATTGCCAAAATCAAAATTATTCTTGAAACCAACCATTTTTCAAATCCATCCCCGTTACTACTAATACCGGAACGTACTTCCCCATTACCAAAACCATACTTCCCAATACTACCCTCAAGCTTACTAAACACCCGCTTACCATACGCCCTCCTATCAGCCAAACCAAACCACCACCACCACCACCCCCCCCCCACCTCAATTCCTAATCATACTCTAAAGCTAGGAACCCAATATCACCCAGGATATCCACCTCGCGCTACTAGGAAAAACTTTTGGAACAATGAAAAAGAACCACCAAACCTTTCGGTCTTTATCATTGAGCTGTACCGAATTTTTTTGAAGCGTGGGATATTGACGCCTCTTCCATCTTACGAACCTAAGCCTAGGAGTAAAGCCTCTTATTTGAATGCTTTCTGTGAGTATCATTCGAGAATAAAAGGATATACGACTGAGCAGTATTTTTAGCTAAAAGATAAGATTCAAGAGTTGATACGGATGAGGGAGATCACATTTCCCAACAAAAAGATTGAGACAACTAAGCCAAATTGTCAATTGAATCCGCTGCCTGAGCATACACCTTCAGGGGGTAGTGAAGCTGATCTTTAGCAAAATGGTAGTAGAGATGGGAGCGAGTTATGTACCCGAGGCTCGAGTTAAAAAATCTAAAAGCTGCAAAAATGGGATCCTTGTTCACTTTTAATTTGCTAGGTGTTTTTGATAAAATTGGGACATTTTCACGTACTCACCTTTCCATCTCGTTGGTCTTTTGGATGGAGAATATTTTGTTCTGTAATGGCTTTTTGAATTTAAATAAATGTGATGTTGTTTTATCTAAGTTATGGTCTAATGTGTGAATTTTACTTTTTCAAGTACCCAAATTGCCTGCATATGTTATTTGTGATATGACAGAGTGAGGCTGTAAAGTATAGTTTCAATACAAAGCTAGACCACGATCTAATGGGAATAGAAACAAAAAATGATTTTGTTCTGCCAAATGATGGTGAGATCAAACTATCTCCAGTGTTCCTTTAGTGATTTGATAAAATCGGGTGTAGACATTCAAATCAAGTGTAAACATCCTAGTTTGCCTGTTATCAGACCCAACGGCGAAAAGGGAGCACAATCATTTGAGGCCAATTATCCCAATGAAGAAGCTCTCAAATGTTGCAAGAAGATCTCAATTCGTAAAGATGACCAAATTCAATTTTAAGCTCAACTGCCCTTAAATCATTGTAAGTTCGATCGTCTATTTCTCAAAAAAAAAAAAAAAAAAAAAGAGGAGAGAAGGAAGAAGGAAGAAGAAAAAAGAAAAAAAATGACAAAAAAATAGGTAAAATAGTCAAATCACTGACTGAATAAGAAGCGTTGGTGCAAGAGATTTAAAGAGAAAAGAAAGGAAATGGATTGGTTCTCTCAAGGTTTCCGTTTCGGGCTAATTTAGCGGGAAAATGAATTTTTTTTTTTCGGATCAAGATTTGATGTATTTGAATGGAATCAAAATTTGTGAAAAGAAACATTGGTCATGGTATGAAAATGTAATGGAACTATGTTCCTCTGCAATATGACTCAAAATCTCACAAAATATCATATCGGGTATTGAAGGTACTCGTTTCATTAATTTTAAATATTTTGCCCATTTTTTGGACTAAATCAATTTTACAAGACTCAAGAAAACATAGAGCATGCAAGTGTATTAGAACCCCAAGCATCGAAGCACCTAGAAATTTAGAAAGATAAGAATCCAGTCGAGTAAACCAAGGAGACATTGATGAGGTATTTTGGGTTCTCTCCTGAGTTGAAAGGCAAAGTCTCTTGATTAAAAATAAAAAGAAAGTCTCATTAAATTACCCCGAGGCATGTCGGGCCCTTTTCTTGAGTTGAAAAGTGAAGTTTCTAAATTCAAATAAAAGAATCTCACCGAATCACCCTGAGACAAAACGCCTAAGCCGGGTGACTATAACCAAAAAAGGGGGAATGGAATTTCAAGTCATTAAAGGTAACCAATTTCGTAACGGCCCAGTTTTCCAAGACTGCCACTAGATTTATCCTATAGAGAATTCTATCTCGAATTTTTTACCATTTATAAAAAAAAAATAGTATTACTATTAATTCAACTCTGATACCGCTCTGTAACGGCTCGATTTTCCAGGGCCGGTGAGCATGAAATAGCGATGAGAATTTTATTTGAATTTCTATTCAATTTGTAATTGTCGAATTAATTATTTACGGTTGCAAAATTGATTCGATAAATCAATAATCATAATTATCGCCATTGTATTTGTAAAGTTCTCTATAGGAGAAACCTAGTGGCGGCCATGAGAAACCAGGCCGTTACAATTTTTTTTTTTCAGACTAAACATTTTGTTTTGGAAGTGTTGTCTTGTCCACTATTGGGATCTCAAAAGGGCCAATAGCATGGATTGCCTTATCACTGGGTCCTCCACCTTCCTACCAACTCGAATTAGAAATTCTTGTTTCTGAAAATTCAAAAACCTTAAATGAGCATCCAGGTATGTTTGTTGCCCTGGAAAGGGTGTTTAGTGAATTGCGCTAAACCTGATCCTCGATGTAATACTAAGGTACATAGGTAACCTATAAAGGTTTGGTCATCTGAGAGTCAGATTCAGCATTAGGCTGGGCCTAATTTTATATCTTTGATCTCTCATTTTTACCCAGCCACAAGTTGGGGCATAATTTATACCTCTAGACGTTTTTTTTTCCCCCTAGCCAGGAGGGCTAGGGCATGAGTGTCATTTTTATTACTCTAAATGATTCTCTAAACAGACATTTGTTTATCATGAGTCTCGTCATGAGTCATTTTCTATCACTCTAAATGATGATCTAAATAGACACGTGTTCTTCATAAGTATCATTGTGAGTCATTTTTAATTACTCTAAGCGATTCTCTAAACGGACATGCGTTCATCATGAGTCATTTTTATTACTCTAAACGAACTTCTAAATGGTGTTATGGAAAACTCTAACTTTCTCACATTTCAAGTCAAGATTCTTATTTTTTTTGGATTTTTTTTTAGAACTAAAACAATCAATTCATTTTTTTTTTCATTTTTCTTATACGAGAAAGTAAATATGTACAGAAATGTAACAGTAATACATAAAGTGCATAAAATAAAATTACAGAAATAAAAGCGCGGAAATGCACATAATAGAAAATAAATACAAAAAAATGAAAGTGGAGAAAGGTCGGGAACAGAAAAATAAATACAGGAAATAAAAACAAGAAAAGATGTAGATCAGGAAAATAAATATAGAAAAGTAAACGGTTTGTTCTGACAGAATGTCCTTTTAAGTTTTGTCCAATTTTAAGTCCTTCTTTTCAAACAGTTTAGACAAAAAATAAAGGTGTAGTTGGAGAGTATGAAAAATTTACCTGGGTGGAGCGTTTCTTCTTCGTTTTTTTTCTTTTTTCTTTTTTTTCTTCTTTTCCTACCTTCCCTACTTCTTGGCTAAGTATAAATCTCCATTTATTTTCGTTTGGCCAAAATCCCCACTTAAATTAAAAATAAAAATAAAAAATCAAAATAAGCAAAACAAACCGAGCCCAAAAAAAAAATCCCCAAACCCCCAAAATTTTTAACAAAACCCACCCCCAGATGTTTTTCTTTCCTAGCCTTTTTTGTGGCCACCTCCAATCCCCATCCAGATTTTTCCTTCATTTTTTGTGATTTGGACTCGCCAAAAAGACCCCTAAATAAAGGAGAATGGGCTGCTTTTATAGGCTGCCCATTTGCCTAACCCATTAATTTTTACGTTTTTAATTTTTATAATTTATGCATAAATATATGTATGAATGATGTAAGGGGCTCCATTGCAGCCCTTTGTTTTTTTTTTTTTGCCTTGGACTCTAATCTCGCATAGACAAGGGTTCGGGCGGTGTGCGCCATTTTTTTTTTTAATTTTTTTTTTTAAAATTTGAATAATATGTCAAAATTACACCCACCAAGACTTGATCCATAGACTATGTGCTTAGGAAGTAGAGCTTCTTACCATCAAAACCGACTCCTGGAACGTATATCATATTTCCCTTTTTCTTTTCTTTTTTCTTTCTCCACTCTTTTTTTTTTCTTCTCTTTTACTTTAATTTATTTTATGTGATTTTCAATTTTCGTCAATTCCATGAATTTTCGAAAATGCCAAAATTTTGGGGTTGAAATGAAAATTTCTAAATCGTCTGATTTCACTTGTTTTCACCAAATTGAATTTTGAAAACCCAAATTGACAAAATAAAATATGATAAAATTTTCAAGACTTATTTCAAATTGATCAATTTAGTCTCAAAATAAATTTTCATTTTGACTCCAAAACTTTCTTTTGATTTTTTGAATCTCAATTGGAGTTCCAATTCGAGTTTTTCAGGAATTAATCATTTGAAAAAATTTAATAGAAAATTTTGAATTAAAATTTATCTCTTTTGGATGCCATTTTAAACTTTCTGAAGATTTTCAATTAGGCCCCCTAAACTTTCTAATTTGACAAATTGTCTTAATTGGATTTCTTTTTTTTTATTAGGGGGCAATTGGAATTATGGGACTTTAATTTAACTTGTTTTGAGGTTAATTGAACGTTCCAAAGATTAATTTAAAAATCTGAGTGCTAATATCAATCTTTCAAATTTCAATTTAGTCCCAAAATTTTTAAAGGAACAATTTTGATTTAAAACCCTCAATTGGATAACCTTTCGAGTTACTCGGATTTTTGAGATATTACTTTAAATCTTAGAGACTTAATTTATTATTTCAAATATCCAGTAAAGCTAATAATATTTTCAATTGAAAAATTCAAGTTTGAATTAATTCCTAAAACCTTTGAATTGCCCCTCCATTTTTATTTGAATATTCTCAAAATTCATGAATAATTGACTCGACAAAAACCATTATTTTTATTTTTATTTTTTGAAATGTCATGCATGGACAGAAAAATGCAGTGTCTACAGTTGTCCCTCTTTGTCATATGGTTTATTTGTGATGACAAAGATAGGAGACACACAATTTTGTTCCGCCACCTAAGTGAGCCTAATGCAATATGGTGATGAGAGAAAATGTGCCCCAACTTGCAGCTAGGGCAATGTATGCTTTGAAAGAAACTTATCTGGAAACCGACCCGAAAATCTAGACAAAAATATGACCGAACCCTTGTGGATTGCCTACGTACCTTGGAGAATCCAAAGATCAGGTCAAACATAATTCAGCAAATGCCCCTCGCGGGGCCCGGTAATAATAATCACGATGAAGTCATAATGAACAATGTTTGTTTATAAGATTGTTTAGTGAAAATGAGATGAAATTGGCTCATGACGAACATGGTTCGTTTAAGGGGGTAACTCATGGCGAACGAAGTTCATTTAGAGGGATAGGAAACAACTCACGACAAACAAGGTTCGTTTAGAGGAATAGGAGATAGATGATGACGAACAAGGTTTGTTTAGAGGAATGGAGAATAACTAATGACGAACAGAGTCCGTTTAGAGGAATAGAAGACAATTTATATTGAACAAAGTTCGTTTAGAGGAAATAAGAATAACTCATGACGAACAAAGTCCGTTTAGCGGAATAAGGGACAACTCATGATGAACAAAGTTCGTTTAGAAGAATAGAAGATAACTCATGACGAACAAAGTTTGTTTAGAGGAAACGAGAATAACTCATAACGAACAGAGTTTATTTAGAGGAATGAGAGATAACTCATGACGAATAAAGTTCGTTTAGAGGAATGAGAGATAACTCATGGAGAACAAAGTCCTTTTAGAGGAAAGACTGATAGATATACTTCCTTGCTTGTGGCTGGGGTAAGGATGTCAGGACCTGTAGTGAAAATGCCAGGCTTGTGGTTGGAAAAATGACAAATAAGCAGACGTGACACAGTGTGCCCAAGCCTGTGGCTGGGGATAGGGGATAAAGCGAAGTATAAAATGTACCCCAACTTGTGGCTGGGGCCAGTGCTTACTTCGAAGGTACCCCTCAAGAATGGGCGCCTCATTAAGTCGATAAGTGTGATAGAATGAAAGATTAGTTTGATCATCCAACCCTTCTGGCTAGTAATAGTAGTCTACGCATCTCAACTTGTAGGATTTCCTACAAATGATTCATCACAACATTTCCCAAAATATGAATAAAAATTTGCCAGTATTGAGTAATCCTGTTCCTTTCCCCTTTAGTCGCAATCCTTCAAACTTTTGCTTGGGTGCTAAGGGCCTTCTCTGCTTAGTCAATGTACGTTGCTCGAATTGATCTCAAAGTAATAGTAACGAGGCACCCTATGATCATTCTCACAAATCCCAGAAGGTAATTAATTTGAAGTCAAAAATCCTATTTCAACTCGAAGGTAGGGCCAAATACGGTTACACAATTCTCACCAAATTGTCTTGGTTTGACCTACTAGACTTAAGTTTCCCTTCTATCTACTTAGCATTTCGGAGTTTAGGGTTCTGTATTCCTGCTTGCTGTGTATTTCCTCAATTCCTGCAAAATTGCTTTAGCAACAAAGAGGCAAAATTTTGAAAAATTTACTAAAATAAGTACCTTAAACACTACGTATGATATTTACGAGATTCTAAGTTAGACTACTGAGAGTATGATTTCAATAAAGTTATGGACTATGTCTAATGTTCATTTCGCATATCTTAACTCAAATCGAGTCCATTAGGTTTTGATGCGGAAGCTGCTCGTGGTTAATGAAAATTGGCCCATTGCGAGAAAACAGAAGAGGACTCTTGAGCGAATCGATTTGCTGCCATTTAACTCTTTGTTCTTTTTTGTTCACTTTTTTTCTTGCCATTTTTTTCCCTCAATGCCTTTTCGGGTTTTCATGGGTCGGTGGTTTTTTTATTTTGCTACGATCTCTACGATTTTTTTATAGTGCTCTTTTGAGTTCACCATGTTTGGGTCGTCCTTATTTTAATTTTCCCTTTTTTGCCCTTGTCACCTTTCGGTTAAGAGTCTAGGAATTTATTTATTTTTTATTTTTTATTTTTTTTTCCAAATAATCATGCTTTCAAAAGAAATTGGTAAGCAACTCATTTCATTAAGCAAAGTACTTTTTTTATAGTATCCGAGTTTGTAGGTTCAGGAAATGCATCACCATCCATCTCTTGGAGAATAAACGTTCCACTGCTCAAAACTTTATAGACTACGAAGGGGCTCTCCCAATTGCAGGTGAATTTTCCTTTAACTTTTTCTTGAAATGGAAAAATATTTTTCATTACAAGCTTAACGGCTTAGAAGACTCGAGGCGTACCCTTTGTCATGGGCTCTGGCAATCCTTTACCTGTAGCACTGACCATGGGAAATTGTCGTCAGCCGTTTTTCATCAATAAGGTAGAGCTAGTCTAGCCTCTGTTGTATCCACTCAGTCTCTTCAAGCTTAGCTTCCATGAGTACTCTCAAGGAAGAAATTTCAACTTCGATGGGGATCACCGCCTCCATCCCATAAAATACAGAGTAGGGTATTGCCCCCGTTGAGATTCGGGTCGAGGTTTGATAGGCCATCAGGGCATAGGATAACATGACGTCATACTCTTTATAATTGTTTATCATCTTTTGGAGGATTTTCTTGATGTTTTCATTGGTAGCTTCTACGTTCCCGTTCATTTTCGGGCATTATGGTACTGAGTTTCGAAGCTCAATCTCGAACTGCTAGCATATTTCTTTTATGTCCAAGCCTTTTAAATTATTGGCATTATCGGTGATCAGGGCTGGCGGCAAACCGTACCTAGTCACGATATTTTCTTAGATAAATTGAGCTACCGTTTTCTGGGTTACCCAAGTCAAAGAAATTACCTCTACCCACTTGGTAAAGTAGTCGATCGCGACTAGGATAAAACAATGACCGCTCAATGCCTTTGGAGTGATTTTATCAATGACATCCATACCCCACATTGAGAAAGGCCAAGGGGGCACCAGGAAATAAAGTTGCGAATAAGGGACATGGACTTGGTTACCATGGATTTGACACTTAACATCTCCAGACAAACTGGACACAATCATTTTCCATTGTTAGCCAGAAGTAACCGATCATTAGGATCTTTTCTACAAGCATAAAGTCACTCATACAGAGCCCGCATATTCCATTGTGGATTTCTTTCATTAATTGGACGACCTCTTTTTCACCAACATATCTCAGCAATCCCATGTCAGGAAATCTCTTGTACAAAGTTTCTTCGCTCATGAAGAATTGGCCTGCTAGCCTTGGAGGATTTTTTTATCCACTCCAGATGCTACTTCTGGGTATTCTCGATTTTTCAGGTAGTTCTTGATATCATGGTACCACGGGTCTTCGGTGGGTCTGATCTCAAGTTGATAACAGTAGGTCAGTTGACGTTGAACCCGAATCACTATCGAGATTATGTTATCTTGTTCTTGGGTTAGCGAGATCATGGATTCCAATGTAGCCAAGGCATCAACAAAAGCATTCCAAAGCCTCAGGATGCTCACAAACTCGATCATTTTGAATTGTTTACGGAGATCCAGAAGATGATTGTTATAGGCGACCACCATTGGATCTTTTGTTGCACACTTATCAACCACTTGGTTGATGATTAGTTCTGAATCTCCATATACCACTAACTCTTTCGATCCTGCATAGTCAGCATCTGTAAAGTAGGAAAGCCCCTTATGTGCCCCTATCATTTAAAAAAAAAAACAAGATCGGGGTAGGTTTTGAGGTACCGAAGGATACGATAGAGTGAATTCATGTGTGGGGTACGTGGTGAGTGCATAAACTGGCTCACAACATTGACAACATACATAATATCAGGCCTTGTATTAGTCAAATAGATAACGCGACCCACAATTTGCAGATATACCGATGGTTCCTGTAATAATTCTCATTAGTTTGTTGTTAACTTAAGGTTTTGATCTGTGAGAGTAGAAATGGGTCTACATCCAAGAATCCTATGTCTTGAAGAAGATCAAGGGCGTCTTTCCAATGGGATGGAGAGATACCTTACCGGGACCGAGCAACCTTAATACTAAGAAAATAGCGTAGAGAGCCCAAATCCTTGATGTCAACATCTGCTTGAGATCTTTCTTTATTTGCTTAATGTCAGGTGTGTCACCTCTTGCGATAATAATGTCATCTACATAAATTGAGATATGATGCAATATCCCTAGTTTTGGTGACGGATGAAATAGGTATGATCTCAGTAACATTAGGTAAACCTCATAGTAAGGATGGCTACACTGAATCGACTGAACCATGTACAAGGTGACTGATTAAGTCCATAAATGGATTTTTGGAGTCGACAGACTTTGTTCGAATGATCCCCCTAAGTCCGAAATCCCAATGGAAGCTCTATATAGATAGTCTCAGTCATACCACCATTGAGAAAGACGTTGCTCACATCTAACTAGTGCAAAGGCCAAGAATAGGGGGCAGACAGTTAAACAAGGAACATGCAATAATCAACTTAGCAACAGGAGCAAAGGTGTCACTAATGTCTTTCCACGAGATTTATGTGTAGCCTTCAGCGACACGACTTACTTTATATCGATCAATGGATCCGTCAACAAGGTATTTGACACTAAAGGCCCACTTACAACCAACCAATCATTTACTAGGCTACAAGGCAACCAAATACCATGTTTGATTCCACTATAGAACATCCATCTCCGCTTATATAGTATCTACCCACTTTGGATTCTGGATGACCTCTTGTACTGAGTGACGAATCACAACTGAATTAATATGTCCAAAAAAGAATTTGTATTGATCTAAGAGATCCTGAAAAAATAAATACTTGGTGTTGACTCTAGATGCTTTGATTGAGAATTGAATGTTGATGTTTTATAGAACTAATGTGTTTATTAAGCAATTTCATATTAGATTTCTATTTGTTCAAATGAGAAAAAGATTGAATTGAAAAAGATATTGATCATCGAAGATTTACGAGACAATATTTTATAAGAGATTCAAGATGGTTACAAAGCGAAGGCATTGAAGATTCTTTTGACTATTGAAGATTTTTTATATTCTTAGGTAAAACAACTCAATAGTCTTATGCTCTTAATGCAATCCAATTAAAATCATGCGCGACAATTTAAAATGAGTAATCTTACATGTGTTATTGTCAGAAGTGATAAATTTAAGATCGTAATTTTTTTTATAAAGTGTTAAAATCATGAAAATAATTTTAATGAAGTGTTAAATTAAGAAAATGTTTTTAACACATGAAATGAAAAGTTTCTGGTCGATTTGGTCAACCGACGAAAATGGTCGGTCGACTAACAAAAATAGCAGCTTGAAGGAAAATGTGAGAGAAAGATACTAGTCATATTGGTCATCGACCACAAGGGTGGCAGACTGATAGATATTGAAAACGGTCTCAATTTTGAACATTTCAAACGGCTGGTCCACCGAATTATAGGCAGTCGACCGATAATGGCAGATTTAGTCAACTTTGACTATTTTGGTTTTCGTGACCTTCTACCCAAATCCTACGGTTTTAAACGTTGGAAAATTAGATTTTTTTGGGTATTTGAGTTTATTAATTTCAATTGTATGTCATATATTATGAAAATCCTATTAATTGGTCCTTATAGTAATTGATTCTATGAGTTGCATTGGTAAAATTACTGTCTATATTTAAGGATTTCAAATCAAAGAAGTTTTGGGGACCGAATCAAGCTTTTGAAAGAATATTTTTGAATGAAATATATTTACTTTCAAAGTATATTATATATGAGGTCTTAGAGTGTCATTTCGGTGTCATGTTTTAAAAAATAGCCGTCATAGGCATAGTTTGAAATTTGTATAATAAGACCAACGAAATTCAATTAACAATCAAGAACAAAGAGTTTGAATTAGTTTTTGCTTAAAAGAGAGTGAGATTTTGTTGAAATATTTCTAAGAGAGTAATTTCAAAAGTGTTCTTGATCGAAGGATGCAAAAGTTTTCATCACCGGTTTTTATACTACACCGATCTATCTTATCTGTTTTCAAGAAACCCCGGTAAGACCTTTCCAAGTTAATTTATGTGCTTTTCTTATATGATCTGATTGGTAACTTGGAATATTTGTATTTGAAAAATCATTTTCTAGTTTGAATATCTTTGCATATCTTAAGAATCGATTTTTACTCGCGAAATTTGATTATATATTACTGTGTGCTTTAATTCAGTTAAATTAGATTTAATCTTTCACGTAGTTCTATCACGTAGTATTTGAGACATTAATTGAGCATAATTGTTTTTAGAGGTAGAAGTTCATATGGGAAAAAACTTGGTAATTTTTTGTACCTATGAGTGAGAGTGGATTAGACATATTCGGGACGGTGTTGAATCAGACATTTTTTCTCTGAAAATTTTTCTATCCAAACACGTTCTCTCCTAATATTTTTTGGACAATTAGTTTATCTACTGTCACTAAAAAATTATATTTCTAAATACTTATCTGTCGACAATCAGTTTTTCATTCTGTTGTGGAATTGTGATTCTGTTCCACCTTGATTGCATCCAATCAAACATGCCTTAAATGTTGTCTAACAAAATTCAACTAAATGATTTTTAATAAAAATAAAATTTAATAAATGATGCATCCCTGCTTGCTCTATTTTTGTGAAGTTGAGCATCTTGAAGCGGCATATATTATTCACTCATATATGTTTTGCAGATCTTTCTTTTCGATTTTCGATGTTCTCTGTTTTGTTGCCTAAAAATTGTCACCCTTCTCTGTTCTCCCTTATATTATTTCTTTTTGCAGTTGGAACTCTTTCAAAATCATTCGTGTCCTTTTGGAATGGTTTTGTTTCATGTGCTTTGTTCAAAATATTTTATCTTTTTGGATGTATTCTAAGCATGTATTCATATATATTTGCTTTCTTTCTGGATGCATTTTAAGCATTCATGTCTCAGATGCATTCATTTGTCGTCATATTTTGTGAATCATTATTTGGGCTTTCTGAATTTGTTGACAGCTAGATTTCTTAGTTGTGATGTTTAAAATGTTAAATAGGTAGATCATTTTTTTCTCGGTATTGGATTTAGAACTATTGATATTTTTGGTATGATGTGGATCATCACTTTAGCTTGGAATGGGTAGATGATAGGGTTCATGAAAGGGATTTTAGGGTCCATGTGGAAGCAGCAATAGAAAAGAATAATCTAGGGATAATTACATTTTACCCCTTGTAATTATGTTATTTTGCACGTTGTCTCCCTATATTATTTTCGTCATTACTTTAACCCCTATAATTAGGTTTTGTTGCACTTTACCACATGATATAGGCATGACCACAGGGGAACAAAGTGCTGACGAGGAGAGTAAAGTGCAACAAAGGCCTAAACACAAGGGCAAAGTGATGACAAGGATACTATAAGGGGGCAAAGTGCAAAATGACCTAACTACGATAAGTAAAGAGTAATTAACCCAATAATCTACTAACAGGCATGATAGGTTTCTTAGACCTTCAAACTACGTGCCCATTTGGCGGACCGTTTAGAAGCCTAAAGCCATGGTTTCAAAATCTAAATCAAATTGTTTTGGTACTTTGATTTGCGATCTTAGTTAGTGCACTATCAAGCATTCGCGCTCTAATCGGTTCCTTGTTCGATTGAATTTGTGCTCTAACCACTATCGGATGGTTCTTTTATTTATTAGTCGAATCCTTAACGTAATGCATATATCTGTTCGTCATCTTTATTGCTCTAATACCCTAATTAGTGTAATTTTTTCCTAGACAAGCAAGAGATTTCATTGAAGGATGCAAGATGCATCACAAAGATACAAAAAAGAGGATGCAAAAAGAAAAGGTTATGGAGGATCTGTCTTCCCTGGAGAATTAAGGGGCAAAACAATCCCGAGAAGTAGCCGTCCTTTGTCCAAAAATATATTTTATACTCAAGGGACTTCTTCAAAAAAGAAATAGACTACAGGAACTCAATGGGCCTAACTTACTCTCAAAAGACGCCTTGTAAGAAGAGGATTATTCTATGTTTTTTATACATAGCTTAGAATCAGGTAACAAAACAGATGTGGGATTCAACATGCCCCCTCACGAGTAGGATGAACTTTGACAAACCACTACAAAAGGATATCGGCGGGGTCCAACATCAATGTGCGATTCAACATGTCCCCTTATGCGCAAAGTAGACTTTGACAAACCACGGCAAATGGATATCGCAGGCGAACATTTAAGTGGAATTCAATATACCCAATATCAAACAAAAGACCTGACTCTAATACCATGTAGAAACACAATGAACCTAACTCTCTCTCAATAGACTCCTTGAAAGAGGAGGATTGCCTTAGACTTATATATACCTCAGGATCAGGTAACGCAAGTGTGGGATTCAACACGCCTACTCATGCGCAAGGTGAATTTTGTCAAACTACTACAAATGGATATCCGGTGATTGTAATAACATTAGGTGATCGTCTCTTTCCCAATGCAACATAAGATTGCCAAAGAAATCATGCTCCAAATACCCATAGTTTATTTTCAGGATAACTGCCTCTCCAGCAAGATCAGTAATCCTCGCAAATTTGGGGGACATACACCAGGTGATACCAACAAAAAAAAAAGAAACAAGGCCCGTAAATCCCTTGCCACTAGTCAAAACAGAGAGCAGTGGATTCCATCTTTGGCACGTCACAGTTTTTAGAGAGCCCAAACCCTTCTCTTTATCCAAAGGGTAAAGTTCCAAGCCACCATCCATGTAAAGAACGCAACCGTACGGGAGCCTTAGATCTCCAAATACCTTTCCAAGGGTATTAGAAATGAAGAAAGAAGAATGGAATGGAATATACTCATTCTCATTGATTTCTCAAGTACAAAGAACATCTATTTATAGGCATAACAAGAAGGAAACTAACAAACTTCAAGAAATTGAAACAAACTAACAAATTAACAAATTTTTCATCTAGAAGTAATAGAAGCTTCTATGGAAAATAATTTCTCAATTTCTAATATTCTCTCTCAAGATGGAGAGTAGATACTAAGAACTCTCATCTTGCCAAGAAGAAATCGAAACTGATGCGGATGAAAAGCCTTGGTTAATATGTCAGCAAGTAGGTTTTGAGTGATAACATGTAAAGTTTTCAACAGGCCAACTTGAATCTTCTCACGGACAATATGACAATCTATTTCGATATATTTCGTGCACTCATGATAAACTGGATTTGTTACAGTATGAAGAGCAGTTGGACTATTACAAAATAATAGAGTTGGTCCATGGTGAGTGACCCTGAAGTCTTTGAGTAAGGCAAGTAACCACACAATTTCACAAATAGTATTTGCCATTGAACGGTATTTAGCTTCGGTGGAAGAACAAGAGACAATGTGTTGTTTCTTGGACTTCCAGGACACAAGAAAAGTCCAAGGAAAACATAAAATCCACTGATTGAGCGTCGGAAGTCTAGATATGTAGCCTAATCTAAGTCATCAAAAGATTTAAGCAGAATGATGGAGCTATTGGAGAAAAAAAGGCATTGCCTTCGAGTACCCTTTATATATTGAAGAATACGAACAACAACCTTCAAATGGGGTTCTTGTGGTGATTGCATGAATTGGCTAAGAGATTAACGACGTAGCAGATGTCAGGACGAGTGATGATTAAATATAAAAATTTCTCAATCAATCGTCAATAGCTGTGGGGATCTTCATGCAACTTCCCATCATCTTGAGACAATTTCAAGTTTGTTTCCATTGGTATGGGTGCAGGTTTAGAACCTATTGTACGCCGAAGGATTCTACCATCCTTCGGAGTATACGACTATTCGCAAGTATATGAGGTCAAAGTTTTAGTATAGTGTGATCGTGAAAGATCGGGTTATTGTATCCACAGGGATTGGTGTCGTTACTATCGAATACCGCGTTTGTCGTGACCTAACTTTATCTAGGCGAAAAACAAATGTATTTAATTATTTAAACTAATACAAATATAATCTAAATTAACTACACTAATATACTAATATGTTTTAGGGTGAAGAATTGCCTAGGGATTAACGAGTTTACAAATATGTGTTCGATCTCGATTTACTCACGTTTATGGTGTTTGACCTATTTGACAACCTCGGTACATAAACTCAACTGCCACCTCTCCCGAGTGTAAGACGGGAGAATACATGACTTTGAGTCAACGAAGAAGTCCCCCTCAACGTCTTAACGATCCTATGTCACGTGAGTCTCACTTAGTGTCATTGATTGCACACAATCCAACTCCCGACCAGGTCATTGGATTGTGCATCGTATTTATCCTATCGACAATCTCTGTTCTAAAACTCCCTTGCCACCTCTCCTGAGTATAAGGCAGTGGATATAACTCAACTTCAAGTCAATGAAGAAGTCCCCCTCAACGTCTTAACGACCCTAGGTCGCGTGAGTCTTGCCCCAACGTCATCGATTGTCCAGGATTCAAACCCCAACCGGGTTATAGAATTGTGGCGTTTGTTTACCTAAATCCAAATCCAAGGTTTGTCAAAATCCCGTATTCTCCATTTATCAATCCAAGCATAATAAACAAACAATACGATAAACACAATCAAACTACGAAGAACAAACATAAACGCAACACCGAAATTATCCAAATAACATATTTATAAATATAATGTTAATCTCTACTATAATCCATGTTTAGCCACGGCCATAACCGTATTTACAATGAAATAATAAGCTAAACATGCTCACAATATCCTAAGTTAAAGAAATAAGAAAAAACAATCGGAGAACTTAACCTCGTCCGAAGATAAATCGCTAAGAACGCTCAACGATCGATTCGCCGTCTTTTCCACTTCAAGATGTGAGCTCCACCTCTAAAACACCTAAACCCTAGCCTAAATATGGCCTAAGGTGCCCAAATGGCCGGGGGGGTCCAAGATAGGAGGAGAATGGATGGTATTTATAGGCAAAAGATCAAAATAAATATCTACAAAATATCTAGGTTGTGCAGAGGGTCACTGCCGCGGCGGTGGGATTTACCACTGCAGCGGTGAGTAGGTCGGTTAGCTGATCGCCGCGGCGATGAAGACAGCGGTGGACTTAGTTGACATCCTGCATATTTTGCACCGTGGCGTTGGCTGATCAGCAAGTTTGTCATTTCTCAGCATCTTCACCGGCGCGGTGGTGGTTTGGACGCCGCAGCGGTGGGCTTGTTTCACAATTTTGCTCCTTACTTGTTTTTTCACCGTTCTTCGATCGCTTTTGGTTTGATCTCATCGTTTTCGCTCTAGTTTCTTATCTTTTCGCCCCACACACTTATTTTAATACAAAAAGATAAAAATTAATTAAAACATAATAAAATATTATATAAACGCACGAAAACTAACTTAATTCAGTTTGGAAATACGTAGGTAGATCACACTTATCACCTATGTAACCAGTTTCATAAAGCAATTCCAAAACATATTTTCATTGATAAATAGAGATTCCAAATTGGGATCTAACCACTTCAAGGCCAAAGAAATACTTAAGATCCTCCAAATCTTTAAGTTTGAATCGTTCATAAAGAAAAGCTTTCAAATTTTTTTATTGTCTTTTGATCAATACTAGCAACAATTATATCATCGACATAAATCAAGAGTGCCAAAAAGACATGACCAATGTTTTTGATAAACAGATAATGATCGTTGGCTAATTGTGAGAACCTTACTTGTAGTAACACACTAGAAAGCTTGGAAAACCATTGTCGAGAAGCTTGTTTAAGGTCATATAAGGATTTCTGCAATCGGCTAACAACATTGGATGGCAAAGTATCCCCCTCTTATCAAACATATCTAGGTGGAATAGTCATATAGACTTCCTTAGTAAGCTCTCCACGTAGAAAAACGTTAATGACATCCAACTGGGTCAAAGACCAATCAAAAATAGCAGCCAAATAAAACAGAACTTTAACAGTAACAAGTTTGGCAACAGGAGAAAAAGTATCCAAAAAATCAATACCTTCTTGTTGGGTATACTCTTTTTCCACGAGACGAGTTTTGTGTCGTTCAATGCGGCCATCAACGTGAAACTTAACCTTATACACCCATTTACAGCCAACAGGATGTTTTCCAGGGGGGAGAGAGACAATAAACCAAGTGTCATTCTAATCCAAAGCATCCAACTCAACATTCATGGTCGCCCGCCATTCCAGAAACTTAATTACCTAGGAAAATGTTTGAGGTTAGGTAGGAGTAGATATAGCTAAGATGTAGGCACGAAAGGGGGGTGACAACTTGTGGTAAGAAAGAACGAAATATAATGGATGGGTAGTGGAATGAGATAATGGACTATTGGAATGAGTGGCCAAGAAACAATAATAGTCAGAAAGATAAGAAGGTGGTCTGGTTGTTCTGTGAGGTCGTAGAGATCTTGGGAAATGAGAGGAAAGTGAAGAGAAAAAGACAAGCATAATATCATGAGTAGGAGATGATGGATGGGTAGAAGTGGTCATAGGCGTGTGGCGAAGAGTATAGTCAGGAGAAGGAGTAGGAGAAAAACTGCGAGGGAGAACTCTGTTATGGAAAATATCTAAGAAAGGGGAAATGGATTTGGACAAGGGAAATATAAGCTCATGAAACAAAACATTAGATAAATATTATGTTAGAAGCTAAGTCAAGCAACTTATAACCGTTGTAACCAAAAGGATATCCAAGAAAAATACAAGTTCAAGCATGGGGTAAGAACTTGGAACGATGTTGAGTAGGTGTAGAACCATAATAGAGGCATCAAAAACTACGGAGATAACTATCGAAAGGAGGTGAATGATTCAATATCTCAAACGAAGTTTTGTTGGCGAGTAAAGGTGAAGGTGCTCAGTTGATTAAGTAAACGGTCATGAGAACACAATCCCCCAATAACAAATAGGAACTTGTGACTAGAACAATAAGGCACGGGAAACATTGAGAATGCGTTGATATTTACGTTCAACAACAGAATTTTGTTCAGGAGTTTTAACAAAAGAAAAATAGTGGATAATTTTGTTGGATCGAAAGAAATCAGTGAAAGCAAGTTCGTGGGCATTGTCTGAGCGGACATATTTGATTGGGATATTATATTGCTTCAAAATCATTTGATAAAAAACTGAAAAAATGGTTTTAACCTCGAATTTGGCATGCAACAAATATACCCAAGTGGCCCTAGTGCAATTGTTAACGATAGTGAGAAAATAACGATTCCCCAAGATGGTTGGAATATGAAAAGAACCCCATATATCAATGTTTATTAAATCAAAAGCATTAGGCGAGAGATTGTTATGGGAAATTAATGGTAAACGACGTTGCTTGGCCAATGGACAAATTGAACAATGAGGAGAAGAATTAAAAAAAGAACTAGGACTTCACAATTGATTATGTAATACTTGAAGTTTTACAAATGATGGATGACCTAATCTATAGTTCCAAATAGCATGTTTCGACATTACAGATTCGGCTTGAAAAATAGAACAATGCGGTAAACTTTAAGTATTACAATTAGAAATTCCTAACTCTAAGAAGTAAAGATCTCCTGCACACCTACCCTTCTCAATTGTTGAGCCATCAATAAGGTCATGTATGGTACAAGAATCAGTGATAAATTGTACTGAACAATGCAGAGATTGAGTAAGGGCACTTATGCTCAAAAGATTGAATTTAAAATCAGGCACAAATATGACATTGGAACGTAGAATATGCTCAGACAATTGCATAAATCCAATACAAGAGATTTTAACACAGTGACTGTTGGGAAGGCGAATGTGAGTGTTGTGTGAAGGAAGATTGGTACAAAATAAAGACATATCACAACAAACATGATGAGTCGCACCGGTGTCAAGAACCCACTTATTAGAATTTGTATGAGCACAAATAGAAAAAATAGAAGGAGATGGAGTACCAACAATGTTTGAAGCTGAGGGTGTGGAGTTTGATAAAGAAGTTTCAGATAGAGTGTCAGGCGACCCTTGATAAAGTTGAGTGCTGAGAAATGATATTAGTTGTTGGCGTTGATTAGTAGAGAGAATAGATGAAAAGTAGACAGGAACTGGAGAAATCGCAATATCTGATTTGGATGGAAGGGGGCTTTACTATTGGGCCGAAATCATGTGGGCATGAGGTTGAGGAGAAATAGTTGGGCTGGAATTAAGAGATGGAGAATGGATCGGTTTAATGGGCTTAGGGGATGCAGATGGGTTTCTGGGGGGTTGAGTGGAAAAGGGTGAGATCCAGTTGGTTTGATTTAAAACATGTAGGTTTCGGGTTTGTTGGTGGGTCGGGTTCACGAGCGTGTATCTATGCAATTGGTAACAAATTGATGTAGTGTACTCTACATGTCCACAGTGAGAACACACCGATTGATTTCGGCAATGAGTGGAAGCAACGACGACGGTGAGAGGAGGGGATGAAGCTTGGAATGCCATGGAATCGTTGGTCAGAAGGGTGGATCCAATGGTTCTTTGGCGTTCTTCTTGTATAACAAGGTGGAAAGTCTTGCTCACGGTGGGAAGTGAATCGTTCATCAAGATTTGAGCACGCACAACAGCAAAAGAGTGGTTGAGCCCCATAAGAAATTGCATAAGGTGTTCTTTCCATTGAACATCAGTCCAGAATTTCTTCGCTCCACAATTACAGACCAGTATGGGCTGGTAATCCTTGAGTTCATCCCAAAGAGTTTTTAATTTTGTGAAATAGATATTAACATCAATTGATCCTTAAGAAATTACAACCAATTGTTGCTTGAGATAAAAAAAAAAAAAAAAAAAAAAAAAAAAAAAAAAAGAAAAAAAAGAAGCAAGGAGCGTTGCTTTGGCAAAAATGAGCATGAAGATCAGTCCAAACATCTTCAGCAGTGGCCATGTAGAAAAAGCTATGGCCGATGTCTTTGTCAACAGAATTAAGAATCCAAGAGGTAAACATGATATTGCAGCGGAACCAAGCACCAGAAGAAGGCTCATCCGAAGGGGGCTGTCAAAGAGTACCATCAACAAAACCAATATTCTTCTTGGCATTGAGAGCCATATGCATAGCTTGGTTCTAGGTATTGTAGTTAGGACCAGTAAGAACATGAGAAACAAGGGTTAAACCTAGATAATCACCACTATGTAGAAGAATGGACTGTGAGTATTGTCCATGGATAGAAAATCTAGTTGAGTTTGGGTAGTGGTAGAAGAAGAGTGATGGGTAAAGAGCTTAAAACAATTGTGGGTGATAGTGGGCTGTTGAGTACTACCTCTATGAGCTATGGAGGATGGTTCTTCAATAAAGCTGCTGTTGAGCAGTAGGAAAATGAATTAAAACTTTTGATATTAGAAATGAAGAAAGAATAATGAAATAGAATATACTAATTCTCATTGATTTCTCAAGTACAAAGAACATCTATTTATAGGCATAACAAGGAGACTAACAAACTTCAACAAATTCAAACAATCTAACAAACTAACAAACTTTTCATCAAAAAAGCAATAGAAACTTCTATGGAATATAATTTCTTAATTTCTAATAAAGGGAACATACTAGTTCTCTTTTTTCCCTTTCTTATGTTTGCAGTATAGGTTCGATTAGAGGGTGTACATAAGTTATTTTACTTTATAAATTAAAATTTTCATTTCATTTTATTGCTGATATAGCTTAAAACTGAATGGAACAAACTTGTGTTAGAGCTAATGGGCGCATTTTTTGTGTTTGGGTCGATACGTAACGAAAAATCAGGATACTGTTATGGTTACAGACCAATACTTCGTGCTTGGGCCGATTCACACCTTAAAGGACCATTACGGCCTGCTACGGACTGATACGGACCCATAACAACATTACATCCCGTTATTTGGGAGGCGTAACTGTCGTTACAGGCCATTACGCTGATACATGCTACTTTTTCAGCCTTCCCCAATACCCATCAGTAGACAACAACTAGAATTTCAGCCTTTGTTCAGGCCTCTCCCATAAGTTAAAAGTCATAATATGATGTACAAGTACAATTTGCTCTTTTATTATGTTAGTGCAATATATTTTTATTAAATATATCTTATTTTTTTACAATTATTTGATGCGACGATTTTTTGTCTTTTTTCATATCTTTATTGTATTGTATCTATAGTTAAATGTCATAATATATATTAGAATGTGTTTATCAAGAGGTAAATGAGTAAATCAATTACTATTATTGAGTTTTTAATGATGTTTTAGTGATTTTAAAAAAGGGTTAATTAAACTTTACCCCCTATGGTTTGACCGATTTGTATTTACTCCCCTATGGTTTGAAAATCACCACTTAGCCCCCTTGTGGTTAGATTTTCAAACCACTTACCCCCCTGATATAGGGGTAAGTGCAACAAATATCTTACCATAGGGGGTAAGTGGTGATTTCTAAACCACAAGGGAGTGAAGTGCAAATTGGCCAAACTATAAGGGGCTAAAGTGCTATTAACGCTTTAAAAAATTAAAGACCATTACGGCCGATTTCCGTTACGGATAGGGCGGTACTCACGATACGGAAGGGCTTTGCCAGGACAACTTCCGGCTTAGCCTTGTGCAAGTATTATTGCCTGAGAAGCAGAACTTTGGATTTCAGTAGGTCAGTCCCCCCAGGACAACACTTACAGCTTTCCATAAGAATTTCCAACTCAGTGACTCTAATTCAGGAGGAAGACCCACATGTCTCCTGACTGAACCATACTCGAGGTGTTGATCACTTTGGAGCACCAAAAGAAATCAAATACAAAATTCACATCTAGTACACATTATCTCAATAAATTTAATATAGTATATGTTAAATGAAGGACTAAAATTTATTTGAAGAATTAAAAAAAAAATTAAAACTGATGATAGAAAATTGTAAGTGACTTGTTTGGAGGACAACATTGAAGAAATCTATTTCTCTTGTTTGGAATAAAATACTAGTAGGTTGAATAAATTTTATTGTTTAGACCTTATATATTTCCTGTACTTTTCTATAAACACAACACATTTATACGAATTTTAATGAGCTTTATGATATCAAATATTGAATAAAAATAATCAAAATAATTAACTATCAATTAACGTCAACTAAAATAATGAATTGTGTTCATTCAAAATTTATATGTGAAAATAATTGCAAACAATTACTAAAAGAAGTTATGTTTGGTATTTGCGCTTCAATCCAAATATTGAAAAGTTATTTTTATGGAAATAAATAACTTCGACATTAAAAGAAGATAAAAAAAAATAAACGAGAATGGAAGGAAGAAGTAATTAACAAAAAAAATATTTTTAAAAGAAATTAAATGGTGAAAAAAAGCTCATAAGATTATTCAATTTCGGAAAAAAGAGATGAGACGGTAACCCTCATGTGAATTAGTTAGCTTCATTGATGTGTTCACATTATTTCATAAAATGATATTTCTGGAAATTTCCAAAAAATAAAAAAATAAAAAGAAATAAGATATCAAATAAAAAATAAAAAGAAATAAGATATGATAAACAAATTATTTTTTGTGGGTTTTGTTTATTCTAATAAGTGACATAAGAATTTGTAAATATCATAAGAGTTTTATTGTAACAGATGAATTTTCTAAATGGAAATTTTGGTAATAGAATCTGAATATCTCCGTAATATGATTTCACAAATCTGCAATCATTAAATGATTTATACATTTATTCATTATATTGTTATAATCATTAAATGATTTATACCTTTATTCAATATATGGTCGCAATCATTAAATGATTTATACTTTTATTCAATATATTGTCACAATCATTAAATGATTTATACCTTTATTCAATGTATTATCAAAAACTAATTCAGCACTAGAGGATTGTGGAGATTTGGTAACAAAAAGAGGGGTACTATTTATACTTATGCGCCTCATTTGCGTGCATAAGACAACTCAAATCGGAATAATAATAAAAAAAAAGGATTAAAATGGTTTCTCCATCATTGATGAGATTGTTTATTCTTATCGTTATTGTAAGTACATCCTTAGCTGATTTGATACAAGATATTTGCAAGACAACCGTAGATTATAACCTCTGTGTGTCAACTTTAAGATCGAATCCTCAGAGTTCTGGTGCTGATATAAAAGGACTTGGCAGCATCATGCTTGATGCATCGATGGCCAAGGGCAAAGATAATTTAGCCCAAGTGAAGAAGTTACTTGCTCGGACCACTAATCCAGCCGTTCATTCTTGTCTTAGTGTTTGCTCTGAAGAATATGATCACCTTGTTTATGGTGTCTATGAGGCTATGGAATATTTTGCGTCCAATAGATTTTGGAATGTAGTGTCAACAATAGGTTCAATGTCTGATTACGCGACAGATTGTGACGACGCATTCAAAGAACCACCGCTAGGTGCTCCTATTCCGTCACCCTTAGGCAATATAAACCAAGTTATGTCTCATCTTACTTTGATAGCTGCTCATATTATTAATAAGCTTGTCAAGAATAATATATAATTGCCTTGTTTTCTTTTTAAAAATCATTTCTACAATAATAAAAAAAAGTTGAATCAATATATTTCTACTTATATTTACTTTTATGGACTGGATGCTCTTGCTCTAGGCATTGCCTTTTATTTTCTTCTGTCCTCCACGTATCATTTTTGAAAACTTCTCATTCTATGTCATGTGTATGCTCATTGTCTCATTGGTTTGATTTGATCCGAAAAAGCGAAAGGAAGGAAAAATCAAATATTTGTGGCATAGTAATTTAATAACCGGATTTTACTAACCATATTTGCCTGGTTTTAAAATCTTGTTGACTTGCTAGCTCCTATGTAGTGGCGGTGTTAGTAATTTTTTTTTTTTTTTTTTTTCAAATAATATATATTTTTTCTTAAATTTCTTTTATTTATTTATTTTTTAAATATATTTATGGGTTGTGTCTATTGCTTCTGAAGTTGAAGTTACTAGAGTTATGTGAGAGGAAAAATGTCTCTCTTCCTATATTTTGACTATATAACTATTCTCTCTCCCAATAAAGGAGAAATCAGGAGAAGAAATAATGAAAAGACCAGTAAGATATTCTGAATTTACTTTTGGTAACAAAATCTGAACATCTATGCAATTTGATTTCAAAAATCTTCAATCACTAAGGTGGCGTTTGCTACCTGGGATTTGAGATGGGATTAAAATGATCATGGGAATGGTCATTCCATTCCTATGTTTGATATATGAAATTGAATCTCATTCTCATTATCAAGAAATGTCTAATCCCACAAAATATGGGATTAACTAATACGAAGATAAACTTGGTATTCGTTAATCCCAATTACATGGGATTAGATTTTAATAAATAATTGACCAAAAAATAAGACCTAATACTAAATAAATATTTAAATTCGAATGAAAATTAATTAAATTAACTATTATACCGTTTGAAAATATAATTAAATTACTATTTTACCCTTTGATATCATTCTAATACTACATGCAATCCCTTTCGTCATCAAACATAAGAATAATAATAGTCATTCCATTCTATTATCATATTAATTTGAATCCTATTGTCATTCTATTACCGTACTAATTTCAATCCTATCTAACGCAACGTAAGTGTTTTATGCCTTTATTCAAAATATATGCTCAACAAAATGATTTAATGAGATGGATATTGAATTAGAAACCCATACTAGCATTAAATCGTTGTAGTGCAATATTATTATTAGGGTGTCGAAACCACAAGAATTGGATTGTAACTATCAATTTCTTTCTAATTTTTTAACAGAAACGATTCAATTATTTTTTTCCTTTAATTCTAAAATAAATTGTAGAAAATTAAACAAGATAGATATAATATGAAAAAGCTTGGGTTAGGGTTCATGTTCATGTACTTTGGTTATCCCATTAATTTTAGTTCTTTCTGATCTAATTATGTTGTGGCTACAAGCTAGATTTACTACGAAAGATAATTCACCTTTTAATCGGCATAGATTATCTTCGAGATTCAATTCTTACCTTAACTAATCTTAGGTAAATTAATTGCTTAGCTTAATTCATCTTATTAAATTATATCGATTTCAAATAAATGTCTAATTACAATCACAGGTATTAGATCTAACGTCTAATTATAATTGTTGATCCTATGATTTTGATGAACAATTAAGTATTGATATTTTGGTGGAACCAACATTTTAGTTGAGTGTTTCAGCTATTTAAATTCCAATGATGAAAATGCAAATTAAATGGATGTTAAACGATGATGTTGAAAATATTGAAGAATTAAGAGTTTAAAAAAATTAGGGAAAACAACTCAGGTGAATCTTAACTCTTAATATCCCAATTAGGAACACACATATGTCACAAAATGTTTTTATTATTTATGTGTGTTTTGATATAGTGAAATTATTTGCTCCTATATATGATTTGAAAAGAAATATTTTTGATTAACTAAAATGGAATATAAAAATATTAGTGGAGCTTATTTAGAAAAGAAAATGGTTAAAAGGGGCGAAAACGTAAAAGAAAATAAATTAAAAACGAGTTTAGAACAGAGATCCAGAAGACACAAGTCGACCGGTAAGTCGACCGGACCAAGCAGCATGAAGTCTCTGAATCTATAAGTGGACTGGTAGGTCGACCGGTCAAGAGGAGCTAAACTCTCTGTATCTCTAAGTCGACCGACAGGTTGACCGATGAAGGCAAAAGAAACTCTCTGAATTTACAAGTCGATAGGCAGGTCGACCGATGAATGCCCTTGGCTACAACCTAAATCCAACAATCGACTGGTCAGTCGATTGGACGTGCTATTTCAGGATTCTGATTTATCAGAGATTATATCCAAAAGTAGCAATTTTTTGTTAGGATTTGAGAGAGATTTCGGGGATTTTTAAGGCATTTAAGATATGGTTCATATATTAATTAAATCATGTTGATATGGTTCATTAAATATTAATGTTTCTCAATTTGGTATTTTAAATTGATTCTATTCTTTTTTATTGAGATTGAGAAATATTTGGGGGATTTAATTGAAAGATTTAAAAGCTGTTATTAAGTGAATTGAACCAAAATGAAGTCTTTATGATATAAAGGGTCTATAAGTGCTATTAATTGTCATGACACATATAAATTAGCAATTAGAAGACTGATTTCATACTCCTATATATAGACCTGCGAATTTCTTAAATCATTAATTATTATTGAGAGAGCAAAAATGTTAAGATCATTCTTGAGCTATTATAGGAGTCGTCATTCTGAAATTTTGTGAGCTTTTCTGAGAGACGATCTTGAAGATCAATTGTTGTTAATCTTTGCTGCTACCGGATCTAAAATTATATTACTTTATCTTATTATTCTGTAGATTTCGGGTGAGATCTTTCTAATAATTTTCTGCCATTGCATTACTTGTTTATATTTTGGGAATTGATCTTAGAAATTATTTCTGTTTTATAAAGAAAATATTTTTACAAGTAATTTCTTGAATCTGATTACGTGCTCAAATTTGTTACTCATATCTTGTTAAAATCGAATTTTTTTATCTCACATTTTTCTATCACTAGATTTGTGATATTAATTGAGTTATTATTTATCTGGGGTGGCAAAAGCTCCAAGTGAGATTTCCTGCTTATCATTTTGTATTGGTGGGTAGTGTGATGGGTTAAATACTATTGGGGGTATTTAATCAAGGGTAGTTGGGTTTCAGTCTCTTCCTATAAAAAGATTGAGGTAGTAATTCTTCCTGGATAGAATTGCGATTTAAGTGTATTTTGTAATGGTTCTATCCTTACCGAGTAAAAGGATATTTGGAGTGATTGGTGAGATTTTGATTCTTTGGCCTTAGTATTAAAAAAGAATTAGGTTTTTCTTTAACTTGTAAAAAGTAGAGGTTATTCCTTAGTTTAGAAAAATAATATTGTAAAGGTTGATTATGAGCCTGTAAAAGAATTGGTGTGGAGGTTTGGTTCCTACCTTTAAAGAGATCTTGATTTTAGTGGGTGCGACCTCCGTGGAGTTCGGGAGACTGGATTAGTCAAGAGTAGCTTGGTGAACCAGTATAAATCTCTGGTGTACAGCATTATTAATTTGTTCATTTTTGTTATTTGTGTGTGCACCTAGTTGATTAATTAATTCCGCTATGTTATAAAGATAATAATTAATTTCGGCTTAAGATTAATTATTTGATTTATTCGAGTTTTATTCTGATAATTTTTTAATTACCCAATTTACACCTCTCTTGGGTATTCTACTGTACTAATAATTGGCATCAAAGCTGGTTTGACTCGAAATTTCTTGCTAACAAAGATCACATGGCATACATAGTAAGCACACTAGCTAAGGGGTTTTCTATGCACTGTCCACCGTTATTTACATGTAGTAATTATGTCATTTGGAATAATGGAATGATTGTTTTTTTGAAAGTCACCAATTACGAGGCATGGTTGGTTATTGAAGATGGTCCATACACTCCTATGGAAAATGGAATGGCCAAGAGAAAGAACAATTGAGTTCATTTGATAAAGAAAAATTATCTATTAACTCACAGGCTACTAACATTTTGCTTTGTTCTTTAGATGCAAATATGTACAAGCAAATTTCAGGTTATGTTTCTGCAAAAGAAATATGTGATACATTGAAAAACACATATGAGGGAACTGATCAAGTGATTGTAATCAAGGAGGCCAAAGATCTCACCAAACTAACTACCAATGAACTCATCATTGATTTGATAACCCATGAGACGACTGTGCAACAATATAAGGTTGGATCAAAAAGTAACCTAAAGAGAAAAACGAGACCTACAAAAGAAACATGGGATGATACGGATTCCAGTAGTTTTGAAGTATCAAGTAATGATAAGAGAACTCCAATATTTGCCCTTATTATCAAAAGAATTGAGTCGAAGTTGAGATGCAATTATTGCAACAGGGTTGGACATTTTAAAGTCTCATGTTCATTCAGGAACCCTAAATTTATGGCTAAGAATAGATCCAAAGTAAAATGGATGCCGAAAAGAGCTACACAAATGGCTAGTGCAGAGTTACATAGTGTTGGGACTGAACCGGAAGGAACAACCAAAGAGATTATATCGAAATCAAGAAGGGAAGTCACCAAAAATTCACAAGCGATATGTATAAAGAGAAATGATATACTAAAGTTGAGATGTGAAGTTTTAAAGAAACATCAATCGACATGTGCAAACAAAAAAAATGTACCGAAGTTGAGATGTGAAGTTACAAAGAACCCACAAGTAGTACCCGAAAGTAGGAAGGATGTACCAAAGCCATCGATTAAGAGAAATTGTGTACTCACATCAACCGGTGGTATAAATGAGGTAAAAATAAAAGTCATCATCAAGGATATAAGAGGTACTCCTAACCCTTTGCGATTTAAATTTATTAGAAAGTGAGGTGTTCGACTTACCAAATAGGTAAGTTGGTGATGGTTTCTAAGACCAATTTTTAATGATATGTTCTCCTATTGTCTTAGAAACATGTTATTGTGATTATGACAATCACATTTAGTTAAAGTATATTTACTTGTTTTTATATGTGTCTATATCAAGTAGTGATCATGAGTTTAATTTTGAAACATGTTATGAATTAAGTGTTTAAGTTTTCACTAAGTAATGGTTATGACTTGTTGCATATGCATCTTAGTAAGATTATTTGTATAATGTGATCTTATTCATGAATATATTTTTTATACAAATAAGTTGGTTTGAGCTGAGTTTTATCCCTCTTGATGCATGATATTTTATGATGAGGTGAATTAAATGATAAAGAATGATTTATTTGATCTGAAATGTTTAGGATCGTGTTTATATACTTACATGGATATATTTATATGAATTAAGTATCTTGTTATATGCATGACAATATGTTCTTCTTAAATGTCTCATATCTTTGAATTTTTAAATGATTATTATTGTGTAAGGATTTGAGCATGTTATGAGATAACATCGTTATTGATTGAGATATGATTCATGATTTTCGACGTTAATGATTATAAGAAGCATGTTACTTGAGATAACTTCGTTAACTGATAAGAATAAGATTTCTTAGAATTGATTAGTGATCATACATGTTGATGAGAATAATTGATAAATATGTTCACTTGACTTCTACTAATGATCTTCTTCCAAGCATGTTCCAAAGAGTTTCGGGTTATAAGATTACTCAAGGAGAAACAAATATTCATACCGAAACTCAAAATTGAGTCAAGAATAAGAACGATGTTGATTCAAGGAGATAATTGAGTAGAGTTGAATTTTCTTTCAACTAAGTAGTAAAACAATTTCATTCTTGCATTATTATGAGAGAAACTTAAGTATCATGTTTTGATTATATGTCTGTACGACGATGATTTAACGCTCGCGTATTGACTTCTCGCAAGTGTACAAGGTCCAGTTTTAATATAGTGGATCTTTAAGATCGGATATCGTTCCCACATGGACGGGTTGAATAATTGAGTACTGTAATTTGCATAGTCTTATATTATCCAAACGGTTAAAGAATTATTTAAATTAAACTAATTAAAACTAAGTTAAACTACAATTAATGGGTTAATCCTAACTAAGTTGATTACCTAGGGATTGATTTCGTTCACTTAATACATGTTTGATTTCATTTTTGTTAACAATAACGGAGTTTATGATATCTGACAATCTCGGTTTGTAAACTCCTCCGCCACCTCTCCCGAGTGTAAAACGGGGGAATACGTGACTTCGTGTCAATGAATAAGTCTCACTCAACGTCTAAACGACTCTATGCCACGTGAGTCTTGCCTCAACGTCATCGATTGCACACTAACTAACGCCCTCTTGGATCGTTGGATCGTAACAATGTGTTTACCCTAGTTCGAATCTAGAGTTACCTCTCCCGAGTGTCAAACCCCGTATTCTCAAATCCAACCCTAATACCTTAACAAGCATACTAAGATCCTCATAAAATGATAAACACAATCGGATTTAAAAGCAAACAATTGTTAAAGAAACATATATTAGATTAAACAAGTATTTATACAACTACATTAATCCCTAACTAATATTTAACTAATTTAACATGATCTTGGCCATTGAAGCTACAAAACAATAGGGATTCATCATCATTTACAATAAAATATTAAGTTACAAAGAGAGAAACAAAAAGAGAAAGATCAAATTTTAAAGTGGAGTGGTTTCCACTTTCGCCGAAGTTCGATCCGCTAGTGTTTCCTCTTCCCGAATGATGAATCTTCTCTTTGAACTCTTCAAAAATAGCCAAGGATCACCTCCTAAGGGTTAGTGACGTTCAAGAATCCAAGAGGATTCAATGGAAATGGGGGAAAAAGGTTTTATAGGTGCAAAGTTTTAAAATATCTGAAAATATCTTCTTTATTGTGCAGAGGTCACCGCCTAAGCGGAGGGATCACTGCCTAGGCGGTGGGTATGTTGGTTAACATTCTGATCATTTACCGCCTAGGCAGTAGAATCTCTGCCTAGGCCGTGGGACTGGTTCCCAACTTTCTGTCGTTTCACCGCCTAGGCAGTGGGACTTGTCATTTTTCAGCTCCTTTGCATTTCTTACCGCCACGGTGATGGCTTTATCGTCACAGCGGTGGCTTCTGTGATCTTGAAACCTTGTATTTTGGTCATTTTTTCACCATTTTCCCACCGTTTTCGCTCATTCATCGTTTGTTTGCGTCCCTAAACCTGAATTACATAAAAACAAACTAAAAAGCAATTAAATATAACTAAAACACTCGAAAACTACCAAATCCGGTTTAGAAGTAAATATGTATTTTACACCTATCAATGTCCATGCTATATGAGATTATCTTAAAGTCATGTTTAAAATATGCGAAATATCTTGTATCAATCTATAACTTGTTTATCCTTGAGTTATTTGCATAATCTTTAAATATATATATAGCATGAGTTATTCGTTAATAATTACTGTTGAAAAATGAAGCTGAATTTTTTATGAAATAAGTATGCGTTATATTGATAGTTTCATAAATTATCATTGAAAAATGCTTCCTATTTTAGTGTGTTAAAGATAACATGTTTTGTTTCTATAAAGGGAAGTCATTATTTGGTATCATTAGTGAGGCATGCGAACTTAACTGAATATAATAACATGCTATATTGTTGAAATATTTTAATTGTCTCAGGATTATTCTCCTGTGCATGAATTAATTTGTTTATACTTATTTAGTGGGAGATTGCATGTTAAGAATGATGTTTTTGGTGTGGATTTTGATGGATTGAGTAGACTTGATATTTATCTATAAAAATGATCCACATAATGTTGATGTTTTGTGCTTAAAAGTTAAAATGTTAAAATGAGTTTTGATTCTTAAAGTTAAAGTTATGAGTTGATTTAATGTGCTTTTAAAATAGTTATATATATCCGGATTTAATAACTTTACACTTACTCTTTCAAGTATATTATATGATTGCCTAGAGTAATGTTCATGTGGTGTTTCTCCCCTCCCTAAATTTTGTTTTTGAAGATGATAAAGGGGGAGAAATTAATGATGTTTTATTAAGAGGGAGTATTTTTAAAATTGTGCTTTATTGAGTATTTTTAATTTGTGCATTATTGATTATATTTATAATATCTTCATTATGATGCTTTAACGAGTTAAAAAACTTATCCTCAGATTTAGGGGGAGTGTGGTTATATTTTTGTTTTAAAGAAAACATCAAAATTAATTGTCATTATAAAAAAGAGGGAGTTTGTTGATCCTAATATTTTGATGAACAATTAAGTATTGACGTTTTGGTGGAACTAACGTTTTAGTTGAGTATTTAAGTTATTTAAGTTCCAATGATGAAGATGCAAATTAAATGGATGCGAAACGATGATGTTGAAGATATTGAAGAATTAAGAGTTTGAAGAAATTAGGGAAAACAACTCAGGTGAATCGTAACTCTTAATATCCCAATTAGGAACACACACATGACACAAAATATTTTTATTATTTTTGTGTGTTTTGATATGGTGAAATTATTTGCTCCTATATGTGATTTGAAAAGAAATATTTTTGATTGACTAAAATGGAATATAAGAATATTAATGGAGCTAATTTAGAAAAGAAAATGGTTAAAGGGGCAAAAACATAAAAGAAAATAAGTTAAAAACGAGTTCAGAACAGAGATCCAGAAGACACAAGTCGATTGGTAAGTCGACCGGACCAAGCAGCATGAAGTCTCTGAATCTATGAGCTGGCTGGTAGGTCGACCGGCTAAGAGGAGCTGAACTCTCTGTATCTCTAAGTCGACCAGTAAGTTGACTGGTGAAGGCAAAACAAACTCTTTGAATCTACAAGTCGACAGGCAGGTCGACCGATGAACGCCCTTAGCTACAACCTGAATCCAATAGTCGATTGGTCGGTCGACCGGACGCGCTGTTTCAGGATTCTAATTTATCCGAGATTATATCCAAAAGTAGTCATTTTTTGTTAGGATTTGAGAGAGATTTCTGGGATTTTTAAGGTAATTAAGATATGGTTCATATATTAATTAAACCCTATTGATATGATTCATTAAATATTAATGTTTCTCAATTTGGTACTTTAAATTGATTCTATTATTTTTTATTGAGATTAAGAAATATTTGGGGGATTTAATTGAAAGATTTAAAAGTTGTTATTAAGTGAATTAAACCAAAATAAAATCTTTATGATATAAGGGGTCTATAAGTGCTATTAATTGTCATGACACATGTAAACTAGCCGTTAGAAGGCTGATTTCATACTCCTATATATAGATCTGCGAATTTCTTATATCATTAATTATTATCGAGAAAGCAAAAATGTTAAGATCATTCTTGAGCTATTATAAAAGTCATCATTCTGAGATTTTGTGAGCTTTGCTGAGAGACGATCTTGAAGATCAATTACTGTTAATCTTTACTGTTACCGGATCTGAAATTTCATTACGTTCTCTTATTATTCTGTGGATTCCGGGTGTGATCTTTCCAATAATTTTCTGTCATTGCATTACTTGTTTATATTTTGGAAATTGATCTTAGAAATTATTTTTATTTTAAAAAAAAATAAAATTTACAAACAATTTCTTAAATCTAATTCCGTGCTCAAATTTTCTACCCATATCTTGTTAAAATAAGATTTTTCTCTCTCACATGTTTCTATCACCAGACTTTGAATATTAATTGAGTTATTATTTATCTAGAGTGGTAGAAGCTCTGAGTAAGATTTCCTATTTATCATTTTGTATTGGTGAGTAGTGTGACATGTTAAATACTGTTGGGGGTATTTAATCAAGGGTGGCTGAGTTTCAGTGTCTTCCTATAAAGAGATTGAGGTAGTGATTCTTCCTGAATAAAATTGCGATTTGAGTGTCTTTGTAACGGTTCAATCCTTACCGGGTAAAACGATATTTGGAGTGATTGATAAGGTTTTGATTCTTTGGCCTTTGTGTTAAAAAAGAATTATGTTATTCTTTAGCCTGTAAAAAGTAGAGGTTCTTCCTTAGTCTGGAAAATGATATTGTAAAAGTTGATTCTGAGCTTGTAAAATAATCGGTGTGAGAGTTTGGTTCCTACTTTTAAAGGGATCTTGGTTTTAGTGAGTGCAACCTCTGTAGTGCTCGAGAGACTGGATTAACCAAGAATAGCTTGGCGAACCAGCATAATTCTCTGGTGTGCTACTTTATTAATTTGTTCATTTTTATTGTTTGTGTGTGTATCTAGTTGATTAATTAATTCCGCTGTGTTATAAAGATAATAATTAATTTAGGCTTAAAATTAATTATTTGATTTATTCAAGTTTTATTCTGATAATTTTTTTAATTACCCAATTCACCTCACCTCTTGGGTATTCTACTGGACCAACTATAATCAATCTCAAAACCAATTTCTACCGGATAATTAAGAAGATGAATTCATTGTATATCGGCCATTAAATCAAGATTCCATATTGTGCAACCAATTACATACAAATCTAGAAGGGATTAAAAGTAAAAGTTGTAAAGAAACCTTGATATTACACAACCCTAACCCGAAGGAGATGATTAGCTACTCATGCCAGTGTGGAGTAACATATCTTGAATTGTCGTGGTAGCTTCTCCTAGGACCCTAGTTGTCGTTAATTGAGAATTAAATTATTGAATAATCCATAGACTACCCCTTCTTTTTGTTTTTCGAATTTTCGTGCCCTAAGGTTGTCAAGACAGCCCCCCAACACATCGGGCTTCAAATTGGTGAATCCAATGCCAAAAATAGGTCCACTCCGCATAAAAATATGGCCGGGGTGCGATCGCTCTTTCTCGTTTGAACTCCGTTTTAACTAAATGACTACTGGTTGGAAAATTTAGGAAGTTTACTTTCATATTCATTTGGTGTTACCATAAAACCCGAACTATATTATTAGTTATGGTTAAAAGAGTACACAACGTTCTATATTACAATGTCCTTACGTAGAACGCTACTTTTAGCTCTGATTTTCATAAAAGACTCAAAACTTATGTGAATATAAAAACGAACTTATTAAAAATATGTACACACTAAAGAAATAGAAAAATATAGATTCGGAGAATAAAATAGGTATGAAATTGAAAACGATTACTCAACATTGAAGGAGTATGGAATTTCTTTACCCGAAGAAGTATTGTAAGCCTTTTTTTTTTTTTATCGTTCATATCTCCACATTCCACGCCGCATAACCCATTTATAAAGGCAAGAAAAAGGAATCACTAGACTAGGTTTCAGTGTTGCTGTTTTAAGTACATCCTCAGCTAATTTGATACAGGTCATTTACTAGATAGTCTTAGATCCTAACCTATGTGTCAACTCTCCTAACCTATGTGTAAACTCTGAGATTGAACCCTCAGGGTTCTAGTATGATATTAACGGGCTTAGCCATATAATGGTTGAAGCATCATTGGCTAAAGGCAAACATGATTTTGCCTGAGTGAAGAAGTTACTTGCTTAGACCACTAATCCATTCTTCATTCTTGTCTCAATGCTTGCTCTAATAATTATACTCAGCTTACTTGAAGTGAAAAACATGAATATGTATTGATATTATGCAAAAGAGATACGAGAATATAATAATATATACACATATTTATAGGGAAAATGGAGGCTAAAATTTTGTCCTAATGGATCACGTGAGTCAAGCTCATATAATACATTAACAATCAATATGTTTTGTTTATATTGTGTTTTAGTTTTTTTGATTAATCATTGATGACCTTTGATTGTTATTTTACCATTTACATTGACATGATATGTGTTATTGTTTGGCAAAAGATGTTTTATTTGTCAATACGTTCTCGTGGGACACATTAGAACCAAACAAATCCTAATTTTATGGCAATAGTCACTTGGACTCAAAAATGAAACGAAATAAAAAAACTGAGATAAGAACTGAAAAATCCCAGAGAATTTAATTTAGTGAAGTTATACTAAAATCCTACCCAGTATTTAGTGTTTTCTAGTCAATTATAGTTAACTTCTATTGGTTTAAGTGTAGTTATATATTTATTTGTTAATGATTGATCTGTTTTTAATGAAATTATACTTACATTTTTTTTTTGTTATTTTCTAAAAATTTATTCCGAACTTCAATGGACATCAATTGAGTTTCAAATGATTTAATTGTTTTTTTTTTCCCCCTATTTTTTCAATTACAATTACACTTAAGTTTCTTGGGTTTGGGTCTATCTTGCTTGCGAAGACAAAATAACGTTTTGGATCGCGTTTCAATACTGTGTTGAGTTTAAGTGGGTCTCCGTGGATATAGTCACCTGCCCTTCTAGTCGAGTTGGTTGCTGAGAGATCTGCAATGTCTTAACATCGTTGATTTGGAATATAAAGGATCTGACTTCTAAGGTTCATATTTCTATTTCGTATTGCTATAGGGAAGTTAACACAGATGCAAAAATTTTAGTTAGGGTAGAAAGTGCTGGAGAAAATCGGACCGTCTAGTCTGAATTATAATGTCCGACAATTGTTCATAGATGCTTAATACTAAATAGACTTCATTTTCCTAATATTCAAATTATCAAAGGAAATTTTTAAGTCATGTTTTTATGATTGATTTTTTTTTTTTGGTAATTTCATTATTTTATTTTGCTACTTGATTCTTTTCAGAGGTCAGGTTTTGCATCCCTCTGAATTTTGTATTCTTTACAATTATCAATAAAATTCTCATCGCTCCACCAACTAAGGTACCTTAAAACAATACAGTAAAATTTAAGACAATTGAACATTGTGTTTTTTTAAAGTACACTTTTATAGAAAATGTATTCACTTTGATATTTATTATCAATGGAAATATATTTATTTTATTTTCTTACGAAGAGCAAATTGCAGTGGTATTTGTTTTTTTCAAACTGACGAGTATATTTTGAATATATAAATTTTATCAAAATTGAACTTGCCATTCAAAAATTATAAATGTTTGGAAATTGTTCTAAATTATATAAATGATTGGAGATTTTTCTAAATTATAATTTTGTTTATGTCCTTAATTTTAGCAATAAACTTGAATATTAGACCTTTCAATAGAGAGATGCACTACACAACCACAAGGCTTGGATTTGCAATAAATCATTTTTATCTATTGGATTATTGAAGTAAAACTAATTCAGCATACCATTTATTAGAAAGGGTGGCATATAATTTTTATTTTTATTTTTTTAATACAACATTCATTTTTAAACTCTAATTTTTTTTAAGCAAACACTACTTGCTTGCGTTGAACTCTTAAATAGAGGGGTGCCTAGATAGTAGGGATGGTCATGGGCCGGGCCGGGCCGGGCTTGAGCCGGGCTTAGACTAGTGTATTACAAAAAATTGTTGGGCCCTAGTCCGGCCCGGCCCGGTGATCGGGCCTTAATTCTATGCCCAAGCCCGGCCCTATAAGAAAAATCTAAGCCCAAAGCCCGGCCCTATTTTTTTTTTTTAAATTTCAAAAATAAATACAAAAAATTCAATACCAAACTAACAAAAAATATTAAAATTACAATTTCTAAAGGCAAACCAATATTCCAAACAAACCAAACCAATAAGAAATATTATGATTGTATTGTAATGTATATATATATATATATATATATATATATATATATATATATATATATATATATATATATTTTTATTTTTATTTTATTTATTTTTTTTTTTTTTAAATATCCTTCGGGCCGGGCCAGGCCGGGCCTAATTTTTTTTAACCTTGCCCAAGCCCGGCCCTAATTTTGATCGGGCCCTAATACCTAAGCCCAGGCCCTGCCCATGGGCTCAAACCCTTAGCCCAAGCCCTAAAAAAATAGGGCCGGGCCGTTCGGGCTGGGCGGGCCCCCAAGCCCATGACCATCCCTACTAGATAAGAAGTTTGTGTGTTCAGGGTACAGTTTTGAACCCAACGAAAAAAAACTAAGGCCCATTTGGTTATATAAATTATCTTATTTTTATTGAATTGATTTGTATGCATTTCTATTAATATCAAATCTACATATTGTTTATTTATGTTGAATTTATCTAACATCGGATCTGAAAGTGCTGATGGTCAAGTTAATTATAAGTGTGAGTGAAAGTCTCACGTCTTGGGTTAACTTTTGGAGTTGAGAAAGACATAAGGTCATCCTACATTAGTATCAGAGTCTAAATTTTAACAACTTCAACTCAATTGCCACAAATAAAGAGACTGATTAAGAGTTAGCCGACCAAAGATCCGATGTCCGAGGGGAAGATTTTTGGATTTATCCCACACATGATGTGCAAGGGGCTGGTGATCAAGAGGGGAGGGAAAGTCTCACCTCTTGAGCTAACTTTTGGAGTTAAGAGATAATTAAGATCACCCTACAATTCATAAATGTACAATTGTTTTAGTTTAGTTAAATTTTTTTATATATTACTTTAATTACATCAGAAACTAGCATCTAAATTACAACTAAAATTGTTAGTTCGCTAATCTAATTGTGTTTAATTCTTATAATTAAATATTTAATTATAACAATTCATAAATTGATTAATTAAAAATTAATATGTATCCGAGTGTATCACAATCGCCATATAACACACTAGGTGGGCCTTCTACAAATAATGATGTTAAATCAATTTGGAATTTTTCTTGTGCATGATTCCCAAAAAAATCATAAGATTAGTATTTATTTTATTTTTTTTACCTCAAAGGGTATTTTTTGCATTTCAATTGCAGCTCATTACAACTTAAATTTCACAACTTTTGTCTAAGAGATTTAATTGGGCAAAATCTCACCCAAAACCCTTATTTCTCAATTTGTTTTTATTTTTTTAATTTTCTTGCTGGAGTAAGGCAATTCAACTTTTTAGACATATGATAAATACAAAGGTATAGAAGTGATGTTCATATGGCTATAGAAGGAAAAGTGGTCTTATATATATAAGAACAAAAAGGCCTAATGGTATATCCTTTATCTTTAAGACATAATTGGCTGCGCACATCACGGTGATATATCACATTCTACTTCATAAAACATGAACACTTCAAGGTGGCTGTTTGTGCAAATTAGGATAAATTTTAAAATGCAATTTACTTGCATACGCTCGGCTCCCAAGTGGTATGTACGTTCCAATGAAAAATAAAAATATTCTAAGCAATCCTAACCATTAATGTCCAATCAAATATCACATTATCTTAACCTTCCATGTTTCATCCAACTATTTTTAAAAAGTCAAAATTAGAATTTTTAAACAAGGCTAATTTGTTTTATGATTGTTTTGCTAAGATAATTAAGAAGTAGGAAAAGAATCATAAATTAATATTATGAAAATTGATACATTTATAATACAACGATATACACATATTTATAGGGGAAGAGGGGGCTAGGGTTTTGTCCTAATGGGTCACGTGGGCCAAACCCATATAATACATTAATACATTAACATCCCTCCTCAAACTCATGGCGGTAAGTGAGAGGTGAACTTAAGTTTGGAAACCAGAGAGTGAAAGCGTTCGAGTGGATAAGCTTTAGTAAAAATGTTTATTGTCTGATCGGCTGAACTGACAAATTGTAGACGAACCGTATTTTGAAGAATGTGATGACAGATGAAGTGACAATCAATCTCGATGTGTTTTCTATGCTCATGGAACACATCATTGTAAGTGATTTGAATAGCACTCATGTTGTCACAGTGTAGGGTAGTGGCAGTAGGAGAAGAGACGCCTATGTCAGCGAGGAGCCATCGACCACAGGAGAAGTCTCAGGTATGATTGCTGGAGTTGAAAGGGTGAGATCAGCTAGTGGTTCTACAGTGGATTTAGCTGGTGGTTCTAGGATGGACTCAGCATAAGATGCAAGGCTAGGCTCAACTGGTAATGCTGGAGTGGACTCAACAGTAACTGGAACTGTATCATCTAGAAATAACTCAATGGATGGATCAGTAAATAATCTAGAGTTCGTGAGGGTTGACATGTCAAATAACCATAAGGAAGAAAACATTTGATGTTCCCAAAAGATTATATGTCGAGAGATAGGAAGGGTTTTAGAAATGGGATCTCAGCACCAATACCCTTTATGTTCGATGCTATATCCAAGAAAACAACATAGACGAGCCTTTGGTTCCAGTTGTTGTGTTCATGTAGTTTGAGAAGAACAAAACAGGCGCAACCAAAGACTCTGAGTTCAGAGTAATCAGGAGTTTTACCGAAAAGGCGTTTAAATAGAGAATAGTTTTGGATTGTAGTAGAAGGAACACGGTTTATTGTGTAGACGGCTGTGAAGGCAACCTTACCCCAAAAATGCTCAGGACATGATGAAGAAATGAGGAGAGCACAAAATGTATCAAGAATATGTCTATGTTTGCTTTTGACTCTTCCATTTTGTTGGGATGTACTAGGACATGAGCGATGGGGGAGCGCGCCATTTTTGCGAAGTAGGTTAAGAAAAACACGATCCTTGTATTCTATTGCATTATCTGAGCGAAAAAATTTGATATTTCTAGAAAATTGGGTTTGAACCACAGAAGAAAACTCAGAATATATTTGGAATAGTTCAGATCGATATTTCATAAGAAACAACCATGTATATCGAGAGTAATCGTCCATAAAGATAACAAAGTAACGAAAGTCACCCATCGAGGCATGAGGAGAAGACCTCCAAATATCAGAATGAATTAGATCAAAGAGTGCAAGGGAAATAGATTGACTCTCTTTGAAAGGTAGGGTTGATTGTTTGGCAAGTTGGCAAGGGATACATTTGAAGGACTCATTTTGAGCTGAATTTAACTAACCACTAGAGAGAAGTGATTTGAGTCGGTTAGATGAAGTGTGGTCTAACTAAGCATGCCAAAGTTGGGATGGTGAGAGAGACACTGGTGGTTGTGGAGATAAGAATGAGGAAGATGATACTGGCGGTAGTAGTGAGGTTGCATAGGTTGATAAAGGGATATTTGGTTGTGGTGTTGATGGAGTTGGAGATGGAAGATGTAAACTGGTAAGCTCAAATAGGCGTCCAACCTTACAACCAGTCCCAAGAGTTTCTCCTGTCCGACGATCCTACACACGACAACCACTATTAAAAAATATAACTTCAAATCCCAATTCACAAAGTTGCTCAATAGACAACAGATTTAAGATGAGGTTTGGAATCAAATATGTGTCAGGAATAGAAAGATGGGAAGTAGAAACTTGACTGGTATGTGTAACAGGTATTTGAGAACCATCAGTAATATGAATACTAGGGATATTCATCGCGGATAGTTTGATGAAAAAAATATTGGGATCAGATGTCATGTGATTACAACATGTAGAATTAAAGAACCAAGAGGAATTACCTATAGTAAGTGAGAGAGCAAGGAAAATATTTGTACCAGTATCAATTTTAGAAAAGATATGAATGAAGAATGAGGTCAAATCTGCAATAGACATGGTGACAGTAGAGGAGGTAGGGTCTGAACTCTTTTTGGCATTGAAAATGATCGAAGAACCCATAAACATTGCTGTTGAAACTGGATAAGCTGTTGTAACGGATGGATTTAGAATGTCAAAATTATCCATGAACTAGTATTGAATCTTCAAGGACTGGATGAAAATCGAGTGAACCGGTGTAGGAACCACACAGATATAATAGAAAGTATATTCTGTGAGCCTCAAATAACAAAACAGAGGCTGAAAACAGAATCAGAACGCCGAAAAACCTCGGGAACTGGTCCAAGTTTGTAGAAACCCGATGAACAAAGGCTTGAACCGGGACAAAGAATGTACCGATGACGTGGCAGGGGTGGCACCCGGTCAACGCTGATGTGGCACGGTCAATGATGAGGTGGCGTTGACATGGTGATGAGGTGGCGTTGTCGTGGCAGTTGGTCAACGCTGATGTGGCACGGGTCAACGTTGAGGTAGCGATGATGTGCCACAGATAGGTGACGCGTGCGTCGTCTGCTGGAGTTGTGCTTTACGGTTTTGGAATCGTCTCGTCGAGACGATTCCGTTGGTATATTGTGGAGTGAATTTGGAGCCCTGATTGAGGCGGTAGAGCCAAAAATCCGAGACAGCGTAGCTAGGGGTTACTGTTGGCGGTTGGTGGCGCGTGTGAACGTGTGAATACTCCAATGGCGGTGATTTTGATGGTGTTGTGTTCGTCTCTGCAAGACGAAGTCGGTGGTGTGGTGGTTGTTTATACCGAAGTGATGATAAAGTCTATAGCATTGACGAAATTCGCTGAAGAAAAGAGACTGCGGCGGCGGCGGAAGCTTTAGGGTTTCAATTTTTTTTTTTTAGATTAAATAGGTTCAGAAAAAATTTGCTATTGATACCATGTTAAGATAATTGAGAAGTGAGAGAAGAATCATGAATGAATATTAGGAAAAGTGATACATTTATAATATAACGATATGCACATATTTATAGGGGAAAAGGGGACTAGGATTTTGTCCTAATGGGCCACGTGGACCAAACCCATATAATACATTAACAGTTTGCAACAAATTTTTGGATGGATGAAAGCTCAAAGATGAGTCATGAGCACTTACTTGAATTCTATTTCTATAAAGTTGATAGAGATCAAGTATTATCATATTATTATGTTATAGAATATAACATATATCATATATAAACTTGAATTTGATTTCTATAAAGGGTTATTAAAATCAAAGTATTCTCCTATACATTTTTGTTTAGGAGGGAGGAAACTTACTTATGCGAAGACATCATTTTAAATTATGGATTTTTGAATTCAGAGATACCATATTGAGATGAAGGAATTGAAGAAGATGAAAATAATATTTTTTTGGTATATATGTCGGGGAGAGGTTGAATTTTAATTTTTCACACACACACACAAAAATGCTACATATCTACTATACAGCAAATTTAGATGAGAATTCAAAAAAATCGAGTATGGATTTGTGAAGTAAAGAAGGCAAAATGCAATTATCCCTTTATAAAATGAAAACTTGTAAATAATTTAAAAAAAAAAAAAAAGGCGATTTGAGGTCCCTCATTCCTCCTCGTGCGTCACGCCGAGTCGCCGACCCACCAAACTAAAACTAAACACTCGTCGCCACTCCGCCACCAAGTCTAGTCGCCGGTGGTTTTGTGTCCATTTATAAACGGGAAAGGTGTGGTGCACATGGCATCCTCGTCTCGCGCTCTGTCTGCTAACCTGCGCACTCTCTCCCCTCCTTCCCCGTCCTTACGGCGATCGCCACCACCGCACTTTCCGTTGACCACGCGGCTGCCCGCCGTTAGACTTGTTTCTTGCTCGCTCAGACCGAAAAGAGAATCGGCCATTCCAAAGGATATCGAGAAATTCGAGAGCAGCACGAGAGCGTCGATGGCTGAGGTGACGATTGACGCAGGCAAAGGTAAGGTGCAAGTGTTAGATACGGAGGAGGATCTGGCGGTGTCTCTGGCGAAATAGGCCGCCGATCTTGCGGAAAAGTTCTCCAAGGAGAGAAGTTCGTTTACCGTCGTATTGTCTGGCGGTTCTCTGGTAAAGTCACTGAGGTATATTCGATTCCAGTACTCTTTTTGGATGACGAAAAAATGTAGAAGGATGAAGCTGAAAGTGCAAAATTCAAATTACTTCAGCTAGAAATGGATATAATTTAGCCTAATACCTGACCATTTGATGACCAATTGATTTTGAAATTTCAGAAAATTGGTGGAACCTCCGTACATAAATACAGTGGATTGATCGAAATGGCATGTGTTTTGGGTGGAGTGTGGACGAAAGAGTAGTTCCAAAGGATCATCCCGATAGCAATTACTTACTTGCGTATGACAGTTTTCTCTCCAAGGTATATTTTTATAACTTCAATTCTTTTGTGGTGTCATGAATAAATATAATGATTCATCTTCATAGTACGCCTTTATCAATGAAGAGATTACTAAAACAATTAGTGTGCAAGAGATCAATTCCCATGGATGACAAACCCAAAGACAAAGAAAAGGAAAAATAAAAGCCAAAGAGCGCATGAACACAATACAATGGTAATGATCAGGCATAAGTATTTTTGTGTTCTTCTGTTTTCATGGAAAACATGCGAGGTAAGATGTGAAACCCCATTTCTGACTTGACTGTTGATGAAGTGGTTACTTGTGAGACGGTTAAAACCCCTTTCAAAGTTAAGATTCTGTGTCAAGCTTTCATAAAATCATTGACAAATCTGAATACTTGGTGGTGTAGGACCAATATATATGACAAATATAAGTAAAGAAATAACACAGAATGAACAGGAAAAATCCGGCCAACTCAAGGAGCAAATTGCTATTTAGAGAAGGGTTTGTTCCATCTTTTGCTCCTAATGGGGCAATTGTTTTTGTTGGTTGACTTCCGCTAACCTCTCTGCCATGTTCTGTCATAATCACCCCTTTAGAACTTTAGTTTTACTAGCATCGTCATACTGACAATAGAGGAGGAAGTCGTTGTCGGCTCCTTATTTTTTCCTTAATTGGTGCCTCTGTTGCTGTCTCGCAAACAGTTGACAACACCGATGCCAGTTCAACTAGGTTTCTCTGGTCCAATCAGATTGTGAAGGACAGAGACTATTGGGCTTATTTAACCAAGACATATTTCATTCCCTACCCACAAAGCAGGCACATAACCTTCTTTTTAAAAGCCTATGGCCTATCGTTAGCCTCTTGAAGATGAGACAAGATGGAGGCTTGGATTTTGGTGCCATGTCCAAGCCAACATCTTTGCTATGTTAGTTGGACTCGGTTAAACCTTGGCTAGACGAAGATGGTGCTGAGTTTTTTTGGCTTATGCTATGCCAATGATTGGGACTTAACATCGGTGTACACCAACAGAGTCAACTGTGGGCTGGGCCCCATTGTTGATTCCATTAGGCCTCCTTGGACATTTTGATGTCAATTGGTGCCGCTTGAGTTTTTTTTCCTAAAGTATTATAATAGGGTACCCTTTCCTCCAGGTCCTCAGCATGGCATGGACCCTAGTTGTGCTAAGGGGCGTTGGCACAACAAGGCAAGGTGCATCCAAGGACCAACACATGATGGGAAGCCGTGGGCGAGTCTTACCCAAGATTCTCAGCACAGGTGAAAAATCAGGATGCGGCGAACGTTGGCAAAACAGGGAAATAGGGCGTTATTGGTCAATGCTAGCGTGCATTGAGTGACGCTGAGGCAAGGCACAAGACTATCCTAGGCACATTGCTAGGATCAACATTCATGGGCGTCCGTATGCGTAGGCATGCATGCACGGGCACACTTGGGCATCGTTGGACGATGTTTGTGGGACATCGGGCGTCGTTAAAACAAAACATGGTGATTCAAGGCACTATGCTAGGAGCGTCATTAATGGCTGCAACATGAAGTCAAGCTTGAGCATGAGGCCAAGCTAACAGAGACAAAACGTGGGCACAAGACACATTCTAGTCATGCGAGCAACATGGCAAGGCGTCGTCAGATGTTGGCGTGACCATGGGAACAAGACGACATTGCGGGGCAGCATGTTGGCACTGCATCAAGTTACTAGAACGTAGTATTTGAATGCTAGCTTGTGAGAAGGTAAGTGTGCTAGAAGTTGTGTTGCATGTACAAAGCATCTATAATAGTTACAGGTTCTAGGTTGAATGTTGATAAGGCTTGGTAAATGCCACAAGGCAGTTGGGATGCTGATGCTGACACATGTTCAGACTGGTGGCTGCTTCCTGTGCTTAGGTAGTTGGGACTCTCAACTGTGGATTGTTCCTATTAATATGTTTTGCATATCTGATTCTGTAGGGAGTTTGTTCTTGTGAACTAGGCCGAAACTTATAGACCTTGGTTCCGTGTTCATGAGTTAATACAATGTTACGCTTTGCCTGTAATTTCTACGTGCCTATGTGTGCGCGTTTGTGTTTCATGTTTTCAATATACTGTGCTGTGTTGAGGGAAGATCACTTGGTTGACTACTTGTGGTATCAATTAGGCCATCATAAGGTTAAAATTCATAATGGAAAAGTTAACCCTATGACACCTAACAACGTGAAAACAAAACCTAAACCTACTTTATTTTATGACCCAAGCCCAAACTCAACCCAAATATCACAGAAGTCCATTTAATAAACTAGGCAACTCAAGGTGTAACTGGTATATTTATTTAATTTAATGCTGAGTGTTGACTCTTATTCTTTACATAGGGCTTTTATATAGAGGGGCCTTGATCACTATAATGGAAACATAGATTTAGGACAAATTTAACCATCATAATAAATCAAAATTAATGTTTATTTCCTAAATTAATGATTGTCTTCTCCTCAAGTCAGCCCTGACCTACGCCCAGAATATGTGCGCAATTCTTCTTGTTGTCCTTCTTGATTTCCATGATTTATTGGGGAGGGACTGCACAAGGACTCAAACTAGGCTGAATATGACATTTACATAACAGACCATTGACTTGCACAGTGGATACCACCAGATCCGTATTAGGCTAGTGACGAGTGGAAAATGGCCTTTAAGACCCCTAATGGGTTGTTTGAGTGGTTGGTCATGCCAATTGGTTCGTCCAATGGTCCTAGCACTTTTATGAGGTTTATGACACAAATCTTGCGGCCTTCCGTTGGCAAGTTCTTGGTGGTCTATTGTGATGATATCCTGATATATAATAAGTTCAAGGAAGAACACTTGGGGCATATGCGTGCTGTAGTTTAGACACTTTGAGCTGAGAAGTTATATGTCAACCTGAAGAATTGCTCTTTCTTACCACCTCAAGTACTTTTCTTAGGATTTATTGTTTTTGCACAATGGATTGCAGTTGATGCTGATAAAATCAAAGTAATTTGTTGAGTGGCCCAAACCTAAAAATCTTTTCGAGGTGCATATTTTCTATGGCTTGACCACATTCTATTGGAGTTCTATTAAGGGATAATTGGTGATTAGTCCCAAATAGTGGGGTAATATGTTAGTCTTATTTAAAACATAAGTTTGATTTAGTCCCTTAAATTGGTTTTTACTTGCGTATTACTTTTGCATGTGCTTACGTCTGTGCAATATTAGTTATATGTATAAATGGAATATTAGTTATAGATTATAAATTTCATGTAACTATGCTACTTGTGTAATATTTGTTACATCTAACAAATAATTTACACCAAAGTTAGATACATATAACTGCGAGAGTACAGCGTGTGTACTAGGTTTTCCGACTTTTTTTAATGCGTGGGACTAAAACACAAGTTGCAATTGCATATGTGATTTTTTTTAAATTAAAGGGTAAAATAAGGGACTTTCCACGTAAACACCCTTCTATTGAGGAGTTCAGTTCTGTTATGGCTTCCATTTCTAATAGCATGACAAAGGAGGAGTTTTATTGGAGTCAAGCTGCATCTCAAGCCTTTCTAGATATCAAATTGACGATGACTGAGGCACCTGACTGCAACACCTTGTTTTTTCAAAGTTATCCGAGGTATCTTGTGATGCATTGGGTGTTGGCTAGGAAGCATTGACATGCTGATCCGTGTCGGACATGTTTCTGACACAGAAACGCTTAGAACAGGGCTAGAAACCTTTCCAACACGCCAAAATACGTGTACTATAATTTTAGAATTAAATTTATTTTTTGCACATGGCAACGAAATGTCCCAGATAGAACGAGAGGAAAATGCAAGGAAATCGCAAAGTGAGAGAAAGAAAAATCGCAAAGAGAGAGAGAGAGAGAAGATTGAAACCGAAAATGGGCAAGAAACATTCCTCTTTGTAGACGCTGGAGAAGATGCCAATGGTGGCCAAAGTTGCCAATGGTGGATTGTCGATTGTAACTGGACGATGGTGGTTGATTGTTGCAGATTGCCATCTACTGCTGTTCGATCGGGGTTGTCTTTGAAGAATAAGAAGGGTTGCTAATGATTGATCATGGCTCGGCTCCTTGGCTCTACTATCGTTTAATAGGTTTCTAAAGTATGGATTCTACCCTTTTAGTTGTGGAATACTACATTTTAATATTATAGATTTTAATAACTTACTAAATTATAGATTCTACGCCTCTTAGTTTTGAATATTACATTTTAGTATTATAAATTTTAATAACATACTAAATTATATAAGTTCTAAACTATATCTTGTTAATAATTTACTAAATTGTATATTGTAATTGTACTAGATACATATATATGAATTATTGTTTCCTAGTCCTATATTTATCCTATATTTTTAGAATTTAACGTGTTGCCGTGTCCATGTCTTGCCATATCCTTAGAGTTCTTACAAGAACACACTTTTCTTCTCAATCATCATGTTGGCATTGAGAATAAAGCAACAGATGCCCTTAGTTATATATGGTGGTTTTACAAAAATGAATGCCCATGTGTAGGCTTTGATAGGATCAAGGATCAGTATCCAACTTGTCTTGATTTCGGTACTATTTATGAGGAGGTTTTGGTATAACCTTCATGGCATGTTAACTTCATCATCTGAGATGGGTATTTATTTAGGGATCTCGGTTGTGCATTCTATATGTGTCCCTTTGATATTTTTTGGTGTGGGAATCACATGTGGGAGGTCTAATTGGTCATATTGGTTGTGATAATACTATTTCCCTTGGAAGATAGGATTTATTGTCCATTTATAAAGAGGGATGTTGCCGGAGTTGTGTCTCACGTAAATGTCAGTTTAGCAAAGCAAAATGTCAGAACACTGGCTTATACACTCCTTTGCCTGTACTACACACACCTCGGGTTAATCTTAGCATAGATTTAAAGGTATTGTCCTTGGCCTAACTTAAACAGTTTGAGGACATGACCCCATTTGTGTTGTTGTTGGCCATTTTTCACTGATGGCCCATTTCATTCTATGCTGCAAAACCCATGTGTTGCTTATGTTGTTTGGGTTCTATACTGGTAGTTCGATTGCATGGATTACCTGCTTCCCCGGTGTCTGATGGAGATGTCAAGTTTGGCAGCTACTTTTGGAAGCACTATGGAAACCTTATCGGACTCACCTCAAGTTTTTGTCTGCTTGTCTTCCTCTGAATGATGGTCAAACTTGAGTGATCTAAGAAGTGCAGACACGGATACAAAAGTGGACACAAAGGGACAGAGACATGGCGACACGCTAATTTCTAAAAATATAGGATATTGATACGGCTAGGATACGACAATTATGTATATATATATATATATATGGTAGGATCAATAATTTGGTAAATTATTAATTATTAAATGATTGGCAGTTTGGAAACTATAGTTTAGCAAGTTGTTAAATTAAAAATATTAAAATGTAATATTCAAAAACTAAAGTGGTACAATCTATAATTTACTAAGTAAGTAAAATTTATACTATTGAAATGTAATATTAAAAAGCTAAGAGTGGTATAATCCATAATTTAGAAGTTATTAAACCCGAGCGGTCAAGCTCTAATCGATCATTAGCAGCCTTCTTTTTCATTTACAACCCCAAATGAACAACAAGAACAGATGGCGCCTGCAACAACCAGCCACCATCTACCAACCACCAACCCCAACTGAACAACAATAGCAGCAGACTGCAACAACCAGCCACCATTGACCAACCACCACTGGCGACCTCGGCCACTATCAGCGGCTGCTCTGCGACCGCATGTCTCTCCCTTTTTTAGTCTCTCTCTTTCTCTCTGCAATTTCCTTACATATTTTCTCATTTTTTTCCTTTGTTGTTTCAATCAAATTCATCAACCAAAACACTTAATATAATACAAAACTGCCACTAGCCGTATCCTTGACAGGTCGCGTATCCTTGTGTCCAAATACATATTTAATATTAAAATAATAGGACATGTATTTGGGTGTGTCATAAAAGTTTCCAGCCATGTCCAAGGCGTTTACGTGTCGTAAACGTGTCCAACAAGGATTCTTCACCTGTTTTGGCTTGTTGGTGCTTCCTAGGAAGTGATCAATCCTAATTTAGGAAATTAGCTTTGATGCCTGCAATTGGGACTTCTTGTTGCCTGTTGCTGAATTTTCCTACAATGGCTCTGTTAACTCAACCACTGGTACAAGTCATTTTCAAATTGTTCGTGGTTGCTCACCTTGATAGCCAATCAATCTTATTTTGTTACCATTGATTCTTTACCTTCTGAATGCAGCGAATTCTTTGCTCAACACATTCTTGAGTTACATGTTGTGATTAGACAAAAAATTGCACCAAGTAATGAAATCTATAAGCTTGCTCATGATATGCATCGTGGATATCAAGAGTATAATGAGGGTGACTGTGTTCTTTTTCGTATACGCCCCCAGTGGTATCATAAAAATTCATTTAAGAAATTGCATGGTCGAATGCTTGAGCTTCTGGTCCTTTTTGTATCCTTCGTTTGGACGTAATGCATATTTATGTGACTTGCCTAATGATATTAGTCCAGTTTTCAATGTTGAAGATTTGCTACCTTACCGAAGCACTTCTGAGCTTCCTGTGTTGCCTCCAGTTATTTCTGCAGGCCCCTCGGTACCTATAACTGCACCTGTTCCCACATCACCACTACTCTCACTGTAGCTTGTCGACCATGGCAATCAGATTGAGAATGTTCTTGATGATGAATGATAGGACCGATACATGGTTGACCCACTTTTTATGCTACATGGATTACTGAGGAGGTTGTTGCCTGGCACCTAAACTCTTGGATACTTATCATTAGCAAAACTCATCAGAGTTGAGTTCTTCTTAGTCAGGGAGAAATGATGGAGATCGAGAAATGCAGAAATGAGAATGTGCCAAATTCTAGGTGTAGGGTTGGGGCTGACTTGAGGAAGAAGATAACTGTTAGGAAATGATTAGCATTAATTTTGATTTATTATGATGGCCGAATTTTCTCCTAAATATATGTTCCCTTATATTGATCAAGGCCCCTCTATATAAATGGCCTATGTAAACAATAAAAGTTGGTCCTCACCATTGAAATTGAATAAAATAAACATACCGGTTACACCTTGAGTTGGCCGGATTTTTGCCATTTATTTTTCGCTATTTCTTTACTTAAATTTGTTCTTTGTATTGGTCCTACACCACTTGCATAATAAAAGAGAAGCTATATTATGCCATAGTATCGCTTCCACTTATTCCTGCTTTTCATTATGCCATAATCTCGCTACCACTTATTCCTGCTTTTCATATGATTGTTGATGGTTTGTTAGTTAAGACTGTGAAGGTTGGCTTTGGATCCCGATGATTTTGACCGTCATGAAGAAGCATTTGATTGACTTATTCCTTTGTCACTTTTTTTTTTCTCTTTAAATCAAGTTGTAGATGTTCTAAAATTTACAATTCGTTTTGAAGTGTTGAACTAAATCACCTTTTTTGGACATGTTCCTTTCGCTTGGTCTGTGAATGCATAGTTCAATACATTCTCAACAATATATTATGCAACAACAATTTCTACAGGTGCCTATTCCCCCTGGAAATGTCTATGCAATCAACGATGCACTGTCAGCAGAGGCTGCTGCCGATGACTACGAAACTTGTCTCAAACACTTGGTCAACAACAACATAATCGATGTTTCCAAAACTAATGGCTTCCCAAAATTCGATCTCATGCTTATGGGAATGGGCCCGGACGTGCACATTGCTTCTCTATTCCCTGGGCATCCCCTCCTCCAAGAGGATAAGAAATGGGTAACCTTCGTTAAGGATTCCCCAAAGCCTCCTTCTGAGAGAATTACCTTCACTTTTCCGGTAATCAACTCTTCGGCGAATGTTATTCTTGTGGTGGCGGGGGCCGGTAAAGCTCATGCTGTACATGTAACATTGGGTGATGGTCAGGATTCTGATTTGCTGCCTGTTCAAATGGTTTCGCCTGAGGGGGAATTGATGTGGTTTTTGGATAAGGAGGCGGCTTCAGAGTTGTAGAACTTGGCATTGATCCAGGTTGATCCAGGTCTGTCGGAATTTATTATGGTAGTGTTTTTTCAGTATTCTGTTTTGAATAATTATGAATTATATTTTGTTTAAAAAGTTAGTCTATTTATTTTTTAATGAGTTCAGAGTTTAATATTTTCTGGTTTTTACTAGTGTTTGTCCTTTATTTTTACAGAGGTGAATTCCCGGCTTTCACATCCTCCTCTAACCACCTTATCCAACATAACCACTTGGTCACCTTATTTCAAAACCGTTACAGCTACTTGTCAAGAAAATTATTCATCCCTTCACTTTGAAAGACAGAAAATCAGTGCCTCCCACTTTGCAATATCATAGAACTCGCATTACTATTTTGTCTGGAAAACTTCGAGAGAACTTGAAGTCCTAACTTTGGGATCCTTCTACTAACCACATAGGCCCCATTTGTTATTGTTTCTGCTCCCGCTCTCAAAGTTTAGGAGTAATTTAAGACTATTTCTTGAATTTTTTAATAATCTCAGGGAAAAAAAATATTGATTCTTATTTACTCCTGCAAAACTATTTCCATTGTTATTCTTCTGGCAACCATCCTCCCCACCTCATCTGCCACCATCACCTGGCATCCACCATTATCCCGTTGGCCACCACCATGCCGACCACCATATATTTTAAGGAAAAAAAGAAAAAAAAAATGTTGCATCCAAACGTGTTTTTTGTTTCTATTCTCATAAATTAAAAGGAACAATTTCTGGTCAATGGTCATTATCAAATGTCTTTATTTCCAAAATACTCTAGATCAAAAGCAGGATTCGGATCCTATCATATCCCAATTTATTAGAAGTAGAAACAGAAAAACAAAAACAAAGTCACATTAGGTTCTCAATTACTACTTATAGTGGAGAAGATGAAGGTGATCTCTCCCCCTTTTAGTGGTCTCCATGCATACCGTACCTATGCCAATAGTACACTCCCATTGGGAAACGAACTTAGATTAGAGTTTTTGTGTAAATGTTCACTCAGTATTATCGGAACAATGTTTCTGTCCATTCAATATTTCACTCAATAAATAGTTTACACGTTCTGTGTGAACGTTCACTCAGTATTTCAGAACAAAAAATTTAGTTCAATCATATATATTCACCTAACAAAATTTCACACTTTTGTGTAAATGTTAATTCAATATTAACAATCAAAGACAAATCGGTGTAAATGTTTATCAAACCACATTCCGGTATGAACGTTTATGAAAAATTGGTGTGATCCGGAAGAGCTTTAACGATACCTTCAACCAAAAACTATGTGGCCCTCTATCAAATTTGTGTATTATTGTTAAGGTTGGTGCATTTTCGGCAAAGATGTCAAAATTTTCAAAACATAAACTCGGTTTTTTCTTTCTTTGTTTCTTCTTCTTCCTTTTTTTTTTTTTTTTTTTTTTTTCCAAAACATTATGTAGAGTCCTGCTAATCTAAGGACACAACCGCCACTCTCCTCCACTGATTGCTCGGCATTTATAGGGGCATCTGTCCTAGAGTTTTTACCTATAGGGACTATAGGACTTCCTTGTAGACTTTTAAAAGAGAAAAATCAAAGCATAGGGAGAGACAGAATGAATCTATCAAAGCTTATGTTTCAAATCGATGACGATGTTCAGATCATCATCGATGGAAAGGCACTGGACGAGCGACAAAAAATAGAGAGAGAGAGTGAGTGAGAACGACGGGCCAGATCTGGGATTTTGAACGTCGTCAGAACGACATCAATGACCATGCCTCCATCCACGAGATCCCACCATCATTTGCGATTGCCTTCCATCAAAGAAGAGCATGAGTTGCCTTTTTGAAATCAAATCTGCTATCGCCGTCGCTCCCAATGAAGAAGAGTCGTTCGCCGCCGCCTCATACAACTGAATCAAATCTGTTTTGGGTAAGGGATTTGTTTGGGTTTGGGGCACTCGTTGAAGAAGATTTGAAAGATCTGTACAAAGCTACTTATTCGACAAAGAAGATCTGGAAGACGATGGGCGAGGAGTCATTGGATGGTGGTAAGGCACTAAGAGAGAGAATATAGAGATGCACCGCCGTTGTTTAGAGAAAGAGAAAAGTGATGAAGGACTCTTAGGGTTTCTCCAAATACACACACATGGACACGCAAGGATATAAATGTCTATTCATTAAATTGGTCAATGGTCAAGAGAATAAATACTAATAGTATTTTAGAAAATGATTACATGATAACAAAACTGTTTAAAAGATTTTTTTACTAAATGTACTCTTAAATAAATGATATTAAATAAAAATCTCATTTTTTAATTGGTAAGTGTAAAAAATTAATAAATAATAAAAACACAGTTAATAAAGTACGCATATGAAAATTAAAAAGTATAAAATATAATTAAATTCAACTGCTTTGAAAGTGGAATTGCGAAATTTTTAAGAGAATTTTCTGACTAATATTTCATCTCCTCATCTAAGTTATTGAGTTGGTTGAGTGATGTAGAGAACTTTTAAATTAATGTGTTGAGAGCTTGCAAAAGTTCAATCTCATCCATTCATCTTTTGAAATTAGATTTGTACCGTTAAAATGTCTTTCGGTCTTGATTATTAATATACTAACATATAACCTGTGTCTGAAGACATAGATAAAAAAAATAACAATAAATAACTATTATATTTGGGCAATAAAATAAAATAAAATAAAATAAAATAAAAAATATAAATAAAAATAAAATAGAAATAAAAAATCAACTTGAATATTTAATAAAGTATAAAAAATATTTTTTGAGATTATAGTTTAAATCAATATCTTTTCATATTTTTGTAATATAGATTTGTAATAATTTATTTTTCTAGTTGTAAAAAATATAAACACTATGCGTAAATTATTTTGTAATTTGTTAAAAAAAAAAAATAATAATTGTACATCAACACAAAATAAGTGTTGAAAAAATAAATATGATGGAGATACGATAATCTGAGACTTTTGAATACGCAATTATAGATTGATTATGTATAACATTTTTTTTTTTTTTGCAAATTGAAAGAAAAATAAATGGGCCATAATAGACCTCAAGGAGAAGAAATTTTGATTTGATTTGCTTAGTTTTATTATTATTTGAATAAAAAAAAAGTAAGTACAACATGGATTTTTATTATTGAGAATTAACCTCACCGATAAAGCAACAACGCAATCGGCATAGAATTTTGAGAAAGGGTGTAAGGATTTTTAGAGTGCAAAAACTCACCGACGAAGTAAAAATGCTACCAACAATTTTCTGTGTTCAAAGGTTTCTCATATTTAGTTCGGTGACCATCGACAACTTTCAGACTACATACGATGACCATCGACAATCTTGTTAGGATTGAGAAGAAGAGAGGCGGTTGTGTTCTAGGGATATTGAGAGGATTTTAATAGGTTTCTTAGTTTTTATACTTAGACCCTAAGTAGGTGCTGTTAAAAATAATTTTAATTAATATTAGATTACTTTAGTAAATTTCTATAATTATTGATTAAAATATGAAGGGAAAACAAAAATTGAATAGTAATTTTTTTTTTCATTAATAATAAATTTACTTGTAGTAATTTCCTAGAATTATTTTTTAAAATATGAAGACAAAACTAAAATTAAAGATTAAAAATAGTTTTATTAAAATTAAAGAGTAAAAATAGTTTTCGTTAGTACTAAATTTGCTTGTAATAATTTTCTAAAATTATTCCTTAAAATATGGAAAAAAACAACTAGAGGTCGTCATGGGTCGAACTGACCCAAGTTCTACCTAGTAAATTATGAAAATTTATTAGGCCAAAGCCCGGTCCTAGCCCCGGCCCTATCATTGGGTCCTTTTTTCTTGCCAAAGCCTGTCTACTATAAAATATTTCAAACTCAAGTCTGGTTATAGGGGCAATCTGACCCTATAATTTTTTTTTTTTTTTTTATCATTTAAAAAAAATCACCAAAATAGCAAATAAAAATTATAAAATACATTCATCCATAGTACTTACCAATATTAATTATAATTCATTAACCAAAAAAAAAAATAAAAAATCATCCACATTCCACACTAAAATATAATGCGCTCATCTATATAAACATAAAATAAATACACCTATAATTCCACATTAATTATAATTCAACAAAAAATACATCCACGCAACTAGTTAACCTCCGGAAAGTGCATTGTTACTCCAAAATCCAAATGTCAAATGCAATCTATTGGTATTCCAAAGTGGGAGACATCTCGAGTATGACCTAGTCAGGAATAGATGGGTCCTCTTGTTGAGGTGGAGTTGCTGAATCAGAATTGAACCTAAAAATTCTTCGAGTGAACTGTAATTGAATGCATAGGGACTGACTAGCTGAAGTCTAAAATTCTGCCCTTCAGGGAGTTGTACTTGCACAGGCCTTGCTGAGATTTGTCTCGGCGAAATCCTTCTAGCTTGAGAGTAAGAACTCAGAAGAAAATGTTATAGAAACACATCAAGTATATAAATGAGTATTGAGCGTTACTTTGGACTTATATTGCCCCTGGTATTTATAGGAGTTGAAAATGATTAGTTTTACCTAATTGGGCCTAAACATGGTTAATTAGGTGAAATCATGTGTTTAATTAATAGTCTGACGTTCAGGAGATAATCATCGGGCTTGGGCTTTTAGGCCCATTTAGAAAAGTCTGTGGGCCTCTACTAGGCCTGTGGAGATGTGCCGGTAGAGTAGCGTATAGAGCAATGGAGTTTTGGAAGAAAAACGAACTAGAGCGGAGTGCTGACTGAGAAAAACAGCTAAGTCTTCGAAGTTGGTCATTCAGAAGTACGACACAGAGTTCTGGGCGGCAGCGCCCTCTTCAGGCACCCTGCTTTTTCCTGGGTACAAAGGAGATTTCAGGGGAGGAATATTGGTCAATGTATACTCCTGCGTGACATTTTGGACTTTGGAATATGACCACGTCACACTGATGGTAGATATATGACTGATACCAATTTGGTCAATGTATTGGTCAATGTATACTCCTGCGTGACATTTTGGACTTTGGAATATGACCACGTCACACTGATGGTAGATATATGACTGATACCAGTTTGGGGTGTTATGAGTTTCTAACAATTCTAAAAGTTAAATCATGAAATAAGACATTTCCTTACACTTACAACTTGACCAATAATCTTTTTCATATTCAATATGTAATAAAACGATAGTTAACTATAATTTTACATATAATATTGATTCCAATCAACGTAATCTATTTTGATTTAGACACACGTTTTATGAAGTAGAATGTGATATATCACCACGATATGCCCAGACAATTATGTCTTAAAGATAAAGGCTATACCATTTGGCCTTTTTGTTCTTTTATATATAATGACCACTTTTCCTTTTATAGCCATACGAACATCACTTTTATCTTATCAATAACAAAAAATAAACAATCAAACAAAAACATCATTTTTTACGTAATAATGTATGCATCATTTTTATATATGCACAAGAATGAATGCATCATTTTTATTCTTTCCTTTTAGGGAAGGCTATATAGAACTTTGCACCGTTAGGTTTCAATTCACATGTATAGCACATTAAATATTTGTATTTATATACGGTCTTAAAAACCCGTCAAAGTTCATAAAAAAATTACAAAAAATAAAAAAATTAAATTGAAAAATACTAATTTTGGGTAAAATTTCGCCGAATTACATCTCTAAGACAAAGTTATGAAACTTCAAGTTGTAATTGAAATGCAAATTTTAACCTTTAGATTCTAGTTTCTTGTGTAATTAAAGTAATATAAAACTTAAAATTTAATTAAACTAAAATAACTGTATGTTTTAAACAAATAATATACACATTTGACTAAATCATAAGAAAATGAAAACACAATAACTGATAAAATAGGACAATTTATACAACCAAACATGGCCTTATTTTATTCTCCTCAACTTGCACACACTTCTTCTTATGTAGGTACCCCTCTACTGTTGAGTTCAACAGCAAGCACGTTGTGAATGTATTAAAAAAATAAAAAAAAATTATATGCAACCATTTCTCTTGCACTTTCTACCTTAGCTAAAAACTCTGCAACTATATTAGTTTACTTGTAGAAGTACGAGACAGAAACACGAATCTTAGAAGATAAATCCTTTATATTCCTAATCGGCAATATTTATCTCAAGAAAGCAACTCGACTAGCATGGCATTATCGGTGACTATATCCAAAGAGACCAAGTCGAACTCAACGCAATACTGAAACATGATTCAAAGCGTTTTTGTCTCTGCAAGGAAATGGCATACCACAAAAAAGATCTCCGTCACAAAAACATATACATGCACACAAAAAAGGAACACCATCCTACACAACAAGCAGCCTGTATACAACATATTATCAAAAATGTAGGTTATAAAATTTTAAAACATGAACAAACACTTTACATTGAGGTAATTATTGAATTCAAGAATCAGGAGAAATCTCATTAAAATCTACCACAAAAGCTCTACAACATATTATCACGAAAAAAAAGGAAAAAAAAAAGAGAAAAGAAAAGAAAACAAATTTGGCATAAATGTAAAATTATCATGATACCCAAATCATGAGAAAGTTAACGAAATCCAACAACGTTTCTTAGTATAAACCTACAAAGCTTCAAATTATTTTCATTAATTATTGACTTGGTAATTTCAATGTCAGATGGAATTAGAAACATAATTTTTTATGAACAATAAAATTAAACCCAAAAGAATATAAGGTTGGTCTGTTGCTTGCCTTTGCCTTTGAAACAATTGTCTGGGATTTTTCAGTTGTGATCTCAGTTTTTAATTTCGTTTAATTTTTGAGTCCTTGTGAATATTGCCATAAAACTAGGATTTGTTTGATTCTAATGTGTCCCATGAGGACGTACTGACAAATAAATCCTCTTTTGCCAAACAATAACACGTATCATGTCAATGAAGGAAAATAAAGAGAGCTTGATTTATCAAAGAGCATCAATGATTAATCAAAGAAATTAAAACACAATACAAATGGAACATAGAGATTCAATTTTTTTAATTTTTTTTTATTATTTAAGGAATTATTTTAAAAAAGAACAATAAGGTCTTCACATATCAACCTTGACATGAATTTTAAGGACATGAACTGCTATAAAAGCAAGATAAGCCATAACTTTGTTCCTATCTCCACTGGGTGAAGGAATAGGAGCAATCAACGGTGGTTCATCGAATACATCATCACAATGTTGAGTGTAGTCAGCATCTGAACTTATTTTTGTAAATAAGTTGAGTATAATCATCGGAGCAAACACTAAGACAAGAATGAACAAATGGATTAGTGGTCGAAGCAAGTAACTTCAAGCATTATATGGCTAAGCCCTTTCATATCATACCAGAACTCGAGGGTTCGATCTCAGAGTTGACACACACATAACGGGTTCTATTTCCTTAGTTATATAGCCACACGAATAGGCTAAATTAGGAAAGATATCACCGGAATGAATGGACAAATAAAACCCTACAATAACGATATCAAAACTAAAAATAAATGCATAAATGTCGTATTTCAAAACTTTCCATGAAACTGAAGGGAAAATATTGTTGAGCCCTGACTTGCCAATAGCTAACTGATTTAGAGATGATCATGTTGACTTAGTGAACATATCATCAACTTGTTTGGAAGATGGGACGAAGGTAAATATGATATTTCCTTATCAGACTTTCTCACAGATGAAGTGAATATTCACCTTGATGTGTTTCGTCCTTTCATGGAGAATTGAGTTCGAGGATAGCATTATGGTGGAATTGTTGTGACACAACAGCTTAGATGAGTTTCTTATGGGAAGTCTCAGCTTGGTCAGAAAGGAACGAAGCCAAAGGACTTCGCACTTTCCCTGAGCCATGGCGATACTAAGCTTCAATAGAAGACCGAGAGACAACATATTGCTTCTTACTCTTCCATGATATTAGGTGTCTTCCATGAAAGATACATAGGCCAGAAGTGAAACGACTATCATCCTTCGATCTTGAATAGTCGACATCTGTAAAGCAGGAGAGTCCCTAATGTGTCCCTATCATATAAAAGAGACCAAGGCCGAGACAAATATTGAGGTACCGAATGATGTGGTAGGCTACATCCAGGTGTGGTCTACATGATGAGTGCATAATCTAGCTTACAATACTGACAGCATATGTAAGATCTAACCTTGTACTAGTTAGATAAATGAGGCGACCTACAAGTCGCTGATATACCAATAATTCTGGTAATAATTCTCTTGGGCCTACTGTTAACTTAAGATTTGGATCCATGGGAATAGAAGCAAGTCTACATCCAAGCATCCCAGTGTCCTGAAGAATATCAAGGGCATATTTTCGTTAGGATAGACAGATACCTTTTCAGGACTGAGCAACTTCAATTCCAAGAAAATGGCAAAGATGGCCCAAGTCCTTGATGTCAAAAATATATCTAAGATCCTTCTTTACCTTCTTAATACCAGGTGCGTCATCTTTTGAGATAATAATGTCATCTACATAAACTGAGATTATGATGCACTGTCCCTAGTCGATAAATGAAGTCGGTATGAGCTGAGTGACATTGGAAAACCCCCATAGTAAGGATGGATTCGCTGAATTGGTTAAACCATTCATGAGGAAATTTCTTAAGGCCATAGAGGGATTTTTGGAGTCGACAAACTTTGCCCAACTACTCCCCCTGAGTTTGAAAACTTGGTGGAGGCTCCATATAGATAGTCTTAATCAGATCAACATTAAGGAAGACATTCTTGACATCTAACTGGTGAAGATGCCAGGTATAGGAGGCATCTAATGAAACAAGGAGCCGAACAATAGTCAACTTCGCAACAAAGGCAAAGATGGCACCAAAGTCTTTGCCTAAGATTTGTATACAACCCTTAGCGACAAGTTGTGCTTTATATGGATCAATAGATCTGTCAGCCAGATATTTAACACTGAAGACCCACTTACAACCAATCGACAATTACCAGGTAGCAAGGAACTAATTCTCATGTTTGATTCATGTGTATAGCATCCATCTTTGCTAGTATAGTGGCTACCCATTTTGGAATCTGGAGGGCTTCATGTATTGAGCGAGGAATTACAACTGAATCAATCTATCAAAGGAATGATTTATATTGATCCGAGGGATCTTGAAAGACAAATACTTTGAAATCAGATGATCAATAGAACATGAAAGAGGGTAGCATGAGGGTGAACGACCTTCCCGAGTCGAGTAACGAGAGAGGATGAAGTAAAAAATTATGAGAGATAGATATATACAAGATTTCAAACAAGATGTTGGCAATGGATGCACTACAACTAAAATGACCTATCGGGGCACAAAAAAGTGTCGCGACAAAACTCCTATTACGACACTTGGACTTTTTGGGACATTTGGACTGGTGCCTCGTAAAAAGCCGCCCCAATAGGTTATAAGGACACTATGTAGTGCCTTTTTATTTGAACTTATTAAGGCAATAATAAGTGTTCTATAAGATAGCTATTAAGACACCATATATTGTCTCTATAACATTTTATATTTTTTAAAATATACAATATTAGGACACTACAAAATGTTGTGAAAAACCTCTATTAAGATACTAGAACGTGTCGCAAAATTATTAAAGAGAACCAACATATAAGGACATTATTTAGTGTCCCAAAAAGTGTCTAATTTTTTTATTTTTTTTTTTTTTTTTTTTTTATAATTTAAAATTATTTTAAAATATCAAAATACTCTAAATCCAAACAATAAAAATTAAAAATTTCTCACAATATAAAATATATAAAGAACTCAAATTTTTGCATTAAAAAAGGAAATTAAAAACCCCAGAGATACACAAAATTATACTTGTCATGGGTCACTACTTCCTTTCAACATCTAAGCCACAATTCGTAAATAAAAAATAAGGTTTAAGTACAAAAATAATATACATACTAAATATGTGTTAAATGTATTTTTCATGCAATACTCCGTCTCATTTCTCGACTGATCCAACATAAAGTAAGTTAATCCCGTTATTTCCTGCAAAACAAGCAAGGTTCATTCCTCCATCGGAAACCTGAAAAAGTGACAAAGAGAAGCAAACTACATTTTTCACAACCCAAGAAAAGCAAAATCGAGTTAACTTTGGCGCATTAGTTAATTATTCACCTGTTGTCTGCAAATATTGTGGTCTTCGCTATGTTCAGGACCATCACCACTATGCTTCACTTTAGCAATTCGCTTATTGATGACTGCAATTGCACTAATCAAAATTAGCACTATATAAGCAGGAGTGCCATAGGCCTAACCCTAAATGATGCAACACTTGATTGGAAAAAACAAAAGGGTTACCTTGACAAAAAATGTTCCAATTCGGCACCCAGAGAATGATCTCACTGGACCCTTTTCAAGTTGAAACGCATTATAAAGGTATATCCTGATACAATAAGATATCAAAGTATAAGGTAAGTAATTCAATCATGATTTGGGATATGAGATTAACACTAGCGGTCTAATTATTTCGCAGAGTGCTTTCTTTTTTGGATATTAACCCAAATTGGTAGAAGATCCTAATTCGGGAAATCAAAAACACCTATTATCCATGCATGAAGTGGAAATGAGAACGCCAGATGAATTTTGAGACAAACTGGATATGCCATATAGTCTTTTCCCCTATATTGGAGAGAAACAAAATAACATGCAATGAATATCTCAAAGTTCATAGGAAGTGCAGCCCAATTTTTAGCTCTTGACATCTCTTTTGCAACCACATACTTGTTGGAACATGATTAATCAACATTAACATAAACAATGAAACTGTATTCATCTATATTAAGAACTATTGTGTAATGGAAAGATTCTCAAGTCTAATAACTAATTTGGGATGATGAAATTTTTAGTTGTATTCTACCAGAAATGATATGTCAAGTAAATGCCAAAGACTAATCTAGGTTTATCTTTTGCCATCTCAATTTGGTTTCAACGGGTAGATGAAAATAACCTTCATTAACAGGTTGTTCAAGATGGTGTGGACATTCTCAATCTATCAGTGGGGCTAAACAGTCCTCCAGCTACAACAAAGACCAATTTTTTTAACCCTTTCGATTCTACACTGCTTTTTATTGTAAAGGCTGGAGTTTTTGTTGTACAGGCAGCTGAGAATGGAGGTCCTTTTCCCAGAATTGTTCTGATTCCAGAAAACTTTAAAGATAATCAGATATCTTGGGAAAAATTGTTCAAAAAATCGTGGAACAGAAACAAATATTTATTTTTCTCACATTCTACTTCTGTTCTCAATTTTATGGAAACAGGCACAAAATAAATGACATAAGGCCCTGTTTGTTTAGTGTTTTTGCTCCAAAATTCTTGTTCACGTTCTCAAAATTTTAAAATTTAAGAACATAAATATATTTGTTGAAAATATTTATGTTCTTTAATATACCCATATATTGAAATTAATCCCAAAATTCTTGAGATTTTGAGAAACAAAAATGAAATAGTATTATCTTCCCCAATTTCTTGATTCTATTTGTAAAACAAATTGGACGAGAACAATTCTGATTTGTTTCTAGAAATTTACTCTAACAATCTGGAATTGAAAAAGTCAGATTAGAAAAGGCCAAAGTTGCATGGATCAAGTAAAACATACATTTTTTTTAAGACATGCCACATGATTTCCATCATTTGAAGAATAGGGAATTGGCCTATTATCCTCGAATATGAGCAAGATCAAACAATAACAATTATGAGTATATAAGAAACATAAAAGGAAGAAAATGCCTACCTTACAATGTCATCACTGATCTCTGGAGTTATATTGATATATCTTCTTCGTAGTCTAAGAGTTTCCAAGGTTGTTGCTCCTTCTAGCCTGTAGCTAAACACACACACACACAAAAAAAGAAAAAGAAAAAGAGAGAATATTAGTATTCTACTCATTTTTGTAATTATTTGTAAAAGAATGAACTAATAAACTGAACGAAACAAAACTATTAAAACTTATACCCATCGCACCCATTTTTGAACAATCTAGAAGCAGAAGACATAGAACTAGGGTGTTAATGTTAGAACACTCAGAAGACATAGAACCAGGGTGTCTAAATACCACACGATGTCTCAATACCTCAAAATCACCAAGAATCCTCTTCTATTACAAGAATTTTGTTCTAAATTGCAAATGAACACAAGATGATTGTTTTCAATTTCAAAAAAAAAAAAAAAATCGTTGATTTTTAGGAGAGATTGAAACAAGGAACAACAATGGATGGGAACGGAGAGATTGAACTTGGTTGAGATGGATACGATGACGAAGGCTGGCTATGAGGGTTGTGAGTCTGCAACAACGAAGACTGGCAGCGAGGCTTGTGACGATGACGATCGTGAAAGCTTCGACGATGACTGTTGGATGCGATTGCTTTGACGATAATGGCTAGCTCCGATTGTTGTGACCACAACGGCTGGCTATGACGGCGGACGATTGAGATGGTCACCGAAAGCAGTGGGTAAATGGCTGAACAATTTCACCGAAATGAGATTTGAGACCTGAGAGAGAGGCGTTTTGACAATTAGGGATTTAGTATACAGAGGCGGGATAAATGAGCGGGCTATAAAATTTTCATTTGGCACTTCTAAAATTAGGGATTCAATCAATTATTTATTTGGTTTCTCTATTAAATATTTAAGACACTAATTTGCCCTTTAAAATTTTGTGTCTTAATAAAAAATTTGTTTTTGCAATTTTAGTTTTTTTTAATAACTGAATAATTTTTTTAATTTTTAATTTTTATTTTAATTAATTTTTTTTAATTAAAGACATCAATATCAAATTTCGACACCAAATTTTGCAACCAAAATTATAATATTTAGCGGCAATCATAATAAATTAGTGACAATTAAATAATTTGCTACTAAAAACATATTATTAGCGGTTATTTTTTAACTGTCGCTAAATAATTGCCGCTACAAGTGGTTTTTATTGTAGTGAGGTGGCCAGATCTAGGGTGTAATGTACGACGGAGTGATGGTGATGGCGTTGGCGAGGCCGATGGAGACGGGGCCGATGTGCGATGAACCTCGATGGTGATGGAAATGGTGGTGGCCGCCTGCAAGAAGAGAGCAAAAGGGAAAGAAGAGAGTGAGAAAGAGAGAGATGGGAAACCTCTTACCTTTGGCCAAAGGTGATGGCGACAGAGCGGCGAAGACAATGGAGCAAGATGAGCGCTGAGAGGAAGATGAACTGATGAAGAGGAAATCAAGCGATGAAATAGAGAGTGAGGGTTGATGAAGAAGAGGATTTCGGGAGCGGGAACACCAAAATTTTCCACAATCTTTTTTTTTTTTATGTGGGTTAAGTTGAGCCCAATTCTAATTTTTTTTTTTTTTTTTTATTATTATTATTATTATTATTATTATTATTTTTTTTTTTTTAATTTTTTTTAATATATGTATTAGGACACTATTAAGTAACCTATAATTAAATAATTAAATTATAATAGGACACAAAATTGTGCCCTAATATAGTTTCTGTTTTTAGGGCACTATTTTATGTCCTTTTACATTATATATAAATATTAATTTATTTAATTACTAATTAAATTCTATTGGGACTCTACTTTGTGTTCTTTAAATATTTGATTATAGGACACAATACATATAGTGTCCCGAAAAGTACATTTATAGGGCACAAGACATATAGTGTCCTAACAAATTTACTTTTATGCAACACTTCTAATTTTGTGTCTCGGAAAGTACCTTTATAGGGCACAATACATATAGTGTCCCAATAGAAGTGCCCTTATAGGCAGTTTTTGTTGTATTGATGTGAAACACAAGGATGACGAGATAAATCCTATAATGGGGAGGGGGAGGTTTTAGGTGGTAAGCGTGATGTGGGCAGGAATGATATAACAAAGACGAGAATAAAGCATGGAAATAAGATATTATCCTCGATAGTGGTTGCCTCGATAGTTGGAGAAAGTATGGTACTAGAAAAATAGGGGACTATTTAGAGGAACGTAATATTGAGAGAGTGATAAGCATGACGAATGACTGAATCGCAATACCTATATCCTTTCGATACGGAGGAAAATCCGAGAAAGACACACCAATTAGATTTATCATCTAACTTCGTTCGAGTAGGGCTCCGATTCTAGACAAAGCATGTACAACCAAAGACATGGGGTAAGAAAGGAAAAATGGTACTAGTGGATTGCAGTATATAAAACGAGTGTAAACCTCTTATTTGTGCTTCATCAAATAAACTCAAGTAGACTGACTATAATCATCTATGAAGGTGACAAAGTAGCAATGTTTGAAAATAGTTGTAATAGGAGAAGGTCCCCAAATATCAGAATGAATAAGATCAAGGCACGATGCATGCGAGGAATGTAAGAGGTGGTTGTGTGTTTAGATAGTTCACAAAATACACATCGAAATGTAAAATATTTGCAAATTTTATTCATAGAGGGAAACAACCAATATAAATATTGAAAATTCGCATATCCCAAACGGGCATGCTAAAAGGTTTATATTTTTGATATCTTTCCTTAGCTCAATGTCTTCGAGCCATCCAATCTTTACCTTTTGCATCATGGTAGGGTCAGGGGGAACGAGACCAAGCATGGAAATTCGATTCATTTAGTAATACGGTTGTGACATGTTAGACCGTGGCTTCATTCGCATTACTAGGATCTCAGCGTGTGGGTAGTTGTAGAGCAGGAACGGTTTGATATTGGACATCATCTTCTATTTCGAATGCTATCGAGACAAATGAGACGAGATTAAAGCAGTGACACAACCGGATAAATGCTATGGCAGACTAACCGCCATTTTGAAAACATTGTTATTTAAGACGCAAGGCTCATTCCGGCGCAATAACCCCCAAGGTGGTGAGGCGAAGTTTTTTTTTGAAGCGAGACGCACATTTAAATATGTGCTCGTCTATTGTCATGGACTCATAAAGTAATAAAATATCATTACAATGAATAATTAATTGCATGTTTAATAATTGAAAAGCACATTCAACAAGTCTCATGCAATATTGAACTTTAGATTAAACAAGATTCTCGAACAAAATTAACAAACAAAAAAAAAAAAAACCCAATTGGTAACAAAATTTCGAAAACAAAACCAATCACTCAACAAATATTAAAATCCTGTAGTCAACTGCAAAAAAAAGTCAATAAATGTAGTTTATATTATATATTCAACATATGTCAAAAAAACAAATGAAATTACCGAATAAATTGGTTGTTTTGTGCAAAAAACTAAAAAAAGTCAATAAATGTAGTTAATATTATATATTCAACATATGTCAAAAAATAAATGAAATTACCGAATAAATTGGTTGTTTTGTGCAAAAAACTAACCTTGTTTTTTGCACAAACAGACCATATTTCTGTGCAAAAATTGTGAGATGATGAACCAAAAACATAGCAATTGAGATGGAAAGAAGAAAAGAGGAAGAAGAAGAGAAGTTGGTTTATTGTTTTTCAAAAAACATCGGCAGTTTTCCGCACAAAACAACGGTTGTTTTTCTTACAAAACAACAATTGTTTTTCACACAAAACAACCTTTGTTTTTGTGCAAAAACAAAGATGAAGAACAAAAAGAATAATGGAAGAAGAAGATGAAACAAATAACACTCAGATTATATATATATATATATATATATATATATAAAGATAAATTTAATTTGCTTCAAAGAGCCGAGCCCAAGCAGCGCGTTGCATCTCAAAGCCTAGCTGCCAAGGCATGCGTATCTTTGAAGTCACCTTGCCTCAACACAGTGAGGAGTCTTGGCTACGCATCGCGCGCCTTAGGCCCGCCTGTCACAACACTGCCCAAAAAAAAGTACAATATGATGAGGATAACGAGAAACGCAATTACCCAACCATATAACAAAGAGAAGAAATGTCACAAATCGGTTTCCTAGGGCCGTCACTAAATTTCTTCCAATGAGAATTAAAGGCAAAACACAAACCACTCTACCACCCTGCTTTCGCTACGCCACTCTGTTAAATTAATAATAATAACATTTTTCCAACTCAAAATTCAACGATGGTATATAACTATTCCATAGCAAAATTGCAAAATTCAAGCATTTCCCGACTAACGTCTCTCCTGACGACCTCAAACTATAAAAACCACCTCCTGATTCTATCTAATGCCAGTAGTGGATCCGTCTCTAATTGGAGTACCTGAGATAAAATATTTTATTGGTGTACTGTCTTCATAATATAAAAATAATTTATGAATTAAGTGCATTTAGCAGAATTCACTTTTTAAAAAAGGATATAACCACAATGATATTTTCTAGAACAAAATATAATTGCACTAAATAGTATTAAATCCACAGATATCATCAATATATAACAACTGAATATTAATCAACCAATCAAATTATTTTGATATATAATAAAAAATGTCACACGTATTTCCTACTAGCCATAGAATCATTTCACCTCACCATCGGGAGTTATAACGGTATCGTAATCTGTACAATTGTGCAATCTAAGGTTGCCATCAGTGTCAGGGCCATTCAATATCTCCAATAGTAGGAGCCAACACGTGGTATAAACCACCATATCAGGATGATAATTATCCTCGTCAACAACAACAACAATCACTAGTACTAGTAGGACTTGTCCTCCTGTCAAGTTACAACACAACATCCTATAGGATATGTCCTCATGTCGGGATCACACTATGACATATAAGTATAATCATAAAAACCATTTTTCCACAATCAACTTTTACTTGAATCATCTAAAGTTATAAAAGTACCCATTTTAGTAAATCTTTTCTTTTCACATTTTAGTACAAAAATAAAATTTGATAATTTATATAGAAGACAATAAATTCATTTCAATATTTGCACTACTAATAGACTAACGTTGAAATACGGTCGTAGTCAGCGTCGCCTGTAAATCTAACAACGACATAATCTAAATTAAGAATTTATCTAAATAAATCTAATATGCAATGTTTGACACTAAAATTCAATTTTTCTTATTTCCAAATTTTATTGATTATATGAAATTTATTAAGATTAAACTTCATATTTTCTCAACCCAATATTAATTATACAACTAAAATATTATAGTTACATTTATAAAACTTATCAATTAATAATTTAACTATAGAAAAAAATATTAACTAACTATTAATAATATTACTAGTCAATAACTATTAAATGCATAAATGTCGTATTTCAATGCTAATAAAGATATCAAAACTAAAATTAAATGCATAAATGTCGTATTTCAACGCTAATAAATGTCGTATTTCAACACTAAGCGATTGATTCACCTTAAATTAGTTAGCATAGGAATTGAATCGCGAAAATAATCTACCCAATAAAATGGTCAAATAATATTTCGTAGTAAATCTAACTTGTAGCCACTATTACCTCATTACAAACAAAATTAGATCAGAATGAAGTAAAAAAATAACTGGATAACCAAATTACATGAGCAAAAACCCCAACCCGAGCTCTTTCTATTATATTTACCATGTTTAATTTCTATAATTTATTTTAACATTAAAGAAGAAAAAAAAAACAAAATTAATTGTTTCCCTTAAAAATAGAGAGAAATTGATAGTTACGATGCAATCAATTTGGATTCGACATCTTAATACTAACATTATATTACAACAATTTAATGCTAGTATAGGGTTTAACTTGATACGTATCTCATGTCATTTTGTTGACCATATATTTGAATAGAAGCACAAAGCACTTGTTTATTGAAGATTTTTGAAGTCATATTACATAGATGTTCAAATTTTGTTACCAAAAGTAAAAACCAAAATATCTGGCTCATTGTCTTTCATTACTTCTTTTCCAACTTTTTCCTCTATTGAGAGAGAGAGAATAGTTACATGGTAATAATATAGGAGCGACCTTTCTCCTCTCACATAACTCTAGTAACTTCAACTTGAAAAGCTATAGACACATCCCACTAAATATATTTAAACAAACAAATAAATAAAAGAACTTTCAGTAGAAAACTATTATTTGGAAAAAACAAAAAAAATACTAATACCGCCACTAAATGGGGAGCAAGAAAGTTAGCAAGATATTAAAACCAGACAAATATGGTTAGTAAAATCTGATTACAAAATCACTATCCCACTAAAACTTTATTTTTCCTTCCTTTTTCTTTTTTGGATCAAACCAATGAGGCAATGAGCATACACATGACATAAAACGAGATGTTTTCAATAATGATACGTGGAGGACAAAAGAAATAAATCAATTGAAAACCAAACAAAGAAAAATGCAGGCAAGAGCTATCAAATCAAAATAAAAAAAATAAAAAAATTAGAGAAAATTCAAATAATTAAGGAGGAGCAAAATATGGCATCAACATTGAGGCTTGCCGATGACGCATCCTAGAAGTGTGAAGCGGACTAAGATGAATCTGTGTAACGAGGACTCAATGGCAAACATTTTTTTTTTTTCTCAATAACATGTACCCAATGAGGGAATGTAGAAAGAGCTTTACCTATTGTTAGGGGAAAATAAAATCAAAAGACATCCAATCCATAAAAGTAAATATATGATGAAATATATGGATTCAACTTTTTTATTACTGAAAAAATTATTTTAAAAAAGAAAACAAGGCATTTATATATTATTCTTGACAAGGTTATCAATAATATCAGTTGCTATCATCGCAAGATGAGACATGACTTTGTTTATATTGCCTAAGGGTGACGGAATAGGAGCGACTAGCGGTGGTTCTTTGAATACATCGTCACAATCCGTTGCATAATCAGACATTGAAGCTATTGTTGACCTAGCGTTCCAAAATCTATTGGACACAAAATATTCTATAGCCTCAGAGACACCATAAACAAGGCGATCATATTCTTCAGAGCAAACACTAAGACAAGTATGAACGGCTGGATTAGTGGTTTGAGCAAGTAACTTCTTCACTAAGGCAAAAAATTTTTTGCCCTTGGCCATTGATGCATCAAGCATGATGCTGGCAAGTCCTTTTATATAAGCACCAGAACTCCGAAGATTCGATCTTAGAGTTGACACACAGAGATTAGGATCTTCTGTTGTCTTGCAAATATCTTGTATTAAATCAACTGAGGATGAACTTACAATAACTAAAAGAAGAAACAATCTCATCCATGATGGAGCAACCATTTCAATCTTTTTTTATATTACGATTTGAGTTTCCTTATGCACACAAATGAGGTCGTGGAGGTATAAATAATACCCCTCTTTGTGGTAATTAATCTCCACAATCATTTAGTGCTGAGGTAGTTTTTAACAATATATTGAATAAAGGTATAAATCATTTAATGATTGTGACAATATATATATTGAATAAAGGCATAAATCATTTAATGACTGTGATAATATATTGAACAAAGGCATAAATCATTTAACGATTGCAGATTTGTGAAATCATATTATAAAGATGTTTAGATTTTGTTTCCAAAATTTCCATGTTGAAAATTCATCTCTTAGAATGGAACTCTTATGATATTTACAAATTCTTATGTTAATCATTAGAATAAATAAAACCCACCAAAAATTATTCTATTTATCAAATTTTATTTCTTTTCTCTTCTCTTTTTTTTTTTTTTTTGGGGGGGGGGGGGGGGGGGGTTTGGGTTTTTTTTTTTTTTTTTCCCCAAATATCATTTAATGAAATGATGTCAACATTGCTCGATGATGCTAACTAATTCACACATGAGGGTTACCGTCTCAACTCTTTTTTTCAAAATTGAATAATCTTACGAGTTTTTTTCACCATTTAATTTCTTCTAAAATAAATATTTTTGTTAATTACTTCTTCTTCCTCTCATCCCTCTCTCTCTCTCTCTATCTTCTTTTAAAGTCAAAGTTATTTAGTTCCGTAAAAATGACTTTTCAATATTTGCATTGAAGCCCTAACGCAAAACATAACTTTTTAGTAATTGTTTGCAATTATATATATATAAAAATTTTGAATGAACACAATTCATTATTTTAGTTGACCTAAATGGTATTAAAAAGACTAAGCTTGATATTAATAGATAGTTAATTATTTTTATGCATTGGTTGATGTCATAGAACTCATTAAAATTTGTTTTTTATTATTTGTAACAATTATAGCTGTGTTAAGTGTATTTATAGAAAAGTGCAGGAAATATATAAAATCTAAACAATAAAATCGAATAAAATTCAATTGACTTCTATTTTATTCCAAACAAGCAAAATAGATTTTTTCAGAGGAAATTAATATGTTGTCGAATAAATTTTTAGTCCTTCAATTAATGTTAACTATATTGAATTTATTGAGATAATGTTTACTATATGTGAAGTTTGTATTTGATTGCGTCTATACTACATATAAATAGAGAGTTCACTACAACAAAAACTGTCTATAAGGGCACTTATGTTGGAACACTATAGGTATTGTGCCAAATAAGGTACTTTCTGGGGCACAAAATTGGTAGTATCGCATAAAAGTAAATTTATCAGGACACTATATATATTGTGCCCTATAAAAGTGCTTTTTGGGACACTATATATATTGTGTTCCTATAATCAAATATTTAAAGCACACAAAGTAGTGCCCCAATAAAATTTTATTAATATTTAAATAAATTAATATCTACATATAATGCAAAAGGGTATAAAATAGTGCCCTAAAAATATAAATTATATTAGGGCACAATTTTGTGTCCTATTATAATTTAATTATTTAATTATAGGTCACTTAATGGTGCCCTAATATGTGTATTAAAATAAATTAAAAAATTAAATTAGAGGGCAATTAAGGGTGCCCTAACATGTATAATAAAATTAATAAAATCTATTGAAAAAAAAAGAAAGAATATGAGAGTGGTGTTCAGAGACAACCAAAACAACTTCGTTTTGTCTGGGCGCCAAGCAGCAATAGCAACCCCCGCTCACATTTTTGGCGAAACGAGCCCTAGCGTATTTGATTAGTACCGCTGTCTTCTTCCCTCTCAAGCGTAGATCGTCTCTTCCCTTCGCATTTCCTTCAAGTAATACCGAGAGCTTCAATGGAGCCCTAATCGTCTTCACTTACTTCCACCCGCTCATCCTTTTTCCTAACCCAGGCTACATCGTCTTCGCTGTCGCCCTCCAACTGCATCGGAGTTCAACCGACGGCAATCGGATTTGGTTAGTGTTTTTTCTCTCTTCTACTCCAATCTATACTGCAATTTGATTTTTTAATTTAAACATTATATCCTCTCTCTCCACCTTTGATCTATTATGGCAGAACCTTATCATTTCTGTTCAAGAGGAATTTTTGTATCTTCGTGAAGTAATTTTTTCACATTGTTTGGTGATTTGCAATCAAAATTTAGGTATATTTACAACGATTCTTCAATTCAGTTTGTGTCTTTCTTATTCAATTTGTAGTCAACCCAAATGTGTATTGAGTTTAGGCTCTGTTCTATTGAACGGTCCCTGTTCTTCTTCTCTCCTAATGCATTATGTTTGTGAGTTTAGGCTATGTTGTCTTGAATTTTTATTAGTGTTCTCTGGTATTTGATTATGTTTGTAGAAATTTTAGTTGCCATGAGTGTGGTTTATGAAATTCCACATTCAAATTGCAATTTCAGCACAATCAATTACTTGGCAACATTCCTCATTTCGATTTTCATATATCTTCGATATTTGAACTACACTTCCTGTTGTCTTAATTATTTCTGTTTAGATATAGAGTTGTTTCTATTTAGAAAGAGAATTTGATGCAAATTTGTCTTAATTATTTATGTTAATTTGCTGTTTAGAAAGAGAGTTCAGTTTAATTCGACATAATTCAGAATTTGATGCAAATTTGTCTTAATAATTTTTATTAATTTGCTGTTTCGAAAGAGAATTCAGTTTAATTCGACATAATTCATATAGAATTTTATTTCACTTGTTTGGAATAAATTAGAATTCTAATGAATGAAATTAAATTCATACCCTATTCTATCATCCCATGTAGTAAAAACACATATATCATGTGTAAAATTGATAAAAATTACAATTTAAATAAGTTTATGATATATCAAACATTGAATAAAATAATTGGGATGAAGTGGTTATACATCAAACGGATTGGAATAATTATTATCAATTTTTTTTTACTTGAGGTTGGTCGCACGGTATGAGTGAAGCATGGCATGTATTTGAACCTCATTGTCACCTTTTATATTACTTTCATGTGTTTTTTTTTACTAGGCATAATTTTCACGTGCTTAACCTACTCCCTTGATTGTATTTGTATTTAGATAGAACATTTTACTTCAATTAGCTATTTGACTATGCTTGTATACCTGTTAGTTAGTCACTTGGTCTAGGCCTTTGGCTATTCAAGATGGTAAATGTGAAAAATTGGAAAAATTGAAATAGTGGCCAATATCTTCGTTTATTTTTTATGCATTAATACTTGTCGTTGAACACATGTAATTTAATTGTGATGGTAATAATGATAGCAGGTTGCGAAGATTGGCTTTATTTAAACATTCAGGTATTGTTTGAGTATAATTTTTACATTGTGGGTGGTTTCTCCTTGGTTTTAGTACGTGGCCAGTTATGGACTTTTCATCAGGATATAAAATTGAGTTGTTCTTATGGTCTAATCATACAAATTTTGTTTTGTATAGTTATTTCACAAAAGATCATATAATGGATAAGAGTTGGATGTATCAATCGCGGGTAAGCAATGCATACATGGAAGGAGTAAAATGTTTTCTTGATTCAACGTTTTCAAATGCTAGTTTAAGTGGGAAGATCATGTGTCCTTGTGTGAAATGTGGGAATGGCATATGGGTTGCACGTGAAACGGCAATGGAACATTTAATATGCAACGGGTTTATCAAGGGTTACACACAGTGGTTGGCCCATGGTAAAACTTCAGCATCCGCTACATATCCGCCTCCAAGACATAGTGAACAAGACACCCATAACGATAGGTCATTTTTGTTGTAATGGTTGGAGAGCAAAGGGAGGTGGTTAGTTTTGGTACAAAAATAACTACCTCTCCAGGTTTTCACTTTCACTTTTTATCTTATTTATATGGGTTAATAGCACTTTACCCCCTGTGATTTGACTCATTTGCACTTTATCCCTTGTGGTTTAAACGTCACCATTTACCCCCTCGTGGTTTGTAAACCTAAGTGCAACGCTAAATCCGTTGACGGAAAGGTTAAAATATCAATTTTACCCTTATGTAATTATTAACAGTTTTTGGGGTATAAAGTACAATTATCCCAAATGCCTAAGGCCCCTCCTTCACACACGAGAGCATTTCTCTTCCTATATCTATCACTCCCAACAGTGTCAATTTTTAAGACAACACCATCGTTGCCCATCGCCATCGTTGCCAGCGCTCGGTCAGACAGATCTGACCGACCTCTCTTCCTCTCTCTCCCATATCTAACGTCGCCGCTGAAATTGCCCAATTAACATGGCCCCCATCTCACGACGTCAACTGCGGCCATCTCCGACGATGAACAGGTCCAGATTTGGCCATCCATCGGGCCTCACCATCGCTCGGTTGGCTAGATCTAGCCATTCTCAGACGTCGTCGCGCCTTACAATCCATCGCCGTTGTTGCCTCACACATCGTCTATGGTTGCAATTAGCAAGATCTGGCAATGGAGAACGAAGTGGAGAACTGATTGGGTTCCTAATTCCTATCATCTCCCATTTCTCCATGGTGCAACCAACTCCGGGGAGCTTTCACAATCGTCGATGACTGTTCCTTTAGGGTTAGCCAATTTGATATGCTAGAGGGATAGGATGTGCATTGGTGGGGAGTGATCGGTGACGATTTCGAAAACCTAATCAAGGGATTCGTCATCTCCAATCACAAATTCAACAAAACCTACAAAAACAATAATTTCGTCGTTGATTTATCGAAGAACGTAACCTGAGACCAAATCAAAGTCCTTGCGATTTGGGATCTACCCACAGCTTCTGATTTCTGCCATATTTTGCTGGGGAAATCTCATAATGGATCAAAAAATTCATCTTCGTCAAACCAAAATGATAATTCCAGTGGTTTCAATCAGCCCACCATGTTTGAAAATTGTAAAGTATTATCAGAAAATTATCGAAGGTGATGTTGCAATTACTTGATTTATAGAAGAAGGAATGACGTTTGCTGATGATTATTACATCACGAAATACACCGAATGTATGATTAGCAAAGATGGAAGTGTTCAAGGTGTTTGTCTTGATACTAAATAATAAGGACCTCTATTTCTGTTTATATTATAAGTTTTGGAGAATATAATTAGAAATATGGAAAAAGAAACACCAAATGTCTATTGAGGATAAAAAGGTCTCACCAAAAAAATTAATAAAAATAAAAATAAAAATAAAAGGGGTTGAAAACGAGTAAAGACGCATTAGCTTAAAATTTAGGCCCAAAGAGTGAAAATTTTAAGTGACAATTAATTAAGTAATATGAATTAAAATTATCAGACAAACGTAGTTAAATAAATACTTAATTTGGTTAGTTTTCAGCACTTAATTCGATTATCAAAGCCTTAGTGTAATTTTTTTTAATGAATCTCAGTAGTTCCCATCAATTAGGAAAACGTAATCTAATTTCAATATTTAAACTTCATTAACAATTTAATTGCAAGTCATATAATAGAAAATAAATATAGCTTTGCAATTACATTATAAATTTTGAATTACATTATATATTATTTTCTACTACTAAGTTATATTTTAGTAAAATGTAACTACATTGTTAAAGTACTAGCGTATAACCCGTGTTAGAAGGTACATACTTAAAAAGATGAATCAAATTTGAAAAGAAAAATAACTTCAATATTTAAGCAATGAGATAAAAAGATTAACGCGACTCTATCAAAAAAAAATCAAGTTTAGTTAGTGTTATAGTAAAAAATATATATAAAATATTAAATTTCAAATTACACATTCACGAAGAAAATAGAATAGATTTAAGTGTGCAAACCAATACACGCTTGAACAATAATAATAAATAATAGATATCTCTAATACCAATTAAACTCATAAAACTTCAATATCCACAGTTTTAAAGTAATAAACAAAAAAAAATAACCGAAAAATCCACTAAAAACTTTGCGGCCCACACTTATAAAATCAACATTGAATACTCAATGGATATACGAGTCCCTCCTCAAATCAGATATTGAAGCTTTAGGAAATTTACCGAAATCGACAACACCATTCGTGTGTTTGGCGTGTCATCAAGGGAAGTGCATTTGGAACATGCCATCGGCACAGGCATGCCACAACTGGGAGTCCAAGCTCTTGTTCACTTTATTCATGACTTTGTTCATTCATTACAATAATCATCCTTCAATCAGACCTTCAAAATAAAAATAAAAATCAAATCAGAAATAAAAATAAAAAAATTTGAATTTGAAAAAAAAATAGATAAGAACATTAGTAGATTGAAAACTTACTACAAAGTTTGAGGCTAAATTACAATCGAACTCCAATTTTCTCAGCAACCGAACAATTACTACTCAACCAAACAACAACAAAACAATTACGAACTGTTGATCCTAAAATTTTGATGGACAATTAAATATTGATGTTTTTTGTGGAACTAACGTTTTGTTGAGTGTTTCAATTTATTAGTTCCAATGAAGATATTATCATAAAGAAGTTGAGAAAAATGCTAAATGGATGCTAAAGACACTGGCAAAGATGATGGATGTTAGGAGACTGAAGAATCTGAAGAATCTAGAAGAAAATAACTCAGGTTAAATATTTACTCTTATTGTATCCCGATTAAGATCACACACGACACAAAATATTTTTACAATTATGTTTGTTTTTTAATAAGATCCTAATTAGTTAATATATTTGCTCCTATGTGTAATTGAAGAAGAAACATTGATTTAAGAAAGATAATTTTTTAAAATTGAATTTAAGAATTTAGTGAAGTTAACCGAGAAAAGAAATCGGTTAAAGGGGTAAAAACGTCGAAGAAATTTAGTAAAAAATTATTTAAGGAATGTAGTTCTAGCAGGATCGGTCAACTGACCAAAGCTGATCGGTCAATCAATGAGAAGAAGCTGGAAAAACGATTCAGACTCTGAATTGGTAGGTCAATAGATAAGTCGACCTATGGAAATTAGTTGAACTCTCTGAATTGCTCGGTCGATAGGTAGGTCAACCTATGGCCAAAATATGAACTCTCTGAATCGAGAGGTCGACAGGAAGGTGGACCTATGAAAGTCTTTGAATCGTCTGGTCGACAGATACATAATGGGCTATTGACTTACGGTGAAGAAATTTTGGCTTGGGCTACGTCCTGAATCGAGCGTTCGACCGATGGGTGTTGGTCGGTTAATCGATGAACAGTTTCAAGATTTGAGAATTTCATGGTTTTGATCCAAAAAAGTGCCGTTACTAGCCGTTTTATGGTTAGGATACATGAGATATTTTAGGGATCTGATAGATTTTGAGATATATAGTTAATATTTTAATATTCCTATAGATATGGTTCAAGTATTTTGGATATTTCTCAATTTGGTTCATGTAAATCTTTCTATCTTATTTGATTGAGATTGAGAAAAAGTTTGAGGGACTAAATTGAATGTTTTAAAAGATATAATTAATTGAATTATACTATGATTGAGTCTTATATGATCTATGGGGTCTATTGGTGCAATTATTTGTCATGATATATGGAAACTAACCGTTAGAGGATTTGTTTTAATTCCCTATAAATAGACCTACGTTTTTTAGGTTTCAATAATCTCAATCATTCAATTCTAAATAGCTATTCAGTTCTAATGTTTTCTAAAAGTGATCATTCTGAGATTATACTAAGACTATTATGAGAATTTTCTTGAGAAAATTTGAAATGGATTATTACTGATTGTTGACTTGAAGTTTAATTGCTTATCATTATTTATTCGGTGGATTCCTAGTGATATCGTTCCAAGTTATTTTCTATTAGTTGTTGCTTGATCTTATTATTTATAACTTGGAAATTTGATCTTTGAAATCGTTTTCCTGATTTTTTAAACTGAAAATTATTTTTGAAACTATTTCTTGAGAAAATCTGATTACGTGCTAAATTGCTTGCTACTTATTTTTGTTTAAAATCATATTTTGAAATTCTCACTGTATTTCTATCACTAGTATCGGGACATTAATTAAGTTCAAATTTATCTGGGGTGGTAGAAGCTCCGAGTGAAAAAATCACTTATCAATTTTGTAATTGGATTAGATACTATTAGGAGTGTCTAATCAAGGGGTAGCCGGTTTCAATTGCTTCCGGTAAAGAGATTGAGGTTTTGATTTTTGGCTAGAGTATAAAAAGATTAGGTGTTAATTCTTTCTTTATAGAATTAATTTGTGAGTGAATTTATAATAGTTCAATTCTTACCCGGTAAAAGGATACTTTTAGTGTTTTGTGTGAAGTTCAATTCTTAGCCTAAGTATAAAAGAATTAGGTTAATCTTTAACCTGTGAAAAAGATAGGGTTATTCCTGAGCCTGTGAAAATGAATTGTAAAGGTTGATTCTAAGCCTGCGAAAAGAATCATTTCGTAAGGGTTTGTGTAAGATCCCGATTTCGCACGTACATCAATTGAGTTGCATTATTGAGCATTTAGAAAAATACGAGGGGGAAATATGCAAATTAAAAATTCAAATTAAAAGTTTAGGGGTCAATTTACAAATTTAGAAACTTTCAATCCAAACTTTGGGAGGTAAATTGACATTTAACTTATTTCTTAAAAATTTTAAGGGGTGAAATTACAAATTAAGAAAATCATAAATGATGAATTTGGATTAAAAGAAAGATTTAAAGAATGAGGGGGAGAAAAGAGAAATTTAACAAAAGATTTATTATAAAACATATCAATATATATGCACATATCGTGTGTGTGTGTGCAGTGAGATCGTCGGCGACAGGAGAGAGAGAGGAACGGGACGACGTGGCAGGGGGAGATTATTTCACAAACCACTAATTACATGCATATATATATATATATATATATATATATATATATATATATATATATATCTGTTCATGCATGTAGAGATCAGAAAAATCTAGAAAATCAAATTCAGAACAATCTAGAGAGAGAAAATCGGAGGGGAAAACAAATCAGAAACGGAGAACGAGGAAAACAGATGAGAGAAGAGAAAAAGAGGAGGCGGTTCGCCGGCGACGAAAATTCAAAGCAGAAAATAGAAACGCAGCGTGGGTATGTGTTTGTGTTCTTTGTGAGGGTGTCTTCGTCAAACTTCAGAGAGAGAGAGGGTGTCGTCGGCCGGTGGATGTGGTCGATTTCGTGGGTTGCGGTGGTTTGGATGCATGAGTGTGTAGTTGTTCTTCAGTCTAATCCGTGTGTATGTGTTGTCCCTACAGTGTGTGTGCATGGTGGTCGCCGGAGTTGGCCGAAAAGTTAGAGAGAGAGAAGGTGGGTTTGACAGTATGTGTGTGAGTTTGTTCAAAACGTGTGGGTTTGTGTGTGTTTATGTGTTCTGGGTGTGTATGTGTGTAATCAGTGTGAATGGTGGTGTGTGGTGGTCGCCAAAAAATTAGAGAGAGAGCAGCGTGTGTGTGTGTGTTTCAGCGGTGTGTTGTTCCGTTGATCCGGCGAGCTATGTGTGTGTTGTGTCTGCTGCTGTGAGTGTGTTTATTAATCGCCGACGGTAGGTTGTCAGAAAGGGAGAGAGCTGGTGGGGTGGCGAGACTTAATCGGCGGCGGGAGCCTTTCGACGGTCGGCGGCAGGAAATCCAACAAACAAAACAGAATAGAAAAAGGAAAAAGAAAGAAGAAGAGGAGAAGAAAAGAATAAATTACCAAATAATCCTAACAAAATTCAAAATCCATCTCGCGACCCGTGAACGATTCAGAACGAGTAACGTTTTTCGTTAAGTTTATTTTAGTTTTGTTAAATTAAATTCCAGCATAAAAATTTTGTGACCGCAATAATAAATTTGGGACCGTTCGTATTACTAAATTTTATGCAGTTGTTTTTAACGGAATAAAATTGACCGAATAATAATTTTACATAATGAAATGTGGGGATGGGGGAAATTGTGAAACTTAGAGCCTGCATTGTCTGATTAGGTTATTTTTGCATAAAATATTAATTTAAGCCCTGTCAATATTAGGTTCGTAGGTACCGGAGTCTCGGTAAGGAGTAGTCAGTGAAAGTTTTGCGGAGCGGATAGCTAGGTGAGTGTACTGTCTTCTTGCCAAACTATTTTTATATATAAATGTGTGTGTAAAATAGTTTTACTTGAACTATATGATTTTATAAATGATATGGATCAAACAGGTTTTGGGTGAGTTGGGAAAAATGGATTTTCGAAAATTATGTTGGTTTTAAAAGAAAGTTGAAAAATGATTCATTGGCTTTGGTGATTTAAAAGAGTGAAAAAATATCTGATTTTCTAATAATGCTTGGTTTTCTAAAGCCAAAGGTGGAAAAATAATTTTTTTTATTAAATGGGTAGTACTTTTAAAAAGAGAGAGAAAAACGTGGTTTGGAAATTCTCCCCGAAAAGAGGTGTGGCTTATATTCTCTCCATAAGGGGTGTGGATTTTTTACGATGAGGTGTGGAAATGTATTTCTTCCCGTAAGGGATGTAGATTTTTAACTATACTGATGATTTTGACGATGTCATAATTGTTCTCTCTGAAAGAGGGGTAGTTTCTCCCCGAAAGGGGTGTGGATTATATTTCTCCCCGTAAGAAGGTGTGGATTCTTCCTATGGGATGTGGATGTTTCTCCCTGTAAGGGGTGTGGATTATATTTCTCCCCAGAAGGGGTGTGGATATTTCGTAGGAAAGCATTCCTACGGATGTTACGGTACCGTTGTAACTCCCGATCGTGAGGTTAAAACGATCACTAGGGTTGGCCAGTGTGTGTTTGAGTTGTGTGCTTAAAGAGTGTGTTTGAGATGTGTTTTACGTATATTGGCTGATTTGATATTTATTATCATGGTGATTAGTATTATTTTTATATTAGTTGGATTTGAATGGAACTTAATTATGTTGCTTTATTTTCCTTGCTTTTACGCTTGATCTATTTAGATGTTGTAGAATGAGTTTTTATTATTAGAGATATTTTTACTAAGAAGGCAGTACACTCGCAGGTGAAGCAGTTAGGAGTCGGTCCCCTACTGGCGCTAGGTAGAGTCCTACGATGGAGTCATGTGGAGGGTTGAGATGAGCTTTCCGAGGCGAACCTGTGAGGGGTTCATAGTATTATATTTTGCTGTTAGTATATTTGGGGAACGGGTGTGTTCCCATAACAGAAATATATATAGCTTCATATAGATGATGATTTATTTATATATATGCATATTGTCGTGTAATAGATGGTTGGTTGGTTATTTTCGGTGATGTCATGATGTCGTCACGCCAGCCCGGGATGTCGGGATTTCGGGACGGGTCATGACATTTTGGTTCCTACCTAGTTAAAGGAATCATAGTGATTAGTGGATGCGACTCTCCGCGGAGCTCGGGGGATTGGATTAATCAAGAATAACTTTGTGAAGCAGTATAAATTTCTGGTGTGCTGCATTCTTTAATTTACTTATATTTGTGTTGTTTGGTGTGAACCTAGTTGATATTAAATTTCCGCTGCTATAAAGATAATAATTAATTTAGGATGCAAATTAATTATTTGATTTTTGAAGTATTTTATTCGGCTTAATTTTTTATCTACTCAATTCACCCCCCCTCTTAAATAGTTCACTAGGCCAACACGAACCTAAAAAGTTCAATGTATTAAAATGTTTATGGGGAAAAAATTACAAAAAAAGAAAAGAAAAAATATAATAAAAGTGCCCTATTTGTTTCGTGTTTTTGTTCCCAAAATTTATTTTCTGGGAACAAAAACAAAAACATGGGAATAAATAATATATTCTTGTTATTCTCTTAGATTTATATAACAAAATTCTGGGAATATCACACACTTATTGTTCCCAGATATCCATTTCTTTCCCTAAACAAATGAATTTGAACAAAACAAAACAAAAAAAAAAAAATCTCATGTCAAACAAATTTTGCACCTAATTCTAAATCTGCACCGACTTAAGTATTGTAGAAATCATAAAAAATCAAAAAATAAAAATGGGCAACAACAACATTTGTTTACTGTTTGTAGACACGCCATCTTGATCATCTCGTAGAAATATTTTATGCTATATTTTTATTTTTTTAATTTTCAAAAAATAAAAAGTAGAAAAAGAAAAAAAAAAAGTGGAAATCGAAATAAAGAAAAGGGGTGAAAAATCAAAAAACAAGGGAGTAAATGGAAATGAAAGGAAGAGAGAGAGAGAGAGAGATAAGAGCAGAGAAGAGATGGGAGAGAGAGAAAAAAAATCAGTGGAGAGGGAGAGAAAAGGAAGGAAGAGATAGAAAAAGATGGAAAATAGAAGGGGCCACTTATTGGTCAACAAGTCAAAGAAAAGGAAAAGGGAAAACAAGTGGAGGCTTCTCACGCTATCATGTGCCCAATTTCGTCCCTAAGCTTTCTAGAAGCTTCTCCCACAAATTCTTCCTCTTCTTAGTCAAGGCAGAATTAAGATTTAGTGGCTAGGGTTAATTTTTTAGGATTTTTTTTTTATTCTCCATCTTTTCCTATAAATAAGACCATCTTCCTCCTAGTTTAAGTATTCACAAAATTCAGAGAGAAACCCTCTTAGGGAGCAATACTCAACGAAAGTCCATTTAGGAAACGATATTTGAGAGAATAAAAACCGTATGTTGGGGACCTTTGCCAGGATATGTATATTTCTTATCTCTTAATTCTTTTCATTTTTTTTTTATTTTTTTTTTCGCAATTTAAATTGCTGCAAGTTTAGTTTCCGTTAAAATCATCCGATGATTCGATGAACACGCCGGGACGAGACTTTCCTTTTGGGCTTAGCCTTCGAGCGTGAGATAAGGATTTTTTTTAATTATTATTTTTTATTTTACTGTTGATTTTTTTATTTAAGTTGTTGCTATACCTAATTTTTTAAAATAAAAACAAAATTAATAATAATAAAAAAAAAATAATAAATTATTTTGTAAGAATTAATTCTCACAAGTCATAGGGTGATTTCGATTCGATTTATTGAAAGAAATATTTCTTTACTGACGATTTTATTTTCCAAATAAAATAAATTTTAGAAACAATCGGTTTAATAAATCGTTTTCTTCGGTAAGCTATTTCGTTGGATTTTAATTAAGTTTTGGTGGAATTAATTTTGACAAGACACATTTTCCGTGATATTTACTTGATTCTTATTTTCATAGAATTTAAGAGAATGTCAAATTAATTTTTTTTTAAAATAATTGGGCAAATTAGGAAAATAGGCATTTTGTGATATTGCATTTATAGAAAATAATATAATATTTCATGTCATTTTGCTTGTTGACTTTTTGCTACACTTTGAAAATATTTAGATTGAGTTACTTACTTAAATTAAATAATTTCATCGGAAACATACATAAAACTACTCCCGGGGACCTATCTTGTCAAATTCTTTAATATTTGATCAAAGGTCATACTAGGGGAACTTTCCTAAAATGGTCTAAGTATTTTTTTGAAAAAAATCAACGGTTAAAAAAAAAAAAAAAAAAAAAAAAAAAAAAAAAAAAAAAAAACCCTTCTCTTTTACGTATTAATATTTTATATTTATTTTTCTTTTGAAAAATCGTAGCGCGTCAGCTGGCGACTCAGCTGTAAATAATTAGAAAGTCAAGCCTAATATGTCCAAAAAAGTTCAACTAATTAATCCAAGTTCAACTATTATATTTTATTTTGTTATCTTTTTCTTTCCATTTTGTAAATAAGTTGTGATGTGATAGATCAATGATATCTTAGGGAGTTTTAAAAACTAAATGAGTTCAGAATTTCCAATACCGATGAAATTAAATAATGAAAGAATTTCCATGAATATTATTTATTTGATCGGTTATTATCGAAATTGAAAACTTCGAACTTGAATGGGTTTTAAAGTTACCTAAGATCTGTGTGGACTAATAAATGAGATTTGTTTTAAAAGGGCAGATAGAACAAGACCGGAAAATTGGTCCAAAAAAAATGATTCTAGTTCCCCTCATCCGAAGTCCGGTCACTTGCAATCAGGCTCAGAATCGTTCCAATATGGCATAGGAAAGTAATCCCGAATCATCTTGCATGATCTAGATGGCTCGGATGAAAGAAACTATCAACATGCTAATGGAAAAGATCAATAAAGTAAGTCAACAACCTCAGGGGGTGCTTGTTCTCCCGTCCAATAGAACTCCTATGACTGAATTGCTGAATGGAAACGCTTCAAGTACTAGGGATGGAAAACTCAGTGCCGAATCTGAACCATGTTGGCCCGAACTTTGCGGTGCCAATCTAGTATGGACCTCAGATGGGACCTCAGCCCTTCACCTACGATACGTCAGCATATCCTAACCAGAGCCATATCTATCAAGCCTCACCCGAAAGCCAACACTACAACAAAAAAGGGCTATAGCGGCAATTATTTTGGTGACAGTTAAAAAATAGTGGCTAATGATATATTTTTAGTGGCTATTTATTTAATTGCCGCTAATTTATACAAATTGCCGCTAAATGTTATAATTTCACTATCAAATTTTTGCGCCAAATTATATTAAAGATTTTTTAATTAAAAAAATTAATTAAAATCAAAAATAAAAAATAAATTAATTATTTCATTTAAAAAAACATATATGGCAAAATACCAAATATGTAAACTCAATTTTATCATTTAGAGAAAACCCACCCTAACCGAGAAAGCCCTGCCGTCGGAAAAGATAAGCCGAGATCCAAGGATGAAATCACGCGAGACGCTCATGTTCCTCGCCCCTGTAGCTCATGTTAAAGATCGTGATCCTCATTCCGTAATCGACATTGTGAGTGGTACAAAGTTGGTGTTTTCCCAATCGAAGAAGACGCTACTACCGAAATCTGATCGTGTTTCTCCAATCTACATTCAATCACTTCGATTTCTCTCTCAATCATTGCAGCGCCTTCGTTGTCTACCCACCGCCATCCAAAGATTTGTCAATCGCTGTTTTCTTAATCGTCGTTCTCTCAGTCGACGAAGACATTGCTCTCTCAATCATGCACCTGTTTGATCGGTATGTTCTGTTGGTTGATTTCAAAAATTAATTAATTGATTTCATTTTTATTTGTTATTTTCTGTTATTAATTCTTAATTATTTCATTGGATTGTATATAAGAGCCTCGTTTGTTTAATGTTTCTGTTCCCAGTTCGGCTCATTTTGTTTGGTGTTCTTTGTTCCCAAATTTTTGTTACTATTCCTATTTTAGAGTTCCTTTTTGTTCTGCTCCCATATGTTAAGAGCAAAATTTTAAGAAGTTGTTCCCATACTTCTATTTTTGTTCCCTATTTTTTTGGGAAAAGAACATAATGGTATGCGTTCCTGTTTTTGTCTTGGTGGTTCCCTGCCTTATTTTTATTTTATTTTATTTTCAAGAAGAAAAATTGGGGGAAAAAGATGTTTTTGTTCTGTTTCAAAATTTTAGAACAATTTTCTGGAAATAAAAGACAAGTAGATTTCATTTGTTCCCATATTTCTATTTCCATTCCTGCATTTTCTGGGGGGAAAAATAAGGTGGCGTTTATTTAGTTTTCTATTTCCATAGTAGTTGGAACATAAGTAGACATTTTGGAACAATTTTGGTTTGTTCTCAGAAATTGTGTAGGAATATGAGAACAGAAAGCTTGTTCTCAGAAATTGCGTTAAACTTTATGTTCTTATATTTCCATAATATGAGAACAGAAAGTTTGTTCCCAACTTCACTCCTTAACCACCGCTCACACGGTTTAAACATTAATGGTTTAAACATGATTTTTGAATCTGCTCAATCTAGGATGGACGAGAATGTGGAGAAGCTTCTTATAGAACTATACTAACTTTTCTCACCCTTCAATGTGAATTAACAAACACAATGTCTCCGTGCATAATATTTCATATCTACAAACAGATCAGCTAGATGCAACATAACATTCTGATACATGTGGGTTGTAGTACTGCCTTTAATATAAACCTTAAGTATGAAAGGGGGAGCAGTAGCAAGAGTAGGAGTCTCGTTGGGATTCATTAGACATTAAATGGTTCAAAAGTTCATTCAAAACGGTACGATTATATAATTTTCTGGTGAAGATCTATTTTTTGTTGAAATAATTCTTGGTAGTAAAATATTGTTTGAAAAGTTATATCATTTTCCTATGTATTTTTTTTTCTAATGTAAGAGGCTGAACAAGGTTAAGATTTCAAAATTTTGCTAGCCATTCTTGGGATTTAGTAGCGATAAGAGTGAGTTTGGACTAAGGTTTTCATTGGTGGAGGGAGGCGAACGTGAAAGGTGGGAGTAAATGGAGAACATGGAAGGTTCGAGTGATCGGCAAACGTGAGACGGTAAGAGGCTGGAGGGATCAATGATCATGGAATGGTAGGAGGCTGGAGAGGAACATCGAACATGTGCAGAAGAAGTGTTTACTGTTTAGGGTTGGAAAATGAAATTGTAGTTAGGAGAAAAAAAGAAAACCAAAAGAGAATGGGGTGAGGATTGAACCCATGATCTTAATGATATGAATACATTGATTACCATCTAAGCTAGAATCATTTCTTGAATTACTAAAGCAACGGTTACATCAAATTATTTGCGTTAATCTATCCATCCAATCCTTCCAGACTATTAAAACGTCTATCTGTCCTGATTTATATATATATATATATTTGTCACAAGTGGCCTAGAAAAAAATCTTACTCAAAAGTGGACTTTAAATGATATTGGTTGGTAAGCTATTCGGATGAACTATACAATGTTTTAAACAGTCAATTGAAATAGTCTCATAGAAAATCATTGATTTCTTTTTCTAGTAGTGAAGACGATTATTTATATTTATTTTAATTTTATAACATGTTTACTTGTTTTTCACATTGAGAAATACAAAATCTAAAAAATGTGGGGAGGTTGTAGATTTAATATTCAAGAAGTTTATTTATAGTAGAAGTGTATTAGTGGCTGAAGTGGGAGAGAGAAGTAGAAGTGTTATTTATTTTTATTAAAAAAAATAAACTCAAGAAAATTAGGATGTGAAATCATGCATTCTGATTGATTACCGTGTTTGTTTATATAATAGTATCTAGTAGTATCCTAAAATTTTATTTGAAGATTAAGGATGTATTTTGTTTAGGATTGCAGACATATAGGTGATAAAGCTACTTGTAGTAAAATTGAGTTATTTGTCTCCAATTAACTATAAAATCTCATAATATATTATCAAATTCTAGATATCTTCAAGTTGGTAATATTAGAGAATTTCAGTTCACTAATTAAATGATTTTGGGGGATCAGTATTTTTAATGAACATATTATAGATATTAACATACTTCTCTTATACTTTTGATTCTGCAAGCAAGCTAGATCTAAATCCAATAAATTGGGTGAACAGTAATGGTTTAAATGCGATTTTCGAATCCCCTCAATCTATTTGGGATGTTGAATTGGGAAACAATAAAGGAATAAGAGGGAAGGGGCATGAAATATGAAAAAAATACATGAGCGCGAACAATAAAAGTGAAATTCCGACACGACGTGGACCCGCGAAGGTAACTGTGTCGGATAGGTTATTAGTTTTATAGAGATATTATGGGACAAAAGATTATAAGAGTTGAAAATATTGTTTGATCTAGACGTTTAAAATGTCTTTCTTTTTTGATTTATTAATTAATATTCTTTAAGTTATTTATTTATTTTTATAGATATATAGACTGTATCAGACATTTAAATTCATGAGTAACATTAATGGATAAAAATTGGATATACAAGTCCAGGTGTAGCAATGAATACATTATTGAGGTGGATCAGTTTCTTAATTTTGCTTTTGAAAAATCATCGAATGAGGGGAATATATTATGCCCATGTATTAAGAGTCACGACAATCACATTTTGATGGAACAACTACTTCCTCTGGTTTTGCGTAGAACGCCACCAAAAGAAGTGAATTCTGTTTTGATAGAATTTTGTGATTTTTTTAGAATATTATGCTGCAAAGTGATAAGCGTACCCAAGATGGAACAACTAGAACACAAGATTGCATTGATTTTATCAAATTTGGAAAGGATTTTCCCCTATCTTTTTTTGATGTAATGGTTCATTTGGCTGTTCATTTACCATTAGAGGCAAAGGTTGCTGGGCCTGTACATTATTGATGGATATATGGAGTTGAGAGGTATGTTAAATAAAGTTATATTGTTTTAGTATTTTTTTTTTCAATTATATTTAAGATTTTAATATCTAATGTGCAATAAAATTTTGTGGATCTCCAGTTTCCTTTTTACCCTAAAATCATATGTGCGGAATAGGGCTTATCTAGAGAGTTCTATTGCAGAAGGGTATTTGGCAGAAGAATGTTTGATTTTTTGTTCAAGATATCTCAGTGGTGTAGAGTCGAAATTAAGTCGGCTAGCAAGAAATTATTAAGAAAATGATAGTGAAATACAACAAGTGCAATCTATTTTTTCACAAGTAGGTCGACCATTAGGGAAGTCAGAATTAGTTGTGTTGGATGAGATCAAGAAAATACAAGCACGTAGGTATGCATTTTTCAACTTTGATCCTGTTGCCCCATTTCTTGAGAAAATATTATTTTAATAATTGGATTAGTTTATCTTCACAAATAAGTTACATGAGAATTGCTTATGTAGAGAACACCTTACGATTATTAAGAGAAAGAATCGAAATTTAAGACTGCGAGAAAGAGAGATTGTGCGGATTCAAAATGAAAGTTTTCATGATTGGTTTAAATCCCACGTAAGTATCAAATTTACAATGTTTAACACTTTCATATATAATTTTAATATTTTTGAATTTATTAGTTTTAAATTATTTTATATGAGCAGGTTGCTATGTTGGACTTGGAAGGAAATGATCAAATAAGTAAAGAAATTAAATGGCTTTCTCGTGGTCCACTTAATATGGCTAGGAGGTACAAAGGATTTCTTGTGAATGGATTTAGATTCCATACGAGATATAGGGAAAAAAAGAGAAAAACTCAAAATAGTGGTGTTGTTCTAACTACGAAGACGCTTAATTTTGCAAGTGCAAGAGATATTAATCCTGTTGATGGAGATGTCACTTATTATGGTGTAATAAAGAAATTATTGAGTTGAACTATTATGAGGAACTGAAAGTGGTATTGTTTAAGTGCGATTGGGTTGACGTTCTCCAAGGTAGAGGAATAAAACATAATGAACTTGGGTTTACTCTTGTGAATCTCTCTAAGTTAATAGGGTCTAGTGAGCGACTAGGAGATGAACCTTTCGTTTTAGCATCACAAGTTCAATAAGCATTCTACGTGCAAGACCCATCGGATAAATATTGGCACACTGTAATAAAGATAACTCTTAGGGACTTGTTTGATATGGGCGATGAACAATTTGATAAGGAAATGGACCCGAATTGGCAAGTTGAAGTATAAAACAATGAAGCTATAAGTAATGTAAGGGATGATAGTGATACATTGAGATAGGCCAGAGAAGATATAATTGGCACTGAGATAGAAAACCCTTTTGTTCATGACAAGAATACTAGGAGAAGAGAGTTTATAGACGATTCTGAAGATGATTCGACTGAATATGATGTGACGTCTAATTCTTCCCTAGAATAATTTTTTTTTTTTTTAATTAGTACGTCAATTTGTTTTGGTTTTGAATTAGAGGAAAGTCCTTAGTCCTTTCAATAAATTTTAGGTTTTACCCTATTGATCCTGTTTGTTTTCAGCATATTTCACTTTATCCTATATATAATTACAAAATCTGAAGATTCTAGGTATGTAAAAATTGTCTTTACCTTTTTAGTTTTGATTGTAATTTCAGGTATAAAAATTGATTTGCCAACTTAAAACTCTGTTAATGTTACATTTTATATTAAATTGTTGACATATTTTTTCTTGTTCTTGATATAGAAACATTTGCACATGGAGCACTGTGAATATGAAAGTAAATCGGATGACAATGATATATCGAATGGCTCATTGTCGACATCAGATGATGAAAGTTTGAATAACTTAGAAAATGGTAAATTTCACTCTCTATATTTTAAATAATCTATAGAACTTTTACTAAACTTTTAATTTTATTATCTTGCACATAGTAAATTATATTATTGTTAAACGTATTATATCTTATTTTATAGATTCTTCTAAAAAGCAACTTAGAGGCCCAACACGTGCAACTGATGTGTGGAACTTACCTGAGGGAAAACTGATTAACGTTAAGCTCAATGAATTGGGACAACAAGTTGGTGAGAATTACAAAGTACTAGTTAGATTTCTTGGTACACTTGAATGGAATGGGGACATTGCACCCATCCATCATAAAAGTTGGAGATTTGTACCAGGAAAGAGTAAGGATAAGATGTGGGCATTAATTGTGGTAGTACGACTTATATTATTATTTTAATGTAAATATTTATTATGTTGTCATTGGTATGAAATTATAAACATTTTGTTGTAGAAAACATTTGTGGTTGATCTGCGGCTAAGAGATGGGTAATGAAATCATTAGGGAAAAAGTGGAAGGAATGGAAAGGAAGCTTGAAATCTAAATATTTTGATGCGGGCGATGTTCTTAAGTGTTTCAAAAATCCACCCGAAAGGGTGTTGCGATCTCAATGGGAGAAACTAGTTTTGTATTGGAATACAGATGAAGCTAAGGTAATTACAAAAGTTTGTAAATTGTAGAATTATTGCTTACTTTTTTTATGCGAGGTTACGTTTGATCATAAAAACTATTTACTTGAATTGTAGAAGCAAAGTGCTACTTATAAGAAAAATCACTTGAAACAAAAGATTGCTCACACTGCTGGCACAAAAAGTTTTGCTCAAGTACGCAAAGAGGAGGTAACTATGTATTTATTGAAGTATTTTAATTATTTTTTCTTGAAAGTTCTATTTATTTGGACTTAAAAGTATTTGATCATAATCGATTGCAAGACGTGGTGATGGTTCTTTTCCAACTCGAGCTGATATTTTTTTACCTACTCATAAACAAAATCCGGAGAAACGTACAAATATAGAAACATCAAATGCAATTGTATGTAAGAGTTTTTAATAGTTACGTAACATATATGTGAAATGAGGTATATACTCTAATTGTTGCACATTAGGTTACAGACAAACATTGAGAGTATGATGTATCAGCAAACAGAAATGTTCGAACATAATTTAGTGGATGATGTTGTAGCTCAAGCAATTGGAAAAGATCGATATAGTCATGTGTGTACATATGGCTTAGGGTCCACTCGTTCAGTTATATGTGGCAAACAATCTAATATAGTAGATAATATTGTAATATCAAATAATCCGATTAACGAAGAAAATAAAAAATTGCGAAAAGAGCTAGACAAAATGAAATATAAGCATGCAAAGATGGAATAAAAAATGGACAACTGTTTTGCAATTGTTTGAAAATTTTGTTTCAAGGCAACAAGGACCAGGAGTGCAAAGTGACATCACGTTAGGTACAATTGAGGTGAGTGTTTGTACTTATTTTATTTGTTCTAGTTTTTCGTTATGGATTATTCTATAATGTTATATATTTGTATACGTATTAATAGGATATGTGTATTATACGGTGATAGGTTCAAGTCACTTCTGACACTCGGAGTACCTCAAATCAAAATTCCAAAAATCTGCAAGCTAATATCATGTTAGGGACACCTAAGGTAAGTGTTTGTACTTATTTAATTTATCGTAGTTTTTCATTGTGAATTGTTTTATAATGTTTGTATTTGTATCATGTAGGATATGTGAATTATATGATGATAGGTTCAAGTCACTTCTAACTCTTGGGATGCCTTAAATCAAAATTCCAAAAAGTTGTCATTGTGGAATTGTAAGTCTTAAATGGCGAAGGTAATAACACGATTAATTCAAATAATATTTTATACGTCAATGTTTGATTTTACCATTATCAATGTATCTTGTTATTTATATTGACCAATGCATATATGTGAATTTATTTGATGGGTTAATGGAATTTCACAAAATACAGATACCTCAAATCAATCTCGAACAAATTTGTCTAAGTATCAAATTGAGCAGGTAATGAAACAGTCAGATTTGACATCATCAAATTATGGGTCTCAAAATAGAATGGTAAAAAACTTATTAACTCGTATTTATTTCGTTACCTAATTGGTATAATTGTCGTGTGTTTATGTTACATTATCTTTATAGGTTCAAGCTATTTATACTTTGAATAATTCCACTGAATCTCGCAAAAATTTATCATCATCAAACTATAGGTCTCAATTAAATAAGGTAATGAAGTTATTAACTCTTATCTTTTCTATTACATTATGCTTTAATTATCATGTGCATTTTTTTTAACTTAATTTTGATAGGTTCAAGCTACTTATATTCCAAATGATCCAACTTAACATTCCAAAAATCTCGTAAGTAATTTTTACTTTGTCCTATAAGTTCAATCAGTAAATATCGTTCAATTGGGTGATACAAAAAATTGTGCTGAAATCGTTGTGTTAAAATTTTGATTGTTTGCTGAAATCGTTGTGCTGAATTGGGTGATAAAGAAATTTTCCTGAAATGTTCTGTTTCTTGTTGAAATTGTTCTAGAAGTTCTATTCTATTAAAAAAAAAAAAAACAGAACATAGTGTTTTGTTAAAATAGTACAAAAACAGAACAGAACAATTGTTCTGTTCTGATGTTCTGTTTCTGTCCGTAGAACAGAACAAACAGCTGTTCTCTCTGTTTTCTATTATGTTCTTAGTTCTGTTCTGTTATGAATATAAAAAATTATTGCTGATAATTTTTTTATTCTGGATTTTTAAATATTTTTCGTATCTATAACTTAATTTGAGGTTTAATTATATCATTTTATGGAAATGAAAACGATTTTTCATGTTCAAGAATACAAGATAAAACAAGCAAGTGTTTTGAACAATTGAGTGATATGTTATTGATAAAACATTATTATTTTCACAATCTTTATGGATTTGCGATTTTATTTCATTTTGAATTGTAGATGGAAAAAGCGAAGAAAAAGAGACAAGTGTTTTGTAAGTGATATAAGAGCAATTGTATGGTTTTGAGAATTCGTACTTAAGGTATGTTCCAGTAACCCTGGGTGGTGGGCTCCGATGTCCTGAGTGATGGACTTATATATCGTTTATATTGTTAATTTCGAAAATAATTGTTAAACACCACTTTGATTGTTGTGGTTGTATTGGTTATTATCGTATTTGGTGTTGGTTATATTTGATAGTGTTATTTAAGTAACAAGTACTTTGAGAATGTTGGATAAACAAAGAGAGGTATGTCGAATTTTTTGCGTAAACGCCATTTATTATTATTATTATTATTGTTTTTTTATTTTTTTTGGATGATGTTTCTGTTTTCGTATACGTGCAAGTGTGTTTTTTTTTGGCTAATTAGGCGTTTGATGTTCGTTGTACTCTTCCAAGGGGGAGGTTATTAGTTTAGATGATTGATTTATGTTAAATTGGGAGTTCAATTTAATAGTATTTTATTGATGTATTTTTTTTAGCACTGTTTGAGGATATTAGATCTACGCTTTCAATTATTTGTATATATTTTCAATCGAATTTTTGTTGGTGATTAATATTAAAGTTTATCTTATTTCATCGAGATTATCTTATAAATATTTAGTGGCTAAATCGTTAATTGCCACTAAATATAAAAAGGCGGCATTTTAATTTGCTGCTATACGAAATCTAAGTTAGCCGCTAAATATCTTGTATATTTAGCGGCTAAATTGTTTATTTCCCACTAAATATAAAAATAAATATTTAATATTTTTTATGTATTTTAAGTGGCATATAAATTTGCCGCTATATAAAATTTAAATAACCGCTAAATCTTTTATACTAGCGGTTAAATCGTTATTTACCACTAAATATGTAAATAAATATTTAATATTTATTTATTTTTAGTGCCATTTAAATTTGTTATTATATGAAATCTAAATAGCCACTAAATCTTTTATATTTAGCGACAATTATAAATTAGCCACTATAACCTGTAGTGACTGCAGTATTAGTGGCAGTTGTATGAATTGCTGCTAAAATTTTTAGCGGCTAAAATATTCATTTTTAGCGGCTAATAGAATTGCCGCTAAAGTCTGTTTTTGTTGTAGTGCCGGCCCCTTATGCAACGCAGATCCTCATTCACCCGGAAAGGCTCATTGCTCTACCAAACGATTCAAATGTCAAACGACCCAACTGTCAAAACCAAAAGTAGAGAATAAGATAATAGACCCTCTTTGACCTAGGTTCTAAAAATAGAGAGATTGGAGAGAACTGTAGAAGAGTTGAAAATATTTTCCTACTAGAAAAATGGCATACAAAGAACTGTCAGCACCGTCCCGGGTGGTGTATTCGAAAAACTTTGTAGTCCTAGAGTTCACAAAATATGACGGTACTAGCCCTCCCATAATGGCATGTCAACATATACAAAGCGGAATTTAAAGTTCATGCTCCGAATGAAGATTTTTGTCCAAAGATGTTCTGTAGATCGTTAAAGGGATCGACCCTTAATTGGTACATGACTTTGGAGTTGTCGCAAATTAAAACCTTCGAGGACTTAGTAGAAGTTTTTTACGAGTAGTACGTGTACAACAAAGATTCCGCGTTAGACCATAATACCTTGTATTAGATCTTGAAGATAAATGATGAAAGCTTTCAAAGATACACCGCCCGTTGGAGGGAAGAGGCTGCCAAAGTTGTCCTTAAATTAAGCGAGGAGGCTCAATTAGAGATATTTAAATTGATCCAAACACCGTCATTCTTTCAAGGTCAGTCGAGTATAGTAGTAGCTTCCCTCGGTGATACGATTAAATAAGCCGAGGTGATAGAAGAAACAATAAGGAGTACAAAGATTGAAGGAGCCTCACTAGATCTGACAAAGAGGTTAGCTTCGCTAAAGAAGAAAGAAACTAAGGTAGCCGTCATCGTTTCCTCCCAGCAAGCCTTCGCCAAATTAAACAACCCCTAAGCTTCTTATTCTCAACACTGCCCGAACCAAAATAACCAATATTGCAACCATCTTCCTCCATATTGCCAAAATAAAAATTATCCCTGAAACCAACCATATTCCCAAAGCCATTCCCGTTACTACTAATACCGGAATGTACTTTCCCATTACCAAAACCACACTCCCCAATACTACCCTCAAGCCTACCAAACACCTGCTTACCACACGCCCTCTTATCAATCAAACCAAAACCCCCCCCTCAATTCCTAATCATACCCTAAAGCCAGGAACCCAATATCACCTAGGATATCCATCTCACGCTATTGGGGAAAACTTTTGGAACAATGAAAAAAGAACCAGTAGACCTTTCGGTCTTTATCACTGAGCTGTACCAATTTTTTTTTAAGCGTGGGATGTTGACGCCTCTTCTATCTTACGAACCTAAGCCTAGGAGTAAAGCCTATTATTTGAATGCTTTCTGTGAGTATCATTCGGGAACAAAAGGACATACAACTGAGCAGTGTTTTTAGCTAAAAGACAAGATCCGAGAGTTGATACGGATGGGGGAGATCACATTTCCCAACAAAAAGATTGAGACCACTAAGCCAAATTGTTAATTGAATTTGCTGCTTGAGCATACACCTTCAGGGGGTGGTGAAGCTGATCTTTAGCAAAACGGTGGTAGAGATGGGAGTGAGTTATGTGCCCGAGGCTCGAGTTGAAAAATCTAAAAGCTGCAAAAAAATTATCCTTGTTCACTTTTAATTTGCTAGGTGTTTTTGATAAAATTTGAACATTTTCACGTACTCACCTTTCCATCTCGTTGGTCTTTTGGATGAAAAATGTTTTGTTCTATAATGGCTTTTTGAATTTCAATAAATGTGATGTTGTTTTATCCAAGTTATGGTCTAATGTGTGAATTTTACTTTTTCAAGTACCCAAATTGCCTGCATATGTTATTTGTGATATGATAGAGTGAGGATGTAAAATGTATGGTTTCAATACACAACTAGACCACGATCCAATGGGAATAGAAACAAAAAAAGATTTTGTTCTGCCAAATGATGGTGATATCCAAAAGGCCTTTGACCAAATCCAACAATAATTCCAAAGTACCAGAGAATTTGAAAGTCAAGATTGTCATCCATTGTCCTAACGATGTGATATAATTGTTGCAAGCTGATCAAACTGTCTCTAGTGTTCCTTTAGTGATTTGATAAAATCAGGTGTAAACATCCTAGTTTGCCTGTTATCAAACCCAACGCCGAAAAGGGAACACAATCATTTGAGGCCAATTATCCCAGTGAAAAAGCTCTCAAATGTTGCAAGAAGGTCTCAATTTGCAAAGAAGACCAAGTTTAATTTTAAGCTCAGCTGCCCTTGAATCATTGTAAGTTCAATCGTCTATTTCTCAAAATGGGTAAAATAGTCAAATCACTGACCAAACAAGAAGCGCGGGTGCAAATATAGAAAAGATTTGAAGAGAAAAGAAAGGGAATGGATTGGTTCTCTCAAGGTTTCTGCTTCGGACTAATTTGGTGGGAAAATGATATTTTTTTTCTGATCAAGACTTGATGGATTTGAATGGAATCAAAATTTGTGAAAAGAAACATTGGTCATGGTATAGAAATGTAATGGAACCATGTTCCTCTGCAATCTGACTCAAAATCTCACAGAAAATCATATCGGGCATTGAAGGTACTCATTTTATTAATTTTAAATATTTTTCCCATTTTTTGGACTAAATTAGTTTTGCATGACTCAAGAAAACACAGAGCATGCAGGTGTATTAGAACCCCAATCATCAAAGCACCTAGAAATTTAGAAATACAAGAATCCAGTCGGGCAAGCCAATGAGACATTGATAAGATATTTTGGGTCCTCCCTTGAGTTGAAAGGCAAAGTCTCTTAATTAAAAATAAAAAAAAAGTCTCATTGAATCACCCCGAGGCATGTCGGGCCCTTCTCCTGAGTTGAAAAGTGAAGTTTCTAAATTCAAATAAAAGAATTTCCCCGAATCACCTCGAGACAAAACGCCTAAGCCGGGTGACTATAACCAAAAAGGGGAGAATAGAATTACGAGTCATCAAAGGTGACCAATTTCGTAACGGCCCAATTTCCCAGGATCGCCACTAGATTTCTCCTATAGAGAATTCTATCTCGAATTTTTTACCATTTATAAAAAAAATAGTATTACTATTAATTCAGCTTTGATACCACTCTGTGACGGCTCGATTTTCCAAGGCCGGTGAGAATGAAATGGCGATGAGAATTTTATTTGAATTTCTATTCAATTTGTAATGGTCGCATTAATTATTTACGGTTGAAAAATTGATTCGATAAATTAATAATCATAATTATCGTCATTGTATTTGTAAAATTCTCTATAGGAGAAACCTAGTGGCGGCCATGAGAAACCAGGCCGTTACAAAAAAAATTTCAGACTAAACATTTTGTTTTGGAAGTGTTGTCTTATCCACTATTGGGATCTCAAAAAGGTCAATAGCATGGATTGCCTTATTACTGGGTCCTCCAGTTTCCTACCAACTCGAATTAGAAATTCTTGTTGCTGAAAATTCAAAAACCATAAATGAGCATCCAGGTATGTTTATTTCCATGGAAAGGGCGTTTAGTGAACTGCGCAAAACCTAATCCTCGACGTAATATTAAGGTACTTAGGCAACATATAAAGGTTCGGTCATCTGAGAGTCAGCTCCAGCCGTAGGCTAGGCCTCATTTTATATATTTGATCTCTCATTTTTGCCCAACCATAAACTGTGGCATAATTTATACATCTGGACTTTTTTTTGTCCCCCCTAGCCAGAAGGACAAGGGCATGAGTGTCATTTTTATTACCCTAAATGATTCTCTAAACGAACACTTGTTCATCATGAATCTCGTCGTGTCATTTTCTATCACTCTAAATGATCATCTAAATAGACACGTGTTCTTCATAAGTATCGTTGTGAGTCATTTTTCAATACTTTAAACGATTCTCTAAACGAACATGCGTTCATCATGAGTCGTTTTTATTACTCTAAACGAACTTCTAAACGGTGGTATGGAAAACTCTAACTTTCTCAGATTTCAAGTCAAGATTTTTATTTTTATTTTATTTTTGTTTTTTGCGATCTTCTTCTTCTTTTTTTTTTTTTTTTTTTTTGGATTTTTTTAGAACTAAAACAATCAATTCATTTTTTTTCTATTTTTCTTATACGAGAAAGTAAATATGTATAGAAATGTAATAACAATACATAGTGCATAAAATAAAATTACATGAATAAAAGCGTGGAAAGACACATAATAGAAAATAAATACAAAAAAATAAAAGTGTAGAAAGGTGTGGAATAGAAAAATAAATATAGGAAATAAAAGCAAAAAAAGAAGTAGATCAGGAAAATAAATGTAGAAAAGTAAAATGGTTTATTCTAGTGGAATGTCCTTTTAAGTTTTGTCAAATTTTAAGTCATTCTTTTCAAACAGTTTAGACAAAAAATAAAGGTGTAGTTAGAGAGTGTTAAAATTTTACCTGGGTGGAGTGTTTCTTCTACGTTTTTTTTTTTCTTTTTTTTTTTTTTTCTTCTTTTCCTACTTTCCCTACTTCTTGGCAAAGTATAAATCTCCATTTTTTTCGTTTGGCCAAAATCCCCACTCAAATAAAAATAAAAATAAGCATAGCAAACCGAGCCCAAAAAAAAAAATCCCCAAACCCCCAAATTTTTTAACAAAACCCACCCCTGTTTTTCTTTCCTAGCCTTTTTTGTGGCCACCTCCAATCCCCATCCAGATTTTTCCTTCATTTTTTGTGTTTTGGACTCGCCAAAAAGACCCCTAAATAAAGGAGAAAAGGCTGCTTTTATAGGCTGCCCATTTGCCTAACCCATTGATTTTTACGTTTTTGATTTTTATAATATATACATAAATATATGTATGAATGATGTAAGGGGCTCCATTGCAGGCCTTTTTTTTTTTTTTTTTTTTTTTTTTTTTAAATTTGAATAATATCTCAAAATTGCACCCACCAAAACTTGATCTATAGACTATTTTCTTAGGAAGTAGAGCGTCTTACCAACAAATAACTCCTAGAACCTATATCATATTTTCCTTTTTCTTTCTCCATTCTTTTTTTCTACTCTTTTACTTTAATTTTTTTTAGAGTTTTTTATTATTTAGTCCCTATTTAAGAGATCATGTAGGATTCAGACATTTTTGAACTGTTCATTTAGCATTTAGACCTCAATTAAGTTTTTTGTCTTTGAGTAGACAAAATAGGAGGTAAAAAGACACATATACCCTTCTATCCCTTATTCCATGTTAACGTTAACTCTTTTATCAGTAACCACTCCACAATTCTCCCTCACAAATTAACAGTCCTCACTTCCCATCTCTGTAAACCCCACCACAACGTGTGGTTTTCTCTCTAGCTTCTGTGTGTGTGTAAACCACGTTTACTCCCTCTCTAAACCCTCCTCAAATGGCGACCAGATCTGACGAAGACCACCATTGAAACAGATGGCGGTTGGATCTGATGAAGACCACTGCTGAAACGGAGCACACCCAGGACCACCGTTGTTGGTTTGTTGTTTTTCATTTATTGATTTTAGGTTTTTTGTTTAAGGCGGTGTTTGGATAGTGTTTTCATTCTCTATTTTTCTCCATTTAGATCTGAAAATTCAGTTCAACGAAGACGACCAGCCGTTGGTTGTTCGATTCGGCGGTGGTGATCAATTTTTTTAGATTTGGAAAGTGGAAACCTAGATCTGGGTTTTCATGTTTTTTTTTGGTTTTTTGTTCTTGTTTTGGGTATTTTTGATGGTGTTGGTGTTTGATTCGGCGGTGATATTCAATTTGGGTGTTTTTTTTCTCTTTCTAGTTTTTTTTTCTCTCTCTCTCCCTCTCTTATCTAGGGGTGTGCAATGGTTTGGGTGCAACCGCCAAATCGCCCCAAACCGCCAAACCAACCCAAAAATGGAGCCGGCCGTTAGTAACCCGCGCATTGCACTGGTGCTAAAGCCTCAACCCGCGCAATGCACAGGTGGGGGGCGGGTTGCCCATTTTTTATAGCTGGTCAACTCGCCCCACCTGATTTCCATAACCTATTGTCCACTGATTCTTCAGTTCATCACTCTATTCACTCCATTGTTAGCTCTGCCTGCATCCCCGCCTTCTCATGCTTCCTTCCTAATTTGTGTCTTGCCCTAAATCTACTCGTTCATTTCCTAATTCATTCACTGAAATCCAATTACTTCCTAATTTGTTCTTTCCAAAGGCTAATTAAAAATTGATTCAAAGTTTCGAACCCTAAAATCCTAAATCTACTCGTTTATTTCCTAAATCATTAATCGAAATCCAATTACTTCCTAATTTGTTCTTTCCAAAGGGTAATTGAAAACGATTCGAACCCTAAAAGCCTATATTAATACCATAATCGATTATGCGCAACCTACAAATTCAAAGGCTAGAATTGGAAACAGATTCTTTCTTGAATCTTGACTTTTTACCTTCGTTCAGCTTCCAATTGCTTCAATTAGGGGTGCGACCTACAATTTTGAAGAGGAAGAAACTGAAGAACAGGTATGTTCAATTTTCTTTTTGTTTCTGATATTTGGTCACAGATGGAAAATCTGTCGTCATCCAATTTTATTCACTCATGCATCTGTTCATATTATGTTCTTAGTCTGTTCTAATCTTTGTCATATTATGTTCTGATTAGTTTTTAGTGTTTTCATATTCATATTCTGAGTTTTTGATGAATGAAGTTTTTGATCTACGAATGAGGTTCTTGTTTGATCTACAAATGAAGTTCTTGTTTGATGAAATTTTTCAGTTTGCATTCTTGTTTCTGTTTCATGTTTTTGGTTTTGTCTATGTTCAGAATAGTATAAACGAGAGCACAATAACTCAAATTATGTTTGCATTCTTGTTTCTATTTTATGTTTCTGTATGATCCTGATTTTTCTTATACATACAATTTGAGTCGCATTGGAGCACATTTGAAAATAACGGGGTGGATGACGATATTAATTATGTGATTTAAAAGTTTAGGGGTCAAATTATAATTTTCAAAATATTAAAAATTAGAATTGAGTTAATTTATAGCTTAGCTAAAAAGACGGGGGGCTTGGTGTAAATTAAATATTATATATATATAGAGAGAGAGAGAGAGAGTCGATGAAAATAGAGGGAAGAGAGAAGAGACACTTGGCCGGCCGTTTGATCACACACACATATCGCTATATATACATATACAGAGAGAGATACGGGAGAAGGATCGAGAAGCGATCAGAATGAAGAGAGAGAAAGAAGAGAGAGATGAGCTGTCGGTGGCAAAAGGGGGTGGTCGGCCTTTCGGTTTGAAACGAAATAAAAGTAGAAGAGATCGATGTTCGCGTGGGTGTATTGTGTCGGCAAAACCCAGTGGTGTACGTTCAGTGTGTCGTCATGGGTGTGTATGTGTCGATCGGTGTGGGTGTGTTTCTCCAGCAGTTGTTGCTGCTCCGTTGGTGGTCCATTGAATGAGGGTGTATGGTTGTGTGTTCCGGAGCGTGTGTGGGTGTCGCCGTCGGTTAATTGGGCCAACGGTAAGTGAGAGATAAAGAGAGAAAGAAGTGGGTTTGTCATGCATTTGTGTGCGTGTTTGTTGTGTGTGTGTGTGTTATGCCATCGTTCAGTTGGTCCGATAGTGGTTGTTTGGTGTGGGGTTGTTGGTGGTTGGTATAGAGGGTGATCGAAGTTGGCAAGAGGAGAGAGAAAGTGGTCGACTGAGCACAAAATAAAGCAGAAAAACGGCGGTTATTTGCCTAGGCGGTGATTAGCATCGCCTAGGCAGAAAAGCTTCAGTGAGAAGAAATTGAATCTGCTGCATGTTCGCTTAGGCGGTGGCGGGTCAGTGATTAAATTAAAGAGAGAAGAAGCGTCTTCGCCTCAACGGTGGGGAATTCGCCGCAGCGGTGTTGGCTACAGCAGGAAGCAGACGCAGAAACGAAGAAGGATCGGCAAAAAGAAAAAGAAAAAAAATCAAAAGGAAAAAGAAGGGAAAAAGGAAAAAGGAGAGAAAATACACAAACCACCCTAATGAAAATCAACATCTCATCTCGCGGACAGACGAAAAATTTGGGAAAGGTAGAATTCTGAACTCTACTAATATATGTATTTAATTGTATTGAATTGTCTCGTGGGCGATTATATGAAATTATTTGGTATATCTTTGTGGAAATCTTACCTGTCAAATTATATGAAATGATTTAGATGATGTGGGAATTATGTGACGAGCATGCTAATGTGGTTTATGTGTTAGATTTATGTGACGAGCATGCTTACATGGTTAATGTGCTATATTAACTAAATGCACAGATTAGAGGGGTTGGAGTTCTGCTGAGCGTAAGCTCACAACCCCACAGTGTTTGGTTGCAGGGACGGCTGGGAGAAAACGAGAGAAGAATTTCATTTGAAATGTCGAGTTGTAAAAATTGTAATTATTATTTATTATTGTAATCAGAAGAATTGATAAGTATGATTTTCGAAATTGTTTGTAAAATGTGTAAATTGTAATATACTGAAAAATTCGGTTTGATATAAAACGGTGTTGAGATAATCTGAGTTAATGAAAATGTTTGGAAATGGGGATTTAAATTATAAACCTGAGACTTTTAAATTGGTCGCCGTTGTGCAGAAAATGAGTGGATTGAATATAAAATAGATGATTGAATTTTTATTTGGTGATATTTAAATAGTGACTATTAGTTTTAATAATTTCCGTCATAAAATCGGTAACAAGAATTAACGCCATTAGTAATAAAATTTACCATATATTGTATACTGGGAAGTTGACGAGTCGGTTTTAGGATGGGAATTCTTAATAGGAGAAACCATACTCGCGGCCTTGGGAAACCAGGTCATCACAGTTTCTGTTTCTGTTTTTGTTCTATTTGAGTTCTGTTTCTGTTTTTGTTCTATTTGAGTTCCAGTTTGCATTCTTGTTTTTGTTTTATGTTTCTGTTTATGTTTATGTTTGTATTTTTGTTTCTGTTTCATGTTTTTGTTTCTACTTAATGTGAGTTCCAGTTTTCATTTTTATTTCTGTTATATTTTGTTCATGCTTCTGTTTTTTTTTTTTTTTTTTTTTTGTTTCATGCTTCTGATTTCGTTGATGCTTTTGTTCTGTTCAATTATACATTTTTCAATAAATTCAGTGTAATGCTTGATTCAAATGCACCATGAAATATTTATATGTTATTTTGCTTATCATGATCTATATTTTCTTTCAGTGATGAACACTACATTAACGGATGAAGCGAAAGTGGACAGTCTGAATGCGAATATTGATTTGGGCAGCTTTCCCCTAAAAGTACGGTATGTAAAAGAAAAAAATCTGCAGTGTGGGCTCATTTTGATCAATTTGAAATAGGGGGTGAACCGAAAGCTTCATTGTAAAAAAGTTTATAGTGTTAATCCAAAGCTTCACGGTACAAGTAGTTTAAGAAATCATTTGCATAATTGTCCTAAATATCCATATAGAGAAAACCTTAAGGGACAAGCAACATTAGGTTTTAAACCTAAAAAAAATTGGGGAAGAAGGTGGTCAACTTGTTGCATTAAGTTTTAACCGAGAGGACGCTAGAAAGACTCTTACGGAGATGATCATAATTGATGAATTGCCTTTTAGTTTTGTGGAAAATTATGGGTTTAGGAGGTTTTGTAATGCTTTGCAACCGAAATGGTTAAATATTTCTCGATACACAATTGCTCGCGATATAATGAAATTTTTTTATGTAGAAAGAGAAAACTTGAGAAATTTTTTGAAAGGTCGTAGGATATGTTTGTCTACGGACACATGGACGTCTATTCAGAATTTAAATTATATGTGTTTGACGTGTCATTTCATAGATGATGATTGGAAACTTGAAAAAGAATATTGAATTTTTGCATTGTTGACGATCATAAGGGAGAGACTATTGGTAAAAAGATTGAGGAATGTTTGCTTGAATGGGGAATTGAGGGGGTTTTCACTTTAATAGTGGATAATGGTAGTTCAAATAATCTTACCATAAAATTTTTACAAAAGATGACAAAAAATTGGCAAGGTACAGTTTTAGGTCACGAGCTTTTACATATGAGATGTTGTGCTCATATCTTAATTTTGATAGTGGTAGAAGGGTTAAAAGACTTGGATGATTCTATTCAAAGGGTTCGTGGAGCAGTAAGAAATGTAAAATCTTCGCCTAGTCGACTTCAATCTTTCTTGAAATGCGTCAATATATTGAAAATTGAGTCTAAGAGTATTTTCTGCCTTGATGTGCAAACAAGGTGGAATTCCACCTACAAAATGTTAGAGTTTGCTGGGATGTTTGAAAAGCCATTTGAAAGATTAGATGTTGAGGATCCTATATTTCGTGCTTATTTTCTTGAAAAAAAATATGAGTGATGTAACTAGATCTCCTCCGAATGATGAAGATTGGGTAAGAAGTCGTGCGTTTGTTAAATTTTTGAAATTATTTTATGAGGCAACGAAACGTTTCTCTAGTACTTTGTATGTTACTTCGAACTCTTTTTTCGATGAGATCTTTATAATTCGAAGTGCAATTGATCTCTTAATCTTGAATCAAGATAATGGGGTGGCTAAAATGGCGATGAATATGTCAAACCCCACCCCGGGCACCCGTCACCCGAGGCCGGGCTTGATGTCGACTTGACACTACTAACTCCATCAACGAGTATCCATCCATTCATCTATATATATATATATATATATACACATACATGCGCTACTATAATTTTTTTCCAAAAAAATAATAATACAAATATCCCTTTCAACATTTGGAAATATACCGGTCCCCAAATATTCAAAACAAAAATCACAAAAAGCTTAACCTTCCACGGTTCGCATATGACCGGCCCACCTCTAAAATGACACTACCTCCGGACTCTACCTAGTGCCAGTAGTGGATCCACTCCTAGCTGCAGCACCTGAAACCAAATATTTTATTTGTGTACTGTCTTCATAATATAAAAATATTTTATGGATCAAACACAATTGTCAAATACCACATTTCAAAATATATAGCATATAACCACATACCATACTGAAAACCAGTTCCACTGTTATCAGTGTAATAAGATAATATATCCAAACAACTGATCCAAGCATCCCAATATATAATAAAATATCGCACCCATCTTTTCCTACTAGCCATATGATCGTTTTTATCTCATAATCGGCAGTTACGACGGTACCGTAACCTATACAACTGATCCATCTAATGTGACTATCAGTGTCAGGTCTATTTATTATCCCCAATGGTGTAGGGGTACCACCCGCAGGATTTGCACTCCTGACGGGTCAATCAACCACCTGCAGGACTAATCCTCCTAACATGTCATAATAATCAACCACATGCGAGACTAATCCTCCTGACAAGTCATAATATAATCAACCACCTATAGGACTGACACTTCTAACGGGTTATAATAATTAACCACCTGCAGGACTAATCCTCCTGACAGGTCACAATATCAACAACCACCTGCAGGACTAATTCCCCTAACAGATCATAATATCAATAACCACCTGCAGGACTAATTCTCTTGACAAGTTATAATATAATCAACCACCTGCAGGACGTGCCCTCTTAACAGGTCAATATCATCCCGCAGGACATACCCTCCTGAAAGGATCAGACTATGGCATAGTCGGACAAAAATCACTTCCCACATTTAAAATCTACTTGATCCACCTAAGTCATAAAATCGTCCAATTTTAATAAACATTTTTCCACAATTTATACAAAAATATAATTTGTAAATTTACATAGAAAACAGTACACTCACCTCGATTTTCGCATTGCAAAAATATCGTCGTCAACAACTACCGAGACGCTAGCGCCTGTGAAAATCACAGCGATAGGGCCTAAATTAATATTTTATTTAAAATAACCCTAATATGCAATGCGTGACCCTAAAATGTACAATTTTCCCATTCCACAAATTTAATTATGGAAAATTATTATTTACCTCAATTCCCTACGTTAATATTCACTGTACCAAAATTATTAAAATTAACAGTTATAAAAATTATTATCACGATTACAAAAATTTAATGTTTATAATTTAATTTGACGAAAATAATAATTGACTGAAATTTTACCTGATCCGAATTTTTCGCCTGTCGAGAAGTTGATTTTTGATTTTTGAATATTTTTTTATTTCTCGTCACCGATCACCTACTCTGATCACGCCCACACACCCACGAAAACAGAACACACACGACGTCACACTCCCACAATGGCGACGATTGAACAACGGGCACACATATACACATACTCTCACACCCTATGACAGTCGGCCGACAACCGGCGGCTGACCACCCTCACTTACCTGAAATCGATGACGACACACACACACGATCGTCGTCGGTTGGACAACACACACACACACTGGACGACAAGCAACCACACACTCGCCGATGACCCAATGACACATAGTCGACGACCACCATCAACAGAACACCCCTATGCAACGAACGAGCAGAGAACACACACACACACGCACGTCGGTCACCATCAACGACACACACACACCATCAATCGAACAACATATACACATGCATGCCGGATCAAACAGAGGAACACACACACACAAAACATCCGAACACATACACATACTGTCGGCAACGAACACACACACATAGACGACAATCGAACAGCGACGCCACATACCCACGCCAAACTGCACACTGCCGACCAGACGACCGACTACCGAAACCCACACCCACACATGCCAACCGACTGGACACCCCGCCGACCCACTTCTCTCTCTCTTTCTATTTTTTTTTTCCTCTTTTTAGGTTGTAGTGAGTTGTGTACATGGATGTGTATATATATATACACACACATAGATAGTGGATTATGAGCTTGCCCCCATTATGCATTATATATATATATATATATATATATATATATGGTTAATTACGTTAATCCTCCTTAATTATCCTTAAGTTATTAGTTAAACCCAAAATTTAAAATTAATATTTTTAAAATTGCTAAGTGACCCCTAAATTTTTTAAATCAAATAAGAAATGGCACAATCTACCCCGTTATTTTCTAACTGTTCTAGAATGCAACTAAAATTATGTGTATGCAAAAGCTAGGGACTTACAACCCTTCCCCCCTAAAAGAAATTTCGTCCCGAAATTTTAGTTACATTGACCGAACAAATGCGGATATTTATCTCTCATCTCATTTTCTCGCTCCCACGTCGCTTTTTCCATGGAATAACTGCACCATAACACCTTCACCAATGGAATCGTTTTCGTCCATAACACCTGATCTTTACGGTTCAGATCTGGACTGCCTCCTCAACATATGTCAAATCCTTCTCCAATTCGATTGGTTGAGAAGTCAACACATGCGAAGGATTTGACATATATTTCCTAAGTATCGACACGTGAAAAACGTCATATAATCTGGACAATTCTGGCGGTAAGACAAGTCGATAAGTTGTCGTGCCGACCCGTTCTAGAATATTATATGGCCCGATATATCTTGGACTTAACTTTCCTTTCTTTCCGAATCTCACTATGCCCTTCCACGGGGATATACGCAAAAAGGCGTGATCACCCACTTCAAATTCCAACTCCCATCTACGTTTGTCAGCATAACTCATTTGCTGACTCTGAACAATTTTCAATCTTTCATGAATCACTTTTACTTTATCCGTTGTCATTTGGATTATATCCGGCATCAATAATTTTTATTCTCCTACTTCGGTCCAACAGACTAGAGTCCTGCATCTTCTACCATACAAGGCTTTATATGGTGTCATCTCGATTGCCGAATGGTAGCTGTTATTATAGGCAAATTCAATCAACGTCAAATGATCATCCCATCTACTAGGAAATTCTAAAACACAACCTCTCAACATATCCTCCAACGTCTGAATCGTACACTCTGATTGACTGTCAGTCTGAGGATGAAATGCGGTACTGAATTTCAACTTGGTACCTAAAGTTGTTTGGAGACTCAGCCAGAATTTCGAAGTAAATCTAGAATCTCTGTTCGGCACTATGGAAACCGGTGCACCATGTAACCAAACAATCTCGTCATTATACAATTGGGCATACTTATTAAGAGAGTATGTCGTCTTTATGGCCAGAAAATGAGCAAATTTAGTAAGCCTATCAACAATCACCCAGATGGAATTATGTCCCTTTTGGGTACGAGGTAATCTCGAAATGAAATCCATCGTGATATGCTCCCATTTCCACTCTAGGATAGGTAGAGGCTGCAATAATCCACTTGGACGTTGGTGCTCAATCTTGACTTACTAACAAATGAGACACCTGGCAATAAATTCAGCAATTTTTCGTTTCATTCCATTCCACCAATAGTATTTTCGCAAATCCCTGTACATTTTGGTACTGCCTGGGTACATTGCGTATGCTGAGCTGTACGCTTCCTCCAAGATATCCTTCTTCAGATTGGCATCATCAGGCACATATAGTCTATCTCCAACCATCAAAGCCTCATCGTTATCCCTGACACGATAGTCAGCTCTGTGACTATTTTTCACTTCATCTCGGATTTCTTCTAATTGGGCATCCGACTTCTACGCTTCTATAATACGGTCGATTAATGTCGGTCTCAAAGTCAAAGTCGCAAGCAACGTTGCCATCTGACCTACCGCCAACTGGACTCGCAAAGATCTCAACTCAGCATATAGATTAGTATGAACAACTTGAATGTGTGTAACCGAACCTGTCGGTTTCTGACTCAGTGCATCGGCTACAACATTCGCCTTTCCGGGATGATAGTATATAGTAGAATCATAGTCCTTGATCAATTCTATCCAGCGTCTCTACCTCAGATTTAGTTCCTTCTGAGTAAACAAGTATTTGAAACTCTGGTGGTCGGTGTATATCTCATAAGTCTCGCCATACAAGTAATGCCTCAAAATCTTCAAGACAAACACAATCACCACCAACTCCAAATCATGCGTCGGGTAGTTACGCTCATGATTCTTTAATTGGCAGGAGGCATATGCAATTGTGTGCCCATATTGTATCAGTACATACCCTAGCCTTTGGTGTGATGCATCACTATAGATCACAAAGCCACCACCTTCAATCAGAAGGGAAAGTATTAGCTCAGATATCAGTCTACTCTTCAACTCTTGAAAACTCTGCTCATATTTGTCAGTCCACTCAAATTCAGACTCTTTACAGGTCAAGCGAAACAACGGGGTAGCTATAACAAAAAATCCATGCACAAACCGACGATAATAACCCGCCAATCCCAAGAAACTTCGAACTTCGGTCACACTTTTCGGTCTTTTCCATTGAACAACGACTTCGACTTTCTTTGGATCCACCTGAATACCATCGCCTGAGATAACATGTCCCAAGAATACAACTCTATCCAATCAAAACTCATATTTACTGAATTTTGCATACAACTGCTTTTCTCGCAAAGTCTATAACACAATCTTGAGATGCTCTGCATGTTCTTCTTTATTTTGGAAATAGATCAGTATATCATCAATGAATATGATAATAAATTGATCTACATAAGGTTGAAAGATCCAATTCATCAAATCCATAAAGGCAGTTGGGGCATTCGTCAATCTAAATGACATAACTAAGAATTCATAATGTCCATACCTCGTACGAAACGTCGTTTTTGCCACGTCATTGTCTCTGACTTTCAACTGGTTATATCCTGATCGAAGATCTATTTTGGAAAACACCCTGGCCTTCTGCAATTGGTCGAATAGATAATCAATTCTAGGCAACAGGTATTTATTACGAATCGTCACCTTATTCAACTGTCTGTGATCAATACACATCCTCAGCGTATCATCCTTCTTCTTTACGAATAACACCGGGGCTCCCCATAGAGAAACACTAGGTCTGATAAACCCGTGGTCCAACAGTTCTTGCAACTGAATTTTCAATTCTTTCAGCTTGGTAGGAGCTACACGATAGGGTGGAATTGATATAGGAGCAGTTCCTTAAAGTAACTTGATAGTGAATTCTATTTCCCTATCCACTGGAAATCTTGGTAATTCCTTTGGAAATATATCAGGAAAATCCCTAACCACTGGAATATACGCCACCTGAACTTCATTCCGATTGGTATCAATTACATGCGCGAGGTATCCCTGACATCCCTTCTTTAATAATTTCCTAGCCTTCAAGACTAAAATCAAACTGACAGGGGTAATGATTCTGTCCCCCGAAAATAGAAACTCTGGCTTGCCTGAGACCCGAAAAATAACTTCATTTTTTAAAACAATCCACTGTAGCATGATAACTAGATAGAAAATCCATACCCAGTATCACATCAAAATCGTGAATACTTAGTGGTAGTAGATCTACTAAGAATTCTCTATCACCAATCCGAAGCGGACTATCTTTATACATACTATCTATCAACACTAACTCACCTACCGGAGTAGAGATAATGATACTATATGATAGAAAAGTAGGAAATTTACCTATATGCATCATAAAAGTTGCTGAAACAAATGAATGAGTGGAACCGGGATCAATAAGTACACGTGCATCTCTATCATATAAAGACATGATACCTGTAACCACATCTGGAGTAGCCTGGGCATCTTGTCGAGTAGTAGCAAATACACGACCTTGAGTTGGAGGTCTACCGACTGATCCTCTACTACGCCCCGGGACACTACTAGGGCCAACACTACCCGCACTGCTCGTAGAAGGCGCAAACGTGACAACAGATTGTGGATAATTTGAAGCTATATGACCCGGCTCATCACAACGGAAACATACGGGACTCGCCATAAGACAGTCTATGATAAAATGATCCGATGATCCACATTGGTAGCAAACAAATACCCCCGCCTAACTAAACGCCTGATTCCTCCCCGCCCCTTGCTAGCCGACACTTGATCTAGATATATTCTGTTGTCGCCCAGAGTATGACTGCCTTTGACCTCGGGTCCTAACGGATTGGTCAATCAATGGGGCCCGAGCAACTGGCGGTCGAGATATCGCTCCCCGAGAAGTGCAACCTGGATATCTACTAGGTGACTTGAATCTACTCCTTTTGTATTGTTCGCGACTCTCGGCCACTTCCTAAACATCTTTTTCTACTAATTTTGCCCTATTTACCAATTCAGTGTAACTCTTAATTTGTCTACTCATTAGCCTGGAACGGATTTCTAAATTGAGCCCTTTTTTGAATCGTCTGCATTTCGCCTCTTCTGTTTTTACAAGATCAGGGACAAAGCGGGACAAGGCATTGAATTTAACCCCGTACTGCTAGACGATCATCTTTTCCTGCTTTAAAACTATAAACTCTTCCTCCATTTGGAATCGATAGGATTCAGAAAAATATTTCTCATTAAACACTACAACAAATCGATCCCAAGTGATCTCTTTGCCTAGTACTGAAAGTAACTTCTTTATCTCCTCCCACCAATGTCCGCCTTCTTCTTTTAGCTGGAAGGTGGCAAGAGGTACTCGACTATCATCAATAATCCCCATGGCCTCAAATACATGCCCCACACCCCTTAACCAGTTCTTAGCATCAGCTAAACCCACAGTTCCTGTAAAAACTGGAGGATCCAATTCTTTGAATCTTTTCAGAAGTGCTGCCTGGGAAGTGGCTGTGTCAGTTTGGGATCTTTGGCATTCCATCATTTTCGCCTGCTGCTCTGTCAGTTGTGCAGCAGCCTGTAAAATTCTCTCAACGGCATCTAAACTTTCCTACGTCCTATCTCTCTGCCTCTGGGGTCCCGCACACCCAGAACTATCGTTTTCACGCTCCATATTCACTATCTAAAATAAAATTTAATAACCAACTAGGCCAAGAAATAAAATTTAATAACCAACTAGGCCAACTAGAAAACAATAGTATTTAATTTAATAAAGTAACTATCACTCGCATGCCGAACCCACCTATCGACATCCTATCTCAAGGTCCACTATTGACTAGACACACTGACACGTCTACAGAACCTATAACCTAAGCTCTGATACCACAAATGTCACACCCTAACCCGGGCACCGGTCACCCGAGGCCTGGCGTGGCATCGACTTGACACAACTAATTCCATTAAAGAGTATCCATCCATCCATCCATATATATATATATATATATATGCACTACTACAATTTTTTTTCCAAAAAAAATAATACATATATCTCTTTCAACATTTAGGAATATATCGGTCCCCAAATATTCACAACAAAAAACACAAAAAGATGAACCTTCCACGGTTCGCATCTGACCGGCCGACGTCCAAAATGACACTACCTCCGGACTCTACCTAGTACTAGTAGTGGACCAACTCCTAGCTGCAGCACCTGAAACTAAATATTTTATCGGTGTATTGTCTTTTTAATATAAAAATATTTTATGGATCAAGTACAATTGTTAAATACCACATTTCAAAATATATAACATATAACCGCATACCATGCTGAAAACCAGTTCTACTGTTATCAATGTAATAAGATAATATATCCAAACAACCAATCCACACATCCCAACATATAATAAAATACCGCACCCATCTTTTCTTACTAGCTATAAGATCGTTTTTACCTCACAATCGGGAGTTACGACGGTACCGTAACCTGTAGAACTGTGCCATCTAACGTGACTAACAGTGCTAGGGTCATTTATTATCCCCAATGGTAAGGGTACCACCTGCACGATTTGCACTCCTGACAGGTCAATCAACCACCTGCAGGACTAATCCTCTTGACAGGCCATAATAATCAACTACCTGTAAGACTAATCCTCCTAACAGGTCATAATATAATCAACCACCTGTAGGACTGACACTCCTAACAGGTTATAATAATCAATCACCTGCAAGACTAATCCTCCTAACAGGTCGTAATATCAACAACCACCTGCAGGACTAATCCCCCTAACAAGTCATAATATCAACAACCACCTGCAAGATTAATCCTCTTGACAAGTCATAATATAATCAACCACCTACAGGACGTGCCCTCCTAATAGGTCAATATCATCCCGTAGGACATACCCTCCTGACAGGATCAGACTATGGTATAGTCGGACAAAAATCACTTCCCACATTTAAAATCTACTTGATCCACATGAGTCATAAAATCGTTCAATTTTAATAAACATTTTTTTTTCACAATTTATACAAAAATATAATTTGTAAATTTACATAGAAAATAGTACACTCACCTCGATTTTCGCATTACAAAAATATCGTCGTCAACAACTACCGGGACGCTGGCGCTTGTGAACCTCATAGCGATAGAGCCTAAATTAATATTTTATTTAAAATAACCCTAATATGTAATGCGTGGCCCTAAAATGCACAATTTTTTAATTTTCCAAATTTAATTATGCAAAATTATTATTTACCCCAATTCCCTACGTTAACATTCACTGTACCAAAATTATTAAAATTAACAGTTATAAAAATTATTATCACGATTACAAAAATTTAATGTTTAAATTTAATTTGACGAAAATAATAATTGACTGAAATTTTACTTGATCCTAATTTTTCGCCTGTCGAGAAGTTGATTTTTTATTTTTTTTTTTTTTTTTTTTTCTGATTTCTCGCCGCCGATCACCTACTCCGATCATGCCCACACACCCACGAGAACAGAACACACACGACGTCACACTCCCATACCGGCGACGATTGAACAACGGGCACACACACACACACACACACACACACTCTCACACCTTGTGACAGTTGACCGACGATCGACGGCTGACCACCCTCACCCACCTGAAATCGATGACGACACACACACAGGATCGTCGTCGGTTGGACAATACACACACACACACACACACACTGGACGACGAGCAACCACACACTCGTCGACGACCCAACGACACACGATCGACGATCACCATCAACGGAACACCCCCATGCAATGAACGAGCAGAGAACACACATACACACATGCACGTCGGTTACCGTTGATGACACATACACACCATCGATCGAACAACACACACACCCCCCATTGATCGAACAACACACACACATGCACGTCGGATCAAACAGGGAAACACACACACATACAACGTCCGAACACACACACACACTGTCGACGACGAATACACATACACAGACGACAACCGAACAGCAACGCCACACACACCCCCACGTAATTGCCGGACAAACAAAACACCCCCACACACATACACACGCTAAACGGATGACACCCACGCCAGACTGCGCACCGCTGACCAAACGACCGACTACTGAAACCCACACCCACACACGTCGACCAACTGGACATCTCACCGATCCACTTCTCTCTCTCTTTTTCTGTTTGTTTTTCTTTGTTTTCCTCTTTTTAGGTTGCAGTGAGTTGTGTGCATGTATGTATGTATATATATATATATATATATATATATATATATATATATATATATATATATATATATATATATATATATATATATATATTTATTTATTAGGGATGGTCATGGGCCTGGGGGGCCCGCCCAGCCCGAACGGCCCGGCCCTATTTTTTAAGGGCCGGGCTTAGACAAGGCCCAAAAATTTTGGGCCCGACCCGAAGGATATTAAAATAAAATAAAATAATATATATATATATATATATATATATAAAGACACATACATTACAATACAACCATAATATTTGGAATATTGGTTTCTTTTAGAAATTGTAATTTTAATATTTCTTATTAGTTTGGTTTGTTTGGAATATTGGTTTGCCTTTAGAAATTATAATTTTAATATTTCTGATTAGTTTGGTGTTGAATTTTTTGTATTTATTTTTGAAATTTAAAAAAAAAAAAAAAATAGGGCCGGGGGCCCATGGGATGGGCTTTGGGCTTAGATTTTTCTTATAGGGTCGGGCTTGGGTATAGAATTAAGGCCCCATCACTGGGCCAGGCCAGGCTAGGGCCTAACATTTTTTTGTAATACACTAGTCTAAGCCCGGCCCGAATCCGGCCCATGACCATCCCTAATATTTTTTTATGGTTAATTACGTTAATCCCCCTTAATTATCCTTAAGTTATTAGTTAAACCCAAAATCTAAAATTAATATTTTTAAAATTGCTAAGTGTCCCCTAAATTTTTTAAATCAAATAAGAAATGACACAATCTACCCCGTTATTTTCGAAATATTCTAGAATGCAACTAAAATTATGCGTATGTAAAAACTAGGATCTTACAAAATATGAAATCAAAATTTGACAAGTACTGGAGAATGGGGACAAGATAAATGTTATTTTGTATGTGGCTGTTTTGTTGGATCCGAGGAAGAAGCTTTTATATATTCAATTTTGTTTTTCGAAAATGTATACTATTGAGATTGCAAATTTATTGATTGACAATGTGAAGCTTACTATAAATCGGTTGTATGAATGATATTCTTCTATGGAATGAGTAAGTACGCATCTCGAAACTAGGGGTGGAAGTGACCCAAATGGGAGTGGGATCTGGGATGTGATATCTACGTCAGTTATTATGGACTTAGATATTATGGATGAAAATCCACATAAGTTAATTACTTCACAATTTGAGAATTTTATGGAAGGAAAAATAGATATGGGGGACAAGTCCGAGGTAGAAAAATATTTAAACGAATTACCTGAAAGGACTAAGGATGAAAATTTTGATATTTTGGATTGGTGGAAGGTTAACTGTAGTAGATATAAAGTGTTGGCTTTGGTTGCTTGTGGTGTATTGGTTGTTCCTGTGTTGACTGTAGCGTCAGAGTTTGCGTTTAGTATTGGGGGACGAATACTGGATCCATTCAGTAATTCATTGTCTCCTCAAATGGTTGAGCGTCTTGTTTGTGCATAAAATTGGTTGTTATCTTCCGTTCCAATATCTCTTCATAATATAATAGATAAGGTCGAGTAATTTGAAAAAGATATCAAATCAGGTTTGTATTATTTAAGTTTTTTATTTTATATAATTCAATTTTTTATTGTTCATAATGTTGAGATGAGATTTACTAATTATTTGATTTAATTTTTGACAAGGTCTAGATCAATCGGCTTTAAGTTCAACAAGCGGACAATCAAGCACCATTACAATTTGTTGATGACGTGGATCCATACTCATTTGTTTCTATTTCTGTTTTGGTGATGAATGAAGTTTTCACTTTTCATGTTGATATTTCATGTTGCTTACTGTTTCTTGCTGTTGTTTCTATTTCTGTACATTAAATCTGATTTTATTTATTGCTGTTTCATGTTATTGTTTCTATTTTTTGACTAATGAATGAAGTTTTCATTTTCATGTTGTTGGTTTTGTTGTTTGTTGTTTCATGTTTCTATTTTTGTACATTAAATCTTGGTTTATTTCTTGCATTCTTCAAAGTAATAAAAATGTTATTAGCAATTCTTTTTAAGCAATACTTATTAGTCCAACCCGAAACTAATCTCAAACCACACATTATTGGGCGATTTACAGTTTGAAGTAGCCAACCCACACACTCCAACCTGCCCCAACCCGCACACTATTGGGCGGTCCATGGTTCAAAGTAGTTCTAACTGCATAATATCAATTTGGTCTGCAATTTTAGCCCAAACCATCCCAACTCGACTGCCACACACCTCTACTCTTATCTCTCTATCTGTAAACCCTCTTTTGTGCCTCCCTTTCTTCCTCCCGATCTGCAGCGGCGGCTGGCGGCAATGCGCAGTCTCATTTGTTTTTTTGTTTTGGATCCTAGTTCTCTAGCAACATAAACAAAGATTCCAACAAAGAAAATCAAAGATTCTGGCCACCGGCTACCATCGAAGGTCTGTTTTGTTTTTCTGTTTAGCTCTTTTATTTATTTATTTATTTTTGTTTGTGTGTGTGTGTGTCTTGTTTATCATTTATGATTTATGAGGATGGGGAATTTGTTGTTCGTTTTGATGGTGTTCTTCGGCGGTGTAGTTTAGCGGTGGTGATGTGCATTAACGTTAATGCAAACTCAACCCAAATACACATTCAGCTCAAAATGACAAAATACCACATATGACAATTAACGTTAACGCACACCAATTTTTAATTTTTGCATATATATTTTTCTGGATAATGCTTTGATGTGTTAACGTTAACACATGAGACTCTCAGAAAAAATGTATATTAACGTTAACGCAAACTCAAGTCAAATACACATTCAGCTCAAAATGACAAAATACCATATATGGTAGTTAACGTTAACGCGCACAAAACAAATGTATGTTCTAGAACGTTAACATAAATATTCAAGCAAAAAACGTTAGTACACAGAACCCCTAAAAAATAAAATATGTTAATGTTAAAACCCACAGCTCGATGACAAAAAATGCGTTAATGTTAAACGCACACAAACAAATTAGAAAATATGTGGCAACATGAAACACACAAAAAAATTATGAAAAATACGTTAACGTTAAAAAAAATATGAAAAATGCATTAACGTTAACATGCAAAAGAAAAAAAAAACATGAATTCAACAATATTAACGTGAATTTAAAATGTATTTTTGTGATGTAGTGTTTGAATAGTTTACTTTAACGTTAACTCACTGTTGTCCAATTTTGTCATATAGCATAGGACAAAATGACAGATTTGTAAATATTGCTGAACATAGTGGATAAAATGTAGAGACTTTTTTATTAACATTTTGTGGGTGAAGAAAAGTGGTCTTCAGGTCTGAATTCTAAACATATACTCAACAAAGGACTAAATAATAAAATCTCCTTTATTTTATGTGATTTTCAATTTTCGTCAATTCCATGAATTTTCGAAAATGCCAAAACTTTGGGGTCGAAATGAAAATTTCTAAATACTTTTGATTGCACTTATTTTCACCAAATTGAATTTTGAAAACCCGAATCGACAAAATAAAACATGATTAAATGTTCAAGACTTATTTCAATCTGATCAATTTAGTCTCAAAATAAATTTTCATTTTGACCCCAAAACTTTATTTTGATTTTTCGAACCTCAATTGGAGTTCTAATTCGAGTTTTTCAAGAATTAATCATTTGAAAAAATTTAATAGAATAAATTGAATTAAAATTTATCTCTTTTGGATGCCATTTTAAACTTTCTGAAGATTTTCAATTAAGCCACCTAAACTTTCTAATTTGACAAATTGTCTTAATTGACTTTTTTTATTGGGGGGCAATTGGAATTATGGGACTTTCATTTAACTTGTTTTGAGGTTAATTGAATGTTCTAAATATTAATTTAAAAATCTGAGTGCTAATATCAATCTTTCAAATTTCAATTTAGTCACAAAATTTTTAAAGGAACAATTTTGATTCAAAACCCTCAATTGGATAACCTTTCGAGTTACTCGGATTTTTGAGATATTAATTTAAATCTTAGAGACTTAATTTATTATTTCAAATATCCAATGAATCTGATAATATTTTCAATTACAAAATTCAAGTTTGAATTAATTCCTAAAACTTTTGAATCAGTCCTCCATTTTCATTTGGATATTCTCAAAATTCATGAATAATTGACTCGACAAAAACTATTATTTTTATTTTTATTTTTTGAAATGTCATGCATAAACAGAAAAATGGAGTATCTACAGTTGTTCCTCTTTGTCATATGAGTTTATTTGTGATGACAAAGATAGGAGACACAATTTCGTTCTGCCACCTAAGTGAGCCTAATGCAATATGGTGATTAGAGAAATTTGTAAAATGTGCCCCAACTTGCGGCTAGGGAAATGCATGCTTTGAAAGAAACTTATCTGGAAATCGACCCGAAAATCTGGACAAAAATATGACCGAACCCCTGTGGATTGCCTACGTACCTTGGAGAATCCAAAGATTAGGTCAAACGTAATTCAGCGAATGCCCCTCGCGGGGCCTGGTGATAATAATCACGATGAAGTCATAATGAACAATGTTTGTTTATAAGATCGTTTAGTGAAAATGAGATGAAATTGGCTCATGATGAACATGGTTCGTTTAAATGGGTAACTCCTGGCGAACGAAATTCATTTAGAAGGATAAGAAACAACTCACGATGAACAAGGTTCATTTAGAGAAATGGGAGATAGATGATGACGAACAAAGTTTGTTTAGAGGAATAGAGAATAACTAATGACGAACAGAGTCCGTTTAGAGAAATGTAAGACAATTTATGATGAACAAAGTTCGTTTAGAGGAAATAAGAATAACTCATGACGAACAAAGTTCATTTAGCGAAATAGGGGACAACTCATGATGAACAAAGTTCGTTTAGAAGAATAGAAGATAACTCATGACGAACAAAGTTTGTTTAGAGGAAATGAGAATAACTCATAATGAACAGAGTTTGTTTAGAGGAATGGGAGATAACTCATGGAGAATAAATTTTGTTTAGAGGAATGGGAGATAACTCATGAAGAACAAAGTCCTTTTAGAGGAAAGACTAATAGATATACTTCTTTGCTTGTGGCTGGGGTAAGGATGTCATGACCTGTAGTTAAAATGCCAGGCTTGCGGCTGGAAAAATGACAAATTTGAAGCATTAACAATAGGTAGACGTGACACAGTGTGCCCAAGCTTGTGGCTGGGGATAGGGGATAGAGCGAAGTATAAAATGTACCCCAACTTGCGACTAGGGCCAGTGTTTACTTCAAAGGTACCCCCAAGAATGGACACCTCATTAAGTCGATAAATGTGATAGAATGAAAAATTACTTTGATTATCCAACTCTTTTGGCTAGTAATAGTAATCTACGCATCTCAACTTGTAGGATTTCCTACAAATGATTAATCACAACATTTCCCAAAATATGAACAAAAATGGGCCACTATTGAGTGATCCTGTTCCCTTCCCCCTTTAATCGCAATCCCTCAAACTTTTTCTTGGGTATTGAGAGCCTTCTCTGCTTGGTCGATGTATGTTGTCCGAATTGATCTCAAAGTAATAGTAATGAGGCACCCTATGATCATTTTCACAAATCCCAGAAGGTAATTAATTTGAAGTCGAAAATCCTATTTCAACTCGGAGGCAGGGCCAAATACGGGTTACACAATTCTCACCAAATTGTCTTGGTTTGGCCTACTAGACTTAAGTTTCCCTTCTAGCTATTTAGCATTTTGGTGTTTGGGGTTCTGTATTCCTGCTTGCTATGTATTTCCTCAATTCCTGCAAAACCGTTTTAGCAACAAAGAGGCAAAATTTTGAAAAATTTACTAAAACAAGTACCTTAAACACTACGTATGATGTTTGCGAGATTCTGAGTTAGACTATTGAGAGTATGATTTCAATAAAGTTATGGACTATGTCTAATGTTCATTTCACATATCTTAACTCAAATTGAGTCCATCAGGTTCTGATGCGGAAGCTGCTAGTGGTTAATGAAAGTTGGCCCATTGTGAGAAAACAGAAGAGGACTCTTGAGCGAATCGATTTTCTCTCATTTAACTCTCTGTTCTTTTTTGTTTACTTTTTTTTTTTGCCATTTTTGCCCTCAGCGCCCTTTCGAGTTTTCATGGGTCGATGGTTTTTTTATTTTGCTACAATCGATCTCTGCAATTTTTTTGTAGTGCTCTTTCGAGTTCACCATGTTTTGGTCGTCCTTATTTTATTTTTTCCCTTTTTTAACCTTGTCACCTTTTGGTTAAGAGTCTAGGATTTTTATTTTTATTTTAATTTTTTTTTTTCAGGTAATCATGCTTGCAAAAGAAATTGGTAAGCAACTCATTTCATTAAGTAAAGTACCTTTTTTTTTTTTTTTTTAAATTTTTTATTTTTATTTTTTAGTATCCGAGTTTGTAGGTTCAAGAAATACATCACCATCCATATTTTGGAGAATAAGAGTTCCACTACTCAAAACTTTTTGGACTACGAAAGGGCTCTCCCAATTGCATGAGAATTTTCCTTTAACTTTATCTTGAAATGGAAAAATCTTTTTCATTACAAGCTTAACGGCTTAGAAGACTCGATGGCGTACCCTTTGTCGTGGGCTCTGGCAATACTTTACCTATAGCACTGACCATGGGAAATTACTGTCAATCGTTTTTCATCAATAAGGTAGAGCTGGTCTAGCCTCTGTTGTATCCACTTAGTCTCTTCAAGCTTAGCTTTCATGAGTACTCTCAAGGAAGGAAATTCAACATCGATGGAGATCACCACCTCCATCCCATAGACTAGAGAGTAGGGTATTGCCCCCGTTGAGGTTCGGGTCGAGGTTCGATAGGCCATCAGGGCATAGGGCAACATGGAGTCATACTCTTTATAATTGTTGATCATCTTTTGGAGGATTTTCTTGATGTTTTCATTGGTAGCTTCTACGTTCCCGTTCACTTTCTGGCGATATGGTGCTAAGTTTCGAAGCTTGATCTCGAACTACTGGCATATTTCTTTTATGTCCGAGCCTTTCAAATTCTTGGCATTATCAGTGATCAGGGCTTGCGGCAAACCATAGCTAGTCACGATATTTTCTTAGATAAATTGATGTACCATTTTCTGGGTTACCCAAGTCAAAGAAATTGCCTCTACCCACTTGGTAAATTAGTCGATCACTACTAGGATAAAACTATGACCGCTCAACGCCTTTGGAGTGATTTTACCAATCACATCCATTCCCCACATTGAGAAAGGCCAAGGGGTCACTAGGAAATAAAGTTGCAAATGAGGGATATGGACCAAGTTACCATGGATTTGACACTTAACATCTCCGAACAAATTGGACACAATCATTTTCCATTGTTAGCCAGAAGTAACCGATCATCAGGATGTTCTCTACAAGCATAAAGTGGCTCATATAGAGCCCGCATATTCCATTGTGGATTTCTTTTATCAACTGGACGACCTCTTTTTCACCAACATATCTCAGCAATCCTATGTCAGGAAATATCTTGCACAAAGTTTCTCCGCTCATGAAGAATTGGCCGGCTAGCCTTGGAGGGTTTTTCGATCCACTCCGGATGCTACTTCTGGGTATTCTCGATTTTTTAGAGAATTTTTGATATCATGGTACCATAGGTCTTCGGTGGGTCCGATCTCAAGTTCATAACAGTAGGTCGGTTGACGTTGAACCCAAATTACTATCGAGATTATGTCATCTTGTTCTTGGGTCAGCGAGATCATGGATTCCAATGTAGCCAAGGCATCAACAAAAGCATTCCAAAGCCTCGGGATGCTCTCAAACTTGATCATTTTGAATTGTTTACAGAGAACCAAAAGATGATTGTTATAGGCGATCACTGTTGGATCCGTTGTTGCACACTTATCAACCACTTGGTTGATGATTAGTTCTAAATCTCCATATACTGACAACTCTTTGATTTTCATGTCGATGGGCAACTAACGTCCCAAAATACACACCTCATGCTCTGCTCGATTGTTGGTGCCCTGAAACTTTAACTTAGAACCCACCGGATAATATTGCTTAGTTGGGGAAACGAAGACAACTCTGATTTTGGCCCCTCGAGAATTTACTGCTCTGTCGAAATACATTTTCCAAATTGTCTTATGTTTTTCTTCATCCACTAAATAGATTGAATCATCTAGGAAATGGATTTCTAAAGGCTGGTGGTCTGTTTTAACTGAACAACTAGCTAATTGATTTACTATGGCCTGACCTTTTACTGACTTTTGGGTCTTAAAGATGATGTCAAATTCCATTTACAATATTTGTCACTTCGCTAATTTTCCCGATAGGACCGGCTTCTCGAAGATATACTTCAGGGAGTCTATTCTGGATATTAATTAGAGTGCCAATGGAAGCATGTAATAATGCAATCTTTGAGCAGCCCAGGCCAAGGCATAATAGATATTCTCGACCAAAGTATAAATTTTCTCGTACTTCGGGAAACATTTGCTAAGGGAATAAATAGCTTGCTCATTCTTTCCAGATTCATCTAGTTGGCCCAGGATAGAACCCATGGAAGAGTCTAATACTGACAAATACAACAAAAGTGTAACTCCTTCTCGAAGTGGTACCAAGATAGGCAGATTGGTCAAGTAAGTTTTAATTTTCTCTAAGGCAGCTTGGCAATCAGAATTCCATCGTTCGTTACTCTCTTTTTGAAGTAACTTAAAGATAATGGCTTAATGGACCCAGGGAAACCCCAAATCTCCTTTTCATTTTTTCACGACGGCATTTAAATAATGGCTTGGGATTTTGTAGGATTGATCTCAATCCCATGGTGATTTACCATGAAACCTAAGAATTTTCTCGATGTTACCCTAAAAGCACACTTTACTGGATTGAGCTTGAGCTAATACTTTTGGAGTCGATCAAACATCTTCTTTAGGTGGTAGGGGTGGTCCTCATTTTCTTGAGACTTAACAATCATGTCATCAGCATAGACCTCCATCTCCTTGTGCATCATGTCGTGCAAAAGGGTTGCCATTGCTCTTTGGTACATTACCCCTGTATTTTTTATACCGAAAGACATTACCCTATAACAGAAGACTCACCACAGCGTGGTAAAGACTGTATTTTCTCAATCTTCTTCGCCCATTAGAATTTTATTATAGCCAGAGAATCCATCGAAAAATGAGTAAAGTTTACGACCAATGGTATTGTTGATGATGATATGGATGTTCGGCAATGAAAAATCATCTTTCATACTTGCTCGATTGAGGTCACGATAATCCACACAGACTCTAATTTTTTTAGAGGACTTCAACAGTGGAACAACGTTCGAAATACATTCACTGTAGTTGCACACCTCGATGATCCAGGCCTCAAATTGTTTTGTGATATCTTCATTGACCTCGAGACTGACGAAAGGCCTTAACTTCCTCAACTTTGGCTCGATGAGAATGCATCCTGGCTTTAGAGACAATTTATGGGTCACAATGCTTTTGTTTAGTCTCACCGTATTATTATAGAACCAGGCAAAGACATCCTAATAGGCAACTAAGAGAGTAGTTAGTTCTCTATTTTCTAAGACATTGAGTGTTGATCCAACTTTAACTTCTTTCAGGTCGTCCAGGGTCCCCAAATTTATCAATTATGTTTCATCCGTGTTGGGGATTGGCTTATTCTCATATTCCACAAAGGCTTGATGAATCTCGCCATCGTTTGAAAGAAAAGTGTATTTCTTTGTTTCTATTCCCATCAAGTTTTAGTATAGTGTTGTATTGAAATCATACCCATTGATTTCAAACTTAGTGGTATCACACGCATCATATATTAGTGATTCCGATAATTTGAAAAAGTAAAAATTTAAACATTGAAACCATAAGTTGGGATAGAGCAGAATTGCATTCATTGAGACAAGCCATTACAATGCAAAAATATTTTTCCATCCGGAAGGCTAGTTGATTGGAAATGTGAATACAAGATTTTCCCAATTTACCAAAATGCCTGGTGCACTAGGAAGACACATGAGTCCCACTTCTGTAGTTTTTTGGTTCTCTTTACTTTGATGTCAGTCTCGTAACTTGGGCATACCTCCTGGGAAATGACGTTCATAGCTACTTCATTAAGGGCTTTCTCATATTGAAATTGGAATCCCACTACCCTTTCTTCTTGCCTACTGGATATGAGAACGAGACCGGATGTGTGGGATTACTAATGGTTGATCACTTTGGCGTTCGATCTTACCGTCCCGGAAGAACTTGACCTTATTCTCTTTGGTGGGCTTATACCCTAGCCTGAACCTTCCTCTTTTCTCTTGAGCTCGATCGGCTCTGTTATTCCGTCCAGATTCTTTCTGAGTTCCTTTCTGGGGATGCATCCTAGAGACTTTACCTCCTTAACTGAGGAGATTATGACATTTGATAGTGACAAGACTAAGTCATGTCTGCCTTCCTTTATGATGGTGGTATTTACAACATCGAACACGTGATAAGAGGCCTCAACCTTTTATTTCTCCATTTTCTTTTCCTCGTCCTCCAATAGGATATAACGACTTATTACTTGATGAAAAAGTGCAATATCTGGGTTTGCCTTGATTACATACAGTGTATTGTCGATAATGAACTTGAGTCTCTGGTGCAGCAATGAGGGCACTACACCAGGGCTATGGATCCAGAGTCTTCCCAACAACGTACTATAAGACACCGGTATGTCCAGGTTAAACTGGATGGGGCCACTATAACAACCCGATTTCACAGGGTCGCCACTCGTTTTTTCTCTTTCTATGGAGAAGTAAGGGCTTGTTTGATAACGATTTAATTTTTAAATGCTAAAAATTAAGTACTTAAATTTTAATTGTTGAAAAATTAAGAAGGTTGTTTGATAAAATTGTACTGAAAATTTAAGTGCTAATTGTTTTTGTTTGTTTGATAAATACAAAATTAGAATGCTGAAAATAGTTTAATTTACATAACTACCCTTGAATTAAGATACATAATACCACAAACAATCACATTTCTCACATCAAAATCAACATAAAAACCAAAACTTGGAAGAGAAAAAAAAGAGTTAAGTACTACAATACTATGTAGGTCAAAGTCTCTCTCAAATTAGGGCAAACATCAAAGAGGCTCATCACACCGAGAAACCGTTCTTTCGATTTCTCTCCATCAAATCAAGAGCTTTTCAATAGCATTCTGTGCAATTAAAACAAAGCATGATTCAAAAACAAACCACAATGAGATAATGCTCAATGTATAATACACAAATGAAGAATTAAAATTGAATCTTACGTCGGTTCTCTTTTACTTTTTTGGGATCTTTCTTTCACACTTATGACATGACACATCCACATCCAACGTGGGATAAACCCAACATGAAAGAGAGGGAGGGAGAGATGAAGCATGGCATACCTTGTGTCTCTTGGCACAAAGATAAAATGCAACAGCAGTAAAAACTGGTTGAGTGAAATCAGCACTTGCTTGACGAAAGGGTGGCAATGATGCAAGAAATCAGTCCTAATATCTGAAAATCAAAGATTCAATAATTCAAATTTCATAAACGATTTCTATCACATGAATATACAGTCCATACTACTAGGTAATATATATTTATCATAAGCATGGAATGTTAACTTACAAAGATAAGCCCTTGTGGACGAAAGGTATAAATCGAATACATCCGAACTGAATCTTCCACTCTCTAACGTCAAGTTTGTTCCTCCAATAACAAGAACCATAAGAAAGGCCAAATTCAATCTTGAACAAACAAACAAACAATCAATCAAGTATATTTTAAGCTCATAATCTCATATACAAGAACAAGATGATTATATAAAAATTCAATTGGTTATAAAGAGTATCAGAGACTATAAAAACAGAATTCAGATCCATGGTGAACATGAATATTCCTGGATTTCTGCGCAGGGTTTAGGGTTTTAGGATTTAGGAATAGTAGAGAGAAACAATTTTGGGAACAAAAAACAGTAAACAGAAACAACCACATATAACTCCATATAGTTATCTTTGAAATTATCCAGGAAATAATTTAAAGCAATATAGAAGGCCTCACCTTCGTATCCAGTTGAGAAAAGCTTTCCATAGATCCATGGTGAAGAGGAAACTCGAAATCAATAGAGTGATCCATGAATCTCCCTCTCTCTCTCTTCCATTTGATCTTCGCTCGCTACTGTTCACCGCATCTACATACAGAAAACGAATGATTTATTGGAGAAAGATCAAATAACGAATAATCTCCAAGAAAATCGACAAGATCTTACAAGAGAATCGCGAAAGGAAGTAGTGATTCTCTCGCTATCTCTTCCAATTGATCTTTGCTCGCTACTGTTCAACATATCTACGTACAAAAAAAACAAATGATTTATCGGAGAAATATCAAATAAACAATCGGATTAGCAAAAATCTCCATGAAAATTGGCGGGATCTTACAAGAGAATTTCGGAAGTAAGCAGCGATGTTCCGTTGCGTAGACCAATCGAAGGGATTTTCCTCTTCGTCGCCGCCTCTTCGTAGCTCATGGTCGCCTTTGCTCTCTCTTCGATGGATCTGGACAAATGAAAAAATGAACCTAACCCTAGGTAGGATGAAGGGTAAAATGGTCAAATTATATCTTTTTTAATTTAAAAAAAACTGAGCGCCTGCTGCAAAAAAAAAAAAAAAAAAAAAAAAACAGGGGGTGTTTACTAAATTTTTAGCTTAATTTTTTAGTTAACTTAATTAATTAAGTAATTTTAATTACATTTGTCAAACACACTTAATTGATTAAATACTTAATCTACTCAGTTTTAAGTGCTTTTTTTTTCTTTTTCTTTTTTTTTTTTATCAAACATGTCCTAAGTAAAAAACAAACCACTTTACCACCATGATTCCGCTGCGTCACTCTAATAAAATAATAATATATTTTACTAACTCAAATTTTTTTAACGATTATACAAACTGACTATTCCATAACAAAACTACAAAAACTCAAACACTTCTTTATCAACATTTGTCCTGACAACCTTAAAAGCTACAACATTCTCTAACCCTGCCTAACGTCAGTAGTAGACTCGTCTCTAACTGGAGTTCTGAGACCAATTATCGGTGTATTGTCTTCATAATATAAAAATAATTTATTGATCAAGTGTATTTAGCAAGATTCACTTTTCAACATAATATACCCACAAAGATATTTTTCAAATCAGAATATAAATACATAACAATATTAAATTTCTCAAATATCATTAACGAATAGCAACTGAATATAAATCAACCAATCAAATCATTCTTATATAATAAAATACCATAAACACATTTTTCTACTAGCCATTGGATCGTTTCACCTCATGATCGGAAGTTGTAATGGTACCGTAACCTGTACAATTATGCAATCTAAGGTTTCTATTAGTGTCACGGCCATTTAATATCTCTAACGGTAGAAGCCAACGCGTGGTATAAACCACCGTATCAGAATGATAATCATCATCGTCAACAACAACAACCATAACAACAACAATAACAACTATAATAATCACCTGCAGGACTTGACCTCTTGTTAGATCACAACACAACAATATCCCGTAGGACTTTCCCTCCTATCGGGATCAAATTATGACATATAGGTATGATAATAAAAATTAGTTCCCATATTCAAACTTTTTACTGGATCCATCCAACGTTATAAAACAATCACTTTTAAATAAATAATTTTTTTTTTCATAATTTAATACGAAAATATAATTCGATAATTTACCTAGAAGGCAGTACACTCACCTTGATAATCGCACTGCTACTTTGCTACCACTGAAAATTGACGAAGTCGACCCTACTTGTAAACCTAATCACTATAAAGTCTAAACTAAGAATTTAACTAAATACTCTAATATACAATGCGTGACCCTAAAATGCATTACTTCGCAACCTCAAAATATTTTTTTTCCTAATTTATATGAAATTTACTAAAATCAAACAGCTTTTGTCCCTAAATTAATATTAGTTGTTCAAAATGGGATATCATGACTCCACTTTAAAATTTTACCAGTAATTTAATTCTTTTATATATAGAAAAAGTATTAAAAAAAATTAGTTAATGAGATATTAAAAATCCTATTCAAATTGATATATATATATATATATATATGCAAAACGGAAGCAAAATGATTTATGTTCCCAAAAACTAAGAACATAATTTGAAGAGGAATAATTCAACAATATACCAATGAAATTGTTCCCAAAAATAAAATAAAATTAGTTTCTTGATAATTTCTCCACAACAAGTCTCTAATAGGAGTATGAATGAATGAGAAAGTCAAATCCTCGTACATACTATTCAAGCCAAGATTTAAGGTTCATGAATTAATGAGAAGTCCAACCCTCTTACCCAAGAGTTAAGGTTCATGTCTAATCCTACTTTTTTTTTATTCATTCAAGAGGCCAATACCATGAATCATCTTGCCATTGTTTTGGTGGCTTAATATGGCAAGCACACCTAGCCTCCCTTGGTGCATTGATATGGCACGTGTTCTTGCCATATATAGAGAGATTTTGTTTGATTCTAAATTACATCATCCCCTCTCAAAAGTTATAAATTTCTATTTAGACCCAAAACAAAATAAAAGTTAACATTTTTAACTAGCAATTGCCCCCTAAGGTTTATAAGATTAAATTAAAATTAACATATTAACCCCTAAAAATTTTAGGTAAAATTTAAATACCGCAATAAACCCCATTAGTTTTCTAAATGTTCTAAAATGCAACTACATATATACATGTACAAAAGTCGGGTATTACAGCCAATCTCAATCGGCAAATCAATTTCCCTAAAAGCATTTTTTTCGTTCAATCAAAAGCCCAGACTATTGTATGTCCGAATGTTAGCCAAATCAATCCCCATTTCTTCCAGTATTGTTATCGAAATAATGTTCAATGTCAATCCATTGTCAATTATTACCCGAGAGATGAGCATCCCATGACTCTCCACTGTTATGTTGAGGGGCTTGTTGTGACCGGTACAATCTTCATCAATGCTGGCATAAGTGAAAGTAATAGTGTTCGATCTTAGCATCTACTTGATTAACGAAACAAACTTTCCCGTTGGGGTTGTAGTCAGCAAGTGGCTTCGTTCAGGACCTTTAACTGTTCTCGTTGGTGTACTTTAGAGGACAACAACAACGATAGTATCAAATTATGTGTCGGGGCTTTGCTCAATTGCACCACAATCTTATATTCAGAATTAGATAGAGATATTTTGTTTGATTCTAAATTAGATCATCCCCTCTCAAAAGTTCTAAATTTTTATTTAGACCCAAAAGAAAATAAAAGTTAATATTTTTAACTAGCAATTGCCCCCTTAAGGTTTATAAAGTCAAATTAAAATGAACATATTAACCCCTAAAAAATTTAAGGTAAATTTAAATACCGCAATGAATCCCATTATTTTTCTAAATGTTCTAAAATCCAACTAAAGATATACATGTGAAAAAGTCGAGTCTTACAATCTTTCCCCCCTAAAAGAAATTTCGTCTCGAAATTTTAGGTATCTTAAATGAATAAATGCAGATAACATGAACAACAATAAATATAATTTAGTGTTTGATGTATATGTACTACTGATGACTCTAAACTCATGTCCCAACTAGACCATACAACTTAACGACTTATCCTATGGTCCACTACTACCACAACACTCACCGAGTCTACATAATTTATAACCTAAGCCCTAACATCAACTGTAACGACCTGATTTCCCAGGGTCGCCACTGGGTTTCTTCCTTTCTATAGAGAAGTAAAAAAAACACAACAACATCCTATTCAAATTAATATTATATATATCGATCCTATAGCTAGTAGGAAAACATGTGGAATAAACTACCATATCGGAATGATAATCATCATCGTCAACAACAATAACAACCACAACAACAATAACAGTCACCTGCAAGAATTGTCCTCCTGTCAGGTCACAACACAACATCCCTTAGGACATGCCCTTTTCACATTTAAATTTTTTACTTGATCCATCCAACATTATAAAACAGTCACTTTAAAATAAATCATTTTTTTTTGTAATTTAATATGAAAATATAATTCGATAATTTACCTAGAAGACAGTACACTCACCTTGATAATCACACTGCTATTTTACTGCCACTAAAATATTGATGAAGTCAGCCCTGCTTGTAAACCTAATCACGACAGGGTTCAAATTAAGAATTTAACTAAATAACTCCAATATATAATACGTGACCCTAAAATGCATTACTTTGCAACCTCAAAATATTTTTTCCTAATTTATATGAAATTTACTAAAATCAAACACCTTCTTTCCCTAAATTAATATTAGTTGTTCAAAATGAGATATCATGACTACACTTTAAAATTTTACCAGTAATTTAATTCTTTTATATATAGAAAAAGTATTAAAAAATTTAGTTAATGAGATATTAAAAATCCTATTCAAATTAATATTATATATATATATATATATATATATATATATATGCAAAACGGAAGCAGAATGATTTTTGTTCCCAAAAACTAAGAACATAATTTGAAGAGGAATAATTCAACAATATACCAACGAAATTGTTCCAAAAAAAACAAAAAAATTGGCTTCTTGATAATTTCTCCACAAGAAGTCTCTAATAGGAGTATGAAATATGAATGAATGAGAAAGTCCAATCCTCCTACATACAATCCAAGCCAAGAGTCAAGGTTCATGAATTAATGAGAAGTCAAACCCTCCTACCCAAGTGTTAAGGTTCATGTCTAATCCTACTTTTTTTTTTTTTAATTCATTCCAGAGGCCAATACCATGAATCATCTTGCCATTGTTTTGGTGGCTTAATATGGCAAGCACACCTAGCCTCCCTTGGTGCATTGATATGGCACGTGTTCTTGCCATATATAGAGAGATTTTGTTTGATTCTAAATTACATCATCCCCTCTCAAAAGTTATAAATTTCTATTTAGACCCAAAACAAAATAAAAGTTAACATTTTTAACTAGCAATTGCTCCCTAAGGTTTATAAAGTTAAATTAAAATTAACATATTAACCTTTAAAAATTTTAAGTAAAATTTAAATACAGCATTGAACCCCATTATTTTTCTAAATATTCTAAAATGCAACTAAAGATATACATGTGCAAAAGTCGGGTATTACAGTCAATCTCAATTGGCAAATCGATTTCCCCAAAAGTATTTTTTCTCGTTCCATCAAAAGCCCAGACTATTGTCTTTAATGGCCGAATGTTAGCCAAATCAATCCCCATTTCTTCCAGTATTGTTATCGAAATAATGTTCAATGTCGATCCATTGTCAATTAATACCCGAGATATGAGCATCCCGTGACTCTCCACTGTTATGTTGAGGGGCTTGTTGTGACTGGTACCATCTTCATCAATGTCGGCATCAGTGAAAGTAATAGTATTCGATCTTAGCATCTGCTTGATTAATGAAACAAACTTTCCCGTTGGGGTCGTAGTCAGCAAGTGGGCTTCGTTCAGGACCTTTAACAATTCTTGTTGGTGTACTTTAGTGGACAACAACAACGATAGTATCAAAATATGTGTTAGGGCTTTGCTTAATTGCACCATAATCTTATATTCAGAATTCTTCATCGCCTTTAAGAAATTTTGGGCTTTTTGGTCCGTCACGGGTTTCTTCAGGGCTCCCTTGGATCTTTTTGAAGGACTTGGGTCAATTCCTGTGGGGTGTATACTCTTCCCGATCGAGTTATCCCTCTACTTTCTCTAGTTGAGATTGACAATGCTTTGCCATCTTTTGTTTTTGCAACTATTTCATAATTCCAGGATACCTTGTTCAGAGCCTTCATAGGACATAATGGCAAACATTGACGCTTTCCCATGACACATCCTAAAGTGTGAAGCCAACAAGGACACAATGGCAAACATTTTTCCCAATAACACGTATCATGTCAATGGGGGAATGTAGAAAGATCTTGACCTATTGTTAGGAAAATATAAAATCAAAAGACATCCAATCCATAAAAGTAAATATATGAGAAAATATATTGATTCAACTTTTTTATTATTGAAGAAATTATTTAAAAAATAAAACAAGGCATTTATATATTATTCTTGACAAGGTAATTAATTATACTAGATGCATTCAAAGTAAGATGAGACATAACTTTGTTTATATTGCCTAAAGGTGACGGAATAGGAGAAACTAGCGGTGGTTCTTTGAATAAATCCTCACAATCAATTGCGTAATCAGACATTCTAGCTATTGTTGACATTGCATTCCAAAATTGGTTGGACGCAAAATATTTCATAGCCTTAGAGACCCCACAAACAAGGTGATCGTAGTCTTCAGAGGAAAAACTAAGATAAGAATGAAGGGTTGGATTAGTCGTTTGAGCAAGTAACTTCTTCACTTGGGCAAATTTTTCTTTGCCCTTGGTCATTGATGCATCAAGCACGATGCTGGCAAGTCATTTTATATCAGCACCAGAAATTCCGAGGATTCGATCTTAGAGTTAACACACAAAGGTTTAAATCTTTTGTTATCTTGCAAATATCTTGTATCAAATCAGCGGAGGATGAACTTACAATAACAAAAAGGAGAAACAATCTCATCCATGATGGAGCAACCATTTCAATCTTTTTTAAGATTTCGATTTGGTTTTCCTTATGCACACAAATGAGGGTGTGGAGGTATAAATAGTACCCCTCTTTGTGTTAATTAATGTCCACAATCATTTAGTGTTGAAGTAGTTTTTGACCGCCCATCACACTATAGGAACTGGCCATGCCCGAAGTCTTTATCTTAACTGCAAGGAGGGGGATGCCGAAGGCAGCGCTAGTGATTGGATTATATTGAATAAAGGTATAAATGATTGTGACAATATATTGAATAAAGGTGTAAATCATTTAATGAATGTGATAATATATTGAATAAAGATGTTCAGATTTGCGCATCCATATCATAAAGATGTTCAGATTTTGTTACCAAAAGTTCCATGTTGAAAATTTATCTATGAGAATGGAATTCTTATGATATTTACAAATTCTTATGTTAATTATTAGAATAAAACCCACCAAAAATTATAATATTTTTCAAATCTTATTTCCTTTTTTTTTGGGTTTTTTTCTTCCCCAAATATCATTTAATGAAATGATGGGAACAAATCGATGATGCTAACTAATTCACACATGAGAGTTACAGTCTCAACTCTTTTTTCCAAAATTGAATAATCTTGAGTTTTTTCCACCATTTAATTTCTTCTAAAATTGAATGAATACAATTTATTATTTTAGTTGACCTAAATGGTATTAAAAAGACTAAGCTTGATATTAATAGATAGTTAATTATTTTTATTCATAGGTTGATGTCATAAAACTCATTAAATTCGTTTCTTATTATTTGTAACAATTATAAATGTGTTAAGTGTGTTTATAGAAAAGTACATGAAATATATAAAATCTAATCAATAAAACCGAATAGAATTCAACTGACATGTATTTTATTCCAAAACAAGTAAAATAGATTTCTTAATAGGAAATTAGTATGTTTTCCTTCAAAGAAGTTACTTACAATTTTCTATCATCAGTTTAAATTTAAAAAAAAATAAAAATATCTTCGAATAAATTTTTAGTCCTTCAGTTAACATTAACTATACTGAATTTATTGAGATAATGTTTACTAGATGTGAAGTTTGTATTTGATTGCATCTATACTACATATAAATGGAGAGTTGGAGAGCAAAGGGGTGGTTATTTTTGGTACAGAAATAACTACCTCTCCTTGTTTTACATTTTCACTTTTTATCTGACGCGCGTCGATTTTTCGAAAGGAAAAAAATATTAAATAATAATTAAGCTTAAGGAGAGGAGTTTTTAAAGCGCCGATTTTCTCAAAAAATATATTTAGGCCGTTTTAAAAAATAAGAAGTCACCACCTAGCATTGGGTTTAAATGGTGTGCTAGGTCACTGAATTTTTAGAAAACAATTTAAAAGATCGAAGTAAAAAATTGACTCCAAAAAATACGGTCAAACCAAAGATTCATTTAAAGACTCGGGAGTCGGTTACACTCGGGAAAGGTGTTAGGCACCCCAAGATGCCCATCCGAAAATTGTACCTTATGTCCAATTAAGTCCAATTAGTTTAGTTCGAGTGTTTTATTTTATTTTGAAATCATTCCCTTCTTATAAAATCTTTTTGGTATTTTTCACAAATAAGGTGAGACAAGTTTTTTTGGATTTTTGGGAATGTTCCCCCGGTATAACCTCTTATTGAATATTAAGGATTCGACAAGAATGATCCCCGGGGGATTTTATGTATGTCTCCGAGAGACTTCTTTAATTTAAATAGGCAAACTAAAATAGATGCATGAGATGTGAAAATATGGATGCAAAACTAACACCTAAATAAGATTTATTTTATTTTTATGTAAGAGTGACTAAAAAGAAACTAAATGATTTAATTTAAATATGTTAATGCAAACTAATATGAATACGGGAATTGAATAAGGAACACTACGTGAATTAATGTGATTATGCGTGACAATGATTTAATTAAAAAATAGAAGTGGTGCACATATTATGACTAGATGTGAAAAAGAAGCGTGGATTCATAAAAAAAAAAAAAAAAAAAAAAAAAAAAAAAAAAAAAAAAATGTAAAATAAAAATAAAACTATATGTATAAAAACTGTAAATGGTGAAAGTATCTTAAATATGCCGTCTAAATGATACGAGAAATAAACATGCTAAGCGGATGCAAAGAAAATCTACTTTGAGTTTGCCTGATTAATTTAAAGAAATTCCGTTTTGAAATTCCCTCAAATTTTATGGATAAGAGAATCGAGGGAGGTTCGCGGAAACAATTTAATTGAAATTAATCTGTTTGATACTTTAAAAAAAATTCCATGAAAAAATTACCGAGATAAGAGATTTCCTAAAACCATTTGTTTCTAAATTCCACTCGAGTCGGGGAATGGAAATGAGATCACGGAAAAGTCTCCCTCAATTTATCGAATCGTCGGATTCACTTTATAGTTCGCAAGGATTAATTTTCACAAATAAAAGATTTTATTATTTTATATATATATATATATATATATATATATATATATATATATATATATATATATATATATATATATATATATATATATATATATATTTAACTTTTTTAGGGTTTTAATAACAAGAATAAAAATAAATAAAGAAAATACAGAAAAATAAACAACAAAAATATCATTCACCTAACGATCGGGGGTTGGGTTTAAGCACAAGAAACCTACCCCGACGTTTTTATCGGATTATCGAACGACTTTCTTTCTTCTTTTTTTTTGTATTTATGAATTTATAAACAAAACAAAACAAAATAAATAATGAAAATGTCATTCACCTAACAATCAGGGTTAAGTTTAAGCACGAGAAACCCACCTCGAGTTTTTCATCGGATCATCGGACGACAATACATAAATAAATAAATAAAACTTGCAAAAAATTAAATTTCAAAAAGAATAAAATAAACTGAAAGAAGAATTAAAAATTAGAAAAACATACATGTTCTAGGCCAAAAATCTCGATACTTGTATTTCTCTCTCTCGCAGACAGCTTCTCGAATAGGCTTTGAGAATCACTCTTCTTAAGGGGGTGACTCCTCTCAATTTTTGAATGAATAAAGTGGGAGGAGGAAGGTCCTATTTATAGGAGAAGATTGGGCGTGAAAAACACTTTAGGGGACCCTAAAATTAGGTCTGGCCGCCAAAACCCAGTCCAAGTTAGACTGGGAAAGGGTAAAATAGGTAGAAAATGGCAACATTAGTCCTAGGGTTCCGGGTGCGTGAGAGAAGCGCACTTGCGCACCGCCTTTAGTAGTCGGCGACATGTGGCAGGAGATAAGCGGCTGCTTTCCAAATTATTATTATTATTTTTTTATGTGCACCAGCCGACAAGGGTGGGGCCCCACCACCCCTCTCTCTTCCTCTCTCTCTCTCTCTTTTCGCTCTCTCTTTCTTCTCTCTCTCACCGATTTCTTCATCTCCTCTGTCTCTCTCTCTCTCTCTCATTCATGGTTTGGGACCCAACTTCCCCTCTATTCCAAATCACTCCCCTCATTTTCCTTCTTTTAATTTCAAACCTCCATTTTCTTCTTCTTTCAATTTCAAACCCTTTTATTTATTCCATTTTCCTTTTCTCCATTTTTTTTATTATTTTGGAATAAATGAAATAAAACAAAATTAAACGAAACAAATTCCACTATAAAATAAAGTATAATTATTTTTATTTTTGTGGGACGGTCAAAATGTCGTGTCTATAGTTGTCCCTCTTTGTCATGCGAGTTCCACTTGCTTGACAAAGATAAAAAACCATGTCGTTTTGATCGTCCCATTTTTTCAAAGTGAATTTTTTAGCAATAGAACAAAAATAAAATGACTCATGATGATACTAATGACGAACATGCGTCCGTTTAGAGTAATGAAAGAAAGATTCATGACGAACAAATTTCCATTTAGAGGATCGTTTTAGAGTAATGAAAAAAAAAAAAAAGACTCATGACGATACTCATGACGAACAAGTGTCCGTTTAGAGGATCATTTAGAGTAATAAAAGAATGACTCATGACGATACTCATGACGAACAAGTGTTCGTTTAGAGGATCGTTTAGAGTGATGAATAAAAAAAAACTCATGACAAACAAATGTCCATCTAGAGGATTGTTTAGAGTGATAGAAAATAAAGAATGACTCATGACGATACTCATGATGAACAATTGTCCGTTTAGAGGATCGTTTAGAGTGATAGAAAATAAAAATGACTCATGACGATACTCATAACGAACAAGTGTTCGTTTAGATGATCGTTTAGAGTAATAAAAGAATGACTCATTATGATACTCATAACGAACAATTGTCCGTTTGGAGGATCGTTTAGAGTAATAAAAGAATGACTCATGACGATACTCATGATGAACAAGTGTCCGTTTAGAGGATCGTTTAGAGTAATGAAAAAATGGACCCATAACAATATTCATGACGAACAAATGTCCGTTTAGAGGATCGTTTAGAGTAATGAAGAAAGACTCAAGCCCCAACCCTCTTGGCTGGGGGGGACAAAAAAAAGTTTAGAGATATAAAATATGCCCTAACTTGTGGCTAAGCAAAAATGAGAGAGCAAAGATATAAAATGTGCCACAGCCTTTGGTTGGGGCTAACTCTCGGATGACCGAACCTTTATAGGTTGCCTACGTACCTTAGCATTACGTTGACGATCAGGTTTAGCGTAGTTCACTGAACGCCTCTTTCAGGGCAAAACGCATACCTGAATGCTCATTTAGAGCTTCTAAGTTTTCCGCAATAAGAGTCTCCAACTCGAGTTGGAAGGTAAGAAGTCCTAGTGATAGGGAAATCCATACTTCCAGTCCCTTTGAGATCCTTGTAACTGGACAAACATAAAAATTTAGTCTGAAAAACTTGTTACCTTTGATGACTCGCAATTTCGTTCCCCCCTTTTGGCCGTAATCGCTTCGGCTGATGGTGCTTGGATTGAAGCGAAATCAAGAGATTCTTCCATTTGATTTTAAGTGCTTATTTTTCAACTCAAGGCCCGACATGCCTTGAGGTGATTCAATGAGACTTTTTTTTTTTTTTTTTTTTTTTTCCCATTAATTTTTTTTTCATCAATTTTTTTTTTTACTTCCGATATTTTACTTTTCAACTCATGGGATGGTCTAACATGTTTGATCAAGGTATCCTTAACTTGTTTGACTGGATTCTTGTCTTTTCAAATTTCTAGGTGATTCAATGCTCGATATGATTTTCTGTGAGATCTTGAGTCGGATTGCAGTGGAATACGGTTCCAATACATTTCCAGACCACGACCAATGTTTCTTTTCACAAATTCTAATTCCATTTAAATCCATCAAGTTCTGATCCCAAAAAATGTTGTTTGCCTGCCAAATTGAGTTGAGGTGAAAACCTTGAACGGATGAAACTATCATCTTTCTTTCGTCTTCTAATCTCTTCCATATTTACACCAACGCTTCTTGCTTGATTACTCCACGTTTTCATTTTTCCCTTTTTTATTTTATTTTTTTTGCTCTTTTTTTTTTTATTTTTTTTTTTTATTGTTTTTTGAAAATAAATGATCAAACTTATAATGGTTTAGAAGCAGTCGAGCTTAAAAATGAATTGGATCTTCTTTGCGAATTGAGATCTTTTTGTAACATTTGAGCTTCTATATTGGGATCATTGACCTGGAATGATTGTGTTCCCTTTTCTCCATTGAGTCTGACAGTAGGCGAACCAGGATATTCACACCCGGTTTTATCAAATCACTGAAGGACCACCGGAGACGGTTTGATCAGCTTGCATCAATAAATCAAAGTATTGCTAGGGTAATGAAAGCCAATCTTGATTTTTGAATTCTTTTATACTCTGGAATTGCTGTCGGATTTAGTTAGGGGTCTTTTGGATCTCACCATCATTTGGCTAAACATAGTCTTCTTTTGTTTCTAGTCCCCTTGGATCATGGTCTAGCTCTGTATTGAAATCATATACTCGCATCCTTGCCAGTCACATCACATACAACATATGCAGGTGATTTTGGGTACCTGAAATAGTAAAATTCAAACATTAGAACACAGTTTTGGATAAACAATATTGATTATTGAAATTTAAAAAGTCGTTACAGAGTAAATTCTTTTCCATCCAAAAGACCAACAGGATGGAGATGTGAGTATATGAAAACGTCCCAATTTTATCAAAACTTTTAGCAAATTGAAAGTAAACAAAAAAACCCAGTTTTGCAGCCTTTAGATTTTTCAAATCGAGCCTTAGGCACATGACTCGCTCCCATCTCCACCAACATTTTGGTAAAGATTGACTTCACCACTCTTTGAATGTGCATGCTCAGGTAGCGGATTCTACTGATAGTTTGGCGAACCAGTCTCAGGTTTTTTAGGAAACGTGATGGCTCTTGTCCGTATGAATTCTCGGATCTTGTCGTCCAAATCTGCCTTCCCCAGCGTTACACTTCAAGGCTGAAAGTGGGGATGAAGAACAAGAGTATTTGTCCATCTTCAATTTGTGTGGAAACAAACTTGAACATGACTTGGGTTTTCAAAAAGTTTTCATCTGAAATTGTGAAGTGCATGAATCTTGAGAGAGATGGGAGGAGGAATCGAGTGCACATTTTTCAAGTTGGTGTGTGACAGCTCACTTTAAAATATCTTGACAAAATTATACTTTGCATCCTGCAATTTGCAGTTTTGTTTACTTGGATGTTGTGTTGATGTTATATGTAACATTCTCATTAAATTAGACAGTGTTACATTCAACATTGCCTTTGAATATTTTATATAACATCCACGCATAATACGAATTATATAGATGTTACATGTAACATCCACATAAAAATATGTTTTGCATGGAACATCAACTGAATCGCATTAATGTTACATGTAACATTCTCTGAAATAAGATGTTACATGTAACATCCATTGAAAATATTTTTTTAAAATAATTATCGATTATAAATGTTATATGTAACCTCTATTGAAAATATGTTTTTGAATTTTGACAATATTAGACAACGTTACATTCAACATTACATTTGGATGTTACATATAACATCCATACATGATATGATTCAATATAAATGTTACATGTAACATCCACATAAAAATATGTTTTGCATATAACATCAACTGGAAATAATTATTGATATAGATGTTACATGTAATATCCATTAAAAATAGTTTGAAAATAATTACTGATTATAGATGTTACATGTAGCATCCATTGATTTTTTTATTTATATTTTTTAATGTTGGCAATATTTAACAGTGTTACATTCAACACATATATTGTTTTTGGATGTTACGTGTAACATCCATGCATTATATGATTCATACGTCCAAAAAACATGATCAACATATCGTAAAAAAAAAGGATATTTTATTGATTAATACGGTGTAAAAATATTAATTTTACATCAGAAACTACGAACAAATCTATGTGTTTTGATATTAGCATTGAAAATTATATATGAGAGCTATTTTGGTCAGAAAAAATAATAGGAATCGTTGGTACAAAAAAATTAGATGGGCTTGATCGTTAATTTCTTCCGCATTTTGAGGGTTGTTGGTGCATGCCGCTAAAAATAAAGAAAGAGAGAGAGAAAGAGTGGACTCCACCACCTTTTGGTGTCTACCAAAATTGAGGGAAAAGAGTAGAGCGAGAGACATAGAGAACCGAGAGAGATGGAAGGAGGAGAGAGAGAGAGAGAAAGCAAAGGAAGTGGGACCCCGTCTATGTTAATGAAATTGAGGGTGAGAGAGAGAGAGAAATGAATCAGGTGGACCCCTTTTGACTTGTCAATTGCTACAAACAATTAAAAAAGGAAAAAAAAAAAAGAAGGAAAAATTACCTATTAATCCCAAAAAAAGAAATTATTTACCACCTACACCCATCGATTTTTCTTTGCACCGATTAGTCCCGTCAACACGTTTTTCTTATACCAATTAGTCCCATCAACACCTTTCCTTGTACCAATTAGTCCCATTTTAAAAAATGGTGAGGATTGAGTTTACCGAAATACCCTCCCATGAGTTTCACATTGAGAAGGAAGATCGTCAAATTGGTGTACCACCTTTGTCAGCCGCCAGCCACCGCCGCCTGCCGCCGCCGGACACCGTCGCCGCCGCCGCCGCCCCGTCGCCGGTTTCCGCTGCCGCCGCCGGTCGCCGTTCGCTGCCGCCGCCATAAATTACAACTTTACCCCCAAACTTTATCACTTTTTGTCACTTTTATATGTTTCAAAAAAAAAAAAAATCTTAATTTTAGGATAAAATCGTTACTAAACGTAATGTAAAATAAGAGAACAATTGATGTTATATTCAACATTTACAGGTGTTCAATGTAATATCATATGTATTTTACTCTGCATACAAAAATAAGAGAATAATGGATATTACATTCAACATCCACATGAGGGGTATTTTGGTTAGAAAAAAATAACATTAAAAAAAGAAAAAAAAAACAGTTGATGTTACATTCAACATCCACAGGTGTTGAATGTTACATTCAACATCCACATGAGGGGCATTCAACATCCACATGAGGGGCATTTTGGTAAAAAAAAAATAACATTAAAAAAAAACACAGTTGATGTTACATTCAACATCCACATGAGGGGTATTTTGGTTAGAAAAAAATAACATTAAAAAAAAAAAAAAAAAAAAAACAGTTGACGTTACATTCAACATCCACATAAGGGGCATTCAACATCCACATGAGGGGCATTTTGGTCAGAAAAAAATAACATTAAAAAAAAACACAGTTGATGTTATATTCAACATCCACAGGTATTGAATGTTACATTCAACATCCACATGAGGGACATTCAACATCCACATGAGGGGCATTTTGGTCAGAAAAAAATAACATTGAAAAAAAAAAAAAAAAAAAAAACACAGTTGATGTTACATTCAACACTCACAGGTGTTAAATGTTACATTCAAAATCCACATGAGGGGCATTTTGGTCAGAAAAAAATAGCATTAAAAAAAAAAAAAAAAACAAACAAACAATTGATGTTACATTCAACACCGAATGTTACATTCAATATCCACATGAAGGGTATTTTGGTCAGAAAAAAATAGCATAAAAAAAAAAAAATTAATAATTTTGATGTTACATTCAACATCCATGTGAGAGGTATTTTGGTCATAAAAAGACAAAAGAACTTATTGGTGCAAAGAAAAAGTGATGGGAGTATTTGGTAATTTCTTTTGTATTTTAGGATTAAATGGTGCATGCCCCAAAAAAAAATGAAAGAAAAGGGCCTATGGCCCTCTGCTACGTAGCAGCCGCCAAAAGGAAACAAGGGGCGCGTGACTTCACGTACCCAGAACCCTAGAGACTTATTTTTGCCCTTTTTTTTTTTTTTTTCAATTTTACCATTTTACTGTCCAAATTCGACTAGATTTACGCAGGTCAGGTCTAAACTTTAGGGTTTCCTAAGTAGTTTTCACACCCCATCTTTTCTTATAAATGAGACCCTTCTCCTCTTACTTTATTCATTCAAAAATTGAGAGGAACCAACCCTTAGAAGAGTGATTCTCATCGAAAGTCCTTTTGAGAAGCTGTCTACGAGAGAGGAAAAATCCGAGTATCAGGATTCTTGGCCTAGAACAGGTATTTTTTTTTTTTTTATCTTTAACCTTATTTTTTTTTCAACTTATTTTTTTTCTTGCAATTTAAATTCCTGTAAGTTTGTTTCTTTTAATTGTCCGATGACTCGATGAAAACGTCGGGACGCGATTCTCCATTCTCAATCTGAATTTTTGAACGTTTAGACGTAAACACTCATATCTCGTTGTTTTTTTAAATTTATTTTTACGTCCTTTTTATTTGTCGCAATTAAAAAAAAAAAAAAAAAAAAAAGTCTAAAAAAAATAGGTCGTCTAATGATCCGATGAAAATGCAGGGATATGTTTATCGTGCTTAAACTTAATCCCCAAACGTTAGTTGAATAATGTGTTCATTATTTATTTTTTTGTATTTATTTTTTTTATTTTATTTTTATCCTCGTTATCAAAAAACCCTAAAAATAAAAAATATAAAAATCCAAAAAAAATAAAAAAATCTGAGTTTGTGGAAATTAATCTTTACAAACCTAAAGATGAATCCGACGATTCGATAAATCATGAGAGAGTTTTCCGTGATCTCGTTCCATTCCCCAAATAGAGTGGAATTTAGAAACAATTGGTTTTAGAAAATCTCTTCCCCCGGTAAATTTTTTCATTGGATTCCACTTAAATTTTTGAAAATATTGATTCCGATAAATTTGTTTCTACGATCCTATCTCGATTCTCATATCCATAGAAATTGAGGAAATTTCAAATCAGGATTTATTTAAATTAATTGGACAAACTTAAAATAGATATTACTTACATCCATTTCGCATATTTATTTCCTGCATCATTTAGACAACATATTTAGAACACTTTCACCACTTACATTTTTTTTTTATTACATATAGTTTTTTTAGACTTTATAATCCATATTTATTTCTTATATCATTTAGATGACATGTTTATGACACTTTGGCCACTTATATTTTTTTTTTTAATTTCATTACATGTTTTTTTTTTTAAATTCATAATACATATTGTTTCTTCTCATTTAGTCACGACATGTACACTACTTGCATTTTTTTACATGTATTAAATAATTAAATTTTTGTCATGCATAATCACGTAAGTATTCCCTGATTAGTTCCCGTATTCATATCATTTTGCATTGATTAAACCCTTTCTTACATAAAAATCATATAAGTAGTCTTTTAGGTCATTTTGGCATAAATAAAATAGAATTCATATCATGTTAATTTTTGCATTTATATTTATTCAATTATTTTAGTTTGCCCATTTAAATAATAATAATAATAAAAAAAAATCCCTCGAAAACATACATAAAACCACCACTGGGGACCATCCTTATCGAATCCTCAATATTCGATAAGAGGTCATACCGATGAAACATTCCAAAAAATACAAAAAATTGTCCAATTTTATTTTTGAAAAATACCAAAAAGATTTCATAGGAAGGAAAATATTTCAAAATAAAATAAAACGTTCAAACTTAAATTAATTGGACATAAATGACCGTTTTTAGATAGGCGTCTTAGGGTGCCTAACACGTTATCCAAGCGTAACCAACCTTCGAACTCTTAAATGAATCTTTATTTTGACCGCGTTTCTAGAGTCAATTTTATTTAGGTCTTTTAAATTGTTTTCTAAAATTTCGATGATTTAGCACACCATTTAAATCTAATACTAGATGGCGACTTCTTATTTTTAAATGGCCTAAGTACATTTTTGAAAAAACCGGCACTTTAAAAACTCCTCTCTTTATGCTTCTTATTATTTAATATTCTTTTTATTTCGAAAAATGGGGACAAGTCAATAAATAAAGACATATTTTTGTCCCCTCACAAAACTCTGGTAACTTCAACTTTAGAACCTAGAAACGACACCACAACAATATTTTTAAAAAATAAATAAAATAATTTTTTAAAGAAAAAACTGAATGATATGAAAAACAAAGATAAGAAATTACTATTGAAACCACAACTATGGAAGCAAGTCAACAAAAATTTAGTAACCAGACCAAAGTTTGCTTTTTAAATTATAGTTACTAAATTACCGATGACGCATCACTTTATAGGCTGATGAAGAAAGAAGTTTTGATACGTCACTGACATGGCATTGGTATGTCACTTAAAATTGACGTGTCAATCCTCCACGACAACGACCACCAAACTGATGTTGTAATTTTGTTAACGTGGATGTGCTTGTGGCGCAAACATGCTCCACATGGGCGATTGACAAGAGGATGATGTAGGGGTCGGCAATGGGCCGGGCCGGGCCTGCCCGGCCCGAAATTCGGGCTCGGGCTTGAATGGACTCGGGCTTTTTTATTTTTCAAAATAATTTAAATATTTTTTTTACAAATAATTGAGGAAAAAGAGATTTGAACACTAGACCTCTTATAAGAAGGACAACCATACAAACCACTAGACTACAAGTCTTGGTTATGTATACATATCAAGTAAAAATAGTTAAAGAGTAATGCTCAATTGTCAAAATAATTTTAAGTTTTAAAACATGTTATCCTTTTTTAAAAAATATTTTTTAATTAAATTTATATAAATTAATATAAGACTTAATTTTTTTTTGACTTTATTAAAATTTATTTTTAGTTTAAAATATAAAATAGGTATTCTATTAAAAATTTCAAACTTAATAAATGAAATTTGAGAATTGAATATAAGACTTGATACACATGTTATAATAGTTGGGGTATTAATTGTATTTCAATTGGATCTAATTAAATTGACGATGAGAATCCAAGTTCAAATTCATGAAATTTTTTATCTTCTCATAGACCTCATCTAAATAATGAGACAAATTGAAATTCAGGTTAGCCATATCAAATATGAATAAATAAATAATTAAAAATAATAATCAACAATATAATAGTAAGAAATCAAATTAATGTTACCGAAAACGGAGCTAATAATTTAAAACAGTGAAGGATTTTCGATGAATAATAATAAATATATATATGTGTGTGTGTATATATATATATATATATATATATATATGTATATATATATGTATACAATCAAAAAATATTAAGTCTTATATTGATAAAGCCTTATATCATTTGGATTTAATTGAATTGACGATGAGAATCAAACTTCAAATTTATGAAGTTCTTGATCTTCATCTAAATAATGAGACAAATTGAAATTCATGCAGTCATTATCAAATATGAATAAATAAACAATTAAAAATAATAATCAATAATATAATAGTAGAAAATCAAATTAATATTACAAAAAATAGAGTAAATTGTTGAAGACGATAAAGGATATTAGATATTAAGTGAATAATAATATATATATATATATATATATATATAAAAGTAAAAAAAATAAGTCTTATATAAATAAAGTCATATATGAGTTGGATATAATTGAATTGGTTATGAGGATCCAACTTTAAATTCTTGAATCTATTAATCATCATTTAAAAAATGAGATAAATTGAAATTTATGTTAGCAATTATCAAATATCAAATATGAATAAATAAATAATTAAAAATAATATTCAATAATATAATAGTAAGAAATTATATTAATGATACCGAAACAGAGCAAATAATTGAAGACAATAAATGATATTAGATATTAGGTGAATAATATATATATATATATATAAAGTAAAAAAAAATAAAGTTTTACATTAATAAAGTCAAAAAAATATATAATTTTTAAGTTTAAAATAGATTTAGTTAAATGAGAAATATTTTTAAAAAATGATAACAAATGTTTTAAAGCTTAAAATTATTTTGATAATTGAACATTACTCTTTAACTCTTTCCACAATATACTAATATATAATTAAGACTTGTAGTCTAGTGATCAGTAAGGTTGCTTCTTTAATGAGAGGTCTAGTGTTCAAATCTCTTCCCCCTCAACTATTTGTAAAACAAATATTTTAACTATTTTAAAATCCAATAATTCAAATATATATATATATATATATATATATATATATATATATATATATATAATTAACGGGCCTTAAATTCGGGCTTTCGGGCTCGGGCTTCAGGCTCGGGCTCCGGGCCGGGCTCCTATAAAATATTCAAAGCCCGAGCCCGACCGGAAGCCCTATGGGCTCGGGCTCGGGCGGCCCTAATTCCGGGCTCGGGTGGGCTTCGGGCCACCCATGGGCTTTGGGCTTTTTGGAGAGCCCTAGGATGATGTGATGAAGAAAGCCGATCGGAAAAAATAAAAACTAATAATAATAAAATAAAAATCTCACTCAAATAATTCAATAATCAATCAATCAAAAGTGTTTTTCTATTAAAATAAAATCTCATTATATAGGTTTAGAATAATAAATAACACGGTTATTTGATAAAATAGAAATAACGGTTACTTAAAAGTTACTTGATAAAATAAGAATAATGGTCATTTGATAAAATAAAAATAACGGCTACTTGACAAAATAAAAATAAGAACTACTTTATTAGTTATAATTAATTACTACAAGAAAAGAAACTAATGATTTTTCCTTTTCCGCCATACATAAGTTCGAAGCGTTGGCCTTAGTCAATCCTCATCAATTCTCCTTGGATGAAACTAACTCGCTTCCGGAGAATTATAAAAATAGTACTGCTCCAAGAGGTACAAGTTGTCTTAACTCCTCGTCTAAAATCCACGTTGCATCTGAGAGTGTTCAACCCTTCCATTTGACAAGATACCTTTGTATCCACTTTGTAACTAGCCAATGTTTTCTTCTAACACCTCTTCAATTTGATCATCTCTATATGATGGCAGTCGGGGCAATTTCGGGGTTGGCATACCATGCCTAAATTCCTCAAACAATTACCAACCCTCAGGTTTTCTTTTTCATTCCTATTCCCTAGTTAGATAAAGCGTATATAAGTAATAGTTCATTGCATTTCATGCAAAAAATTGAGACCCAAGCTTAGTACCCACTTCACAGAACGTTAATAAACCCTAAATCGCAAATCAAATTATCAAAACAATTTGATAATTTGATTACACATAAAATTTGATTAAAAAAACCTATCATGCCTGTAAGTAAATTATTCCCTTCTATTGTTGCTTCTAGCTTGTAGCTATGATTATTTCATTACACATAAAATTTGATTAAAAAAAAAGTAAAAATTAACAGGATAAACCCCAACCCGATCTTTTTCTATTATATATTTGCCTCATTTAATTTCTAAAATTTATTTTTACATCAAAAAAAATAATTGAATTGTTTCCGTTAGAAAACTAAAAAGAAATTAATAATAATAATTCAATCATTGTGGGTTTGACACCTTAATACTAACATTGTATTACAATGAGTTAATGCTAGTATAGGGTTTTAATTTGATACCCATTTCATGTAATTTTGTTGACCATATATTTGAATAAAGGCAAAAAGCATTTATTGATTGAAGATTTTTGAAATCACATCGCATAGATGTTCAGATTTTGTTACCAAAAGTAAAAAAAAAATTATCTAGCTCATTATCTTTCCATTATTTCTTTTCCTGTTTTCTCATTTATTGGGAGATACTAAATAGTTAAAAAAAATTGCCAATGCACAAAGGTTTCCGCCATAATATTGCAACGTCTGAAAAGGATTTAATGTACACAACTTTGCCCCTGTATACAGAGATATTGTTTTCAAGATTTGAATCCGTGACCTCTAAATCACAATAGAGCAATCTTATTATTGTAGCCAACGCTCGCCCTTTTATATGATCAAAATATAGGAACAAAGACCTTTCTCTTCTCACATAACTATAGTAACTTCAACTTCAGAAGAAGCTGTAGACACAACCCCAAAAATATATATTAAAAAATAAATAAATAAAAGAACTCTCAGAAGAAAAATATTATTTGGAAAAAAAAATACTAACAAGACCACTACATGGGCAGCAAGAAAGTCAGCAAGATTTTAAAACCAAACAAATATGGTTATTAAAATCCGTTTGCTAAACACTTCTAATACAAAGCTAAGCTTTTGTCATGCACAAACCACAAAGACTATAAACTTATTTGGTTCCAGCGCATCCAACAAGGACACAAGGGCAAACATTTCTTTTCCAAACAATAACACATAGCATGTTATTGGGGGAACGTAAATAGGGCTTGACCTATTGTTGGGGAAAAATAAAATCAAAAGACATCCCATCCATAAAAGTAAATATATGAAGCAATATATTGATTCAACTTTTTTATCATTAAAGAAATTATTTTAAAAAGGAAAACAAGGCATTTATATATTATCCTTGACAAGGTAATTAATTATACTAGCTGCGCTCAAAGTAAGATGAGACATGACTTTGTTTATATTGCCTAAGGGTGACAGAATAGGAGCAACTAGCAATGGTTCTTTGAATACATCATCACAATTCGTCGCGTAATCATACATTGAAACTATTGTTGACCTAGTGTTCCAAAATCTATTGGATGCAAAATATTCCACAGTTTTTGAGACACCATAAACAAGGTGATCATAGTCTTCAGAGCAAAAACTAAGAGAAGAATGAAGGGCTGGATTAGTGGTCTGAAAAAGTAACTTCTTCACTTGGGCAAAAATTTCTTTGCCCTTGGCCATTGATGCATCAAGCATGATACTGGCAAGTCTTTTTATATTAGTACCAGAACTCTAAGGATTCGATCTTAGAGTTGACACACAAAGGTTAGGATTTTCTGATGTTTTGCAAATATTTTGTATCAAATCAGTTGAGGATGAATTTACAATAACAAAAAGGAGAAACAATCTCCTCAATGATGGAGCAACCATTTCAATTCCTTTTTTTCCTTTTTTAAATCTTGATTTTGATTTTGATTTGAGTTGCCTTATGCACTCAAAGGAGGATGTGGAAATATAAATGTTGTAGAAGAAAATAAATAATGAACGAGTTTACCGAAATTTCTTGGGTTGAGTCGCGGATTAGGTCGCTCTCTTTAAGACGTTTTGCGGCTCTGCCCAAGAACGTGCAAGCAGTGTAACAACTCCGTCGTCACCAGAATAAAACAGCCCAGAGTCATCTCTGTTTAGGACCTTCTTTGCACAACAGAAGGCCTGAATACTAAACACCCACACGTTGTTTGAACAAACAAACAAACTACTCGGAAATCGAAATTAAAAATAAAATTGTTTCAGATGAAGAAGCTGTTTTATAGACAAACAAGCTGCAGAAACTGTTTCAGATGAAAAAGAACAATGAAATTGTATTTTGCTGTTTCAGATCAAGAAGAAGACTCAAGCAAATCCTGTATTTCACAACTATTGAAGAAATCAATATTTATAGGAAGAAAAAAAAAAATCAGAACGTTGGAATTAATCTTGAAACTGAAAAAACGTTTTAGAAAAATAAATGTTTTTATTTCTTAAACGTTCAAACAGTTAAACTTTTTTTAATTATTAAAACGTTCAAGAATAAAAACATTTTTTTTTTAAATGTTTAATTGTAAAAATGTTTTAATCAAACTACTAAAAAAAATGATATTTTAAATTTTTTTTTTTTTCCAAAAAATAAATAAGTGTCACCTCATCACACGCGCGACTCAACTCGACTCGACACGGCACGGCCGGACGAAAGGCGGCGGCGCGGGCGCGTGTGTGATAAACCAGTAGGGATGTAACTCCTCTCCCCTCCACAAAATGTGGGTACCCCTTGGGGCACACTCCAAGTGTCTCACATACCCCTAGATATCCTCCTCAATACATCTTCTCCCAACCAATGTGGGATAGAAGGATTAGAGGAAAAAATATTTGACACTTTCTATAACAAAAAATAATTTAAAATTCATTTGCTCCAACAATCCCCCACTTGAATTTTTAAAATAATTTTTTCATCGAGTAGTATAATACAATATAAGATTGTGCATAAGAAAATGTGTCTATCGACTTAAACCTTTACATAGTGAAGATGCTTTAGATTATACTAGAGTAACTCGTAGTTTTGAACTTTATCTCTAACAACATTACACACACAACCCTATCAAGGTGTAGTCCAAAAGCCCGTGCTTTACGGTCATGCACGAATATCCCAGTATAGTGAATGCTCTAGAGAATTTTGCCCAAAATTCCATAGGAAGCGGTCACACTTCCACATTCACATAGGTAAATCTATCACGAGTACTCTTGTAACTAGGTACTCCACTCCAAATAGAGTATAGATCTCATTAAGAGTTAATAAAAACTCAACCTTCTATCGCTTCAGGATATCATGCTTCAAACAACACATTTATGAAATAGAACTCAATTTTATTATTATAGCATATGATTCTTCTCATATCACTTCATGAGTTGTTATTACCCTTTGAACCTATTTCTTGGGATTTCCAGTCTATAGGTTGGGTTTCCCTCACAAGTGACTCGTCAATCTATGGGCTTGAGTCCCATTCCTTTTGAGATTTTGTAAACTTTTTCTCGAGCTAATCCTTTCGTCAAAGGATCGGTTAGGTTATCATCAGATTGTACATGATCCACTCTCACAGCTCCTGTCGAAATATACTCTCTAATAGTGTTGTGTTTGCGACGTATTTGTTATTTTTTTCATTATAATAACGGTTTTGAATCTTTGCAATAGCCGCGGTACTATTGCAATGGATCAAGACAGCTGGAATCGGTCTCTCCCATAAAGGAATATCAGAAAGCAGGCTTCTTAACCACCCTGCTTCCTCGCTAGCTGAAGCTAGTGCAATCATCTCAGACTCCATAGTAAATTGAGCCAAAATAGTCTGTTTATTAGACTTTCAAGAAACAACACCACCAGTTATGCTAAATATATAGCCGCTAGTTGCCTTGGAGTCATCTGAAAGGGTGTTCCAATCAGCATCACTATATCCTTCCAGAACAGCGGGAAACTTCTGATAATGTAATCCAAGAATCATAGTTCTTTTTAGGTATCTCATGACCCTATCAATAGCATGTTAATGCTTAATATTAGGTCTGCTTGTAAACCGGCAAAATAATCCCACAGCATACGCTATATCGGGTCTAGTGTAATCAGTGGCATATCGAAGACTGCCTATGATACTCGCATACTCAGATTGTCTAACACCGTCACCGGTGTTCTTGAACAACTTCACATTAGGATCATAATGAGTACATACTGGTTTACAATCAAAATAATTGTATTTCTTTAGAATCTTCTCTATATAATGAGATTGATCGAAAGAAATTCCCTATTTAGACCTAGTTATTTTAATACTAAGGATTACACTTGTTTCACCAAGATCTTTCATGTCAAAATTAGCACATAGCATGGATTTCACATTATTCACAACATGAATATTGGAACCAAAAATCAGCAAGTCATCCACATAAAGACATATAATAGAGCAAATATCATTTTCAGATTTATAATAAATACATTTATCATTTTCATTTACTTTAAAACCATGTGAAATAACAAGATTATCAAATTTCTCATGCCATTACTTAGGTGTTTGTTTTAAACCATAAAGAGATTTATCTAATTTTCACACTTTGTTTTCTAGACCAGGAATTACAAATCTTTCAGGTTGGTCCATATAAATCTCTTCTTCTAATTCACCATTCAAAAAAGCAGTTTTAACATCCATTTGGTGCACAATAAGATCATGAATTGCAGTAAGAGATAAAAGTACACGAATAGATGTAATTCTAGAGACAGGTGAGAAAGTATCAAAGAAATCTACATTCTCTCTTTGTCTAAACCCTTTGACTACAAGACGGGCCTTATATTTATCAATGGTTCCATCAGGTTTCAATTTCATCTTAAGAATCCATTTACATCCTATTATTTTACAACCAGGAGGTAAATCTACTAAATGCCAAGTTTTATTTGACTCGAGAGAGTCCAACTTATCATCTATAGCCTCTTGCCATAATTGGTATCTACAGAGAACAATGCGTCTTGGAGAGTAAGCGGATCCTCTTCTAAGGTATATGCATAGAAATCTGAACCAAAGTCCTTAGCAATACGAGGTCGTTTACTCCTTCTAGGTTCAATATCTAATTCTTTATCAGATTTATTAATCTTAATGATAGGTTCATTACTAGATGTTGAGCCCCCATTATTCTTCAATTTGAAAGAAAATTTATATTCATAAAAATCAGCATCATTTGATTCAATGATAACTCGATCTTTCAAATCATAAAATCTATAAACTTTGCTATTTACCACATAACCAATAAAAACACATTCATCAGCTCTACTTGCAAGATTTCTTCTTTTTGGATCAGGAATTCGAACATAGGCCAAACAACCCTAAGTTTTAAAATAAGACAAATTTGGTTTCTTATTTTTGAAAACTTCATAAGGTGAAATTTTACTTTTCGATTTCGGAACTCTATTAAGTACAAAGAAAACCGTCAATAAAATTTCACCCTACCAGTGAGAAGCTGCACCGGAATTAAGTAAAATAGCAACTACAGATTCAGCAAAAGTTCTATTTTTCCTTTCATCCTTATTATTCATTTCAGGAGAATACGGTGCAGTTTTTTCATGAATAATCCCATGAGAATTATAAAAATCAATAAAAATATCATAATCATATTCGGTTCCTCTATCACTACGTAATCTCTTAATTTTCTTATTGCACTGATTTTCAATCTCAGTTATGAATATTTTAAACATATCAAATGCTTCACTTTTATTTTTCATGAGATAAATAAAAGTGTAATAAAAACAATCATCTATAAAAGTAATAAAATAACGTTTACTATTCCTAGTCATGACACCATCAAATTCACAAATGTCAAAATGTATCAAATCAAGAGGTTCAGATTCTCTAATTACTAATTTATGAGGGGTTTTAGTAATTTTGGCTTGACTACAAAATTCACACTTTTAAAAATCATTCAAAGACAATTTATGAATTAGTTCTAAATTGCTTAAGTTTTTAATAATGCCTTTGAAAACATGATAAAGTTTAGCATGCCAAATATTAAAAGAACACAACATGTAATCGAAGAAGAAATTTTATTAATTTCAACATTCAGTTTGAACATTCCATCAGTTGCATAACCCTTCCCAACAAAAATATTATTTTTGGTTAAGGTGTACAAATCATCCCCAATAGTTTGAGTGAACCCCGCCTTGTTAAGAAGATAGTCCGAAACCAAATTCTTTCTCATCTCTAGAGTATGCAGAACATCTTTAAGGATAACTGTCTTTCTAGAGGTAAACTTTAATTCCACTTCACCAGAACTGGCAACAATAGTGGAGTGGGAATCACCTAGCAACACTTTCTTGTCTTCACTTTCAGAATAAGACTTGAACATGGTACAATCATAGCATACATGGCGTAAAGCACCAGCGTTTACCCACCACCCTTCGAATTTACCAACTATATTGATTTCAAAAATTATAGCTATAAGTTAGTCCTCAGTAAGATTCGCCTATGGAACAGGACTACGTCTTTGCCGGCAGTTTCGAGCCAAATGGCTCGCCTTCCCACAGTTATAACAAGTAAACTGTTCAGAATTATTTCTTGAAGGGAGTTTGTTTCTATTCTGATTTTGATGCACATTTCTGTTATGGTTGTTGTGGTTGCGATTTTGATTTTGATTTTTTAAAATTTTCCCTTTAGGTTTCAGAACAGTATAAGATGATTTTTTTGTGAGCGTTATTAGAAATAACAAGCACTTCATCTTTCTGATCTTATTTTCAGGCCTCCTCCTCAATCCTAAGACGAGTGATCAAACTTTCTAAAGAAAACTCTTTAATTTTTTACCTCAGAGTATTCTTAAAATCTTTCCAAGAATGGGGTAATTTGTCAATCAAAACAACAACTTAAAATTGTTCATCAAGGGACATACCTTCAGCAATTATTTCATGAGCGATTTTCTGAAGTTCATGAGACTGAACTTCCACAAATTTGTCATCGGTCATTTGGTATTTTAGATACCGACTAACAACATATTTTTTACTTTCAGCCTCCTCAGGGTCGTATTTCTTCGAAAGAGCATCCCAAATTTTCTTTGCAGTTTTGTTAGAGCAGTAATAATCATACAGATCATCAGACATACCATTAAGAATGAAATTCTTACAAAGAAAATTATTTTCCTCCCAAGACTTAACTTCTTGAATCTGAGCGTCAATATGAACTTGAGGTAATTGAGGTTTTCGATTGTACAGACATATGCTACTTTTTCGATAGTTAGAAAAAATAACATTTTCTGTCTCCATCTTTTAAAATGAAATCCTTCGAAACGAAAGGGTTTATTGAGATCAACAGTGACTTGTTTAAATTCGTGATCAGTAGACATTTTAGCAGATAATCGATAGAAATTAAACGTCTTAAAATTGTTGTAGTAGAAAATAAATAATAAACGAGTTTACCGAAATTTCTTGGGTTGAGTCGCGGACTAGGTCGTTCTCTTTAAGACGTTTTGTAGCTCTGTCCAAGAACGTGCAAGCAGTGTAACAGCCCCGTCGTCCCTAGGATAAAACAACCCAGAATCACCTCTGTCTAGGACCTTCTTTACATAACAAAAGGCCTAAATACTAAACACCCACACACTATTTGAACAAACAAACAAACTGCTCAGAAATCGAAGTTAAAAACAAAATTGTTTCAGATGAAGAAGCTGTTTTATAGACAAACAAGCTGCAGAAACTGTTTCAGATGAAGAAGAACAATGAAGCTATATTTTGCTGTTCCAGATCCAGAAGAAGACTCAAGCAAATTCTGTATTTCACAACTATTGAAGAAATTAGTATTTATAGGAAGAAAAAAAAAATCAGAACGTTGGAATTAATCTTGAAATTGAAAAAACGTTTCAGAAAAATAAACGTTTTTTTTTTCTTAAACGTTCAAACAGTTAAACATTTTTTAATTGTTTTTAAACATTTTTTTAATTATTAAAACGTTCAAGAATAAAAATGTTTTTTTTTTTAAAAAAAAAAACGTTTAATTGTAAAAATGATATTTTAAATAATTGTTTTTTCAAAAAATAAATAAGTGCCACCTCATCACACGCGCGACTCAACTCGACTCGACACGGCACGGCCGGACGGACGGCGGCGGAGGCTCGCATGTGTGGTAAACCAGTAGGGATGTAGCTCCCTCTCCCTTCCACAAAATGTGGGTATCCCTTGGGGCACACCCCAAGTGTCTCACATACCCCTAGATATCATCCTCAATACATCTTCTCCCAACCAATGTGGGATAGAAGAACTAGAGGGAAAAACATTTGACACTTTCTATAACAAAAAACAATTTAAAATTCATTTGCTCCAACAATAAATAGTACTCCCCTTCCTGGTAATGAATCTCCACAATCCTTTAGTGCTGAGTTAGTTTTTGATGATATATTAAATAAAGGTATAAATCATTTAATGATTGTAACAATGTATTGAATAAATGTATAAATCTTTTAATGATTACGACAATATATTGAATAAAAGTATTGATATGGGAAAACTCTCGTTCATAACTGACATAGGCGTGAAGCCTTAAATGGGATAGATCGGGTTAGAAATTCGATCCGAAATAGATAGACCCAATGAGTTATCTGGATTGAAGAATAATGAGTCCAATGGGGTAGGGTCTTCAGCCCATGATTAATGGAGAATGTTACAGAAATCTCTCCTGAAATAAAGGAGATATTGGTTATCTTCCAAGCCATTATGAGTGTATCACGTAACGGGTGGCCTCTCTAATGAAACGGCGAAAAATCTTCAAGCCTATATAAGGGGCAGATATCACTGGTATCTTTTGACAGTTCAATTTGCATATTAATTATTTTATTACCAGATTAACTTATTCTCACGTTGGAAGTTCTTTGACCGACATCATACCGGTGTTCCCTTTGAGAACGCACAGTTTTTGTACGTATCAAGAGGAAGGCGAAGAGGTTTTTAGTATGTGCGGAGCTGCTACGTACGTTGGGAATTTCTGGTAATATCAGGTATAAATCTTTTAATGATTATGATAATATATTGAATAAAGGTATAAATCATTTAATGATATAAAGGAATAAATCATTTAATGATTGGAGATTTGTGAAATCATATTACAAAGATGTTCACATTTTGTCACCAAAATTTCTATTTTCAAAATTCATTGGTTGGAATGGAAATTTTATGATACTTATAAATTCCTATGTCACTTGTGAGAATAAATAAAGCCCACCAAAAATAATCCTATTTATCAAATCTTATTTCTTTTCTCTGATTTTTTTTTTTAGAATTCCCAAAAATATCGTTTTATAAAATAATGTGAACATCAATGATGCTAACTAATTCACACAAGAGGGTTACCATCTCAACTCTTTTTTAGTAATTGTTTGAAATTATTGTGTGTATATATATATATATATATATATATATATATATATATATATATATATATATATATATATATATATATATATATATATATATATATATATATATATATTGAACACAATTCATTATCTAATTTGACGTAAATGGTATTAAAAAGACTAAGCTTGATATTAATAAATAGATTGTTTTTTAGGGCAAAATTAACATTGTTGATCCTAAAATTTTGATGAATAATTAAATATTGATATTTTGGTAGAACTAATATTTTAATTGAATATTTCGGTGATTTAAAGTTTCAGTAATGAAGATACAAATTAAATGGATGTTAAACGATGTTGAAGATATTGAAGAATTAAAAGTTTGAAGAAATTAGAGAAAACAACCCAGGTGAATCTCAACTCTTAATATCTCAATTACGAACACACGCATGACACAAAACGTTTTTATTATTTATGTGTGATTTGATAAAGTGAATTTATTTGCTCCTATATGTGATTTGAAAAGAAATATTTTTGATTAACTAAAATGGAATTTAAGAAAATTAGTGGAGCTAATTTAGAAAAGAAAATAGTAAAGGAGAGAAAACGTAAAAGATAATAAGTTAAAAACGAGTTCAGAACAGAGATCCCGAAGACACAAGTCGACTGGTAAGTCGACCAGATCAAGCAACATGAAATCTCTGTATCTATGAGTTGACAGGTAGGTTAATCAACCAAGAGAAGCTGAACTTTCTATATCTCTAAGTCGACCGGTGAAGGAAAAATGAACATTCTGAATCTACAAGTCAACAGACAGGTCGACCAATGAACGCCCTTGGCTACAACCTGAATCTACCAGTTGACTGGTTGGTCGACTAGACGCGTTGTTTCAGAAAATTGTTTATTCTGAGATTATATCCAAAAGTAGCCGTTTTTTGCTAGGATTTGAGAGAGATTTCAGAGATATTTTTATATTTAAGATATGCTTCACCTAAAATATAAATCCTATTGATTTAGTTAATTAATTCTTAATGTTTCTCAATTTGGTAATTAAAATTAATTCTATTCTAATTAATTGAGTTTGAGAAATATTTGAGAGGTTTAATTGAAAGATTTGAAAGTTGTTATTAAGTGTATTGAACCAATATGAAGTCATAATGATATAAGAGGTCTATAAGAGCTATTAATTGTCATGACACATGTGAACTAACCGTTAGAAGGCTGATTTCATTATCCTATGTATGGACCTGCGTTTTTCATATATTATAATTCAAGATTAATCAATATCAAGAGAGCTAAAAGAGTTAAGATCATTTGTGAGCTTTTATAAGAGTCATCATTATGAGATATTGTGAACTATTCTGAGAAGTGATCTTGAAGATCAATTGCGATTAATATTTGCTGCTACCAAAGCTGAAGTTACATTGTTCTATTTATTCTTTCTGTGGATTCCTGGTGAGATCTTTCCAATAATTTTCTATCATTGCATTACTTGTTTATATTTTGGAAATTGATCTTGGAAATTGTTTCTGATTCTTATTGAAGAAAATATTTTTATAAATAATTTCTTGAATCTGATTACATGCTCAATTATTTGCTACCCATATCTTGTTAAAATCAGATTTTTGTTATCTCACATATTTCTATTATTAGTTGGGATATTAATTGAGTTATTATTTATCTGGGGTGGTAGAAGCTCCGAATGAGATTTCCTGCTTATCAATTTGTATTGGTGAGTAGTGTGACAGATTAAATACTGTTGGAGGTATTTAATCAGGGGTAGCCGGGTTTCAGTCTCTTTCTGTAAAGAGATTGAGGTAGTGATTCTTCTTGAATAGAATTGTGTTTGAGTGATAGAATTGAGATATTAATTGAGTTATTATTTATCTGGGGTGGTAGAAGCTCCGAATGAGATATTTTGCTTATCAATTTGTATTGGTGAGTAGTGTGACAGATTAAATACTGTTGGGGGTATTTAATCAGGGGTAGCCGGGTTTCAGTCTCTTTCTGTAAAGAGATTGAGGTAGTGATTCTTCCTGGATAGAATTGTGTTTGAGTGATTTTTGTAATGGTTCAATCCTTACCGGGTAAAAGGATATTTGGAGTGATTGGTGAGGTTTTGATTCTTCGACCTTAGTGTTAAAAAGAATTAGGTTATTCTTGAGCCTGTAAAAGTAGAGGTTATTTTTTAGCATTGGAAAATGAAATTGTAAATGTTGATTCTAAGCTTGTAAAAGAATTGGTGTGAGAGTTTGATTCCTATCTTTAAAAAGATCTTGAGTATTAGTGGGTGTGAATTTCCGTGGGGTTCGGAGAACTGGATTAGTCAAGAGTAGTTTGGTGAATCAGGATAATTTAGGATTAAAATGAATTATTTGATTTATTTAAATTTTATTCTGATAAATTTTTAATTACCCAATTCATCCCCCTCTTGGGTATTTCACTGGGCTAATAGACATTATCTTCTTCTTTTCTTTTCCTTTTTTTTTTTTTTTCTTTTTTTTTTTCTTTTTTCTTTTTTTTTTTTTTTTTAATGAAGTTCTTCATTATCTTCTTATTACGGATAGGATCAAAGGGGTTGCAAAAGTGAATATGACTGCAAACCATTTATAAGGGTTTTTGTTTGTTGAAGTAATGGTATAGAAGCAGGGGAATTTTGTTGAAGTAATGGTACGTGCTTAAATCCCATATTCTTTCCCTTGATTTTGTAATTTTGTTTCATTCTCCTTGAGAATTTTGCAGTGCATGTGCCCTTTAGTTTGAGTATTTAATTTGTTTGTTCTCAATATTTCCAAATTGGTAGTGTTTATTCTCAAAATTTTAAATTCATGTACCTATTTACCTAAGGTTTCAAGCAATATTTGTTGTTTTATGCAATTATCTTGATGATCTTCTAGATTATTTTTGTTGTATTTTTATTTTATCCATTTATTGTTTTATTTGACATATTTGTAATGCAGCATATGGTTTTAATGACCGAGACTGTTCGCCAAGCTTGATTTGATTTCTTAAGAGGAAATTAGTTTGTTGTCCTTCAAATAAGTTATTTATAATTTTTTATCATTATTATTATTATTTTTTTTAAATAATTTAATGTGCACTTAAATTGAACTAGATGTCTTCTAAGTTTAAAAAAAAAACGAAAAAAAGAAAAGAAAAAGGAAAATAAAAAACAGGGGGGAGGAAAGTCAAAGCGTATTTCAACTTGAGGGGTACATCGTGAGACTTAACTCAAGTGATCCTGTGATACTATAAATGACCGCCTCTCGGCTTTCAATACCCGATTCGGGTCTCTTCCCCCTTGTAACAGATCAAACGGCGGTGTCCATTTCGGATAATCTGGTTAGTATATTACTCTTTTTTTCGTTCTTCGTAATTTCTTCCCCGCCCCTTCTCTTTCTCGCACTACGCGTTCAGAATCTAGTGAGTATATTATATACACCGTTCATCGTGATTTCCTTTTCACATCGATGCACTTCTGTTAAATTCATCAATTATAAAAAGATCAATTCATTTGTTTTTTTTTTTTTCATCACGCCTTTTTCATACGTTTCATGTTATTTGATCTGAGGAGGACATCCAGAAATATAGCTCTCTTCATTCTCTGCTAGGTTTGGAGTTTATTGGATGACTATCATAATGGAGTTTTCTACATTTCGGGCGAAATTACCTTTTGAATATAAAAATTAACTGATTTGGAATTTAAATTTCTGAAAACTATGCTAAGCATATAGTAATTATTAATTAATTTAACAAACAGGGTTGTAATTTTGAAATTTTGGATATGGAATTCACAATGTTGAAACCCTTATTCCGACTAGACAGTTTCTCTGCTTTATTGCACATTTGGTCTTAATGAATAAGAAAGTTGTTACTTGCATTATATAATGTTAAAGAGTGAGAAAGATCCCTCATGAACAATATTATTAAACTCAAATGGGAGCATGACTCTAGGATTTTTCTATAAATGAAGTTTGGATACAACTGAGCTTGTTGAATATAAAATTAGCAGTAGAAGACTTCACCAATTTGTATTAAACTAATTAGGATCAACAAAATTGTTTTTTTCCCAATTCTAATTATGCATTGGCGTGATATATGCACATCGTGTACTCGTATATTTTCATGTTAATTCTGTTTGAATCGTAGACCTTTTTTTTTTTTTTTTGGTTATTAGGTTATTGTTTTGTGGTCGCCAAAGGTATTGGCACAGTTGAGCAAAAACCCCAAAATGAAGTGATTTCACATTTATGAATAGAGGTATTAGATCGAGATGTCCCTTGAAATATAAGATACACAGTTAAAGTAGATCAAGAAAGAAATGGAATTCCTGTCGCGGGAATCCATGTTAGGCCATGGATGAAATTCCGCACAGTGTATTTTGCTGCTTCTGCAGAGCTATTGATAAGATTTTCCCATTGCACTCGGTCTGTGGTTATAGCTCCTGGCCCCCTGTTTTTGTACTCTGCATAGTACACTCTATCCGGTCTATCTCCATTCCACTCTAGCCACCCTCTTGGGTTGATTAAATCATCAAGGACGCTTTGCATAACAACTGTTCTCGAAAATATTCTCCAAGGCCTGCCCAAATATGTTTTAACTTTTGGACCCTGTTGGCGTAAGCCTTGTGTAGCAGTTATTGTGCAATTGTGAAATACGGTTCCGCTTGATTGGTCATTGGAGTCTCTTCCTTGCGCTGTTATTGTATTGGACCGACCAGGCGGAGGTGTACGAGCATAAATGAGACAATTTTGGAAGACTACTTGTGCATTGCCAAAAATAAAATCTATTGTTCCATATATTTCACACTCCCTAAAAAATTGAATACCGCTCTTGGCATAAAGAGTATCTTGGAACCCTCTGAATCGGCATCTATAGAATGCCAAATAGTCTTCTCCACTTCTTAATGCTACAGCTTGATTATGATATGGCCCAGCTACATTCTCAAATGTAATGTCTTGAGCTATAAAGCCTCGTGCTTCTACTCCTATGAAGTGAAACTGCTCGCATCAGAAAAATAAAGTTGAAGAAAAGAAAACAATAAAATAATTCTGAGGACCTCACAAAATGCTAGAGGATATGTACATTCTATCATAGGTATCGTAATGATCAGCAAGGTGGTGGCCTGATAAGGGACTTTTCCTTCTCTTTTTTTTTGTGTCATAGATGTTGAGCGAAAAAACTCTTGGTTGGTGCGTGTGCGTGTTTCTGCACACAATCATGTATTGGAGTTTCTTGATGTATTTATTGTGTTGTTCGAGCCAAGTTCATATAGTTAACTAGTTACTAACCAACTGTTGATGTCTGGAAGGTTGGGAGGCCACTGCTGGCGCTCCTGCTGCCTGATATGATTGTCTTGTCAATACCATCACCAAGAAGAGTTTGCGGTGTTTTATCTTTTGCAATAATGACATTCTCGTTGTAGATACCCCGTTTGATCTTTATGTAGAAACGCCGTGAGCCATAACTTGGTGCAGCTTGGATAGCATCTATAATCCTCATGAAGTCCCCGGATCCATCCTTTGCAACAACGATGTCAATTGACATGGACTGGATTGCGGCAGTCCAGCAGAGTGCGAACATCATGGTAAGAATAAACATCTCTTCTTCCAACTGAAGAGACCTCCCTCCAACTCTAATTAGTTAATAATGACTAATGAGGACCAAAGTTACCCTCTGTGTGTGTGTCTGCGTAATACTCTTTCCCAAGTTTCTAACCTGTGGTAGATATTTATACCTTGATTGACCCAGCTACTTTATCAGTTTTGCATTACTAGTTATGTTGTGTTTTCTAAATGGACAATCCTTCGTCTTGGTTTAGGCAAAACACCTTTTCTGCTACATTTCCTTTGCTGTGTAGGATGTACACCATATTATAAGATGTTGTGGAATTATATGGGTGTCATTTTTTTTTTCTAACTTTGAATTGTGCCTCAAACTTTGTGCCTTGTACACACACTAACGACATGTTTGATTTGAAATAATCGAATATGAATGGAATGAAATGGAATTAATGTATGAATGACTATTGTTTGGTTGCCTTGTGTATATAAAAGAATGGAATTGTTTGTATGTCACAACTTTTAAAAATATATTTAAAATTGAAAGTTTATGTATTCAAAATTATAAACTAAAAATATCTTTTTTCTCTCTAACTACTCATTTCTCCAAAATTTTCACTCGGCTTTCTCTTTCTAGCCAATTTCTATCTCTAAATTGTTTTGTTTAGCAACGTTCTCTCCCTAAAATTGACTCTCTCAATAATGTATCAGTAATTTATAATTAATTTGCATAATTTTATATCTAGTATTTTTTCTCTTAAAATTTTTATATCCAGACACGTTCTCTGTTTATATTTTTTTGACAATCAGTTTATCTATTTTCTCTAAAAAAATATATTCCTAAATATTTATCTCTAGAATTTTTTTTGTATTTCTTGATATATTTTGAGAAAAAAAAAAAAAATCATTCTAATGGAATGAGTGTCATTCCACTCCTTGAAGCAAGAAATACCATTCTTCCATTTTTTATTCCGATGGATTCAAAGTTTTTCATTTTGTTGTTTAACCAAGCGAGAGAATGGAAATTAGTAATGGAATTGTGATTCTGTTCCACCTTGATTCCATCTAACCAAACACGCCTTAAATTTTGTCTAACAAAAAATTCAACTACATGATTTTCAGTAAAAATAAAATTTAATAAATGATGCATCCCTGCTTGCTCTATTTTTGTGAAGTTGAGCATCTTGAAGCGGCATATATTATTCACTCATATGTGTTTTGCAGATCTTTCTTTTCGATTTTCGATGTTCTCTGTTTTGTTGCCTAAAAATTGTCACCCTTCTATGTTCTCCCTTACATTATTTCTTTTTGCAGTTGGAAGTCTTTCAAAATCATTCGTGTCCTTTTGGCTAATAAGAAACTTCAGAGATATAGACTCTGAGTTCTTTGATTGTGCACTTACTAGGTGAATAATGAACTATTACTTCTAGTTGGAATGGTTTTGTTTCATGTGCTTTGTTCAAAATATTTTATCTTTTTGGATGTATTCTAAGCATGTATTCATATATATTTGCTTTCTTTCTGGATGCATTTTAAGCATTCATGTCTCAGATGCATTCATTTGTCGTTATATTTTGTGAATTATTATTTGTGCTTTTAGTGAAATTTTTCTGAATTTGTTGACAGCTAGATCTCTTAGTCGTGATGTTTAAAATGTTAAATAGGTAGATCATTTTTTTTGGTATTTGATTTATAACTTTTGATATTTTTGGTATGATGTGGGTCATCACTTTAGCTTGGAATGGGTAGATGATAGGGTTCATGAAAGGGATTTTAAGGTCCATGTGGAAGCAACAATAGAAAAGAATAATCTAGGGTTAATTACACTTGTACTCTGATATTTTTGTCATCACTTTATCCTTTGTAATTAAGTTTTGTTGCACTTTATCACATGATGTAAGCATAACTATAGGGAGATAAAGTGTTGACGAGGAGATAAAGTGCAATAAAGGCCTAATCACATGGATAAAGTGGTGACGCGAATACCAGCAATTTTTTTTTGTCCTAATTATAGAGTAATTTATTTTTTAGTCCTTAAAAATTAAGCAATTTATTTTCCAGTCCTTAACAATTATTTTAATTTTTTTTAGTACTTACCTATATTTACTTTACTAGTAAACATTTTTAATAACAATTTAAATAAGATAAAAAGTGAAAGTGAATACATCAAGAGGTAGTTGTTATAACCACCACCCCTTGCTCTCATTTTCTCCATTTATATGTTGTATAGATGAAATCAAATAACAACTTCACATTTAGTAAACATTATCTCAATAAATTTAATATACTATATGTTAATTGAAGGACTAAAAATGTATTCGAAGAATTAAAAGTGATGGTAGAAAATTGTAAGTGACTTGTTTGATGGACAACATACTAATTTCTCTTAAGAAATCTATTTCTCTTGTTTAGAATAAAATACAAGTGAATTGAATTCTATTTGATTTTATTGTTTAGATCTTATATATTTCATGTAGTTTACTATAAACACACTTAGCACATTTATACGAATTTTAATGAGTTTTATGACATCAAACAGTGAATAAAAATAATCAAAATAATTAACAATTTATTAATATCAAGCTTATTCTTTTTAATACCATTTACGTCAATTAAAATAATGAATTGTGTTCATTGAAAATATATATGTAAAAATAATTGCAAACAATTACTAAAAAAATGTTTTGTTTGGTATTAGGGCTTCGATGCAAATATTGAAAAGTTATTTTTATGGAAATAAATGACTTCAACATTAAAAAAAAAAAAAAAAAAAAAAAAAGATAAAAAAAAGGGGGGGGGGGGGGGGGGGGGGGGTATGTGAGGAAGAAGTAATTAACAAAAATATTTTTTTATAAGAAATTAAATAGCAGAAAAAACTCGTAAGATTATTTAATATGGGTGATGCGGGAGAAATTCTCGCTTTTATATTTAGCTTTCTAAAGAGGAGTTTGATTAAGATATTGGGCTAAAATTTTTTAGACTCAAGAACAGGAAATGTCTGTCCCAACACATAGCTCGGAAGAAGTCCATCGCAACAAGCCACAAGTTATCCTGGGTAAGCACAATAAAGAGGCTCAATGTTCAAAAAGAGCCAAGTTGTGGACGTTGGTCCAAACTGGTGATATCCTTATATGGATCCACAAGGTGGGAAGTCAAAATGGCATAATTCCCAACTAAATAACAACAAAGTGAGAAGTTAAAAGGGCGTAACTCCCAACTACATAGCAACAAAGTAGGAAGCCAAAAGAACGTAACTCTCAACTAAATGACAATAACGTGGGAGATGACTAAGTCTATAAATAAGAGAAGGTATCACAATCCCTCGCATGTGCAAAGGTTCCGCCACGTGCCAAAGATCTCTGCAACTTGTAACTTTAACCTGCAAAACCGATTAGTTCTAAGGAGATACTGGTGTGATGTCGGCCAAAGAACCTTCGGTCTGAGAATAAGTCAATTTACTTTAGGGTATTAGGTAAAAGATTGAATTTAATTATTATTGTGATACATTTCCTTATTTATGGAGTTAGTCATCTCCCACATTGTTGCCATTTAGTTGGGAGTTACGCCTTTTTGGCTTCCCACTTTATTGTTATTTAGTTGGGAGTTATGCTCTTTTGGCTTCACACCTTGTGAATCCATATAAGGATCAACAGTTTGGACTAACATCCACAACCCGACTCTTTTTTAGCATTGGGTTTCTTTATTGTGCTTGCCCAAGATAACCTGTGGTTTGTTGTAATGGGCTTCTTCTGAGCTATGTGTTGGGCCAGACCTTTCCCGTTCTTGGGCCTAAAATATTGGCACAATTTCTTTATCAAGCTCCTCTTTAGAAAGCTAACTATAGAAGCGAGAATTTCTCTCGCATCATTTGCCCCCTGACTTGAATGTTGATTTGAAGAAGTGAGACGAAAGGCCATCTTCTCTTTTTACACTTAGTTATTACTCCGAACTGATTTTTCAGTTCGTTCGTACATTGACACTCAGTGCTTCTCATCACTACAAGTGTTTTTTATTTTGTACTAGACTATTTAGTTCGGTTTTTCCTGATATTGGCACTTGGTGATTTGTCACTAAATGTTTTTTTGATGAACTGATTTAAGTAGCTTGGTTTTTAAATTTTGACACTTGGTGATTTGCCAGTTCTTTGATCTTGACACTTGGTGATTTGTCACCAAATATTACGTTGATGAAATGATCTGAGCAGCTCGGTTATTTGATCTTGACGCTTGGTGATTTGTCACCAAATGTTATGTTGACGAATGATCTGAGCAGCTCGGTTCTTTGATCTTGACGCTTGGTGATTTTAATCACTGCAAGTGTTTCATTAGAGGGGAGGCATTCCCAGACTTCCCTTTTGCCACCGGGGAGTTATCCTCTTACCTAGAGAATCTGTAAGTGAGAAGGTATTCTCGTACCCGTCTTTGTTATGTTTTTCTCTTCCTCTTTGTCTTGTGATGTCTTTAAAGATGATCCTGACGTCATGCTCACTCCTCAGGCGTTGAGTTCATCACATAATTTAGCCTTCTTCGTAGATTTTCATTCGATTTAATAATTGATTCCCTTAGGGAGGGTTGAACTCTTCTCCTTTTTTTATATCCTTCCGGTTACCCCTTTGTTGATGGGATTTGACCGGGATATGTACTTTTTCCTACTTTAAAAGAGTTGTAGTATCTTTGTATGCCACATAATAATTGTTAACTAACAAATAATTGCATTTTCAGGATGCAATGAAAATTCATATTTTTCTGAATATTCATCAAATCATCTAATCATGTTAAGTGACGATTTTATCATTCGTCGTACAACAAGTATTTTCTAACCAGAATATTAGCTTTGAATTGATCTTGGATAACTCCTTGAAGCACTTCCTCATTCTTTAGTAATTTTGTACGGATCTTATCAGAATAATAAGAAGTAAGAGGTACAAATTGCAATTAAAGAGTTTTACTTGTATTATCTTTGAGGCATATTTTTGAAAAGCCAATAATGCTCTCATAATATGTAATTTGTTGGAATAAAAGTTATAACGGCCAAAGTGTAATTTTTTCTAAGCCCTAGGATTTTGAATAATCCTTATCAAATTATGGGGCATGTTCTGCAATTATAATCAGAAAATATAATTTTCTCCAATTCTTGATTTATCAAGATGCTATCAAGACTTAAAATAAACTTGAGGGTATAAATTGTAAATATAGATATTATCTTATGGGCTTTAGTGCATTTAGCCCTAGGTTATTCCCTATTCTTGGATGCAGCCCTATAGCAGCAGCCGCACATCGATTTATCAAGATGCCATCAAAACATAAAAAATAAACTAGAGAGTATAAATTGTAAATATGGATATTACCTCAGGGGCCTTAGAGTTATTAGCCCTAGGTCATTTCCTTTTTCATATCACCTTCATCATGGTGCAGCCGCATATTAGAGTATCTCCAAGGAATACTAGCCATTGTGGATAACCAAATAAAAAAATGGCTCGTTGAATAGTGATTTGGCTATCCAAATTCAAGAGTTCATTCCAACCACACTAGCCATCTATACTAGTCATTTTTCATATATTAATTTTTATTTAATTTTTTATCTAAATTTTCATCCAATAAATTAATTTTACCGCTAAATCTAAATTTTACCTAGCCCATTTATTATTTTAATTAAAAACCCAAATTAATTTAATTATAAATAATCAACATATTTATTAATTTATTTAAAAATACAAACCCATTTAATTATAATTAACTAAACCTAACCACACAAGCCCAATACCCATTCATCTAATTAACTAAACCTAACACATTTTTTTCACCTACAAATTGAAATAGTGAATCGGCAGCAAGGATCACAACCCAACCCATTTAATTAAAAACTCATTTATCAATTAAAAGTCCAACCACACAAGCCCAATACCCATCAATCCAATTAATTAAACCCTAAAAATTACAGCACCCTAAAATTGCAGCAGTGCGACGGAGGTGAAGAAACGTGACGGAGGAGAGAGAGAAGAAATGCGATGGAGGAGAGAGCCACGACAAAGGATAAAGCCATTTCTTTATCCCAACGATAATTTGTACCCGCGAATTATTTTTGGCTAGTGAAAAAGGACAACCAAATTGGCTGTTGTTTAAGGAGATAGCCATTTTGGCTATTCAAATTGCTATCTCATTGGAGTTGATTTTTTGTTTTTGTTTTTGTTTTGACTAGCTAAATTGGTAGTTGAAAGTTTTGGTCATCCTTTTGGCTATCCCGTTGGAGTTACTCTTAGAACTTCTTTGAGGGCTGATGAATTTCTTCAAACATCATGGTTGATTGCTCCTCCATCGTGGCAGCTGGCGAAAGGACAACGACTTCCCGTATTTCATGAACACTCTTCATCCAGTGCCACGTGTCGTTTTTCGATGCCATCATCCATCTTTTCCATCGTGGTCATTGGCGACCACCTATGCATAGTACGACAGTGGTGGCGATTATATTTGGACGGAGGAAATGCTACTAGTTGTCAGAGGTTACCAGAGATCACAGATCTGAAATCGGCAGCAGTGGAGGCTTCGGATCTGGACGCTATTAGTGCTAGAAGCTTTAGAGGAGTGGTGACATGTCAATAATGTCAGCGACGTCGCAACGTGTCAACGTCTGAATGACGGCAATGGCGTCGGTGACGTCGCAACGTGCAACGTCGGTGGTGGAACTACTGTAGCCGAGTGGCAACGTCTCCAATGGCGGCCCACGATTTTCGGCGTTGTGATCCTTGCCGACGATTTTTCCCTATTTTGTTCTCCATATTTTTCTCCCTCTTTTGATGTTCTACTTTGTTTTTGGGAGGAAGATGATAAGCAGTTTTTAATCGATGATTTCTTAATTTGATTTTTCTTTCTGCTTTTTCTCTCTATTGGTGAGACGATGGTTTCGTTGTCATCTTCCTGAATAAGATCAGATCGATCGTCGTTCCATAGCAGTAGTTTTCGAAGTTCGGTTACAAAGATTACGCCGTTATCAACGTTCCAACCCACCACTGATGAATTATTGTAGGGATTCGATCGAACATGACTTTAGATCGAATATTTGATTAGATCAATGATGAGCAATTGTTGTTTTTTCGAGAACGTTGGAGCATTGTGCAGAGCCTTCATCGATTGCTCTTCTGCCAGTTCCGTCGAAGGAGAAGTCTCTTTGGATTGTGTGGAGCGATTGTCGCTCCTGGAATGTAAGAAATCTGGAGTGGTAATGATGGAGATTTCGAGATTTTTTTTTTTTTTTTTTTTCCATAGATCACGCCAAATGATGTTGCCAAAAAATCCCTCGCACGTGCAAAGGTTCCGCCACATGCCAAAGATCTTCGCAACCTGCAACTTTAAACCTGCAAAACCAATTAACTCTAAAGGGACATCGGTATGGTGTCGGCCAAAGAACCTCCAGTGTGAGAATAAGTCAGTCTGCTTTAGGGTGTTAGGCAAAAGACTGAATGTAATTATTAATGTGATACCTTTTCCTATTTATAAAGTTAGTCATCCTCCCACGTTGTTGCCATTTAGTTGGGAGTTATGTCCTTTTGGCTTCCCATTTGGTTGCTATTTAGTTGAGAGTTATGCCTTTTCGGCTTCCCATTTTGTTGTTATTTAGTTGGGAGTTACGCCCTTTTGGCTTTCCACCTTGTAGATCCATGTAAGGACACCATTTGGACTAACGTCCACTACCCAACTCTTTTGAGCATTGGGCCTGTTTATTGTGTTTGCTCAGGATAACCTATGGCTTGTTGTGATGGGTTTCTTCCGAGTTGTGTGTTGGGCCAGACCTTTCCCGTCCTTGGTCCTAAAATATCAATCCAATTTCTTTATCAAGCTCCTCTTAAAAAGCTAAATATAGAAATAGAAATTCTCCCACATCAATGGGAAAAAAGAATTGAAAAGGTAACCCTCATATGTGAATTAGTTAGCATCATTGATGTGTTCACATTATTTCATAAAATGGTATTTTTGGGAAATCTCCTCCCCTAAATATCATAAGAGTTATATTCTAACAGATGAATTTTCAAAATGGAAATTTTGGTAACAAAATCTGAACTATTCCTAATATGATTTCACAAATCCGCAATCATTAAATGATTTATACATTTATTCAATATATTGTTATAATCATTAAATGATTTATACCTTTATTCAATATATTCTCACAATCATTAAATGATTTATACCTTTATTTAATATATTGTCAACAATAACTCAGCACTAAAGGATTGTGGAGATTCATTACCAGGAAGAGAGGTACTATTTATACTTGTACACCCTTATTTGCGTGCACAAGGCAACTCAAATCGAAATATAAAAAATAAAAAAATAAAAAAATGGTTTCTTCATCATGATGAGATTGTTTATCCTTTTTGTTCTTCTAAGTTCTTCCTCAGCTGGTTTGATACAAGATGTTTGCAAGACAACTATAGATCCTAACCTCTGTGTGTCAACTCTAAGATCGAATCCTCGGAGTTCTGGTGCTGATCTAAAAGGACTTGGCAGCATCATGCTTGATGCTTCGATGGCCAAGGGCAAAGATAATTTAGCCCAAGTGAAGAAGTTACTTGCTCAGACCACTAATCCAGCTGTTCATTCTTGTCTTAGTGTTTGCTCTGAAGAATATGATGACCTTGTTTATGGTGTCTCTGAGGCTATTGAATATTTTGCGTCCAATAAATTTTGGAATGCAGTGTCAAGAATAGGTTCAATGTCTGATTATGCGACAGATTGTGACGACGCATTCAAAGAACCACCGCTAGGTGCTCCTATTCCGTCACCCTTAGGCAATATCAACAAGTTATGTCTCATCTTACTTTGATAGCTGCTCATATTATTAATAAGCTTGTCAAGAATAATATATAATTGCCTTGTTTTCTTTTTAAAAATCATTTCTACAATAATAAAAAAAGTTGAATCAATATATTCTACTTATATTTACTTTTATGGACTGGATGCTCGTGCTCTAGGCATTGCCTTTATTTTCTTCTGTCCTCCACGTATCATTTTTGAAAACTTCTCATTCTATGTCATGTGTATGCTCATTGTCTCTTTGGTTTGATTTGATCCGAAAAAGTGAAAGGAAGGAAAAATCAAATATTTGTGGCATAGTAATTAAATAACCGGATTTTACTTACCATATTTGTCTGGTTTTAAATCTTGTTGACTTGCTAGCTCCTATGTAGTGGTGGTGTTAGTAAATTTTTTTTTTTTTCAAATAATATTTTTTTTTCTTAAATTTCTTTTATTTATTTATTTTTTAAATATATTAATGGGTTGTGTCTATTGCTTCTAAAGTTGAAGTTACTACGGTTATGTGAGAGGAGAAATGTCTCTCTTCCTATATTTTGACCATATAACTATTCTCTCTCCCAATAAAAGGAGAAATCAAGAGAAGAAATAATGAAAGACCAGCCAGATATTCTGAATTTACTTTTGGTAACAAAATCTGAACATCTATGCAATTTGATTTCAAAAATCTTCAATCACTAAGGTAGCGTTTGATACGCGGGATTTGAGATGAGATTGGAATGATCATGAGAATGATCATTCCATTCCTATGTTTGACATATGAGATTGAATCTCATTCCCATTATCAAGGAATTTCTAATTTCACAAAGCATGGAATACTAATACCAAGATAAACTTGGTATTGGTTAAACCCAATTATATGGATTAGAATTTAATCAATAATTGAGCAAAAAATGATTAGAATTAATCAACAATTGAGCAAAAAATGAGACCTAATACTAAATAAATATTTAAATTCGAATGAAAATTAATTAAATTAACTATTAACCGTTTGAAAATACAATTAATTACTATTTTACCTTTTGATGTCATTCTAATATCACATGCAATCCCTTTTTTTCACCAAATATAATAATGGTAATGATAATTCCATTAATATTACCATATTAATTTCAATTCTATTGTCATTCAATTCCAGCGTATCAAACACAACGTAAGTGTTTTATGCCTTTATTCAAAATATAAGCTCAACAAATGATTTAATGAGATGGACATCGAATTAGACCCCATACTAGCATTAAATCGTTGTAGTGCAATATTATTATTAGGGTGTCGAAACCACAAGAATTGGATTGTGACTATCAATTTCTTTCTAATATTTTAACAAAAACGATTCAATTATTTTTTTCCTTTAATTCTAAAATAAATTGTTGAAAATTAAACAAGGTAGATATAATATGAAAAGCTCGGGTTAGGGTTCATGTTTGTGTACTTTGGTTATCCCATTAATTTTATTTCTTTCTGATCTAATTCTGTTGTGGCTACAAGCTAGATTACTACAAAAGATAATTCACCTTTTAATCGGTATAGACTATCTTCGAGATTCAATTCTTACATTAATTAATCTTAGGAAAATTAATTGCTTAGCTTAATCCATCTTATTAAATTATATCAATTTCAAAGAAATGTCTAATTATAATCACAGGTATTAGATCTAACGTTTAATTATATTTGTTGATTCTAAGATTTTGATGAACAATTAAATATTGATATTTTGGTAGAACCAACGTTTTTAGTGAGTGTTCAGTTATTTAAGTTCAAATGATGAAGATGCAATTAAATGATGCTAAACGATTATATTGAAGATATTGAAGAATTAAGAGTTTGAAGAAATTAAGGAAAACAACTCAAGTGAATTTTAACTTTAATATCCCAATTAGGAACATACGCATGTCACAAAAGTTTTTATTATTTATGTGTGTTTTGATATGGTGAAATTATTTGCTTTTATATGTGATTGAAAGAAATATTTTTAATTGATTAAAATAGAATATAAGAATATAGTGGAGCTAATTTAGAAATAAATGAATAAAGTGGCGGAAAACGGTAAAAGAAAATAAGTAAAAACGAGTTCAGAATAGAGATCCAGAAGACACAAGTCGACCGGTAAGTCGACTGGACCAAGCAGCATAAAGTCTCTGAATCTATGAGTCAACTAGTAGGTTGACCCAGCCAAGAGGAGTTGAACTTTCTGTAACTCTAAGTAGGACCTATCTACAAGTCGATAGACAGGTCGGACCGATGACACCCTTGGGCTACAACCTGAATCCAGCAGTCGACTGGTCGGTCGACAGGATGTGCTGTTTCAGGATTCTGATTATCTGAGATTATATCCAAAAGTAGCCGTTTTTTGTTAGGATTTGAGAGGGATTTTTGGGGATTTTTAAGGTATTTAAGATATGGTTTATATATTAATTAAATCCTGTTAATATGGTTCATTAAATATTAATGTTTCTCAATTTTGGTACTTTAAATTGATTATATTCTTTTTTATTGAGATTGAGAAATATTTGGAGGATTAATTGAAAGATTTAAAAACTGTTATTAAGTGAATTGAACCAAAATGAAGTCTTTATGATATAAAGGGTCTATAAGTACTATTAATTGTCATAACACATATAAATTAGCCATTAAAAGACTGATTTCATACTTCTATATATAGACCGGCAAATTTCTTATATCATTAATTATTATTGAGAGAGAGAAAATGTTAAGATCATTCTTGAGCTATCATAAGAGTCATCATTCTAAGATTTTATGAGTTTTTCTGAGAGACGATCTTGAAGATCAATTGTTGTTAATCTTTGCTGCTATCGGATCTGAAGTTACATTGCTTTATCTTATTATTCTGTGGATTCCCAGTGAAATATTTTCAATAATTTTCTGTCATTGCATTACTTGTTTATATTTTGGAAATTGATCTTAGAAATTATTTCTATTTTTTGAAGAAAATATTTTTACAAATAATTTCTTGAATTTGATTACGTGATCAATTTGCTACCCATATCTTGTTAAAATTAGTAGTTGTTGTTTTTTTATTTATTTATTATTTATTTTTTTTTTTTTTTTTTTTTTTTTTTTTATCTCACATTTTTCTATCACTAACTTGTAATATTAATGAGTTATTATTTATCTGAAGTGGTAGAAGCTCCGAGTGAGATTTTCTGCTTATCATTTTGTATTGGTGAGTAATGTGATTAATTAAATATGTTGGGAGTATTTAATCAGTGGTAGCTGGGTTTCAATCCCTTTCTGTAAAGCGATTGAGGTAATGATTCTTCCTAGATAGAATGCGATTTGAGTGTATTTGTAACGGTTCTATCCTTACCGGGTAAAATGATATTTGATGTGATTGTGAGGTTTTGATTATTTAGCCTTAGTGTTAAAAAAGAATTAAGTTATTCTTTAACCTATAAAAATAGAGGTTTTTCCTTAAGCTTAGAAAAATAATATTGTAAAGGTTGATTTGAGTCTGTAAAAGAATCAGTGTGAGGGTTTGGTTACTACCTTTAAAGAAATCTTGTTTTAGTGGGTGCGACCTCCGTGGAGCTCAGGGGGCTAGATTAGTCAAGAGTAGCTTGGTAAACCAATCTAAATCTCTGATGTGCTATATTATTATTTTGTTCATTTTTGTTGTTTGTGTGTGCACCTAGTTGATTAATTAATTCCGTTATGTTATAAAGATAATAATTAATTTAGGTTTAAAATTAATTATTTGATTTATTTAAGTTTTTATTCTGATAATTTTTTAATTACCCAATTCAGTCCCTCTTGGGTATTCTACTGGGATAACAATGTGGCATTAGAGCTGGTTTATCTCGAAAGTTTTTGCTAACAAAGATCACATGGCCCACATAGTAGGCGTACTAGCTGAGGGGCTTTCTATGCACTGTCCACCGTTATTTACAGGTAGTAATTATGCCTTTTGGAATAATAGAATTATTGTTTTTTTGCAGGCCACTAATTATGAGGCTATGGTTGGTTATTGAAGCCGGTCCATATACTCCTATGAAAAATGAAGTGGCCAAGAAAAAGAACAATTGAGTTCCTTTGATAAAGGAAAATTATCTATTAACTCACAGGCTACTAACATTTTGCTTTGTTCTTTAGATGCAAATATGTATAGGCAAATTTCAGGTTGTGTTTCTGTGAAAAAAAAAATATGGGATACATTGAAAGACACATATGATGGAACTGATCAAGTGATTGCAATCAAGGATGCCAAAGATCTCACTAAACTAACTACCAATGAACTTATCATTGATTTGATAACCCATGAGACAGCTGTGCAACAATATGAGGTTGGATCAAAAAGTAACCTAAAGAGAAAAGCGAGACCTACAAAAGAAACATGGGATGATACGGATTCCAGTAGTTCTGAAGCATTAAGCAATGATAAGAGAAGTCCAATATTTGCCCTTATTACCAAAAGAATTGAGTCGAAGTTGAAATGCAATTATTGCATCAGGGTTGGACATTTTAAAGTATCATGTTCATTCAGGAACCCTAAATTTATGGTTAAGAATGGATCCAAAGTGAAATGGATGCCGAAAAGAGCCTACACAAAATGGCTTGTGCAGAGTTACATAGTGCTGGAACTGGACCGGAAGGAACAACCAAAGAGATTATATCGAAATCAATAAGGGAAGTCACCAAGAATCCACAAGCGATATGTATAAAGCGAAATGATATATCAAAGTTGAGATGTGAAGTTTTAAAGAAGCATCAATCGACAAGTGGCACCCGAAAGCAGGAATGATGTACCAAAGCCATCGATTAAGAAAAATTGTGTACTCACATCAATCGGTGGTGCAAATGAGATAAAAAGAAAGGTCATCACCAAGAATATAAGATGTACTCCTAACCCTTTGCAATGATGTGTTCTCCTGTTATCTTAGAAATATGTTATGGTGATTATGACAATCATATTTAGTTAAAGTATATTTACATGTTTTTATATATGTCTATATCAAGTAGTGATCATGAGTTTAATTTTGAAACATGTTATTAAGTGTTTAAGTTTCCCTAAATAATGGTTATGACTTGTTGCATATGCATCTTAGTAAGATTATTTGTATAATATGATCTTATTTATGAATATATCTTTTATACAAATAAGTTGATTTGAGCTGAGTTTTTATACTTCTTGTTGCATGATATTTTATGATAAGGTGACTTAAATGATAAAGAATGATTTATTTGATTTTTAATGTTTAGGATTGTGATTATATGCTTACATGGATGTATTATATGAATTAAGTATCTTGTTATATGCATGACAATATGTTCTTCTTAAATGTCTCATATCTCTGAATTTTTAAATGATTATTATTGTGTAAAGATTTGAGCATGTTATGAGATAATATCGTTATTGATTAAGATATGATTCATGATTTTGGACGTTAATGATTATATGAAACATGTTACTTGAGATAACTTCGTTAATTGATAAGAATAAGATTGCTTGGAATTGATCAGTGATCATACATGTTAATGAGAATAATTGATAAATATGTTCACTTGACTTCTACTAATGATCTTCTTCCAAGTATGTTCCAAAGAGTTTCAGGTTATAAGATTACTCAAAGAGAAATAAATATTCATACCAAAACTCAAAGTTGAGTCAAGAATAAGAATAAGATTGATTCAAGGAGATAATTGATTAGAGTTTAATTTTCATTCAATTAAGTGGTAAAACAATCTCATTCTTGCACTATTATGAGAGAAATTTAAATATCATGTTTTGATTATATGTATGTACAACGAGGATTTAACGCTCGCGTATTGACTACTAGCAAGTGCACGAGGTCCAGTTTTAATATAGTGGATCTTTAAGATCGGATATCGTTCCCACAGGGACGGGTTGAATAATTGAGTACCGTAATTTGCATAGTCTTATATTATCCAGACGGTTAAGAATTATTTAAAATTAAACTAATTAAAAATAAGTTAAACTACAATTAGTGAGTTAATCCTAACTAAGTTGATTACCTAGGGATTGATTTCTTTCACTTAATACATGTTTGATTTCATTTTAGTTAACAATAATGGAGTTTATGGTATCCGACAATCTCGATTTGTAAACTCTTCCGCCACTTCCCCCAAGTGTAATACGGGGAATACACGACTTCGTGTCAACGAAGAAATCCCCTTCAACGTCTTAACGACTCTAGGTCAGGTGAGTCTTGCCCCAACGTCATTGATTGCACAATAACTAATACCCTCCCGAGTTGTTGGATCGTAACAATGTATTTACCCTAATCCGAATTCGGGGTTACCTCTCCCGAGTGTCAAACTCTGTATTCTCAAATCCAACCCTAATACCTTAACAAGCATACTAAGATCGTTATAAAATAATAAACACAATCGTATTTAAAGCAAGTAACCACTAAAGAAACATATATTAGATAAAAATAAATATTTACACAACTACATCGATCCCTAGCTAATATTTAACTAATCTAACATGATATTGGCCATTGAAACTACAAAATAAGAGGGATTCGTCATCATTTACAATAAAATATTAAATTACAAAGAGAGAAACAAAGAGAGAAATATCAAATCTTAAAGTGGAGTGGTTTCCACTTTCGCTGAAGATCGATCCGCTAGTATTTCCTCTTCTCGAATGATGAATCTCCTCTTTGAACTCTTCAAAAATGGCCAAGGATCACTTTCTAAGGGTTAGGGATGTTCAAGAATCCAAGAGGCTTCAATGGAAATGGGGGAAAAAGATTTTATAGGTGCAGGGTTTCAAAATATCTAAAATATCTTCTTTACTGTGCAAAGGTCACTGCCTAGGTGGTGGGATCACTGCTTAGGCGGTGGGTATGTCGGTTAACATTTTGATCATTCACCGCCTAGGCCGTGGGACTGACTCTCAACTTTCTGTCGTTTCACCGCCTAAGTGGTGAGACTTATTCATTTTTCAGCTCCTCTGTATTTCCCACCGCCGCGGGTGATGGCTTTATCGCCACGGTGGTGACTTCTTAATCTTGAAACCTTATTTCTTGGTCATTTCTTTACCGTTTTCGCTCATTTGTCGCTTGTTTGTGTCCCTCAATCTGAATTACATAAAAACAAACTAAAAAGCAATTAAATATAACTAAAATACTCAAAACTACCAAATCTAGTTTAGAAATAGATAGGTATTTTACACCTATAAATGTCCATGCTATATGAGATTATCTAAAAGTCATACTTAAAATATGCGAAATATCTTGTATCAATCCATGACTTGTTTATCCTTAAGTATTTGCATAATCTCTCTCTCTCTCTCTCTCTCTCTCTATATATAATATATATATATATATATATAGCATGAGTAATTCGTTAATGATTACTGTTGAAAAATGAAGCTGAATTTTTTATGAAATAAGTATGCGTTATATTGATAGCTTCATAAATTATCATTGAGAAATGCTTCCTATTTTAGTGTGTTAAAGATCACATGTTTTATTTCTATAAAGGGAAGTCATTATTTGGTATCATTAGTGAGGCATGCGGACTTAACTGAATATAATTACATGCTATATTGTTGAAATATTTTAATTGTCTCAAGATTATTCTCCTATGCATGAATTAATTTGTTTACACTTATGTAGTGGGAGATTGCATGTTAAGAATGATGTTTTTGGTGTGGATTTTGATAAATTGAGTATACTTGATATTTATCTATAAAAATGATCCACATAATGTTGATATTTTGTGCTTAAAAGTTAATTTGTTAAAATGAGTTTTGATTCTTAAAGTTAAAGTTATGAGTTGATTCAATGTGCTTTTAAAAGAGTTATATATATCCGAATTTAATTACTTTAGGCTTACTCTTTCAAGTATATTATATGATTGCTTAGAGTAATGTTCATGTGGTGTTTCCCCCCTCCCTAAATTTTGTTTTTGAAGATAATAAAGGGGGAGAAATAGTGATGTTTTATTAAGGGGGAGTATTTTAAAATTGTGCTTTATTGAGTATTTTTAATTTGTGCGTTATTGATTATATTTATAATATCTTCGTTATGATGCTTTAACGAGTTAAAAAATCCGTCCTCAGATTCAGGGGGAATGTGGGTATATTTTTGTTTTAAAGAAAATATCAAAGTTAATTGTTATCATGAAAATAGGGGAGATTGTTGATCCTAATATTTTGATGAACAATTAAGTATTGATGTTTGGTGGAACTAACGTTTTAGTTGAGTGTTTCAGTTATTTAAGTTCCAGTGATGAAAATGCAATTAAATGGAAGCTAAACGATGATGTTGAAGATATTGAAGAATTAAGAGTTTGAAAAATTAGGGAAAACAACTCAGGTGAATCTTAACTTTTAATATCCCAATTAGGAAGGCATAAAATATTTTTATTATTTATGTGTGCTTTGATATGGTGAAATTATTTGCTCCTATATGTGATTTGAAAAGAAATATATTTGATTGACTAAAATGGAATATAAGAATATTAATGGAGCTAATTTAAAATGAAAAAAGTTAAATGGGTGAAAACGTAAAAGAAAATAAGTTAAATATGAGTTCAGAACAGAGATCCAAAAGACACAAGTCGACCGGTAAGTCGACCGGATCAAGCATCATGAAATCTCTAAATCTATGAGTCGACTGGTAGGTCAACCCGGCCAAGAGGAGTTGAACTCTCTATATCTCTAAGTCGATCGATAGGTCGACCGATGAAGGCAAAACAAACTCTCTGAATCTACAAGTCGACAGGCAGGTCGACCGATGAATGCCCTTGGCTATAACCTGAATCCAACAGTCGATTGGTTGGTCGACAGGACGCGCTGTTTCAGGATTCTGATTTATCCGAGATTATATCCAAAAGTAGCCATTTTTGTTAGAATTTGAGAGAGATTTCGGAGATTTTTAAGGTATTTAAGATACGGTTCATATATTAATTAAACCCTATTGATATGGTTCATTAAATATTAATGTTTCTTAATTTGGTACTTTAAATGGATTCTATTCTTTTTTATTGAGATTGAGAAATATTTGGGGGACTTAATTGAAAGATTTAAAAGTTTTTATTAAGTGAATTGAACCAAAATGAAGTTTTTATGATATAAGGGGTCTATAAGTACTATTAATTGTTATGACACATGTAAAACTAACCGTTAGAAGACTGATTTCATACTCCTATATATAGACTTGTGAATTTCTTATATCATTAATAATTATTCAGAGAGCAAAAATGTTAAGATCATTCTTGAGCTATTATAAGAGTCATCATTCTGAGATTTTGTGAGCTTTGCTGAGAGACGATCTTGAAGATCAATTGTTGTTAATCTTTGTTGCTACCAGATTTGAAGTTACATTGTTTTATCTTATTATTCTAAGGGTTCCGAGTGTGATCTTTCCAATAATTTTCTGTCATTGCATTACTTTTTATATTTTGGAAATTGATCTTATAAATTGTTTCTGTTCTTTGAAAAAAATATTTTTACAAATAATTTCTTGAATCTGATTACGTACTCAATTTTGTTACTCATATCTTGTTAAAATCAGATTTTTCTATCTCATATTTTTCTATCACTAGACTTGGGATATTAATTGAGTTATTATTTATCTGGGATGGTGGAAGCTTCAAGTGAGATTTCTTGCTTATCATTTTATATTGGTGAGTAGTGTGATGGGTTAAATACTGTGGGGGGTATTTAATCAAGGGTAGCTGAGTTTCAGTCTTTTCCTGTAAAGAGATTGAGGTAGTGATTCTTCTTGTATAGAATTGCGATTTGCGTGTATTTTGTAACGGTTCAATCCTTACCGGGTAAAAAAATATTGAAGTGATTGGTGAGATTTTGATTCTTTGGCCTTAGTGTTAAAAAAAATTAGGTTATTCTTTAGCCTGTAAAAAGTAGAGATTCTTTCTTAACCTGAAAAAATGATATTGTAAAGGTTGTTTCTGAGCTTGTAAAAGAATCGGTGTGAGGGTTTGGTTTCTACTTTTAAAGGGATCTTGGTTTTAGTAGGTGCGACTTCCGTGGAGCTCGAGAGACTTGATTAGCCAAGAGTGGCTTGGTGAACCAGTATAAATCTCTGATGTGCTGGATTATTAATTTATTCATTTTTGTTGTTTGTGTGTGCACTCCGCTGTGTTATAAAGATAATAATTAATTTAGATTTAAAATTAGTTATTTGATATATTCAAGTTTTATTTTGATAATTTTTTAATTACCTAATTCACCCCACCTCTTAGGTATTCTACTGGACCAACAATAATCAATCTCAAAACCAATTTCTACAAGATGATTAAGAAGAGGAATTCATTATATATCGGCCATTAAATCAAGATTCCATATTGTGCAACCAATTACACACAAATCTAGAAGGGATTAAAAGTGAAAGTTGTAAAGAAACCTTGATATTACACAACCCTAACCCGAAGGAGATGATTAGCTGCTCATGCCAGTGTGGAGTAACATATCTTGAATTGCCGTGGTAGCTCCTCCTTGGACCCTAGCCGACGTTAATTGAGAATTAAATTATTGAATAATCCATAGACTACTCCTTTTTGTTTTTCTAATTTTCGTGCCCTAAGGTCGTTAAGACGGCCCCCCAACACTCCGGGCTTCAGATTGGTGAATCCGGGGCCAAAAATAGGTCCACTCCGCATAAAAATATGGCCGGGGTGCGATCGCTCTTTCTCGTTTGAACTCCGTTCTAGCTATATGACCACTGGTTGGAAAATTTAGGAAGTCTACTTTCATATTCATTTGGTGTTACCAAAAAACCCAAACTATATTATTAGTTATGGTTAAAAGAGTACACAACGTTCTATATTACAATGTCCTTACGTAGAACGCTATTTTCAGCTCTGATTTTCATAAAAGACTCAAAATTTATGTGAATACAAAACGAACTTATTAAAAATATGTACACACTAAAGAACATAGAAAAATATAGATTTGGAGAATAAAATAGGTATAGATTTGGAGAATAAAATAGGTATGAAATTGAGAAAGATCACTCAACATTAAAGGAGTATTTAATTTCTTTACCCGAAAAAGTATTGTAAGCCTATTTTTTTTTATCGTTCATATCTCCACATTCCACGCCGCATAACCCATTTATAAAGGCAAGAAAAAGGAATCACTGGACTAGGTTTCAGTGTTGCTGTTTTATGTGCATCCTCAACTAATTTGATACAGGTCATTTACTAGTCTTAGATCCTAACCTATGTGTCAACTCTGAGATTGAACCCTAAGGGTTCTAGTATGATATTAAAGGGCTTAGCCATATAATGGTTGAAGCATCATTGGCTAACGGCAAACATGATTTTGCGTGAGTGAAGAAGTTACTTGCTTAGACCACTAACCCATTTTTCATTCTTGTCTCAATGCTTGCTCTAATGATTATACTCAGCTTACTTATGGTGTCTTAGACACCCCGTTAACTATATCGAGTCAAATGACTTCTTTCACACTCTCGCGGAAATAAGTTCAGATGTTGACCATGCGTTGCATTCGAAGAACCACCACTTATTGCTCATATTCCATCACCCTGTGGTGATCGGAACAAAATTATGGCCTATCTTGCTTTTATAAGGGTTCATGTTCTTGAAATTCATGTCAAGGATGATATACGAAGGGCCTTATTGTTCTTTTTTAAAATAATTCCTTAAATAATAATTAAAAAACAAAATTGAATCTATATGCTCCATTTGTATTTTGTTTTAATTTCTTTGATTAATCATTGATGCACTTTGATTGTTCTTTCATACAATAATAAATCAAGCTCTCTTTATTTTTCGTCATTGACATGATATGTGTTATTGTTTGGCAAAAGAGGTTTTATTTGTCAATACGTTCTCGTGGGACACATTAGAACCAAACAAATCCTAGTTTTATGGCAATAGTCACTTGGACTCAAAAATGAAACGAAATAAAAAACTGAGATAAGAACTGACAAATCCCAGAGAATTTAATTTAGTTTAGTGAAGTTATACTAAAATTCTGTAATTTCTACCCATTATTTAGTGATTTCTAGTCAATTATAGTTAACTTCTATTGGTTTTAAGTGTAGTTATATATTTATTTGTTAATGATTGATCTGTTTTTAATGAAATTATACTTACATTTTTTTTGTTATTTTCTAAAAATTTATTCCAAACTTCAATGGACATCAACTGAGTTTCAGATGATTTAATTGTTTTTTTTTCCCCTAATTTTTCAATTACAATTACACTTAAATTTTTTGGGTTTGGGTCTATCTTGCTTGCGAAGACAAAAAATCGTTTTGGATCACGTTTCAATACTGTGTTGAGTTTGAGTGTGTCTTCATGGATATAGTCACCTACCCTTCTAGTCGAGTTGGTTGCTGAGAGATTTGCAGTGCCTTAGAGATTAACATCGTTGATTCGGAATATAAAAGATCTGACTTTTAAGGTTCGTGTTTCTATTTTGTATTGCTATAGGGAAGTTAACACAGATGCAAATTTTTTAGTTTAGGTAGAAAGTGCTGGAGAAAATCGGACCCGTCTAGTCTGAATTATAATGTCCGACAATTGTTCGTGGATGCGTAATACTAGATAGACTTCATTTTCCTAATATTCGAAATATCGAAGGAATTTTTTAAGCCATGTTTTTATGATTGATTTTTATTTATTATTATTTTTTTTTTTGGTATTTTCATTATTTTATTTTGCTACTTGATTCTTTTCAGAGGTCAGGTTTCGCACCCTCTGAATTTTGTATGCTTTACAATTATCAATAAATTCTCATCGCTCCACCAACCAAGGTTCTTAAAAAAATACAGTGAAATTTAAGACAATTGACCATAGTGTTTTTTTAAAATACAATTTTATAGAAAATGTATTCAGTTTGACATTTATTATCAATAGAAATATATTTATTTTATTTTCTTAAGAAGAGCAAATTGCGGTGATATTTGTTTTCAAACTGACGAGTAGATTCTGAATATATGAATTTTATCAAAATTGTACTTGCCATTCAAAAATTATAAATGTTTGGAAATTGTTCTCAATTATATAAATGATTGGAGATTTTTCTAAATTATAATTTTGTTTTTGTCCTTAATTTTAGCAATCGAAGGGTGCCTAGATTAGAAGTTTGTGTGTGCAAGTTCAGGGTACAGTTTTGAACCCAACGAAAAAAATAAGGCCCATTTGGTTGTATAAATTATCATATTTTATAAATTATCTTATTTTTATTGCTCTATTAATATCAAATTTACATATTGTTTGTTTGTGTTGAGTTTATCTCACATCGAATGTGAAAGTACTGATGGTCAAGTTAATTATAAGTGTGAGTGAAAGTCTCACATCTTGAGTTAATTTTTGGAATTGAGAAAGACATAAGGTCATTCTACATTAGTATCAGAGTCTAAATTTTAACAACTACAACTCAATAGCCACAAATAAAGAGACTGATTGAGAGTTAACCGACCAAAGACCTGATGTTCGAGGGGGAGATTTTTTTATTTATCCCACACATGATGTGGAAGGGGCTGGTGGTCAAGAGGTGAAGGAAAGTTTCACTTCTTGAGCTAACTTTTGGGGTTAAGAGATAACCAAGATCGCCCTACAACTCATAAACGTACAATTGTTTTAGTTTAGTTAAACTTTTTTATATATTACTTTAGTTACATCAGAAACTAGCATCTAAATTGCAACTAAAATTGTTAGTTGGCTAATCTAATTGTGTTTAATTCTCATAACTAAATATTCAATTATAACAATTCAAAAATTGACTAATTGAAAAATAATATGTATCCGAAGAAAGTATCACAATCCTCATATAACACACTAGGTGGGCCTTCTACAAATAATGATGGTAATTCAATTTGGAATTTTTCTTGTGCATGATTCCCCAAAAAATCATAAGATAAATACAAATTTCACAAAGGGTATTTTCCTTTTTTTACCCCAAAGGGTATATTTTGCATTTCAATTGCAGCTCATTACAACTTAAATTTCACAACTTTTGTCTAAGAGATTTAATTGGGCAAAATCTCACCCAAAACCTGTATTTCGCAATTTTTTATTTTAATTTTTTAATTTTTTTGCTGGAGTTGGACAATTCAACTTTTTAGACATGTGATAAATGCAAAGGTATAATGTGCTACACACGTAACGTTTGAAATCGAAACATAACGGTGTAAAGTTCTATAAAAATGATGCATTCTCGTGTATAAAATGTTGTTTTTGTTTGTTTATTTTTCGTTTTTGATAAGATAAAAGTGATGTTCAAATGGCTATAGAAGGAAAAGTGGTCTTAGATATTTAAGAACAAAAAGGCCTAATGGTATAGCCTTTATCTTTAAGACATAATTGGCTGCGCACATCACGGTGATATATCACATTCTACTTCATAAAACACGAACACTTCAAGGTGGATGTTTGTGCAAATTAGGATAAATTTTAAAATGCAATTTACTTGCATACACTCCACTCCCAAGTGGTATGTACGTTCCAATGAAAAATAAAAATATTCTGAGCAATCCTAACCATTAATGTCCAATCAAATATCACATGGCACTATCTTAACTTTCCATATTTCATCCAACTATTTTTAAAAAGTCAAAATTAGAATTTTTAAATAAGGCTAATTTGTTTTATGATTGTTTTGTTAAATTATTGAGAAGTGGGAGAAGAATCATAAATTAATATTATGAAAAGTGATACATTTATAATACAACGATATACACATTTTTATAGGGGAAGAGTGGGCTAAGGTGGGCCAAGCCCATATAATACATTAATACATTAACATCCCTCCTCAAACTTAAGGCGGTAAGTTAGAGGTGAACTTAAGTTTGGAAACCAGAGAGTGAAAGCGTCTGAGTGGATGAGCCTTAATAAAAATGTCTATTGTCTAATCGGCTGAATTGACGGATTGTAGACGAACCGTATTTTGAAGAATGTAATGACGGATGAAGTGACAATTAGTCTCGATGTATTTTCTACGCTCATGGAACACATCATTGTGAGTGATCTGAATAGCACTCCTGTTTTTACAGTGTAGGGTAGTGGCAATAGGAGAAGAGACACTTATGTCAGCGAGGAGCCATCTTCCATAGGAGAAGTCTCAGGCATGGTTGCTGGAGTTGAAAGGGTGACATCAACTATTGGTTCTAGAGTGGATTTAGCTGGTGGTTCTGGGATGGACTCAGTATAAGATGCAGGATTAGGCTCAACTGGTGGTGCTGGAGTGGACTCAACAGTAACTGGAACTGTATCATCTAGAAATAACTCAATGGATGGATCAGTAAAAAATCTGGAGTTCGTGAGGGTTGACATGTCAAATAACCATAAAGAAGAAAACATTTGATGTTCCCAAAAAATGATATGTCGCGAGATACGAAGGGTTTTATAAGTAGCATGTCATCAGAAAAATTGCAAGTGTTTTTGTGAAAAATTACAAGTTTCAATGACAAAATAATTAAAATATTGTACATATTTTATCTCAGTTCAAGTACTATTCTGTATAACCATGACGTCACATCATCTGAAATAATATTTCATGATTAGGTGGAATCAACATGATCATATAGGGAATCCTCTTTATTTTAATTTTTTATTTAAATTAAAATTATTTTGGGAAAAAAAATCATTTACTAATTATTTTTTATTTAAATTAAAATTATTTTGGAATAAAAAAATATCATTTGCTAATTATTTTTTATTTTCTTTTAAAATATGTTAATTGATAGAATTAAATGTAGTACTGTAGAAATATATTGACGAGACAATTACTAGCATATAGACATGTACGTACTCAACAGACAATAAGGTCTAGCTTTTTGCTCGGGCAAAATAATAATTGTTGGTGTCTGCTCGATGTTTTTCCATTTTTTTCGATTTCCTTTTTATGTTATTTTTTTCCTCTTTCAATGTAATAATTGTTTGTGCTAAGATGTGGCATACTTTAATCCACATTGGTAAGATCCTTTGTTCATATGATCAAAGAAACCAAACATATTAGGTGTTGATTGTTTAATTACTTATTCCGAAATTTATGCTTCTATCATGAAAATTGAAACAAAAATGTAAGAACAATTTCATTCTATTTCCAAAACTTTGTTTTAAGAAGGTGAGAACATAATAGAATTAAAATTTTCACATGTATCTATTTTTGTTACTATTTTTTTTTGTAAGAAACAAAAATACTAAACAAATGTCACTAACATTAGTTTACATATGGTTCCTTTGTTTCTTGATTCAAAATTTTCATGTATCTATTTAAGTTGCTGGACGAGTGAATTTATATATGGCTTTTTTTTTCTTTTTTCTTTTTTTTTTTTTTCTGGATTTATGATGGAATAAATTATTTAATTTAACTCTAAAAGTAGAGAGTTAATTTTTATCTCATTTCCTATAACCCTTTTGGTATTTAGAATTAGATTTTTTCGCTACCCAAACCCTAACCCTAAATATCCACCCTACTATCAACCTTACATTAGTACCCTTAACCCTAACAGTCGCGTACCAACCAACCACATTCAGCTAGCACACCATCATTGTCGTGCACAACCTCATCGCCTTCGTCGTGCGCAGCGATGCTTTGTGCGAATGTGCCATCTCCGTCGTGCGCACTTGCCATCACCCACTCAAGTGCAGCCATACAGTCATCGTGCATCTTTGCAGGTCGTTGTCAAATGTCTTCGTAGGACTTCCTAGTCGTCGTGCGTCTTCGAGCATACCTTCTAGTGTCGTGTTCATAGGTCATTGACTAGTGTCCTGTCGTCGGAGCTAAGGGCTACCATTAATCGCAAACTGTAGTCTGTTGTCACAAGGTTAATTTTTCAACACGAATTTTTAACCTAGTAATTGTCTGGTTGCGCACCAACTAGTCAGTCACGCGTATGATTCCTAGACAACTACTGTCATACTTACCCAGACGTACGCACATACACCAGAAACAGTATACAACGCAACGTTTATAACCAAAGCCCCGTTTTATTACTCAATCAAAACAAGGAAACACACATACAAGTTCTAGCCTAAGGTTGGCAAGAACATCAACTTACTGCTCTCCCTTTCACAAATCCTAAAATACAGTATATATAGTCAACAAAGTCAGTTGACAGCCCCAATTGCTAGGCAAACATACAAGAAACTACTCCCACAAATGCTGGAGAACGGTTTGCCTCAATTAACCAGCACATACCCAAAAATTGCCACACTCAACTGAAATTCACCCATCAGCTAAGTCTCAGCTGCCTAACCAAATGCTATTCCATTGCATTTTGTTGCATCGTTGCGCCCTACAACTTGCCAACTTCATATGCATTTTCAACACCAAAATGCACCGCTAAGTGCAACGGTGCATAATGTCGTGCACATGACATTGCCCACAACGTAGCGTTATGCCTACGTTGTGTTGCCTTACTTTGGTGTCGCACCAAGGTCTTCCATTGGTTCTATGCCTCACTCATGGACTCCAATTCTACCACAATCTGCCAATGACGCCAATGTGTGTCCACATTACCCAACGACGTAACATTTTTCCAATACGTGCCCAATAGCTTGGTCCAATGTCGCTCCGTTCCTTTAACGCATGCTGCCGCATCTTTGACTCTCGTTGCCTTGGCTATATGCCAAGCTCTTTCTCATTGTCATGCACCCACAAAGCACTGATCCTAAGATTGCACCTAGAATTCATGCATTGAAAGAATCTTATTTTTTAGTGAACACAAACTTTCGCACATGCGATGAGTTTTTACGAATTTGTGTAGACATCATGTATTGAGTTTTCGTAGCGAAAAACTTACAAAAATTAACAAAACTTTAACACAGACTAGAATCAACAAAACCCTTACATACCTTGTGGATTATCGGTCTTTTTTTTTTTTTTTTTTTTGTTTGGAAGGGTCCCTTATATTCTCCATTGAAGTGTTCATAAAAAAAATAAAAAAATAAAAAACAACTCGTAGCATCCTTTTGGGTTTTTGGGTTTGAGGAAGAGATTGGAACGGTATGAATTCTTATTTTTGGATAATGGAGTAATTAGTAAAGGAATGACTCAAATATCTATATAATAAAACATGACGTATATAAGCCCTCCAGGAAAATCTATATCGTTCTTTATACCCCCATAAAAAACGGTCCAAATTGATTCTCTAGATTAACATAAATATAAAATTTATTTTTATATATAAATTTGATTTTTTCCTTTTTTATTTTTCTTTTCCTTTCTTTATAGTTACTTCCCATTTTGCTAGGTTGAAATCAATTAAGTCTAGGGTCGCCGCTCCTCTCACTAAATCCACTTTCCCTTTGTCATTGTTCCATTGTTGTCGCCATATCATCGCCATCGCCATCGTCGTGCCCCGTTACTTCGCCATCACCCTTCATTTCAGCCTCATTCATTCATGTAATAGAATCCATCTTTCTTTCTCACTCTCGGTGGACGATAGTGCCATCTTCTCCCTCCCTTCCTCCCTCCCTCGTAATGACAACGTCGGCTCCAACTCCCTCCCTCGCGATGACAGTACTCACCCACTCTTCAATTTTGGATTGCGATTTCTAAATTTCGTTTAGCAATTGCATTTTTTTTATTCTGAGAAAGAAGGAGAGGGGATACATGTAGATGAATGTTTTTGTTCCTATTCATTTATGCAATGCAAAGAGAGGGGATTTTGTGCTTCGGCCTTGACTGGAATCTTCTTAAGATTGGTTTGAGTTGTATTTGAGGAGGATTTGTAATAAAATTCTCCTTATATTGTTTGTTTTTCTCTTAAACCCTAGGTGTGTATTTTTCAAATTCTTATTCAATTATAAGCTTTAATATTCCCAATTGAACAATGGAAATGGAAGTATTTATGTTTCTTATAATGTTACTATGTTTTTTTTTTTTAAGATTTACCTTTGGTTGTGTGAAATTCAAAGAAATTGCATTGGGTATTCTTGGAGTTTAGGGTTGTTTTTCGATTTTTAAGAAATTTTGGGGATTTTTCAATTTTGTTATCTATTGGTGGTCCGATTTGGACAAGTTTTGGTTTGAGTTGGTCTGGTTTGGATAGAATTTGGTTTGAGTTGGTACGAATTATACAGATCACACCACTACAATGCACCACTGAGGTAGTCGTCAACGAGGATTGTGAAGGTCGGATCTAGTTAACAAGGTAAGTTTGTCTATTATTTTTTTGTTCTGATTTGATCTGGTCGGCGAATACATTAGCATTTTTTTTGTTCTTTTGTTTTGGGAGGAATAAAAACCGAAATTTGGATTTTGGACCTCATCTATCGTTATTTCTTGAATAAAAATAGGCGACGATTGGAACACATCAACGATGTTGATAGATGTACATTTGGTTGGCTAGGTATGCAATTGGTTTTTTGTTTGATCTGATTTGGTCAATGAGTACGCTACTAGAATTTGTTTTGTTCTTTTATGTTGCTGTATCTTGAACTAAAATAGGTGACAATAGACACACATCGAAAATGTTGATAGCTTCCATTAATAAAAGTTGTTGGGGGAGCATATGATTTCTCCATTTAGTCTTCGCGGTTCACAGCCAGGTAAGTTCATCTTTTTCATTGTATCATTTCCCCAATTTATCATATTTCGAAAATTCAAATAAGAATCAAATCTGCAAAATTCATTTTTTTTTTATGCGTTATGGTCTTTTAATTCTATTTGGTTTATAAGAGTTTTTGATCTTTCAAACAAAACCGAAGATTGTCTAAATAATAATTGATAATTATCTTCTCTATTTTCTATAATCTTCTTAGGATTCAATATATAGTTTGAATTTTGTTTATTCATTTGTTCATGAGTTAAATTTCAGCACATTTAACTGAAGTTGTTTTGTTCCCATATTTCTTGAGTTAAATTTCAGCTCATTAGTTAAATTTCATTGAACAACACATTTGTGAGTCAAATTTCTTTGAACGTCACATTCAATTGAACAACACATGTTATTCAGTTAAGTTTCATTTGTTCTTGAGTTAAATTTCAGCACACTTAACTAAAGTTGTTCCCTTGCAAAAGTGGTCAAATTAAAAATTAAATTAGAAAGGATTAAAGATGAGGATTCTGCACTTACGAAAATGGCTTCAGTCTTCACAAAACTATTTATCCAAAAAAGTAAGCAACCCTGTAGCAATTTTTGTCTAATACCTATCAAGATACATGTATTTCTGTTCCCAACAAATTCTTTATGTTGTGTTCCAAAATTAGTAATTTTGGTGATTTATCTGTATATTTACATATACAATTGTAGATTCTTGAGTTTCGCTTTGAGTGATTTATCTGTATATCTAAACCCTAACAAGGTGATTGTTTTTTGCTTTTGATTATCTCTTAGGCCGTGTTTGAAATGGTTAATTATTTTGATTTGTTGGTTGTAGGTTTAAGCATATTATTCTTTTGTACTGGCCATTGCTGCTTTACTTGGATTAATGCTGATATTCAAGATAGTTATGATAATCTAAGATAGTGGTAATTAGATTAGTTTTGTCACTAATTTTTTTTAGAGTGGGGTTTATATATGTAATTTTTCATATTAGTCGAAATTGTTATTTTAGTAAATTGTCCCATAGTTTCAACTTATTTTGCAAACATTGCTATTTACTTTAATTCAAACACCAAATTTTGCGAAGTCCAATTGTCTCCGTCCTTTAGTTTGAGTATTTAGTTAACTTTATATTATTAGTTATTGTCGTGTTAGTTTGAAAACAGGATTGTTTGGGATGTTGTATAAACAGAACAAGTTATATTATTTTATTTTAAATGTTAGTTATTGTTTTGTTCTCTTGAAAACAGAGGGAGAGAGAGTACCAACAAAGTTTGAAGCCGAGTGTATGGAGTCGGACAAAGAAGTTTCAGACAGAGTGTCGGGTGACCCTTGATGAAGTTAAGTACTGAGAAATGAGATTAGTTGCTGGCATTGATCAGTAAAGTGAACACATAAAGAGTACTCAGGAACTGGAGAAATCGCAATATCTGATTTGGATGGAAGGGGGCTTTACTGTTGGGCCAAAATCATGTGGGCATGAAGTTAAGGAGAAATGGTTGGGATGGAATTAAGATATGGAGAATGGACCGGTTTAATGGGCTTAGGGGATGCAGATGGGTTTCTGGTGGGTTGAGTGGAAAAAGGTGAGTTCCGATTTAACGGTGAGATCCGTTTGGTTTGATTTAAAACAGGTAGGTTTCGAGTTTGTTGGTGGGTCGGATTCATGGGTGTGTATCCATGCAATTGGTAACACACTGATATAGTGTACCCTACATGTCTACAAGGAGAACACACCGATTGATTTCAGCGATGAGTGGAAGCAGCGATGGCGGTAAGAAGAAGGGATGAAGCTTGGAAAGCCATGGAATCGTTGGTCAGAAGGGTGGATCCGATGGTTCTTTGGCATTCTTCTTGTATAACAAGGTTGAAAGCCTTGCTCCCAGTGGGAAGTAGATCGTTCATCAAGATTTGAGCACGCACAGCAGCGAAAGAGTCGTTGAGGCCCATAAGAAATTGCATAAGGTGTTCTTGCCGTTGAAAATCGGTCTTGAATTTCATCTCTCCACAATTACAGACCGGTATAGGCTGGTAATCCTTCACTTCATCCCAAAGAGTATTTAAGTTTGTGAAATAGATATTAACATCAAGTGATCCTTGAAAAATTACAGCCAATTGTTGCTTGAGCTAAAAAAAAAAGGCGTGGAGCGTTGCTTTGGCGAAAACAAGCATGAAGATCAGTCTAAACATCTTCAGCAATGGCCATGTAGAGAAAGCTATGGCCGATATCTTTATCAACAGAATTGAGAATCCAAGAGGTGAACATGCTATTGCAGCGGGACCAAGCACTAGAAGAAGGATCATCCGAAGGGGGCTGTCGAAGAGTAGCATCAACAAAACCAATCTTCTTCTTGACATTGAGAGCCATATGCATAGCTTGGTTCTAGGTATTGTAGTTAGGACCAGTGAGAACATGAGAAACAAGGGTTAAACCTAGATGGTCACTGGTAGCGCGTGAAATGCGCCGCTACTTACTCTTGCAAGTATACGAGGTCTAAGTTTTAATATAGTGGATCTTGAAGATCGGATATCGTTCCCACATAGAAAAGTGTGAATAATTCAGTACCGCAATTGACGTAGTCTCATGTTGTCCTGACGACGAAAGACATGAATTAAAATTAAACTAAGTTAAACTACAATTAGTGAGTTAATCCTAACTAAGTTGATTAATTAGGGATTGATTTCGTTTAATTAACAATAACGGAGTTTAGGTATCCGACAATCTCGATTCGTAAACTCCTCCGCCACCTCTTCCAAGTGTAAGACTAGGGAATACGCGACTTCGTGTCAACGAAGAGGTCCTCCTCAATGTCTTAACGACTTTAGGCCGCGTGAGTCTTGACCCAACGTCATCGATTGCACACTAACTAACGCCCTCCCCAATCGTTAGGTCATAACGATGTGTTTACCCTAGTCCGAATCCAGGGTTACCTCTCCCGAGTGTCAAACCCTAGATTCTAAAATCCAACCCTAATACCATTACAGGCATATTAAGATCTTCATCAAATGATAAACACAATCGGACTTAAAAGCAACAACCATTAAAGAAACATATATTAAACCAAACGAGTATTTACACAACTACACATTTCCCTAACTAATCTCTAAATTACACTAACATGTTCTTAGCCAATACAATATTAAATTAAGAGGAGATCATCAATATCAATAATAAACATTAAATACAAAGATGGAAACAAGGGAAGAAAAGCAAAATCTCAAAGTGGAGTAGTCTACTTTCGCCAAAGAACAATCCTCCCGAGCTTCCTCTTCTCCGTTGATGAACTTCCTCTTCTAGCTCTTCAAGGATTGGCCAAGAACACCTCCTAAACTAATCTAATCTACTTCCTAAATTACCTAAACCTAACTAAGGTGGAAGGAGCTCTCCAAAATATCAACCAGAGCCTCCTCTCATGTCTTAGGTCTTTGAGGTTTGGTGGAGAAAGGGGTTAAAAAGAGGGATTTGGAAAATATCTTTAAAATATCTAAAAATAGATATTTCTATGCTAAGTGTCACCGCCTAGGCGGTGGCTTAAGTCGGTTAAGTTTTGTCGGATCTTCGCTTAGGCGGTGGTTTCTCCGCCAAGGCGGTGGCTGTTGGCATAACATTCTGATCTTTTCTCGCCTAGGAGGTGGTTCAACCCTTCAGCACTCCAACATTCTGCCTCTTTTCCGCCTAGGCGGTGGTCTTCATTTACCGAAATCATGTTTTTCACATTTTGTTCACCGTTTTCACTTGTTTATCGCCCTTTAACATCCCTTCACCTGTTTTACACTAAAACACAATTAAATATAACTAAAACGCTTAAAAACTAACAAATTCGGTTAAGAAATAGATATGTTTTTCACACCTATCAGTCACCACTATATAGGAAGAATGGACTGTGGGTATTGTCCATGGATAGAAAATCTGGTTGAGTTTGGGTAGTGGTAGAAGAAGAGGGAGGGGTAAGAAGCTGAAAACAGTTGTTGGTGGTGGTGGGTTGTTGAGTACTACCTCTACGTGCCATGGATGATGGTTCTTCAACAGAGTTGCTGTTGAGCAGCAGAAAAATGAATTAAAACTTTTGATACCATATTAAAAATGAAGAAAGAAGAATGAAATGGAATATACTAATTCTTATTGATTTCTCATGTACAAAGAACGTCTATTTATAGGCATAACAAAAAGGAGACTAACAAACTTCAACAAATTGAAACAATCTAACAAACTAACAAACTTTTCATCTAGAAGCAATAGAAGCTTCTATGGAAGATAATTTCTCAATTTCTAATAAAGGGAACACACTAGTTCTCTCTTTTCCCTTTCTTAAGTTTGCAATATAGGTTCGATTAGAGGGTGTACATGAGTTATTTACTTTGTAAATTAAAAACTTCATTTCATTTTATTGCTGATAGAGCTTAAAATTGAATGGAACAAACTTGTGTTAGAGCCAATGGGCGTATTTTTTCTGTTTGGGCCGATACGTAACGAAAAATCAGGATACTATTACAGTTACAGATCGATACTTCGTGCTTGGGCCGATTCACACCATAAAGGACCGTTACGGCCTACTACGGGCTGAAATGGACCCGTAATAGCATTACATCACATTATTTGGGAGGCATAACTGCCGTTACAGGCCATTACGCCGATACAGACTGTTTTTTCAGTATTCCCCAATACCCATCAGTAGACAACAACTAGAATTTCAGCCTTTGTTCAGGCCACTCCCATAAGTTAAAAGTTATAATATGATGTACAAGTACAATTTGCTCTTTTTATTATGTTAGTGCAATATATTTTTATTAAATATTGTGTGCATCATCTTATTCTTTTACGATTATTCGGTGCGATGGTTTTTTTTGTCTTTTTTCATATCGTTATTGTGTTGTATATGTAATTAAATGTCATAATATATATTAGAATGTGTTTATTAAGTGGTAAATGAGAAAATCAATTACTATTATTGAGTTTTTGATGATATTTTAGTGATTTTAAAAAATTCAAGACCATTACAGTCGGTTCCCATTACGAATAGGGCAGTACTTACGATATTGTTACACCGCGACCGTTACCGTTATATAATCCGATACCGCGATTTAAAACCTTGTAGTATCTGAAGAATAAAACTTGATTGTTTCTCAAATGCATGAACTTTTTATGTTTGATATTATTTGTGTTCAATGAATGGTTCAGGTTAAATTTGAATATTTAGGACAATTAAAATTTGGTGCAGTTTGTCTGCTCCATATAGAATTTGACTACCAGATAATTCGTCTCTTTTGTTTGCTAGTAGAACTCCACCTTGTTATTGAGTCACATTATCTTTCTTGGATACGGCGCATCACCACTATTTTTTACTTTCATCCATCTCAAAGTATACCTGCAATTATCCCTTTTTTATTCTTCTGTCTTTCATATATTGTCTTTAACATGGTATAAAGAACTTACAATTTGTAGTCTTTTTCCCCTCTCTCTTCGTTTAATAATAGAATTCCTCCATATTACTTATTTCAATTAATCTATGTAATCTTGTTCCCCTCGCTTTTCATTAGTAGGATTTCATGTCACTTATTTCAATTACTCCATCATAATCCAGGATTCTTATTTTTTTTTCTTTTTTTTGGATCTAGCTTGCCGCCACTATTTTTTACTTTCATCCATCTCAAAGTATACCAACAATTACTCCATTTTATTCTTCTATCTTTCATATATTGTCTTTAACATGGTATCAAGAGGTTACAATTTGTAGTCTTTTTCCTCTCCCTCTTCGTTTAATAATAGAATTCCTCCATGTTACTTATTTCAATTAATCTATGTGATCTTGTTCCCCTCGCTTTTCATTAGTAGGATTCCATGTCGCTTATTTCAATTACTCCATCATAATCCGGGATTTTTATTTTTTTTTGGATCTAGCTCGCCACCACCATTTTTTTTTGGTACACCACCTACCACTTCACCCCTAGCTACTGACATCATCCTCATGTCAAACGGCCATGTAGAGCATATTTGTGCCACATGCACATCCACATCAGCAACATTGCAACATCATTTTGGTGGTCGTTACTGTGGAGGATTAACACGTCAATTTTTAGTGATACATCAATGCCAAGTCTGTGACACTTCAAAACTTCTTTCCACATCAGCTTATAAAGTGGTGTGTAATTTAGGCACGTTTGGTAACCCATCCCATCCCAGAAATTCTTATTCCATTCCCAAATTTTTGGGAATTCTGTTTGGGAATAGCGTTTGGTAATTTTTGTTTCTGTTTCCATTTCATTCCCATTTGAGAATTGTCCCACTTTTTTCTTAAGAAATGAGAAACAAAAAAAAAGTTATTTCTCATTATTCCTATTCCATTCCCAAAATCCATGGTCACTATTCACCTACCGGGCGACCACCGTCCGCCGCCGCCGACCACCGCCGACCCCGGTCATCTCCGGCGACCGTCGCCGGTCACCGTCCGGCCGAAATTTTCTGGCCACTTTCGGCAGTTGCCGGAGACGGCGCCATTGTCTTCCGTCCGGCGTCGCCGGCGCCACCGCTGTCCGGTCATCGCCGGCAGTGGGCACCGCCGTCCGGCCAAAACAGAAAAGAAAAAAAAAAAAAAAGATTTTAGGATAAAATCGTTACCAAACACAATTCCCTTCCCAAAACAAAAAAAAAAATTATCGTTACCAAACGCGATTCTACTCCCAAAAAGAAAACAAAATTCTCATCTCATCCCATCCCATTCCCATCCCACTGCTGGAATGGAAGTAGAAACGGTTACCAAACGCCAACTTAGTAACCATAATTTGAAAAGCATATTTTGGTTTGGTTACTAAAATCTTGTTGACTTGCTTCCAAAGTAGTGGTGTCATTAGTTATTTCTTATCATTGTTCTTCTTTCACATTTTCATTTAAAAATTTATTTTAATTATTTTTAGAAATATGGTTATGGTATTGTTTCTAGTTACAAAAGTTGAAGTTACTAGAGTTTTGTGAGAGGACAACAGTATCGCTTCATTTATTATGATCATTGAACTATTATCTTCCTCCTAGAAAAAAGGTTGTGCATACTTTTTTGGAATGATTTTTTGCAGAAAATGCATACCTTTTTAGAATGATTTTTTAAAATTAAATCGAATTCATTAACAATTAGGGTCTTATTATATACTCCTCTATTATTTCTTGTTTTTAATTTTTTTTTTACTATTTATAGAATAATTTATTTTCTAGTCCTTAACAATTAAGCATTTTATTTTTTAGTCCTTAACAATTATTTTAATTTGTTTTTTCAGTACTTAACTATATTTACTTTACTGATAAACATTTTAAATAACAATTAAAATAGGATAAAAATTGAAAGTGAATGCATCAAGGGGTAGTTATTCCTGTACAAAATATAACCACCACCCCTTGCTCTCTTACTCTCCATTTATATGTTGTATAGATAAAATTGATGAGGGTATTTTTGGGTATCACCGAGTTAGTATCTGGGCCTTGGCCATGTATACACCCCCATCATGACATGGACGCATTCAGAAATCCAACGTGCCACACAGGAGTATACACCGACCAAAGCTCCATCCCTGAAATATCCTTTGCACTCAGGAAAGAGCAATATGCTCTACTGGGATGCTGTCGTCCAGAACTCTGCGCTGTGTCCCTAGACAGCTAACTTCGGAGACTTAGTCGTTTGTCTCGATCGGTTCACCATTTCAGTCTGTTTCTCTTCCAAAACTCCACGGATTTCCGCTTTCCTCCACCAATACACTTCCAAAGGCTTAACAGAAGTCAGTGGGCTTCTCCAAATGGGCTCAAAAGCCCAAGCCTAGTGATTATCTCCTGAACGCCTCGGATTATTGGCTAACTATTAGGTTTCCTCTAATTAACCGTGTTTAAACCCGATTAGGTAAAACTGATCATCTCCAACGTTTATATATATTAGGGGCTATGCAAACCCGAGGTACGCCTAAATCGCTAACGCTCAAAGTTCATTTGCATACTTAACGCGTCTTTCTACATTTTCTCTCTAAGGTCTTACTCTCACGTCAAAGAGGCTTCACCGGGACAACTTTTGTCTTAGCCTTGTGCAAGTACTATTCCCTGAGAAGCATGACTTTGGATTTCAGCAAGTCAGTCCCCCCAGGACGACACTTACAACTTACTAGAAGAATTTTCAACTCAACAACTCTAACTCAGTAAGAAGACTCACATGTCACCTGATTGGATCATACTCGATATGTTAATCACTTCAGGACACCAACAGAAATCAAATACAAAATTCATATCAAATAAACATTATCTCAATAAATTCAATATAGTATATGTTTAATGAAGGACTAAAATTTATTTGAAGAATTAAAAAAAAAAAATTAAAACTGATGATAGAAAATTGTAAGCGACTTATTTGGAGGACAACATACTAATTTCTTCTTAACAAATCTATTTCTCTTGTTTGGAATAAAATACTAGTTGGTTGAATAAATTTTATTGTTTAGATCTTATATATTTCCTGTACTTTTCAATAAACACTGAATAAAAATAATCAAAATAATTAACTATCTATTAATATCAAGCTTAGTCTTTTTAAACCATTTACGTCAACTAAAATAATGAATTGTGTTCATTCAAAATTTATATGTAAGAATAATTGCAAACAATTACTAAAAGACGTTATGTTTGGTATTAGCGCTTCAATCCAAATATTGAAAAGTTATTTTTATGGAAAATAAATAACTTCGACATTAAAAAATAACTTCGACATTAAAAAAAAAAAAAAAAAAAAAAAGAGAATGGGAGCAAGAAGTAATTAACAAAAAAATATTTTTAAAAGAAATTAAATGGTGAAAAAAAAATCATAAGATTATTCAATTTGGGAAAAAAGAGTTGAGACGGTAACCCTCGTGTGTGAATGAGTTAGCTTCATTGATGTGTTTATGAATGATATTTCTGGGGGGAGAAAAAGAAATAAGATATGATAAATATGATTATTTTTGTGGGTTTTATTTATTCTAATAAGTGACATAAGAATTTGTAAATATCATAAGAGTTTTATTGTAACAGATGAATTTTCTAAATGGAAATTTGGTTAATAGAATCTGAATATCTCCGTAATATGATTTCACAAATCTGCAATCATTAAATGATTTATACATTTATTCATTATATTGTTATAATCATTAAATGATTTATACCTTTATTCAATATATGGTCACAATCATTAAATGATTTATACTTTTATTCAATATATTGTCACAATCATTAAATGATTTATACCTTTATTCAATGTATTATCAAAAACTAATTCAGCACTATTTATACTTCTACGCCTCATTTGCGTGCATAAGACAACTCAAATCGGAATTAAAAAAAAAAAAAGAAGATTAAAATGGTTTCTCCATCATTGATGAGATTGTTTATTCTTATCGTTATTGTAAGTACATCCTTAGCTGATTTGATACAAGATATTTGCAAGACAACCGTAGATTCTAACCTCTGTATGTCAACTCTAAGATCGAATCCTCAGAGTTCTAGTGCTGATATAAAAGGACTTGGCAGCATCATGCTTAATGCATCGATGGCCAAGGGCCATGATAATTTAGCCCAAGTGAAGAAGTTACTTGCTCGGACCAGTAATTCAGCCGTTCATTATATATCGGCCATTAAATCAAGATTCCATATTGTGCAACAATTACACACGAATCTAGAAGGGATTAAATGCAAAAGTTGTAAAGAAACCCTGATATTACACAACCCTAACCCGAAGGAGATGATTAGTTGCTCATGCCAGTGTGGAGTGACATATCTTGAATCGCCGTGGTAGCTTCTCTTAGGACCCTAGCCATCGTTAATTGAGAATTAAATTATTGAATAATCCATAGACAACCCCTTCTTTTTGTTTTTCTATTTTTTGTGCCCTAAGGTTGTCAAGACGGCCCCCAACACTCCGGGCTTCAGATTGGTGAATCCGGTGCCAAAAATAGGTCCACTCCGCATAAAAATATGGCCAAGGTGCCATCACAACCTGTCCGAAACAGCTCAAGAACTACTTCAAATGCACATATCTTTCTCGTTTGAACTCCGTTTTAGCTATTTGACCACTGGTTGGAAAATTTAGGAAGTCTACTTTCATATTCATTTGGTGTTACCACAAAACCCGAACTATATTATTGGTTATGGTTAAAACAGTGCACAATGTTCTACATTACAATATCCTTACGTAGAACGCCACTTTTAGGTTTTATTTTCATAAAAGACTCAAAACTTATGCGAATACAAAAACGAACTTATTAAAAATATGTACACACTAAAGAACAAAGAAAAATATAGATTTGGAGAATAAAATAGGTATGAAATTGAGAAAGATCACTCAACATTAAAGGAGTATGGAATTTCATTACCCGAAGAAGTATTGTAAGCCTATTTTTTTTATCGTTCATATCTCCACATTCCACGCCGCATAACCCATTTATAAAGGCAAGAAAAAGGAATCACTGGACTAGGTTTCAGTGTTGCTGTTATAAGTACATCCTCAGCTAATTTGATACAGGTCATTTACTAGATAGTCTTAGATCCTAACCTATGTGTCAACTCTTCTAACATATGTGTCTATTAGAGTTTATTATTATTAGTATTTAGTAAGGGTATAACTGTCTTTTAATTGCTTTCTAGATTTTCCTTTGTACTTTTATATAAGTCTCTCTTTTCATTTGTATGATTACATTCTTGATTTCAATGATAATAAAACTCTAACCGTCATTTCTTTTTTCTCTAAACTTTTGATGTTATTCATTAATCTTAACAATGTCAACTCTGAGATTGAACCCTCAGGGTTCTAGTATGATATTAAAGGGCCTAGCCATATAATGGTTGAAGCATCATTGGCCAAAGGCAAACATGATTTTGCCTGAGTGAAGAAGTTACTTGCTTAGACCACTAATCCATTTTTCGTTCTTGTCTCAATGCTTGCTCTAATGATTATACTCAGCTTACTTGAAGTGAAAAATATGAATATGTATTGATATTATGCAAAAGAGATACGAGAATACAACGATATATACACATATTTATAGGAAAAGTGGGGACTAGAATTTTGTCTTAATGGATCACGTGAGTCAAGTCCATATAATACATTAACAATCAATATGTTCTGCTTATATTGTGTTTTAGTTTCTTTGATTAATCATTGATGACCTTTGATTGTTATTTTACTATTTACATTGACATGATATGTGTTATTGTTTGGCAAAAGAGGTTTTATTTGTCAATGCCTCCGCGTGGGACACATTAGAACAAAACAAATCCTAGTTTTATGGCAATATTCACTTGGACTCAAAAATGAAACGAAATAAAAAACTGAGATAAGAACTGAAAAATCCCAGAGAATTTAATTTAGTGAAGTTATACTAAAATTCTGTAATTTCTACCCAGTATTTAGTGATTTCTAGTCAATTATAGTTAACTTCTATTGGTTTAAGTGTAGTTATATATTTATTTGTTAATGATTGATCTATATTTTAATGAAATTATTCTTACATTTTTTATTTTTTTTGTTATTTTCTAAAAAAAATTATACAAACTTCAATGGATATCAACTGAGTTTCAGATGATTTAATTATTTTTTTTTACTAATTTTTCAGTTACAATTACATTGTAGTTTCTTGGGTTTGGGTCTACCTTGTTTGCGAAGACAAAAACACGTTTTGGATCATGTTTCAATACTATGTTGAGTTTGAAAAGGTCTCCATGGATAAAGTCACCTACCTTGCTAGTCGAGTTGGTTGCTAAGAGATCTACAGTGTCTTAGAGATAACATCGCTGATTCGGAATATAAAGGATCTGACTTCTAAGGTTCATGTTTTTATTTCATATTGCTACAGGGAAGTTAACACAGATTCAAAATTTTTAGTTAAGATAAAAAGTGTTGGAGAAAATCACACCGTCTAATCTGAATTATAATGTCCCGCAATTGTCCGTGGATACTTAATACTAGATAGACTGCATTTTCCTAATATTCGATAAATCAAAGGCATTTCTTAAGTCATGTTTATATGATTGATTTTTATTTTTAGTATTATTTTTTTTTATTTTATTTTTTGTATTTTCATTATTTTATTTTGCTGCTTGATTCTTTTCAGAGGTCAAGTTTTGCACCCCTCTAAATTTTATGTTTTTTGCAATTATCAATAAAGTTCTCATCACTCCAGCAACCAAGGTTCTTTAAAAAACATACAGTAAAATTTAAGACAATTGACCAAAGTGTTTTTTTTAAAGTACAATTTTATAGAAAATGTATTCACTTTGATATTTATTATCAATGGAAATATACTTATTTTATTTTCTTAAGAAGAGCAAATTGCGGTAGTATTTGTTTTCAAACTAATTAACGAGTACATTCTGAATATATAAATTTTATCAAAATTGAACTTGCCATTCAAAAATTATAAATGTTTGGAAATTGTTCTAAATTATATAAATGATTGGAGATTTTTCTAAATTATAATTTTGTTTATGTCCTTAATTTTAGCGATAGACTTGAATATTAGACCTTTCAATAGAGAGATGCGCTACATAACTACAAGGCTATAAGTCTAGAGTTTGCAATAAATCATTTTGATCTATTGGATTATTGAAGTAAAACTATTTCAGCATACCATTTATTACTTGTTATTGCAATTAGAAAGGATGGCATATAATTTTTATTTTTATTTTTATTTTTTTAATACAACATTCATTTTTAAACTCTAATTTTTTTTTAAGCAAACACTACTTGCTTGCGTTGAACTCTTAAATAGAGGGGTGCCTAGATAGGAAGTTTGTGTGTTCAGGGTATAGTTTTGAACCCAACGAAAAAAACTAAGGCCCATTTGGTTGTATAAATTATCATATTTTATAAACTATCTTATTTTTATTGAATTGATTTGTATGCATTTCTATTAATATCAAATCTCCATATTGTTTATTTATGTTAAGTTTATCTAACATCGGATGTGAAAGTGTTGATGGTCAAGTTAATTATTAGTGTGAGTGAAAGTCTCACGTTTTGAGTTGACTTTTGAAGTTGAGAAAGACATAGGGTCATCCTCCATTAGTATCAGAGTCTAAATTTTAACAACTTTAACTCAATAGCCACAAATAAAGAGACTGATTAAGAGTTAGCCGACCAAAAACCCGATGTCCGAGGGGGTGATTTTTTTATTTATCCCATACATGACGTGCAAGGGGCTAGTGGTCAAGAGAGGAGGGAAAATCTCACTTCTTGAGCTAATTTTTGGAGTTAAGAGATAATGAAGATCACCCTACAACTCATAATCGTAAAATTGTTTTAGTTTAGTTAAACTTTTTTATATATTACTGTAATTACATCAGAAACTAGTATCTAAATTACAATTAAAATTGTTAGTTGACTAATCTAATTGTGTTTAATTCTTATAATTAAATACTTAATTATAACAATTCATAAATTGACTAATTGAAAAATTATACGTATCCGAAAGTATCACAATCCCCATATAACACACTAGGTGGGCCTTCTACAAATAATGATGGTAAATCAATTTGGAATTTTTCTTGTGCATGACTCCCAAAAAAATCATAAGATTAGTATTTATTTATTTATTTTTACCTCAAAGGGTATTTTTTGCATTTCAATTGCAGCTCATTACAACTTAAATTTCACAACTTTTGTCTAAGAGATTTAATTGGGCAAAATCTCACTCAAAACCTGTATTTCTCAATTTATTTTTATTTTTTTAATTTTCTTGCTGGAGTTACACAATTCAACTTTTTAGACATATGATAAATACAAAAGTATAAAAGTGATGTTCAAATGGCTATAGAAGGAAAAGTGGTCTTATATATATAAGAACAAAAAGGCCTAATGGTATAGCCTTTATCTTTAAGACATAATTGGCTGCGCACATCACGGTGATATATCACATTCTACTTCATAAAACATGAACACATCAAGGTGGATGTTTGTGCAAATTAGGATAAATTTTAAAATGCAATTTACTTGCATACACTCAACTCGCAAGTGGTATGTACATTCCAATGAAAAATAAAAATATTCTATGCAATCCTAACCATTAATGTCCAATATCAAATATCACATGGTATATATATATATATATTGTTGGAATACGGCAGTTATTGCATTTATTTTAGTTGTTATTTTTATCGTAAAACATTATTAGTCAATTTATTCCGGTGATATCATTTCTAACTTAGCCAGCTACAGTGACTATAAAATTCGGACTATTTTGAATATATGAATTTTTATCTCATTTCCTATAACCTCTTTGGTATTTAGAGTTAGATTTTTTCCCTACCCAAACCCTAACCCTAACCCTAAATATCCACCCTACAAGCAACCTTACATTAGTACCCCAAACCCTAATAGTCGCGTAACAACCAACCACATTCAGCTAGCACACCATCATCGTCGTGCACAACCTCATCACCATCGTCGTGCGTAGCGACACCTTGTGCGAACGTGCGATCTCTGTCGTGTGCACCTGCCATCAACCACTCAAGTGCAGCCATACAGTCGTCACGCATCTTCGCAGGTCGTTATCAAATGTCTTCGTAGGTCTTCGTAGTTGTCGAGCGACTTTGAGCATACCTTCTAGTGTCGTGTTCATAGGTCATTGACTAGTGTCATGTCGTCATAGCTAAGGGCTGCCGTTAATCGCAAACTGTAGTCTGTTGTCATAAGGTTAATTTTTCACCACGAATTTTTAACCGAGTGATTGTCTAGTTGCACACCGATTAGTCAGCTGCTCGTATGGTTCCTAGACAACCACTGTCATACCTACCCAGACGTACGCACATGCACTAGAAACAGTATGCAATGCAATGTTTGTAGCTGAAGCCCCGTTTTATTACTCAATCAAAACAAAGAAACACACATACAAGTTCTAGCCTAAGGGTGGCAGGAACATCAACTTACTGCTCTCCCTTTCACAAATCCTAAAATACAGTATATACAGTCAACGAAGTCAGTTGACAGCCCCAATTGCTAGACAAACATGCAAGAAACTACTCCCACAAATGCTGGAGAACTATTTGCCACACATGACCAGCACATACCCAAAAATTTCCACACTCAACTGAAATTCACCCATCAACTAAGTCCCAGTTTCCCAACAAATCTTCTATTCCATTGCATTTTGTTGCGTAGTTGTGCTCAACAACTTGCCAACTTCATATGCATTTTCAACACCAGAATGCACTATTGCGCGCAACGGTGCATAATGTCGTGCACATGACATTGCCCAAAACGTAGCGTTATGCCTACATTATGTTGCCTTACTTTAGTGTCGCACCAAGGTCTTCCGTTGGTTCTATGCCTCACCCATGGACTCCAATTCTACTACAATCTTCCAATGACGCCAATGTGTGTCCACATTTCCCAACGGCGCAACATTTTGCCAACGCATGCCCAGCAGATTAGTCCAGTGTCACTCCGTTCCTCCAATGCATGTTGCCACATCTTTGACCCTCGTTGACTTGGCTATATGCCAAGCTCTTTCTCATTCTCATGCCACCCACATAGCACCGATGCTAAGATTGCACCTAGGAATCCATGCATTGAAATAATCTTATTTTTTAGTGAACACAAACTTTCGGACATGCGATGAGTTTTTACGAATTTGTGTAGACATCATGTATTAAGTTTTCGTAGCGAAAAACGGACAACAATTAACAAAACTTTAACACGGACTGGAATCAACAAAACCCTTACATACCTTGTGGACTATCAGTCTATTTTTTTGGAAGGGTTCCTTATCTTCTCCATTGAAGTGTTCAAAAAAAAAAAAAAAAAAAAAAAAAAAACTAACTCGTAGCATTCTTTAGGGTTTTTGGGTTTGAGGAAGAGATTGGAACGGTATGAGTTCTTATTTTTGAATAATGGAGTAATTAGTGGAGGAATGATTCAAATATCTATATAATAAAAGATGACGTACATAAGCCCTCTAGGAAAATCTATGTCGTTCTCTCATAAAAAGCGGTCCAAATTGATTATCTAGATTAACGTAAATATAAAATTTATTTTTATATATAAATTTGATTTTTTCCTATTTTATTTTTCTTTTCCTTTCTTTATAGTTGCTTCCCAATTTGCTAGGTTGAAATCAATTAAGTTTAGGGTCTCCACCCCTCTCAATAAATCCATTTTCCCTCGGCCATTGTTCCATTGTTGTCTCCATATCATCGCCTCGCCATCGTCGTGCCCCATTACTTCGCCATTACCCTTCATTTCAGCCTCCTTCATTCGTGTAGTAGAATCCATCTCTCTTTCTCACTCTCGGTGGACGACAACGCCGTCTTCTTCCTCCTTCTCTCCCTCCCTCATAATGACAGCGTCAGCTCCAACTCTCTCCCTCGTGATGACGGTACTGACTCACTCTCCAATTTTGAATTGCAATTTCTAAATTCCGTTTAGCAATTGCATTTTTTTTTATTCTGAGAAAGATGGAGAGGGGATACATGTAGATGAATGTTTGTGTTCCTATTCATTTACGCAATGCAAAGAAAGGGGATTTTGTGCTTCAGCCTTGATTGGAATCTTCCTAAGATTGGTTTGAGTTGTATTTGATGAGGATTTGTAATAAAATTCTTCTTATATTGTTTGTTTTTCTCTTAAACCTTAGGTATGTATTTTTCAAATTCTTAATCAATTATAAGCTTTAATATTCCCAATTGAACATTGGAAATGTACGTATTTATGTTTCTTATGATGTTACTATGCGTTTTTTTTTTTTTTTTTTTTTAAAGATTTATCTTTGGTTGTGTGAAATTCAAAGAAATTGCATTGAGTAATCTTGGAGTTTAGGGTTGTTTTTCCATTTTTAGGAAATTTTGGGGATTTTTCAATTTTGTTATCTATTGGTGGTCTGATTTGGACAAGTTTTGGTTTGAGTTGGTCTGGTTTGGATAGAATTTGGTTTGAGTTGGTTTGATTTGGATAGAATTTGGTTTGAGTTGGTACGAATTGGACATATCATACTACTACAATGCACTACTGAGGCAGTCGTTAACGAGGACTGTGAAGGTCGGATCTGGTCAGCAAGGTAAGTTTGTCTATTATTTTTTTGTTCTGATTTGATCTGGTCGGCGAGTACATTAGAATTTGTTTTGTTTTTTTTTTGTTTTGGGAGGAATAGAAACTGAAATTTGGATTTTGCACCTTATCTATCGTTGTCTCTTGAATAAAAATGGGTGACGATTGGAACACATTGAAGATGTTGATAGATGTAGATTTGGTTGGCTAGGTATGCGATTGGTTTTTAGTTTGATCTGATCTGGTCGGTAAGTACACTACCAGAATTTTTTTTGTTCTTTTCTTTTGCTGTATCTTGAACTAAAATACGTGACAGTCAATTTAGTCTACACGGTTCACAGTCAATTAAGTTCATCTATCTCATTGTATCATTTCCCAATTTTACCATTTTTCGAAAATTCAAATAAAAATCAAATTTGCAAAATTCATATTTTTTTATGCATTATTCTCTTTTAATTCTATTTGGTGTATAAGAGTTTTTGATCTTTCAAACAAAATCGAAGATCGTCTAAATAATAATTGATAATTATCTTCTCTCTTTTCTATAATCTTCTTAGGATTCAATATATAGTTTGAATTTTGTTTATTCATTTGTTCATGGGTTAAATTTCAGCACATTTAACTGAAGTTGTTCTATTCCCATATTTCTTGAGTTATATTTCAGCTCATTAGTTAAAGTTCATTGAACAACACATTTGAAAGTTAAATTTCTTTGAACGTCACATTCAATTGCACAAAACATGTTCTTCTGTTAAATTTCAGCACATTTAACTAAAGTTGTTCCCTTGCAAAAGTGGTCAAATTAAAAATTAAATTAGAAAGGATTAAAGATGAGGATTCCGCACTTACGAAAACGGCTTCAGTCTTCACAAAACTATTTGTCCAAAAAAGGGAGCAACCATGTAGCAATTTTTGTCTAATACCCATCAAGATACATGTGTTTCTGTTCCCAACATATTCTTTATATTGTGTTTCAGAATTAGCAACTTTGGTAATTTATCTGTATATCTACATCTACAATTGTAGATTCTTGAGTTTCGCTTTGAGTGATTTATTTGTATATCTAAACCCTAACAAGGTTATTGTTTTTTGCTTTTGATTATCTCTTAGGCAGTGTTTGAAATGGATACTTATTTTGATTTGTTGGTTGTAGGTTTAAGCATGTTACTCCTTGGTACTAGTCATTGGTGTTTTACTCGGAATAATGCTGATATTCAAGATAATTATGATAATCTAACATAGTCGTAATTAGATTAGTTCTGTCACTAATTGTTTTTAGAGTGGGGTTTATATATGTAATTTTTCATATTAGTCGAAATTTTTATTTTGGTAAATTGTCCCATATTTTCAACTTATTCTGCAGATATTGCTACTTACTTTAATTCAAACACCAAATTCCACCGAGTCCAATTGTCTCCGTCCTTTAGTTTGAGTATTTAGTTAATTTTATATTATTAGTTATTGTCGTGTTAGTTTGAAAACAGGATTGTTTGGGATGTTGTATAAACAGAACAAATTATATTATTTTATTTTATTTTAAATGTTAGTTATTGTTTTGTTCTCTTCAAAAACCGGGAGATGAGAATTTGGGAAACAAACGGGGCTTTATCATTTTTTTTTATTTGTTAATTTTATTGATTGTTATTGTTTTCTATTCTATTAATTTGGAATCTAAAGCCAGAGTTTGAAAATATTATATAAACAATGATAATTTTGTCAAAAACAAAAATTATACATGTATTATTAATTTGTGCCTAATTGTGATTCATTGGAATTATTTGACGATAAGAAAAAAAAAAACTTTAACAATTTGTTGGTTCATTTATTTAATCAATTCCAATTCTAATTCCAATTTTTTGCATTGTTTTGTTGTTCTTTAGATATTAGATTTTTTTTATACAAATTGTTTTTTTTACACTAAAATATGTTTTTAAAATTATTCCAACTCCAATATAAAGCTATTGGTTTTTTTGTTTTTTAGTTTTTTCTTCAAATTAAAGTGTCTTTTTTAGTCCGTGCCTTAGGCACAGGTAAATTTTCTTAAAACACAACTCGTAAACTGCAACCGCTCTACTCTACTGTTACCTTAACATTCATTCATCACATTTGACGTCCAAAAAATACAAAATTCATATCATTTTGACGATGGTTAAGTGTACATTAATTTTGATATTTTATGTGTGTTTTTTATTCGATTTAAGGTTTTTAATGGTGGAAGATGCAGTGTTGGTATTTATTGTTGATCAAATCAACTTTCCATTCACGTAGCAAGTAGTTGCAGTGGTCAGAATAGCATGATATGTAAATTAAGGAGAAAAGGGCGGTAAAAAACTGGAGACATTTTTCCAAAAAATCTTAGGAGACTAAAAACTTATATTTTACAATTGCTTTTTTAATAGTTTGTATATCATTGGAGGACTAAATAATAAAAGTTCATATTTTTAAGACTATGTGCGTCAACTAAAAAAATGAAATGTGTTCATTCAAAATATATATTTAATTTGAAACAATTACTAAAAAAGTTATGTTTTGTATTATGGCTTAAAGGCAAATATTAAAAAGTTATTTTTATATAATTTCGACTTAAAAATAAGATAAATAAAGTAAAATAAAATAAAATGGGAGGAAGAAGAAGTAATTAACGAAAATATTTTTTTAGAAGAAATTAAATTGTGGAAAACAAGAGAAAAGAAATAAGATTTGATAAATAGGATTATTTTTTGTGGGTTTTATTTATTCTCATAAGTGACATAACCATTTGTAAATATCATAAGAGTTCCATTATAGTGGATGAATTTTCAAAATGGAAATTTTGGTAACAGAATTTGCACATCTTTGTAATATGATTTCACAAATTTGCAATCATTAAATAATTTATACTTTTATCACTACAAGAAAAAAGGTCTTTTATCACGTTTTGTAAATATAATTTATCTCGTTTTTTATTTAAACTGTGATGGATAAAATATTAGTGAAATTTAATCTCATTTAAAATTTATGGTGTGATTAAAAATATTTTTTTATCATATTTTTTAAACAAATATAATAATAAGTAAATAGTTTTTATCACATATTTTTATTAATAGAAGATATCTTGTGTTGGGTGAAAAAAAGACCGCTAGACGGGGGGGGGGGGGGGGGGGGGGGGGGGGGGGGAAAGGCGCTCATGTCCAAATAGACTTTTCTTCCCTGGTCATTCATCAAGCCAGAAGAACCTAGCAAGACCTAGCTACCATGTTCACCTTGTTGCACCGATCTCCCATCACACGAGGTTCACAATACATCGGACGTCGCTCTAGCCCTAGCAGCGCCGTTGCCCTCTCCCCGACGACCTCCAGCCCCTCTCTCTTCCTCTTACTGATAGCCAAGTAATCTGAGGTTTAATTCGCCTTTCATTTGTTCAAATTCATGTGAAATCTAGATTCATCTTTCATTAATTGATTGAACTTTATGTGAAATCTAGATTCAAATTTGATTGTTTGAATTTTCTGTGAACTCAATTAGAAGATTCAAGACTCATTGGTTCAAATTTGTGTGAAATCTAGATTCTATCTTTGATTAATTGAACTTTATGTGCAAAAAATCCCATTAATTCCAACTTGGACAGAGCTTTGGAATTGGAGTGGAATTTAAATTCTTCTTGCACTTTAATTTCTAGATTTCTCTTCTTTTTTTTTGCTTTTTTCTTTTCTTTTTTTTTTTTTTTAAGAAGAGAAGATCATATTAGAAAGGGTAATTAAAGACCCCAAGAATACAAAAGAAGAGAACATCCAAAAATCAAAACAGCAAAACAACCTCTATGAAATAAAGGAAAAAATCTGGAAAACAGCAACCATAAAACAAAACAACAGCCAAAGAAAAAAACAGCAACCAAAGAATATCCAAATGCAAAGACCACACATCACCTTGCCAATAGCAAAAAAACTTGAAAAGCTCAACATATCAGTAGCAGCAGAGAAATAGAAGCAACGGGACAACAACTGAACGTCGCAGCCAGAACAGAGAACAAAGCAGTATCTATAAACCAAAAGAGGATAGGGTGCATTGCATCAAGTATTCGAATATTTGCATTTTATGATGTTAGGACAACCTTTCTTATCTAATCTCAAGCAACCTTTAATGCAGGAAGAGAGATCTTGATGACTAGTAGTGCTCAATTCAATGCCTGCACTAGCTAACTCTGAAAGGCCATCAACAACATTATTAGCCTCTCTAAAACAATGCTGGATTGGAAAATGACCCATTAATTGATATTGATTAATTTGTGCGTTATCCAAATGCCTCTATTTTGTTCAGTTTTTTGTTCGAGCTTTGTTTCAGGTCTGTCTTTTCACAGCACTGTTTTGTTATTTCCTTACTCCATTTCTAGTTTTATTGCTCCATTTTTTTTGTGCATATTGTGTGTTTTTCCTCATTTTTTGCTCAGTTTTCCCTTTAAACCAACCTGGACAGAGTTATTTTTCCTTTGACAAAGCTGTAAAAATAAAACAGAGTTTTTTTCCTTTTTTTTCCTTGCTCCATTTCCAGTTTCCTTGCTCTAGTTTTTTTGTGCATGCTATGTGTTTGTCCTATTTTTTTGCCCAATTTTCCCTTTTACAGTTCCATTTTAATTGATATTATGCGTTTTATGCACGACCAGAATGTGAGGGGACATGAATATAGGCAATATATTGTCATACTTCATTAGTAATTGGCTTTACTTTCAGGATTGCTTGGTTTCAACCTTCTCGTATTTGTTTACTTTTTAATTGTGCTTTATATTTCTTCATATTTTTATGCAAGGTAATACTTTTGTTGAAATAAATGTCAATATGTGAAATCGAAGTTTTTAACTTTAAAATTGAGTCACTTATAGTTTGGTTACATTTGAGTAATAATGTTTAATAGTTACACTTATTTCTTCTTGCTATTTGTTCTATATTGTGATTTCATTATATGGATCGATGTCAACCTTTCAATTATGAGGTTGGAGGAGGAGCTGGTGAAAGGCTATTGCAGAACAACGAACTGCAAGTTCAAGGTTCTTAAACTTCATGCTTTATGAATTTGATATCGATGTACTTTATATTGTTTTGACTATTCTTAAATAATTCTACCGTTAGTTTACACTTGGTTATGTTTTGTAACTTTTGATAATATTTTGAATACTTAAGGGGCAGCTTTTAAGGATTTGAAATTCCACTTGATTTCTGGTTGATGAATATGTGTCCTAGCTATATCTTTGCATGATCATACTTAAAAAAAAGTGATATATAATGTTTCCATATAATTTGGTGACCTGTCCTAATTAGCAACCCTAATTACTGAGAGTGAGAAGTTAAGGTTCCATTTGGTTTAAAACTCGAAAATAGTAATATAAAATTTTGAAAACAATTTTTTGAAAATTGTGAAAACTTGTTTTCTTAGATTAGGTGAGTTTTTTGTTTTTGATGACAAATAATACATAAGGAAATGTTAATCAAGCAGGGCCTAGAAGTTGTATTGTGACTGTGAACGCTACAGAATTATGTTTTGTTAAGGCATTTTTAGTAGAGTTGGTGATAATAATAAATATGAATCATTATAAAGTACTACTATTAAGTGAATGCGAATTGTTACAGCTGATTTGTTTCAAATATAGTATTTCTTTCCGTGATATGTTTTTCCTTCAAGCCATTATGTAAAGTTTGAAAGGATTAACATTAAGATGCATCGTACTGTAGCTGTCAAAAAGTTGTTAGCTGAGGTCTATCTACGTGCTAGATGGACTTTCGCTTTTTGGGTCTTCGCGAAATTAGTGATTGATCATTCTCCTCAAACAATTTCCATGAATATTATGGATAGTGAATGTGATGGAATTAGTTTCAATATATGAGGAAGCTTTATGTCTAGAAAATTCATGATTCACTTTATGATATTTTTTTTAAAACAAGGTTCTCATTTTTGTATTTAAATCATTTTTTATTTTCCAGTCCAGAGCATCATTCATTTCGAGCTTGTGGTCGATCAATGCTTAGTGGCAATAGGCAAACATTTAGAAATTATTCTGACAACATTGTTGCTTCAAGGTGCTTACTCTGTATGCTATCTTTCGCTTTGTTTTGCTTCCTCTCCGCTCTTTTCTTCTTCTATTTGTTTTTGTTTGGCTTGGTATTCCTTGATGGACTAGAGATTAAATAGGCAAAGTATATGACCAAACTCATCCTATTTATCAAACTCAAAAACGTTGCAGCCTTGTTTTGGCGAGCATAATATCTGACTGAGAAGTGTATGACATGTTTTGGAATAGGATTCATACTGTTGAATTGGGCTTTGAAAGTCTAGTACTCTTAACACCCTAGTTCCATGTCTTCTGCTTCTAAATTGTTCAAAAATGGGTGCAATGGGTATAATTTTTAGTAGTTTTGTTTTACTCAGTTTATCAATTCATTCTTTTACAAATAATTTCAATAATGAGCAGAATGCAGATTTTTTTTTGTGTGTAGCTACAGGTCAGACGGAGCATCAACCTTGGAAATGCGTAGACTATGAAGAAGTATTAGTATAACCCTAGAGATCAGTGATGACATTGTGAGGTTGACATTTTCTTTTTTGAGCTACTGTTTTTGAAGTTACTAGTTTTTTAGTTGTAGGTGTTTTTTGAGCGGTTTTTTGTTTGTCGAGTTGATTTTTTCAGCTCTTGCCTTTTTTTCTTTGGGCTGTTGTTGCGTCCCAGTTTCTGTTATGTTCCCAATTTCATTTTATGTATGCCAATTGAAATGGACACTTTACTTCAACAACAAAAATACTATTCTCAAGCAATAAGATGGAAGGTATGATGAAATGGGTATTGTGCTATTTTTTAATTCAATTCCATACTTGTTAGTTGCAATGGGCACTGCTTATGTGTGTTGTTTCGAGATTCCCTTGATGAAAGTATTTTTTTTGTAGCTGTTTTTTTATAGCAGTTTTTTGCAAGTTTACTTCTTCCTAGCTATATTTTTAGATGCAAGTGTATTTTTTAAGTTGTTTGTTTTCTAGATACAGGACTTCATTATTGGATCAACCAATGTCAAAAGTTAGCTGAACTTCACCTTTGGATGCTCTATGACCGAGATGTTGGTAGATTAGTTTTATTTGTTTTATATTTAATAGAAATTTTATATTTTAGACATTTATACTTATAGAAATTTAAGTTTATGATTCTTATTGTTATCTGTGTTTTTCATTTTGATGTAAAATTCTTATGTAATTAATATTTTAATTGTTTGGATAATATGAAATTATTTTTTTAGTTAATTTTTATGGTATTTTTCATAAAATGGTGGGTAAATTATTATTATTATTATTATAAATAATCACAATTTTTAAATGTGATTTTTTTATCATTAAAGGTGATAGAAAAGAGAGTAAACATCTCAGTTTGACACAAAAGTGAGATAGATATCGTCAAAATAATCACGTTTATTACTTTGATTACATATATATAACCCTTTTAATCACATTTGAAAATCGTGATATTAGATGGACTAACCATCTCAATTTTTAACTGTGATAAAAAGCTTACTATCTCGGTTTTTAATTAGGATAAAAAAACATACTTTTAATCACACCGCATACTATTACGGTTTGTTTTGGGACCAAAAACTGTGATAAAAATGTTTTTTTTCTTGTAGTGTATTCAATTTATTGTAAAAAAAAAAAAAAAAAAACTAACTCAGCACTAAAGGATTGTGGAGATACATCGCCAAAAAGAGGGGTACTATTTATGCCTCAACACCCTTATTTGCAAGCATAAGGAAACTCAAATCAAAATAATTAAAAGAGAAAGAGAAAAAAGAGATTGAAATGGTTGCTCCATCATGGATGGGATTGTTTATCCTTTTGGTTATTGTAAGTTCATCCTTAGCTAATTTGATAAAAGATATTTGCAAGACAACCATAGATCCTAACCTTTGTGTGTCAACTCTAAGATTGAATCCTCGAAGTTCTAGTGTTGATATAAAAGGATATGGCAGCATCATGCTTTATGCATCGATGGTCAAAGGCAAAGATAATTGCCCAAGTAAAGAAGTCACTTGCTCAAACCTAATCCAATCGTTCATTCTTGTCTTAGTGCTTGCTCTCAAGAATATGATCACCTTGTTTGTGGTGTCTCTAAGGTTATAGAGTATTTTGGGTCCAATAGATTTTGGAACACTACGACAAGAACAGCTTCAATGTCTGATTACACGACGGATTGTGACAATGTATTCGAAGAACAACAGCTAGTTGCTCCTATTCTATCAACCTTAGGCAATATAAACAAAGTCATGTTTCATCTTGCTTCGGTAGTAGCTAGTATTATTAATAAATTTGTAAAGAATAATATATAAATGTCTTCTTTTCTTTTTTAAAATCATTTCTTCAATAATAAAAAATCTAAATCAATATATTTCTACTTATATTTACTCTTATGTACTGGATGCCTTTTGATTTTGTTTTTTTTTTCCCAACAATAGGTCAAGATCTTTTTACATTCCTAATGTTGCCAAAAATTACCTAGTGCGTGATTTAGGGCCTCACGCGCCGGAATCCTCCGCAACCTGCAACCCTACCTGCAAAACCAATTAGTTCTATGGGGGACAATGGTGTGGTGTCGACCAAAAAACCTCCGCCGTGAGAATTTAAGTTGCTCTAAAACGCTGAACAATAATTTAGAATAATATTGAGAGAGTTTTGTATTGATACCTCCCCTGCCATATATATAGGCCGTACCTCTGGTAACCGTTCCCATCATGATTCTCTCCACGTTCCATAATCAACCTCCATAAATGTAGCATGTTCTCCCATTACGGGAAGTTGCATCAATCGTGTTAGTGTATGGGAAGGGTGGTAGGTGAGGTAACGGTTACCGTTGACCTACCATCTTTAGATACGATAATTGGGCCCTCCTTGGGTGGTTTTGTCCTGTCCCAAATAATCCAAATTCGTGGTTGAGCTGTGCTTAGCAAGCCAAACACCTCATTCTTGGGTATTAGGGCAGCGGCCTATTGCTTGCTACTGAGTTGTCCTTTTCAGGTTGGGCCTCTTAGGCAGGTCCGTCCCGCTTCTTTGTCTTCCTTCACTTTGGTTTGCATGTGGGAATTTTTCCCTCATCATTTTCCCTCCTAACCTTCATGGTAGTTCCCCGAAGCAAAACGTAAGGTTATCCATTTCCTGTAAGTTCTTCTTCTTCTCCTACCTTATTGCTTGATTTCTTTGTCGTATTGTGTTCTCATATTCCCCCTGAATTCTTGATTCTGGTAATGGAATCTACTCCACCGCTTAGTCCAGTCGAGGTCGGTTCCTTGTCCACGCCTCTTTCCGAGAGGACATTGGCTACTGTGCCTCGAGCATCTACCGATTCCCCGATGAACTAGGGTGACCACAGGGTGAGCGTTTTCATATAGGAATGGCTCAGATTGTTTCGGGACACATTTGAAATCCCTTCCTCGATTGAAATTAGGGTTCCTTCGGGAAACAAGCGCCCCTATTCTTGTAAGGAAGACGGAATTTATTTCTTTGTTTGGATGTTTGAATACGGTCTTCAGCTTTCCTTCACCCCGTTCCTTCGCAATTTGTTTCGTCAATTGGAAATCACCCCAGCCCAGTTGGTTCCTAATGGATTTTGCCAAATTTTGGACACTCTTGCACTGTCTCGTTTAAACAAAGCACCCATAACCGTAGAGATGATTAGGAGTATGTGTTCCCCTAAATTTCATAATGACACTGGAAGATTTTATTATTCTGCCATGAAACAATATACTTTCCTTATAGATCTTCCACAAGCCGTTAAGGATTGAAAGAACTGCTACTTGTTTTTTAAAGGGAACTGGGAGTTCTACCCCGAAGAGGTTGGGTGGCCTCTGATTGTGCTACAACATTTCAATTACCCAAGTAATCTTCTTTTTTCTATCTTCGTAATTTCTGAGCTGCATCGCTTTCACTACGTTCTCATCGCTTCTGTAAATTATGTTACGCAGGTAGAAGCGTTTGTCAAAGGTTTTGTTTAACGCGGAAGGTCGTCAATCAATTAGAGAAGCTCTTGTTACCGGAGGATCGACATTGCCAAGAGCTCGCTTACAAGCCATTTGTGCCTTCGAAGAAAACATGAAGATTGACAAAGCTCATGTCTCCCAATTGTATGATGTGGCTTTGAAAATGAGGAAAAGAGAACCCAAGAAAACCTCACAACCTATTGCATCTACCGTAGCTATTCAGCCTACCATGGTTCTTCCCAAATCTGTCCGGCCTCAAGTGCCTCAGTCTACCATCCCTATGCCACCGGACTCTGACGACAAATTGCAGCCTCTGCATATTAAGCAGCGCGGGGTGGTGTCTGTTTCTGTTCCTGGTACTCGTATCCCTGTTCCTACTGAAATTCATGGGTTGGAATCGGCTACTCGAGTAGCTGGGGTTCCCATAACCCATACTTTCGAGGCTACGGCAGTTCGTGCTCAGCCCATTCCATTTGTCCGTGCTTCAAGGGTCGGTACCTCTGCAGCCCCAAGCCTGTCAAGGGCTTCTAAGGAGCAGATGCTTCAATTGTTGAAAGAGGTAGATTCAAGATTATCCTACAATATAATAGAAAAGATCAAGTTGGGGTTTTGTGCTCATGTACTTATATTATCCCATTAATTTTTACTTCTTTATGATATAATTCGATATATAATAAAGTAATTGTGGCTACAAACTAGATTTAATACAAAATATTATTTGACCATTGAATTTGAATAAATTATTTTGGAGATCCAAATTCTACATTAACTAGGTGAATCATTCGCTTAGCATAATCTATCTTATTAAATTATAACAATTCCAAAGAAATCAAGTTACAAAATCGTAAAAACTAAATTGGAAATATTATATCTCATATCTAATCCAATCATAATAAATCCCCAAATCAATTTCTTAAATACAATTAAGAAGAGGAATTCATTATATATGAGCTATTAAATCAAGATTTCATATCATGCAACAATTACACACGGCTTTAGAAAGGATTAAAAGTAAAAGTTATAAGGACCACCTAGACATTACACAACCCTAGTTCAAAGGAGACGATAGCCACTCATGCCATTGTGGAGTAACATCTCTTGTTCAATCTCTCGAATTGACGTGATAGCTCCACCTAGAACCCTAGGTTTCATTAATGGAGAATTAGGTGGCGTTTGGTTAGTGTTCCCACTTTTCTCAACCCAACTGAAATGGGTTGGGTTGGGTTAGATTGAGAATTTTATTTCCTTTTGAGAACAAAATTGCGTTTGGTAACAACAATTTTTATTTTGTGCTGAGAATAGAATCGTATTTGGTAACAATTTTATCCTAAAACTAATTTTTTTTTTTTTGAAATTTTTTTTTTTGTTTTGGCGGCAGCGGCGGCGGCAGAGGTGGGCGGCAATGGTCGCCAGAGGTGGACGCCGGAACCAGCGGAAGGTCGCGGGAGGTGGCCGGAGACGGCAGGCGGTCGCCGGACGGCGGCCGGCGGCGGCGGAGGTGGTGGTGGTCGGCCGGCGGATGAAGACGAAAGTTGAGAATTTTGAGTTGAGTTTTTTGGACAAAAAAAAAAATTTGTTTCTGGTTTTTTTAGGATTTTGCGAATCAATTCTTATTTTTTGGGTTGGGTTGAGTTTTGTGTTTGCCAAACGCGTTCCCAAAAATCAAACTCAAAATTTTTGGATTGGGTTGAGTTGGAATAGAATGGAAACACTAACCAAACGGGCCCTTAGATTATTGAATTATCCCTCCAATTTTCTATCCCTAAGACGCCCCCAACACTTCAGGCTTCATATTGGTGAGTCAAATGCCAAATACAAGTCAAATCCGCATAAAAATGAGGCTAGGAAGCAATCGTAACCTTGTCTGAAAAAGGGTTAACAACAACTTCAAATCTACGTACCTCCATTTTAGCTATATGACCATTGATTAGAAAGTTTAAGAAATTTTACTTCCATATTCATCTGGTTTCATCGCAAAATTCTAACTATGTCATTAATTTTGGTTAAAAGAGTGCACAATAAATTATATTAAAATGTACATAGAACGCGACTTTTAATTTAGAAATATATACACACTCAAAAACATAAAAACAAATATAGATTTGAGAGATAAAATAGGTATGAAATCGAGAGCAATCACTCAACATTAAAAGAGTATGGAATTTCATTACCAGAAGCAGTATTGTAATTGAGCCTATTTATTTACTTTTCGTACCTCAACAGTTCACACCTCATAACCCATTTATAAAGGCGATAATAGAATACTGAATTGGGTTTCTAGTGTTTGTTGTTTTAATTACATCCTCAACTGATTTGATACAAGTCATTTGCTAGACAACCTTAGATACTAACCTATGTGTCAACTCTGAGATCGATAAATTTCAGAATAAGCAAGACATTTTATTCTCACTGCCTCTAATATTCAATGTAACCAAGATCAGGTGGAATCGATATGATCCTGGAGGAAATTATCTTTTAGTTTAATTTTTCATTTAAACTAAAATTATTTTGGAATTAGCAAATATCATTTACTAATTATTTTTTATTTACTTTTACAATATGTTAAATTGATTTAGCTAAATTTAGTACTGTAGAAATATATTAACGAGATAATTACTAGAATATAGACATGTACGCATTCAAAAGACAACAAGGCCTAGCTTTTTGCTCAGATTAAACAATGATTGTTGGTGACTGATCAATGCTTTCCCATTTCTTTCAATTTCCTTTTTATGCTATTTTTATTTCTCTTTCAAAGTAATAATTGTTTGTGACAAGATGTGGCATATTTTAATCTGCATTGGTAAGATGCTTTGTTCATGTGAATTGATCAAAGAAATCAAACATACTAGGTGTTGATTGTTTAATTATATGTTCCCAAATTTTTGCTTCTATCATGAAAATTAAAACAAAATTTAGGAAAAACTTTTCTCTGTTTCAAAAAATTTGTTTTGAGAATATTAGAACATAATAGGAATAAAATTTCCACATATATCTTTTTTGTTACATAGAAACAAAAGTACTAAACAAATGTCACTAACATAGTCTACATGTAAGTTGCTGGACGGAGTGAATTTACATACGGTTCCTTTTTTCTTGATCTAGGATGAAATAAATATATTAATGGGAAAAGTTTATTTTAAACCCTCCAACTATTGATACATTTCTAAGTGGCCCCTCTCCCCCTCTCCGTTTGAGTATTTCATTTTAAACCCTCTATGTATCAGCACGCTTTTATTTGGCCCTTCTGTTAAAAAATCCGTCCAAACTAACAGATTTTTTAGAAAAAAATTGTCCTTTTACATATTTTATTTTTTAATCATTTTTTATTTTCCTGGTTTTTTTTTTTTCTTCTTTAATTTCTCTCTCTTCCTCCCTCTCTCTCTCTCCCTCCCACTCAACTCTCTCTCCCTCCTCCCCTTCGCAACTGGATCACCACCGTAACGGGGGTTAAACACCCCCCGCAACAAGGGGTGTTTCACCTCCTGTTATGAAGGGTGAACACCCCCTGTAACAGAGGGTGTTTCAACCCCTAACAGGGGTGAAACAGGGTGAACACCCCCCTGTTAGAGGGTGAAACACCCTGCATTTTACTAGATCTTGCTATAAGATATTCTAAACGATCCAAATAGAAACTAAACATGAAATTTTGATCAATAACTAAAGAAAATCCAAAATAAAAAACATACATCTTTCTATTGCAGTTTCTCTTCTTCTCTTTTATTCCTCACTGTTTTAGCACTTCTAAGCTCTCAAAACACTCAAATTAGATGGTATATTTGTTGTTGATTGTGTGTTTGAGCCTAGGGACCACTTTCTTTTCTTTTACACGTTCTCTTATGGCTAAATAATTAATGTCGATATGTTTACTTCGACTCCCACTTTTGTTGTTTTTATCAATAAAAACAGCAGCTGAATTGTCGCAGAAAATTCTCAATGGCCTAGAAATAGAATCCATGACTCTAAGCCCAGAAATGAAACTTTTAAGCCATACACCGTGCAAAGTGGCCTCAAAATAAGAAACGAACTCGACTTCCATAGTAGAAGAAGCAGTTAAGGTCTGTTTGACAATCCTCCAAGAAACAGCTCCACCAACCATCATGAAAATGTACCCTGATGTTGATTTGCGAGAATCAACACAGCTGGCAAAGTCTAAATCTGAGTAGCCAATCACATCCAGATTGTCCGTCTGTCTATACATAAGCATGTAGTTTTTGGTTCCTTGAAGATACCTCATAACTTTCTTTACAACTCTCTAGTGGTCCATACCTGGATTACTCTGCTATCGCCCTAGCATCCCCACAGCAAATACAATGACAAGTCTAGTACAAACCTGAGCATACATAAGGCTTCCAACAGCATAAACATATGGGATTTTTTCATTGATTCTCTCTCAAAGTCATTCTTCAAACGTTAGTTCAAATTGAACCTATCACCCTTCACAATGGGAGCAATACTTGGTGAACAATCCTTCATCCCAAATCTCTCCAAAACCTAATTGATATAAGTTTTTTGTGATAGACCTAAGATGCCTCAAGGTCTATCTCTATGGATCTTAATGCCAATGACATAAGATGTCTCACCCATATCCTTCATGTCAAAAATTTTGGAAAGAAATTGTTTAACCTCATGCAGTAAACCCTTATCGTTGGTTGCAAGCAACATATCATTCAGATATAAAACAAGAAAACAAATTTTACTCCCACTAACCTTCTAGTATATACATTGATCCATGGGATTTTCAACAAATCCGAATGAAGAAATTACTCCATGGAATTTAAAATACCACTGATAGGAAGCTTATTTTAGACCGTATATAAATTTCTTAAGCTTACAAACCAACTGCTTACCCCCACTAGAGGAAAAACCTTTAGGTTGTTTCATATAAAACTCATCATCTAGATCTCCGTTAAGAAAATCCATTTTTACATGCATTTGTTGCAACTCAAGGTCAAAAAGAGCAACTAAAGCCAAAATGAAATGAAGAGAATCTTTCTTAGATACAAGAGAAAAAGTCTTTGTGTAATTGGTTCCTTCTTTTTGAGTAAATATCTTAGCAACTAGTCTTACCTTGTATCTCTTGATGTTACCTAATGAGTCTTTCTTGGTCTTAAAAACCCTACAGCCAATGGCCTTCGCCCCATTAGGCAACTCAACAAGATCCCAAACTCCGCTGCTTTTCATGGAATTCATCTTATCCTTCATGGCTTCTTACCACAAATCTGACTCTTTGCAGCTCATGGCCTGTGAAAAAGTTTCAAGATCATTTTCGACTCCAATATTATAGTCAAATTCTTGCAGATACACAACATAATCACTAGAAATTGCTGATCTCTTATCTCTATTAGATTTTCTTAATGTTGTACCAACGTCTCCCTAGGGAACTTATGGTTCAACTTGTTGTTCAAGAGCTTGTGGAAATTCTTGAATTGCTTGATCTATTAGAAGATTATCAACAGCTTGTAGAACTTCAATAATTGGTTGTTGAACACCAGTTTGAACTGGAAGGGTGCTATGAACTATAACCAATCTATCACCTAGTGTGGAAGGTTGAGATTCTGTATGATCGTGTATAGGAACTATATTTCTAAACCAATCGGTCCAATTGATTAAGTCATTTTCAAGAAACTTAGTATTTCTTGATTCCACAATTCTAGTAGTGTGAGGAAGACAATAAAATCTATAACCTTTGGATCTTTCAGCATATCCAATAAAATACCGACAAATGGTCCTTAGGTCTAGTTTCTTCTCTAATGAGTTATATATCCTCACATCAAATGGACATTCCCAAATGCGTATATGTCTCAAACTTGATTTCCAACCTTTCCATAATTTAAATGGTGTCTTTGGGACAGCATTGGTTGGAACTCAGTTTAATATATACATAGCCGTCTTTAGTGCTTCAGCCCAAAAGGATTTAGGAAGATTGGAATTGCTAAGCATACTCCACACCATGTCTAGTAATGTTCGGTTTCTTCTTTCTGCAACACCATTCTGGTCTAGAAAACCAGGCATTGTGTATTGGGCAACGATCCCATATTCTTAAAGAAGCTTGGTAAAAAGACTAGGTGCTTGTCCATTCTCGGTATATCTACCATAATATTCTCGACCTCTATCTAATCTTACAATATGGATTTGCTTTCCGCATTGGTTCTCAACTTCAGCCTTAAATATTTTGAAGGCCTCCAATGTTTCACTTTTATTATGAAGCAAATAGATATACATATATTGTGAGTAATCATCGATAAAAGAGATGAAGTATTTATAATCATGTGCATCCAAATCTGGACAACATATATTAGTGTGAATGATCTCTAATATGTTTGAACTCTTATTAGCACCTATCTTGAACTTGTTAGTTTACTTTTCCTTAATGCAGTCCACACAAGTCTCAAAATCAGTGTAATCTAGAGTACTAAGTACCCCGTTATTCACTAATCTCTTAATTCTTTCTATGAAGATATGTCGTAATCTCCAGTGCCATAACACGAAGGAGTCCTCATTAATATTACACTTTTTACTGTAAGTGTGAACATGCATTGAACTAGAAGTAGTATCGTTTTGCAAGAAAATGCGATAAAGACCATCAGACAAAATATTATTCCTAACACAATCATATTTATATAATAAATTGAATGATGTGTCTTGAAAATTAAAAGAATATTCAAACGGTACAAGTCTTGAAATAGAAATCAAGTTTCATGAGAAACTTGGTACATAAAAGGTCCTTTCTAATTTTAAAACAAAGCCACTACTTAAAGTTAAAACACAAGTTCCAATCACTTCCACAAATGAGCCCATCTTATTGCCTAATAAGATGCTTTGCTCACTTCCCACTGGCTTCCTTAGGTTTTGCATACCCTGCAAAGAGTTTGCAACATGGATTGTAGAACCAGAGTCAATCCACTAGGTGTTAACATTAACCATATTAGATTTATAACAAACAAACGAGTTTGGTTTATCTTTATTCTCAAGCCTTTTTTGGAATTTGTCACATTCCTTCTTCATGTGTCCCTTCGTTTTACAAAAGAAACGTTTTGCTTCTTTTTTGATATCAACTTGAAGTGGTATTTTATCTTTCCCTTTCTGATTAGCTTTATGTTTTACATGAGCTTTGCCAGCTTTCTTCCTCCCGCGGTTGGTTACCAACAATGCACTCTCACCCTGCTCCATCATAAGTCCTTTTCTTCTTAAACACACATGTTCATTAATTCGTTGATTAACCATTTGTCTTTATGTGTGTTGTATGAGATCTTAAAAGGCCTATATTGTTGTGGAAGGGTGTTCAAAATCTAGTGCACCAGGAACGATTCAGACATATCAACCTCAAGCTTTTTAAGTTGAGTGACAATGTCTCGCATTTTTGTACGGTAATTTAGAATAATGTCCTCATTTTTTTTTGTGAGTATAATTCCGTAGCATGTAAATCATATTACATGTGCTTTAAGATGACCATATAGGAAGTGAGAAATGAATTCATGTTTTCTCACTGTGTGAGCCCTATATATGTAGATAATTAATAATGATCTAATTATATCCTTATGACTTTGAATTGTGTTATAATTCATAAATTTAATGTTGCTACTTTAACTTGTTATCCTATGGCCATGAATGATGCGGTCTAAAGGGACATGTCTAGGAAAGCAGTCAAATAGAAGTTGAGTAACGTGAGGATCAAAGGAAGACAATTTAGTAACACATCTTGTTTAAATTGCAGTGTACAGTACTTAATAGTAGCCACCACATATAAAACTATTTTTCAAAATTATATTATATATGTTATATTTTTTAAAAATAAGCACACTACTACAAAGAAGATTAAGTATATTCTGAGTTTTAAACTCTAGAGGGATTAGAAATACTTAATTTAATGTGACTAAATTGGTCTAGGGCATGGATGAGTATTTTATTTTGCAAAGGCATGTTACCATGTTAGTTAGATAGAAGCTTAATATGGTGCCCTCACATTGTTTGAAGACACTCGTCGGTCACACACACTACTATCTGAGTGGGAGATGTTGGATTATGGAGCGGGTCGAGTCGACCCCTAGAGCGTCCACATGGGCCCCATGTTTCATTAATAGTTACCATGTGAATGGGTGCACCTTTTGATCTCAAGAATCACGTCTATTCGGTAGACACCCATTGAAATTGACACACCCTTTGCGATTTTCTCTATAAATAGGCAGTGATACCTATAAGGCTTCTATTGATATTAGATTACAGAAAATTTGAGTGACCTTGGTTAGTAAGTGTGTAGATATTATCGAAAAATACTCTAGTAGTATTTTTCTTGCCGACGAGAGAAGAAACGAAGAACGGATTGTAAATGAGTCTTCTAATTCCAAAAAGTATACTTCCGTTTTAATATTTCCACATTTGTTTACAACATCAAATATTACAGAATGTAAAATAATTCATAGTAAATATTCAGAAACTCAATACATGCGACAGTAAACATTTCAAAATATAAAATATACGACAACAAATATTCTAGAATGTTAACAAACATTCCAAAATTATATTCTTCAACAATAAATTAAAATTACGAAATCTGTAAATAAACAAAATTATACTTACAGTCCTTTAGTAATGATAAACTCATAAATTTATACTGATCAAGCCTATCGTTTAACAATATTTCTATAAAGCAAATTTTGCCTCCGCTTAGGTTTTTACGGTTACTCAAGCGTTTGCTTTCAGGATACAACAATCACAATCCCTCAATACTAGCTCTCGAAATCAAAGGATAAAGCAAACAAACAAGCGTTGAATCTCTGAACAATAAACTAACATAGACTCAAGCGTATGTGTAGTATCAAATGTCCTAAGTTTTCCCTGCTTAAATGATAATGCAAATTTCTCTATTTATAGAGTACTAGGTGGAGAGCACGAGCGATGCACATGCTTGTTATATCTTTTATTTGGCAAAATTATAATCTTTTACATTATTTGTTCATTAAATATCACACTGAAAATATGAATATTAAATTTTTTTTAAAATCAATGAAGAAATATGATATATATAAATTTCTTATTTCTTATAATGTTAAATGTTGAAATTTGTTTAAAACTATTAATGGAAGTCACTCCATCTAAAAAAATCACAAAGTTATAGTTAGCTAAAAAATCAAATTAATTAAATACATTCATTATGCTCTAGATTAAATGATGATAAGGGAAAAAAAATACATAAATATAGTGCAAGTGACATTCATCATGTCTACTAATTAGGGGTGTAATTGTTACCTAAAAATCAGACCCGACCCGCCCTACTTGATAACGGGTCGATCAATTATGATTAGTTTTTTTTTCTTCCACCGGAACCCAACTCGTCCAAACATAGAAACACTTTGGCTCGGGTACCAATCTTTCTATACCCGATGCACAAAAACCCGCCCAAACCCTAAACCCTAATAATATATATTTACCAAATACCCGTCTAAAACATGACATATTACGAAAGACCCTATATATAAATATAACTCTAATTAGATTTAGATCATTCCATTTTCAAATTCCAACCCTAGTGTCGCGCTTTTCCTTCTCCTCTCTCTCTCAATCCCAGAGCCATCCTCGTCTATCAAACCCTAATAGATGATTATTTCTTCGATGATTCCTGTTATGATGATTCCTATGTTGTCTAATAGTCTCATCGTCGATGATTCATGTAATGCTATTGTTTGTCGCCATCGATGGCTCCTACTCCTTCTCCATCTCGTGCTCCGATCTAACAATCTGTAAGTTTTTTTTATTATTTAATATGTTTCTTGATTGTTTCTCCATCTCTGTCTCAAATCTACAAATTTTTTCAGATCTACATTTTTTTAGTATTTTATCTTTGTTTTTTTATTCTTGTTACTCGACAACTGACCAACCCGACTGACAAAACCAACCCCGAATTAGATCGGGGTAATGATTCCATACGGTCATCTTCGGTCGAAGGGGAGCTGCCAAAATTTTTCTTCGGGTCAGCTGACTAAATTCCTTCAACCCTTATCCAATCGACTGATTTACACCCCTACTACTAATAATAAACATATACACATGACATGATCAAAAGATGAAAGTTACTTCCATAAAAAAGAATTGCAATTTTGAAGTTGTTTATGATGCATGCTCTTTGCATGTATATATTTTAGGGAAATTCCTCTAAAAGTTCCATAAGTGTAAAACATCACTTATGGGAGTCTCATCCAAGGGATCTTTTTACTCTTGGGATGGGACCTAGAAAGTGATGTTTTTCACTCATGGGACCTCTCACCAAGTTACCCTATATTTTATGTGTTATGATAAAAAAAATAAAATAATTGATTAAATAAATTTAGTAACAAAGTGTTGAGATTGTAAGATTCAGTAAACGATACATTTTAAAATGTCATAGTTAAAATAAGCAAATAAGTCATATAATAGTAATAGAGTCACATGAATTAAAATTGTTGTTAGGTAACATTGTTGATTTATTTTATATGTTATAAATAAATAAAAATGATTGATGATAATAATCACACTAAATGTATGAAAGTATAAAAAATAAAAGTTATAACTATTATGAAAGTAGAAAAATAAAATCAATATCTATTATGAAAGAATAAGAATAAAAATAAAATCGATAATATCAAAAGTATCAAATTAATATAAATTTTGTTCTAAATAGAATGAAAGATATCATCTATTATTTTCAACATGTGTTTTAAAACTAATTAAAAAATTCTTAAATTAAATTGTGTTTAAATATTTTTTAAAAATTATTTTTACATTTTATATTTCGATTAAATAGTTTGAGTTTTTCTTTATTCCAAATAGTGTTAATTATAAGTATGCAATAAAAAATGGGTAGACTAATTTTTTAAAAATTTTAAGCGCAATTTGAAAATTTACTTTGTGTATAAAATTGTTGTGCAAACAACTTGTCTATATTGACATATATATATTATTATAATATATAAAAATATTAAATGACTTTCTTTTAAAAAATAAAAAGTGAAGTTTTAGTATATATAAAATAGCCACATATATAATATATATATATATATATATATATATATATATAATAGGTCAAAAACTTGACCCTTTAGTTTTCACAAATTTTAAGGACAAATATGTAAGTTTAAGTATGAAAATAAATAATAAAACAAACATTGCTTTATATAATATGTATAGAAAGAAATGAATATCTCCAACATACCAAAAGTCTTACTTTAGACTCACTAAAAATTAATCACATGTAACTCTTTATTAAAATTGAGTTATAAATATGAAAAGACAAATTTTGTTCAGATAGAAAAATTGCTAGAATCAATTTAAAGAAAAATCTTGAAAGAATTATCTCTACTTGGATCAACCCAAGTCCAAAACCAAAATCATGACCCATGATCCGACTCAGACCCACAATCCAAAATGGCTTATAAAAGTGGTTTAAGTATTTTTCATTAACCAATGTGAGATTACTCATTTCATATATTTCAATCAACTTCATGGGACCACAATGAATGATAATTTCTCATTCAAATCTCAATAATTTTTGACAAATCAATATTTCAAGTTCATTTTCTTACTAAGAATAATGTATTGAGATATGAACATATGTCCATCAATATTTAAATCACATAAATAATTACACTTGAAATAGTCTAAAAATCATTTTTCTCTAACAGTCCCCCACATGAATGAAATTGACTGGATAAATATGTATATGCAACATAGATACAAGATAGAGAACTAACAAGAAAATAATTGTATTGGGATAGATAGCTTTTGGCCTTGAACCTTTTCTAGTGAGAATCCATCGAATTTACTCGGTCATTTAGTGAACATGATTTCGTGAACTATTCGGCCTTTGGTGTAATACAAGACAATAGAAACCACACAGTTGTTTCTAGACATTTTTCATTCTATGGTTCCATTCATTTTGGCCCTGAACATCCTGATTGTTTCGTGAGTGCTTTAGAGAATTTAACATTCTCATTCTCATGGAACTGGCCCAATTCACACTCATATAAATGATCTCCTTAGAAAATGTATTCACTAATATTTTTCTTGATTATATCAAGTTCTATAAATCATCACACATATTTCAATCATCATTGTTTCATCTTAGGAATGTGTCATAGATATTAACTCTATGTAATGATACGTACAACCAATTTCATAATTCGATTTTCCCTTTGAACCTAGATCTTGGGATCTCCAATCAACTAGGTTGGGTTGCCATTATGATGACTATTTTGTAATAGGTTTAGCCCTATCTACTCGATGATCAGTTAGCTCTCTCTCATGTTTGACCTTTGGTCAGTAGATCCTCAACGTTATCTTTTGACTTTATAGAGTTAGTTTTGACAACCTCATTTCAAAAGTAACTGTCTAATGGTATTATGTCTCGGACATATATATTGAAACTTATCGTTATGCACAACTTTGTGCCCTATCAATAATTCATTATCTATCACGACATAGAAAAATGTGAAAAATACATTTTAAACCCTCTAGGTATTGACACATTTCTAAATAGTCTATCTCTATTTGAGCGTTTCATTTTAAACTCTCTAGCTATCAGCACGTTTTTATTCGGTCTTTCCGTTAGAAATTTTGTCAAAACTAACAGAATGTTGAAGGTAAATTTGTCATTTTATATTGTTCTATTTTTTAATCATTTTTAATAATTTTTTAATATATATTTTTTTCTTTTCTTTTTTTCTTTTAATATATATTTTTAATATATAAAGAGTTTTCCTCCACAACTCCACTTTTAAAATCAAATAACTTTTTAAGAACCAAACAAACAAAACATTGTTCATGAGTATTATTATTTTATCAGAAGAAAAAAAAGTAGCACCAACTCCTCTTAAAAAAATATAGACATTGTTCATACGCTTGTCGCCCTCACCACCTTATCCTTGTCGCAGTCTTCTTTTTTCTCTTCCTTTGCCGACGCCATCTTCGTTTTTTGCCACCACTGCTATCTTTGTTTCTCGCTACCACCATCTTACTAGAACTTGTTATTAAGATTATATCATACCTATAAAATAAGGACAAATTTGGAATGATAAGTAATCCTTAAAAATATGTTTCTTCTAATTTTGGGAGCCCTCTAAAGAAAGCCCAAAATATAATTATATACACCTTTACAAACTCACAAACAAAAATATTTATATTAACCTTTTATATACCCAAAAAAAAATTATATACACCTTCATACGCCCACAAACGAAAAATAAAATTATTTAAACCTTTATGTACAACAACAAACAAAAATCTAATTATATAAGAAAAAGGCAAAAATACCAAAAAGTCTACTTAAAAGGTTAAATCTATAAGATGGTCCCATAACTTTTTTTTTGCACATAATAATCTTTTAAAAGGCTCTAATTTGCACCAGTTAGTCCTTAATGTTTCGAAATGATAATTTTACCCTTGCTACCCTACTTCTTCTCTCCATTGTGTGTCGTCTTCGTTGCCCCCTTGTCAATCAATTTTCAGATCTGGCCTTAAAGACGAGGCAGAATTGAGGCGATCGTACTGATTGATCATGTTCTCGATGTCTTCATCTGTGGCGACGGAGATCAAAGAGTCGAGATCTTTGTTGATGTATCGATCGAAGAGAACTCAAGTTGCTTTCGATTCATCACGGAGGTCAGACGATTTCGTCGGCGAAGGATAGACGATTTTGTGGCGAAGGTCTGAGAAGACAAAGGGTCTTAGCGATGGTTCAAGGTAGTCCTCGGTGATGGTCCTCAGCGACACTAGATTTAAAGTGAAGCGTGAAGAGCCTAAGAGAGAGATCTAGCTAAGAATCAATCATCTCAGTGTCTCAGCGTTGAATCCATAGCTTCTCGGTGTTGAATCCATTATCATTGAGATCCGCGTGCTTCGATTGACGATTTCAAGAGAAGAGATAGAACAATCCCTCTCAGTCGAAGCAAATAGCTCAAAGATGGAAAGGGACTGGGAATGTAAATCATCGTTTTCATTTCTTTTCCTCCACTGACTGATTGTGGCCAGAGGCGGTGGTCAGACAATTCTGATTATCTCTACATGGAGTTTGGCCGAATTTGAGGAAATTTCACCAGATCAGCCATGATCCATTGCAGACCAATCAATATTGTGTCTGTACTGGCGTTGAGAAACTCCCTATAGAGATAATCAGAATTGTCTCAAGTTCTCTTGGTCCTTTAATTGAATCAATTTATTGATTTGGTTGATTTGTATTGATCTAGGGTTTGTATTGATATGGTTGGTTTAAATAGAATTTAGAGTTCATTTTGTTGAATTGATTTGGTTTGTATTGGTAAAAGTCAAGCATATGAACGTAGGAGAGAGGAAATATCAGTTTAAATGAAAAAATTGGAATATCACACGATCTCGTGTTGAATATGGCGGTGAGAGGGAAATATAACACGATCTCGTGTTATATTCAACATGAGATTGTGTTGAATATAACACGAGATTATCAATTTGAATGAAAAAATTAGAATGTAACACGACCTCGTGTTATATTCAACACGAGGTTGTGTTGAATGTAACACGATCTGAGATTGTGTTCAATATAATACGATCCTCGTGTTGAATATAATACTAGGGGTAAAATTGTCACAAAAAGACAATGACTATTTTGTAACATGTTTTTTAAAAATGTGTATTTGATAGTTTTGTTTTCATATGAGGACTTCTTGGTAATTGTCCCTAAGAAAAAATATAGTTTTCTCTCTTTAGAAATAAAAAAAAATATTCAATTGTACCCTTAAGTTTTCACAATATATAAAATAATCCCCCAAACAATATAACTTATTTTAGGTAACACATTAAACCCTATTGTTATTATATCCTTTACCATTCAAAACAAAACAAAAGAAAAAAAAATTAAAAATTAAAAATAAAAATATCATTACCTTATCAATACTCATACATCCAAAACTACTTATTTTACAACAAAATATTGGTAAATTAAAATTATTATACTCATATAATAATACCAAGACGGAACACATAATAAACTATTACGAGAAGAAATATGCAAACTAATCACAGAAACATATACGTCTACTTCCTTCAATTTTTTGGAAAGAGAGAATTATTAAAAATGACAAAAACTAACCTGGTGTTATAAACCAAAAGATTTTCATAGATGGAAAAGCTACAGAGTGTATGATAACTGCACATGGATGTTTTAAGCATAAGAAATTATAACAATTTTATCGTATCAACAAAAATTACAAAAAAAAAATAAAAGAGGCATATTTTAATTTATTTTTTATGTTTCAGATTATATTTTAATGTTAGGTAAAAAATAAGTTGAAAATAAATCACTCTTAAATAATTATTTATTTTACATTTAAAAAATAAATCAATTATTCTTACAATAATTATCAACATGTTGTTTTTATCTATTTTTATTCATTAAACTTAAAACAAATATCTAAATTTATGATTTTTTATTTAATTGATCTCTTTTTGTGTAAGGTGTCTATTAAAATAGAAAATTAAAAGAAAAAACTATACCAAAAAATACATATACAGAACCAAAAATTTAAAAATAAAACAAACCATTTCAATTTATTTATAAGTTTTTTTTAATTCCTTTTTTTTGTTTTTGTTTTTTTTTTTTTCCTTTCAGATTCAACAGATCAAACACAGAAATAACCAAAAGCTGAAGAATTATAAACAAATGAAATTGGAATAAACAAAACTAGAAAAAGATTTGTGAAGGTTTTTGCACAAAAATATTACAAAAGTAAAAAAATTAAAAGAAGCAATATGCGGTCTAATATGATAATTATAAGTGGCATTTCAGAATAAGAAGAAGAAGATTTCAGAAGAAAATGAGCAATCTAAGGTCTGCCTAGTATAACAAGTTAGCAGTAGAATATCACTCTTAGAAATGGAAAAGAATCAAATTGTGGCTTGATATAACAATTAGCTTTAGAATTTCATTATTAGGAATGGATAAGAAGCAATATGTGGTTTGGTATAACAATTTAGAAGTTGAATTTCAATGCATTCATGAAAAATAAACCAAATTGATCTACAATCCTACTATTTTACTTTACACTAACCAATTAAGCTCACACAAGACATAAGTATATGCAAATTGATTAGATGAAGCTAGTATATATAGCATTTCGAATAGTTGCACTGCCTAAATCAATTGCCCATGACATAAACAAAGAATCCACAAACCAGAGCTAAAATTGTCATTCAAGAATTCTAGATTTGAATGCAAAGAAAGAGAGCGAAATCTTACTGAGAATATTATTGTTCGATCTACAGTAGGTGGTGGTGTTGATTATGGTATTTTCTAGATTTGAAAAGAGGGAGGCAACAGCATGTTGGCGACGACTGTGGAAGCGAGGCATTGGGCAAAAGGTGGTGCATATGATGCGTTAGATTCTGGCGTTCACCATCCTCGTCGACCATCGCCATCCAAATCCAACCATCTACTCCATACACATATATATATATATATATATATATATATATATATATATATATATATATATATATATATAGACACACACACACACACACACAATATATTGAAGGAACCCTAAAATAACAAATATACATACACACCTAATTGTAAGTATAATTGTACATAAGAAATATAAGTTACATATAAAGGAAAATAGGTCAAAAATTTCACTTTCGCAAAACTCGATTTTAAGTTCCTAAACCAAACGTAAATTTATTGGGCCATGGTTAACCCAAAACATCAGGTTCAGTTTGGTTCTATTACCCATTGTTTTGGGTATAATCGGTATCCGATCTGGCTTGTCTGGCAAACCACCACCAACCCATGTCTCCATACTTCACAGTGTCTCCTTAAAGAGCCCTTAATCAGATGGCCATATATGGCTGGCTGGTTTAACAATGAAACATATAATACCTGTTACATCTTTACCTAACTACCGCAAAAGACTACCAGATGTCAACCCATAAGTCTGTCATCCAAATCCCACCCGTAATCAACAACCTACCATTAGAATGTAAGGTAATTTTTGGTGGGCATGAAATTCAAGGTTTATAAATGAAAAAAATAAAAATAAAATTAGAAACGAATGCATCTAATTTATTAAAACAAACAATTATCTAAAAAAAAAACGAATTAGTAATTTCACACACCATCTCATTCCAAACATATGCAATTTGAAAAAACAAAAAATTAATAGTTCAATTAAAATCAAAGAAACACAAAAAGGGATTATTGAGGAATATCAATCCCCTTTTCTCCTGAAAAAGCAACCTTCAATTAGCCTGACACGGCCACCGTCGGCTGACAGAGCATCATCTGACAATTCCCACAAACTACTACTGTTTAAGAGTGACGGAACAATGTGGTTCTGCAAATCCAATATATAGGAAGGTAATAAAACTAAATTAATGTTTGATGTTCACATCAAATATATTTTATCTAACCCTACACCTATCCAAAAAAAATTAAATAATGTAATATTAACCTCCCCCCCTCTCCCCCAATTGAAATTGAAATAGTGTCTAATGATAGGTTACCAGAAAGAGGACCGTGAAAACTTGTGCAGTCTTCTCCCTCACTATCTTATTCATAAATCTCAATCTGATGGAAAAGACTAATTAAAACAACTACATGATATATCGAGTTCGAAAGAGGGATTCATAGCAATGAGTATTGACCTAGGTTATGGGAGAGTGGCAATGGATACCATTCGTGAGAAAACTTAGGTGGCGTTTGGTAACCGTTTCTGTTTCCATTCCAGCAGTGGGATAGGAATGGGATAGGATGGAATGAGAATTTTGTTTTCTTTTTTAGAGTAGAATCGCGTTTGATAACAATAATTTTTTTTTGTTTTGGGAAGGGAATTGTGTTTAGTAACGATTTTATCCTAAAATCTTTTTTTTTTTTTTTTTTTTTCTGTTTTGGCCTGACAGCGGTGGCACCGTCGCCGGCCGGAAGGCAATGGCGCCGTCGCCGGCGACGGCCGGAAGTGGCCGAAAAATTTTCCGGCCGGCCGATGACCGGTGACGGTCGCCGGAGATGGCCGGCGGCGGCGGACGGTGACCGGCGGCGGCGGACGGTGACCGGCGGCGATGGACGGTGGCCGACAGCGACGGACGGTGGTCGGCCGGTAGGTGAATAGTGACTATGTGTTTTGGGAATGGAATGGGAATAATGAAATACAATTTTTTTTTGTTTCTCATTTCTTAAGAAAAAAGTGGGCACAATTCTCAAATGGGAATGAAATGGAAACGAAAACAAAAATTACCAAACGCTATTCCCAAACAGAATTCCCAAAAATCTGGGAATGGAATGGGAATTTCTGGAATGAAAATGGTTACCAAATGGGGCCTTAGCTTGACCCTACGCCCGCAATGGCAACAAATCTTTTTCAGATAAGATAATTCCTACAATTGTCATACCATTCGTGAGAAAACTTAGCTTGACCCTACGCCCACAATGGCGAAAAATCTTTTCAAATAAGATTATTGCTACAATTGTCAAGTGTATATATATATATATATATAGAGAGAGAGAGAGGGGGGGGGGAAGCATATGTTAAAAATGAACTTGCATATGATATATGAACAAAAAATTTAAAATAAAAAAAAGCATAAATATCTTTTCAAATAAGATGATTGCTACACTTGTCAAATATATATATATAGAGAGAGAGAGAGAGAGAGAGAGAGCATCTGTTAAAGATGAACTTGCATATGATATATGAACAAAATTTTAAAATTAAAAAAGGCAAAAATCGTAATCATAATCGCAATCACCTTTTATAGCTAAGATTGAAATAGTAATAAAAAATCGAAATACCAATTCATAAATAAATGAAAATTTCTAAACTTCCCCCTCCCCCCCAAACAAAATACATGTGTGTGTTTGTGTGTTGGCCTTTTATATCCAATATCGAAAATCTACATGAATTTGTGGGAATGATCGAAATCAAAACACCCAATTCCAAAATCAATGAAATTTTCCAAAATTTTGCCCCCAGTACACACATAGGTGTTTATATATTTAAATATATACATGCATAAATAAATACATTCATACATATTTGTTCCCAGATTTTAGCATCAGAAACAAAAATATGAGAACAGAAACACTGAGAAACAAAAACATTTAACAAACACCACCAAAAAGTCCTCAGTGCAAATTCATGTAGGTGATTTCGATAAGATATAAAATGCAATGGCTTTGTGCTAAAAATTCACTTAATCTTCATAATGTATAAAGAAACAACAATAATAATTAAATTTGTGTTATTGCATCCACATGAATTTGTATCTAGTTCTTTAAAATTGAAATACCCAATTCAAAAATCAATTAAATTTCTCAAAATGTCACACACACACACACACACACACATATATATATATATATATAATTTTTCTGAAATTAAATGAATTTTTAGGACAAAGCTATTGTCTTTTACATCTAAAGATAAAATCGTTTATACTTAATAGATTAATCGAAAATCGAAATACCAAATTCAAAATCAATGAAATTTCCCAAAACTTCCTAAATGCATACAATACATAAATACATTCATACACATTTGTTCCCAAATTTCAACATCAGAAACAAAAATATGAGAACAAAAACATCAAAAAACAGAAACACTAAACAAACACCACCTAAAAGTGCACATACATACATCCAATGCAACCAAATTGAGGTTTAATTCCACATGACCCATAGACATATAAACATCAAGTAACTTCTCTACATCATCTTTAATGTAAGGAGGCACAAATACAGTCTTGTATATAACTACACACACACGCACACATATACTCATATCTGAAATTAAGTGAATTTTTAACACAAAACACTAACCTTTTATATCTAAATCAAAATCTTATACGTGAATTTGTGCCGATTAATCGAAAATCGAAATACCCAATTCAAAAATCAATGAAATTTCCAGAAATTGTCAAGTAATTGCATAAAGCAAAAGCAATAATTAAATCATATAATTGCACTATTTTAGTTTTTTAAAGCTTAAAAATACAAAGAAAGGCATTACCTTGAGGGAAATATGCAGTTGCTGAAACCAGAAATCACAAAAAAAAAAAAAAAAAAAAAATGAAACAAAATCAAAGACAAAAATTTGGGTTTAGGTTTGAATGATTTATGAAAAGTGTTTGATTAATTAAAGAATGTTGATCTGGAAGCTATCGAAATTGGATTGCATGGTTGGTTATTGTGTTTGTAACCGAGGATTGAAGAAGTGCAACATCGGCGATTTGAGCAGACAATGAAGAGCCATTAATTAGGATTTCAAATAGAAATTTGGGAATTGTAAATGGTGGTGGAGAGTGAAACAATTGATTGGGGAAGAAGAGTAATTTACCAGTGATGGTGAATGATCTTTAGAGAGAGAGAGTAGAGAAAGAGAAAAGACATACCATCTTATGAAAGAACAACAACCCATTTGCTTTTTCTTAAACTCCAAATCATCGCTATGGGATCGATAAATCAGGTGTGTGCTATTTATAGAGGCTGATAATTGAAGCAAGAAATTGGATTGCATGTTGGATCTATGCGTTTGTGAATGAGGAATGGCAAGGTGCTCTTGAAATAGTAGTTTGAAAAGGTGCGATCAATGAGGGCTGCCATTAATGACGAATAGAAACAGTAGTTTGAGAAGGTGCGATCAATGAGGGCTTCCATGAATGAGGATGGAGACTGTATCAATGAGAGTGTAGAGTAATTTACCAGTGATGGTGAATAATCTTTAGAGAGAGAAAAAGAAGACATACCATCTTATGAAAGAACAACAACCCACTTGCTTCTTCTTAAGCTCCAAATCATCGCTATGGGATCGATAAATCATGTGTGTGCTATTTATAGAGGCTAATAATTGAAGCAAGAAATTGGATTGCATGTTGGATCTATGCGTTTGTGAATGAGGAACGGCAGGGTACTGTAGGAGAATCGGTTCACTGATTATGGTAGAGGCAACAATCAACTGGAGGGAAATTGAAATGGTAGATTGGGAGGTGGAATTGGCGATTTGGAACGCCTATGGGGAAGGGAAGGTTTAGATGATGAGATCATTGATTAGTGGAACCAAATGATGGAGGAGTAATCCTAGGGCTTTGTACGAGAGAGGATTTCGCGTCCTCGCCTGTATGTGACTACTCGCAAGTGTACGAGATCAAAGTTTTAGTATAGTATGATCGTTAAGATCGGGTTATTGTATCCACAAGGATTGGTGTCGTTACTATCGAATACCGCGTTTGTCGTGACCTAACTTTATCTAAACTAAAAACAAATGTAAGTAATTAACTAAACTAATACTAATATAACCTAAATTAACTACACTAATATGCTAATATGTTTTAGGGTAAAGAATTGCCTAGAGATTAATGTGTTTACAAATACGTGTTCGATTTCGATTTACTCACGTTTACAGTGTTCGACCTATTTGACAACCTCGGTACGTAAACTCCACCGCTACCTCTCCCAAGTGTACGACGGGGCAATACATGACTTCGAGTCAACGAAGAAGTCTCCCTCAACGTCTTAACGACCCTAGGTCACGTGAGTCTTGCCCAGCGTCATTGATTGCATACAATCCAACTCTCGACCGGGTCATTGGATTGTGCATTGTATTTACCCTATCGACAATCTCCGTTCTAAAACTCTCTCGCCACATTTTCCCAGTATAAGACGGGGGATATAACGCAACTTCGAATCAACGGAGAAGTACCCCTCAACGTCTTAACGACCCTAGGTCGCGTGAGTCTTACCCCAACGTCATCGATTGTCCACAATTCAAACCCCGACCGGGTTATAGAATCGTGGTGTTTGTTTACCCTAATCTGAATCTGGGATTTGTCAAAACCCCGCATTTTCCATGTATCTAACTAAGTATGATAAACAAACAATATGATAAACATAATCAAACTGCGAAGAACATACATAAACGCAACACCGAAATCATCCAAACAACATATTTATAAATATAGTGTTAATCCCTACTACAATCCATATTTAACTTGTGGTCATAACCGTATAAATAATGAAATCAATCTAAACATGCTCACATGATCCTAAGTTAAAGAAATAAGGAAAAAGAATTGAAGAACTTAGCCTCGTCCGAAAATAAACTGCTAAGAACGCTCAACGATCGATTCGCCGTCTTCTCCACTTCAGGATATGAGCTCCACCTCTAAAACTCCTAAACCTTAGCCTAAATATAGCTTAAGGTTCCCAAATGGTCGAGGGTCTCAAAGGAGGGGGAAGGAGATGGGCATTTATAAACAAAATATCCCAAAAAATATCCTAAAAATATCAAGGCTATGCAAAGGTTTTCCGCTTAGGCGAAGGGTTCACCGCCTAGGCGGAGGGTAGGTCGGTTTGGTGACCGCCGCGGCGGTGAAGACAGTGGTGGAATTGGAAAATATTTCTGCTGGTTTTCCGCCCAGGCGGTGGAATTTCCTCCTAGGCAGTGGGCTATCAGTAGCCTTTGGTCTTTTCTCAGCATCTTCACCGCCTAGTCGGTGGTCTGGACGCCTAGGCGGTAGGCTTGTTTCACAATATGGCCTCCGAGCTTGGTTTTCCACCGTTCTTCAACCGCTTTTGGTTCGATCTCATCGTTTTCGCTCCAATTTCCTATGTTTTTTGCCCCACACACCTGATTTATACAAAAAGTAATAAAACTAATTAAAACGTAATAAAATACTATATAGACGCTTGAAAACTAACTTAATTCGGTTTGGAAATACGTAGGTAGATCATACCTATCAAGCTTCAAACAACTCATTGATGAGGGAGATTCAAGAGCGTTGGATTGTCAGCGATGGTGAAGATCGAAACGGCACATTGATGGTGGGAAGGCTCATTAATGGTGCTTGTGGGCAACGGATTCCTCTCATGTTTGAGTGAATAATAGAGCATATAGGGTGAGTGAATGACAAAGCATAGAGAGGAAATGCTTGCCTCTCGTTCATTCTAAGCATTTGGCTTCCAATTTTAGGTTTTAGTATATGATTTGTTTATTTATTCAAATTTCCCTTTTGTCCAAGGGATTGAATCATATAAATTTTGTTTTTCGTCATTTTTCAATATTTTACTTTTTTGGCTTTGGACTCTTTCCAATAATATATCTTTATCCTCATTTTTGTTTTATATTTATTTTTATAACAAAAATCACAACTCTATTTTGATATTAAAATTATACCATACATATAATGTATAGTCTTATCAAAATATATAACTTGCACTGAAAAACTCTGCAAATTTCAAACTTCTACAACAGTGACAATCTACGTATGGCATCCTCATAGGATTTCGACAAGATCCAATATTGTTAAAAAAATAATTTATTTTTTTTGTTTGTCGTTTCTCAAAATTGGTTCAACTGAACCTTTTTCATTTCATCTTATGAAAAGATTAATGAATACTTAATTTAGTACTCTAACCACTAACCATTTGGTGTCCAAGTTTGATTCACAATAATCGTCTCAATCGATAAATAAATCAAAGGACTTGAATATTTCGAATTGCCAAGATATAATCACATGTTCGATATGTTAACACATAAAAATATGTTCATTAAATTCATTTATTTCACAAAGAATAATAATAATTTAACGCCACACATAAGCATAAACAATTCATTGTAAATGCATCACATAAGTATAAAATGTTAATAGTAAAATTTCAACATGAAACATTTACTACGCCATTTTCAAAAAGACATATATCTAGAAATCTCTACCACTATATATAGCACCTACACATGCATCAATTAGTAATAACACAAAATATATATATATATAATAGTGGAAATAGTACTCATAAGCAATAAAAATAATAATAAACTCTTATTGAAATTTGTTATTGAATGTAACCTACATCAAATCTTACAAATTGTAAAATAGTTCACAGCAAATATTCATAAATCCAATACATACAACAGTCAATATTTCATAACATAAAATATACGACAGCAAATATTCTACAACATTAACAAACATTACAAAATTATATTCTTCAGTAATAAATTAAAATATACAGAATCAGTAAATAAACAAAATTATACTTACAGTCTTTTACCAATGATAAACTCAGAAATTTATACCGATTGAGATTATCATTTAACGATATTTCCTTGAAGAAAATTTTGCCTTCGTTAAAATACTTACGATTACTTAAGCGTTTGTTTTCTATGATACAACAATCACAATCCTTCAATACTAGCACCCAAAATCAAAGGATACAGCAAATTAAACAAGTGTTGGACTCTCTCTCAAAAATAACCTAACATGGACTCAAATGGATGTGTAGTTCAAGATGTCCTAAGTTTTCCATGCCTAAATGATAATGCAAATTTCTCTATTTATAAAATAAACAAATGAGTATTTCATATAAACCAAAAGTCTCACTTTAAAACCACTAAGAATTAATCACATGTAACTCCTTATTAAAATTAAGTCACAAATATGAAAAGATAAATTTTGTTTGGTTAGAAAATTTGCTAGAATCAATTTAAAGAAAATTCTAGAGATAATTCTCTCTACTTGGATTAACCCAAGTCCAAACCCAAACTTCGGGCGCATGAGTTTACAATGTGAGATTACTCATTTTACATACTTCAATCAATTTCATGGAACTATATTGAAAGATAATTTCTCATTCAAATCTCATGGCATGTTTGGTTGGACAAAATCGGGGGTGGAATGAAATCGCATTCTGCCCTTGATTCCTATTCTGTTATTTGATTTTCCAATGGAATCACTTTTGTGATTCCATTAGAATGAAAACCAAGGGAATTGGATTTCATTTAAAATGGGCTAGAATCAAATCCAGCTCAATGGAATCAAAATTAAAATTACAAAAAAAAAATAAATAAATAACATCGTTGATTCAGCCCAATTCAGAAATTAAATAACAGAAACAGAAATTAGAGAACAGAAAATTGAAAACAAAAACAAAAAATTGAGAACATAAACAGAACAAAAAATTGAGAATATAAACTGAAAATTAGATAATAGAAAATTGAGAACATAAAATTTGAGAACAAAAATTGAAGATTGAGAACAGAAAATTGAGAATAGAAGCTGAAAATTAAGAACAGAAATTCAAAATTCAAAATAGAAGCTGAAAATTGAGAACAAAAACAAAATTTAGAGAACAGAAAGTGAAAATTGAATGGAATAGTGAAAATTTTATTATATTTTACTATTCCATTAATTCTTTCATTATATACCAACCAAACAAGCGTATGGAATAGTGATTCCATTGACAATTTTATTCTATTTCTTCTCTCATTACATTACTTCTTTCATTCCATTCCATCCTCATTCTATTCCGTCCAACCAAACGAGCCATCAATGATTTTTGACAAACCAATATTTAACGTTTATCTTCTCACTAAGAATGACGTATTGATATATAAATATATATCCATCAATATTTAAATCACATAAATAATTAAATTTAAAATAGTCTAAAAATCATTTTTGTCTAACATGTAGAACACAACTTTTAACTCTGATTTTCATAAAAGACTCAAAACCTTAGCAATTACAAAAATGTATTTATTAGAAATATACACATTCAAGAACATAGGAAAACATAAATTTGATGGATAAAATAGATATGAAATCGAGAACAATTACTCAACATTAAAGGGTATGGAATCTCATTACCAGAAGGAGTATTGTATGCCTATTTATTTACTGTTCATACCTCCACATTCCACACCTCGATCATAACCCATTTATAGAGGCGAGAATGGAATACCGAACTGGGTTTCTAATGTTTGTTGTTTTAATTACATCCTCAGCTGCGTTGATATAAGTCATTTGCTAGACAACCTTAGATCCTGACCTGTTTGTGTTTTTGTGATAGAGATCTTTTGAGGTAGATTAAAGATGGAACTGATCCTTATATTTGGCTTCAATAATGACCACAACGTAAAATCATATTCTTATTGAAAATTTACTCGTCCATGGCATAGAATTGATTGGTTACTACCATTTTCCTATATCCAAGAAGAATAAAGTAAGATTTAACGAGCTGAGGTGTTTTTTTCTTACTAGATAATTGCCTGTGCCCGAAGGTATAGACTAAAAAATCTTTATTTAAAATAAACACATCACTAACAAATAACCAACACATTAATGGTAAAGACTTACAAAAATAATTGAGAAATAAATAATAATGATTGTGATATTTATTATAAATTTAAGACTGGAACTTGAATTTTTTAAATTAAAACGAAGGAACAAAGATAATGAAACAATATGAATTATTAAATTATCTCATAATAATATCCTATTCATTATTAAACTTTTTCACCAAATTTTTGCAACAATTAACGAAGATAATGAAAAACTATTGATACTTTTTTATAATTAATCAACAAAATAATTACCAATTTAATTACCGTACAAATATTTCAGTTGAGATCTTCACAATTGAACTTCTAAATAAATAATGTTCGTCGTAGAGAGATATTTATCGTTCAGGAGAAGTACACTTAATCGGTAGAGGTACACTTAATCAATCAACTAATATGTATCTTAACAAAGCAACATATAATTGTCATTGCTAAAAATTGGTGTGGTCAAATCAACTCTAATAAATTTCACAGATTATCTTTGTGATTTATTTTTTTGTCATGGCAAATGAACTGGAAATTGTCACCTTGTCATTTAAAAAGGAAATTGAGAATATGATAGCATCAAAGATATTATAGGAATTTTCAGCTTTATTCCCAATCAAAATTTTGTCCTCAATTATACGATAAACAACCTAACAACCATAAGCCGAGTACCATTACAAAGTCCATCATTCAGTGCAATATTTCTCAATAACATTATTGGACAACATATTTTTAAATCCAACTTAAACGATGATAATCCTAAAGCATCTAATGAATTTAAATACTCATTAGAATATTGAATTTAAAATAAAACATTATGATTCAAACATTTTCTACGGAAATAAAAATAAAAAGAGAAAATATCAACAGTTTGAATGGTTCGTCTTTATTCTCTCTTATAACACATAGCTTTTGTGTAAAGAACTTGAAAAAAAAAAAAAAAATATCATTAAGGTAAGTGTTTGGTTACGGGAAATTGAAATAAGAAATGACACTCGTAAAAATCTAAAAAAGAAAAACCACTTGTGTTCATTTTGAATTCCAGTTCACTGGCTTCAATTCTGTACTCCCAAACGTATCCTTAACATAAAAAATTGGGTTTCTTGGAAAATGTTTTGTTTTTTCTCTCTTGGAATTGGGCACGTGATAAATATAGGGAAAATCCGTCGTGAACTCGTTATGGGCCCACACTGTATGATTCTATGAACATTTTTCCATTAATGAGAAGTGGAAAAAAAAGGTATTGTAAGGTCAGATGTTGTTCAAACTAGGAGATTTATGAGTAGGATTAAGCTTTATGTTCTCTTCATTTTTTGTTGTTAAATTACTTTTTCCGACAATCAATTAACTAAAGGAAACAATAATGTCGACAAAATTCACCTGAACAGTAACCAGTAACATCGGTCCCTTAGATTGAAGGGACAGTAACCGTACCAAAATTGCCTGAACAGTATATAATTTATGATAAAATGGAAAAAAATTCAAAATAAAGATCTACAAACTTTTATAACTAATTGAAGAATGGGAAAAAAAATCAGGAACAGAACAAAAACTCATGAAGAGGACAATAACTTCACTTCTTGTTTCATGATTGAATTGTGGAATATCAGGTTCTGTCAAGTCACATTCTACTAATGGGACAACTACGGCAATTCTACTAATGGGACTAAGGCAATTCTTACAGTTTTGCATATGCCAAAACTAAAGGAACTGCCAAAATATTATGTTTGCTAAGTGATTTGATTACAGTAAAAGAAATTGATAGAGCACTACCTTTAGGCAAGATTCTAGCAATTAAATAATATGGGTAGCGTATGACAGATCCCAACAATCAATCTTTAGGCTACCTTTAGACATGAATTGATAAAATACTACCTTTAGGTAAGATTCCAACAATTAATTAACTTCGGGAATAGAACTGAACATTAACAAAAAATCGAGAACACAACTAAACATTGGAAACAGAACACAAAAATCGGGTACAGAACAGAAAATTGGGAAAATAACAAAATCGGGCACAGAAAGGAAAATCGAGTACATGCCTTTACTTCAGCAGTTAAAAAATCCTAGGAATCAAAGCAAAATTCATAAAAATTGCAAACGTAAGCCAATAGATTAACTACAAATCAGACAGTAATTTGTGTTCTGAATCTATCCGTGATCTCGATTCCTCTAGATTCATATCATACAGTATACTTTGTCGTATATAATTGATACGATTCAACAGCGATGTATAAGAGTTGTTTTTCCTCGACCACCTCAAACTCCACCATCCACTAGTTTAGTTCACATTCAACGCTCATGATTCTGCCTTGTTTATTCGCTAAAGTAAAAACAACATTTTCCTTCATCTACTATATGTGGATGACATGATTATTATAGGAGATAATTTACGCAAAATCTATTAACTCAAAAAAAAAAAAAAATCTCAGCGGTCAATTTGAGATGAAAGACTTTGACATGCTCACTTATTTTCTTGATTTTGAAGTTTGAACTAGTTCAGATGGATATTTTCTCTCTCAGGCCAAATATATATCTGACTTTCTTTTCAAGCCAGGCATAACTGACTCCACCATTACCAATACTCTTTTAGAGCCGCATATCAGACTTACTCCACTAGATGGCTCTTATCTCTTAGACGTCACTCTCTATTGCCAAGGCTCTTATCTCTTAGACGTCACTCTCTATTGCCAACTAAGTAGAAGTTTGGTATATCTCACAGTTACTCGCCCAAACATCACCTATGTTGTCACACCCACCCCGGACACCCGTTACCGTGGGGCCGGTGTGACATCGACATGACAACACTTGACTAACCAACTTAAATACGACAATATACAAACTTTCATCTACACGTCATATATATAATAAGTTCATACTATAAGAATACATCTGCCCCAAAATAAGAACAACAAAACAAATCTCATGAACCTCCCTTAGGTTCATCCTCAGACAGCTCATCTCAAATTTACTCTCGTATGACTCTAATGCCTGACCCGCATGACTCTAACTAGTGCCAATAGGGGACCAACCGACTCCTATCTGTTTCACCTGTGAGTGTACTGTCTTCTTAGTAAAAATATTTTATAATAAGAATTCATATCTACAACATCTAAATGGATCAAGCGTAAGAATATAAACACTACATAGCTCGTAAAGTCTCCAGTATATAAGCAGTGAAAATAAAGCGATATAGATAAGTTTCATTTAAATCCATCTAGTATAAAATCATACCAATCACCATGATAATAAATATCAAGTCAGCCAATATACGTAAAGCACCACATCTTAAACACACACCTCAAACACACACACTGATCAGCCCTAATGATCGTTTTAACCTCACGATCGGGAGTTGCAACGGTACCGTACCACCCATAGGATTTTCCTTCCTACGAACACCCATCACTCCTCCGAAGCGGATAATCACTGCGCAATATAATCATTTAACATCACTCTGCTGAGGCAGATAAATATCACTCCGCTGAAGCGAATAAACATCACTCCGCCGAAGCGGATAAATACTATAGCATCGTCAAATCAAATACAGCATCATCGAATCACAACTCGATAAATATCGTCTACTCAACATCGTCAAATCACCACGTCCATCTCTTTTCCTCAAAACCAACCTTTAAATCCAAAAATCATATTTCACACCTTATTTTAAAGAAAACGTCTGATTTTATCAAAACCACTTTTCCACCCTTTATTTTTTTTAGAAAACCAGGCATTTTTAGAAAAATAGATGTTTTCTATTCTCTTTTAAAAACACTGTCTGATTTCACCAAATCCAACAAAAATTCATTTTCAACTTCTTTTCGAAAACCATTGAAATCTTCCGAAAATTCAGTTTACCAACTTACCCAAATCCTGCTTGATTCATATCATTTATAAATTTGTACAGTTTATGTAAACACATATTTCATCATATATATACATAGAAAAATAGTTTGGCAAGAAGACAGTACACTCACCTCGATATCTGTTTTGCAAAACTGACACTGACCACACTCTATCTGGACGTCGGTGCCTACAAACCTAATAGCGACAGAGCCTAAATTAATATCTTATCTAAAACATCCTAATCATGTAATGCAGACCCTATATTCCGAATCGTTACTATTTTATGTACCACGTAATTAAAATTAATTATTCGTTACGAAATTATTACGATTTTAGGATTTGTAACGCTAAATAAAATTTAATTTAACGAAAATTAATAATCGATTGAAATTTCACCTGTTTCCGAATCGTTCGGCGACCACGAGATGGGTTTTGGATTTTCCTAGGATGGTTTTTGCAAATTCCCCATTTTTTTTTATTTTTTTTATTTTTTTTTTCTCTCTCTCTCTTCTCTGTTTGCACTTACTGTTTCTGTTTCGGTTCAAAAACCGCCGGCCACCTCCTCTCTCTCTCTACTATTACCGTCCACCAGAGACCTCCCACGCCTCGTCGCTCTCACCGCCGGCCCTACTCCATCCCCTACCACGGATTACCAACCACCATCGGCCACTCCACTACCGATCTCATCTACCCACTTAAAACATACACACCCAACCGTGACGACACATACACACACCATCGGGCCAAACTCATGCCGCCGCTGCCTCCGTCGTTTACCCCAGCTAATCACACACCCACACACAGCTGCCCAAACATAAATAGAACACACGCACACATCACTGTTGACGGAGGAACACCCACACACATGACGATCGCCGATCACCTGCACACACACATCGGACAAACACACCATCATACATACACACCAGAGGAACACACGCATACTCTATCGTACACACGCCGGCGACTGAACGCCGGCGATCACACGACAGCACCAACGCTCCGCTCCTTCGATTCTCTCTCTCTCTCTAGATTTTTGAATTTCTGGATTTTTCTTCATTGAAGCGATTGAAATGATATGCATATGTATATATATGCATGGAAATGGTGGTGTGAAATTGATCAGTTGCTCGCCACGTCGATCTTCACTCTTCTCGATCTCCCTATCGGCCGGCTGAACTCACAAACGCACAGATATATATATATATATATATATATATATATATATATATATATATATTTGTATAAAAAAAAAAAAAAAAAATTGGTTAAATTGCACTTTTCTCCCCCTATCTTCCATTAAGTCTTTATTTTAATCCCATTCATCTTTTAGGATTTTCTTAAATTGTATTTTGATCCTTAAAATTTTTATTCTAGAATTCAACCACAAATTTTGCATCTCAAATTTAGAATAAGTTTCTAAATTTGCAATTTGACCCAATCATTTTTTATTTTATTTTATTTATTTATTTTTTTTTTAATTCAATTTTTCTCCGAAATTTTTTATATGCTCTCAATTGAAATTAAAATGACGTACGTGCTAAATCGGAGTCTTACATATGTCGTCTATCAAGTCAGCCAGTTCCTGTCAGCTCCTCAGTCCATTCATTACTCGGTTGTTCTTCGCATTCTTCGATATGTCAAGAGTACCTTATTTCACGAACTTCATTTCTCCGCCCAATCCGCTCCCAACTTACAGGCTTTTTCTAATGCCGACTGGACCGGAGATTCCACCAACAGACGTTTAACCACTGGTTACTATTTCTTATTTACCAACTCTCTAATTTCTTGTCGCAGTAAGAAACAAATAGTTGTTGTTCCCTCCACCACTGAAGCTGAATATCGTGTCATTGTTAATGCAACACAAGAACTATTTTGACTTTGCTGACTCCTCGCTTACATGACAGTCTCTTCCCCCACTGCCACTATTTTACATTGTGATAATATGAGTGTTATTCAGATCCCCCATAACAATGTTTTTCATGAGCAAACAAAACATATCGAGACTGACTATCACTTTATCCATCACTACATTCTCCAGAATATTTCTATAATCCATCATTTCAACTAATTAGACAGTATATATTTTTATGAAAACTCATTCACTCGGACGCTTTCACACTCTGGTTTTCAAACTGAAGTTCACATCTAATTTACCATCTTGAATTTGAGGGGGAGATATTAATATATATGTATATGGGCTTAACCCACTATATCAAACCCTAATCTCACTAGGAAAACAAAATCCTAACCTTATAATCATTCTATGCTATCTTAAAGGAAATGACACTCTTGCTCCCTAACAAATTAAGTTAGTATTCAATTGGACCCCCGTATTTGCACATTGACACATTGGTTGCCTCACGTTTAATTTTCGTTACAATTTGAATCCTGGGCTGAACATAGGGCTGGCAAAACAGGTATTTACACGATGACACGACATGAGACCGACACGAAATTAGCAGGTCTAGGTATTGCTTATCAGGTATCGGGTCGTTATCGTGTTAGACCCGATAACCTGATAAGAAATAGTGCAGGTTATCAGGTTGACCTGATAACCCAATAGGTTACACGATAAGACACGATAAGAATTTCGTGTATTCAGGTTACACGATAACCTGTGACCCAATAGGTTACACGATAACCTGTTTAATAAATTATTTTTACACCCCCCAAATTATCAAATATTACAAATTAGTACTTAATATATATAACCACATTTCTCAAACCCTAAGTCCCTAACCCACTTGATAATTCATTTCATTTCGCCGCTGTTTGCTCTTGCTCAGTCCGTGACTGCCGTGCTCCCTTCGCCACAAGACGCCGATGACCGTCGCTGCTCCACAAGACGACTCCGACGACCGTCGCTGCTCCACAAGACGACGCCGACGACCATCGTTGCTCCACAAGAGTCACGAGACGACGACCGCCGCTGCTCGTTCCTTCGATTCCAGGTAGATCTGAGATTCTGAAGTCATTTGTTCGATTCCAGGTACATTTGTGATCGATTCCAGGTACATTTGAGATTCCAGTCGTTCCTGCGCTGCTGCTCTTTCGTTCGATTCCAGGTACATTTGAGATCTGAATGTTGAGGTTAATAATTTGTGGTATCATTTGCATAACTATTTGATTCCAGGTATTATTTGAGATCTGAGATCTGATATGGGGTCTTACAGTTTGAGATCTGAATGCTGAGGTTAATAATTGGATTTTACAGTTTCATGATGCATTCCAATTTCTAGGTCTGTATCTACTCTTTCATGTCCTGTTCAAAAGTTCGTATTATTTAGGCTTTGCTTCAAAAATCAAAACTTTTATTGGAATTTGGCAATTAACTATCCTAACCACATAACCCTTATTTGTAGAAGTTCATAGCATGGTTTCTAAGGTGGCGTTTGATTGATGTTTTTGTTTTTCTCTATTTTCATACAACTTGGAACAGAAACAGAAAAACAGAGGAAAAAATGCCTTTCTGTTCTCAATTTTTTTCCCTCTCTAATTCATGGTTGCTGATGATTGACTGATTTCTTACTGTTCATTCTGATACTATTACATGTAACGTTGTTGGATGGTTAGATGGATCGTATGTGCTTGGTTATAATTCTATTTCTATTTTTTTCATGTTTATGCAATTGCTAAATGCAGTTGAACTCCGTCTATGTGTTGTGCAGAGCAATGTGAAAAGGATAGGGCTCGTGTTCTTGTGCACTGCATGTCGGGGAAAAATAGGTGAGCGTTTTAACAACAAACTGAAGAAATGTTATTTAAAGGACACTTTTAATCAATTTTTAGACTAAAGTATAGAACTAACCTGCTATTAGTGTGTTTAGACATAGAACATCGCTAGTCTTTCTACATGATATAACGTTAAATTTCTTTGAATTGGTGAGTGAAATCCGCATTGGTGATATTTTCTCCACAAATCCGTAGTGTTTCTAATTATGTTTTGTAATTACATGTAGATGGATACCATAGATTCAAATAATTTACCAATAACGATGGAAACTGAAAATGATGATGAGTCGCAAGAGGTGGAGGATGATGTCAAAAACAATACAATCGGAAAACGAAAGAGAGTAAAAAGAAGTTCAGTTTGGAGATTCTTTGTGACAATCAACGAAAAGAATCAAGATAGTAAGCAATTATGTAAGTGTAAGAAATGTGGAAAAACAATGGTCGGTGATAGCCGGTATGGTACCAGTAACATGAACCGTCATATTAAATCTTGTCCTGGAATCAATTCACAAGATGTAGGACAAATGATATTAGATCACAGTCAAAGCTCACTATCAACTAGAAGTCGAAAAATTGATCAAGAGAAATTTCGTGAGTTGTTGATTGCCGCTATTGTCATGCATGATTTACCATTATCGTTTGTTGAGTACAAGGGCATACGAGATTTATTATCGTATTTGAATGAGGATGTGGTTCATATCTCTAGGAATACTGCTAAGGCTGATCTTTTCAAAATGCATAAGAGAGAGAAGGTAAAAGTAAACTACATGTTTGAAAAATGCCCTGGTAGAGTTTGCTTAACCTCTGATATGTGGTCATCCCTCACTACTGATGGCTATGTATGTGTCACAGGGCATTTTATTGATAGTGATTGGATTTTACATAAAAGGGTAGTAAGTTTTTGTTGCATGCCACCTCCACATAATGGTGTTTCTATGAGTGAGAAAGCTTATGCTTTGTTATCTGATTGGGGAATAGATAATAAACTGTTTTCTTTGACTTTGGATAATGCATCGTTCAATAATGCGTTTGTGAGAATGTTGACAAGTCAATTGAATTTGAGAAACAATCTTTTGTGCAAGGGTGTATTTTTTCATTTAAGGTGTTGTGCCCACATTCTCAACTTGGTAGTGCAAGATGATTTAAAAGAAATAAGTTCATGCATTGAGAAGATTCGTGAGAGTGTGAAATATATTAAAGGGTCACAGGTGAGAAAGCATAAGTTCTTAGAATGTGTGAATTTCTTGTCTTTAAATGCTAAGAAAGGTTTACGACAAGATGTTCCTATTCGATGGAATTCAACTTACCTAATGCTTGAAAGTGCATTATATTTTCGTAGTGCATTTTGTCATTTGGAATTAAGTGACTCTAATTATAAGCATAATCCTTCTGCTTGTGAATGGGAGAAAGGAGAAAAAATTAAGAAGTTCTTGACCTTGTTTTATGATATTACTTGTCAATTTTCTGGAACGAAGTACCCTACTGCCAATTTGTATTTTCTTTCGGTTTTCATGACCTATTTAACTTTGAGAGAATACAGAAATTCCGATGATGAATATATGGTGAATATGGCTATTAAAATGCTTGAGAAATTTGAGAAATATTGGTCGGAGTTTAGTATGATATTGGCTATTGCTGTGATCTTGGATCCTCGATATAAGATTCAATTTGTTGATTTTAGCTACCGAAAACTATATGGGAGTGGTTCAGTTGAGTTCTTGTGTGTCCGAGATAATTTGAATTTGCTTTTTAATGAATATATGAAATCTTCTAAGTCTTCGGCCATATCATCCTGTCCTGACAAGTGTAGTGACCAAGGCGACCTCAATGAAAATCTTCTTAGTAAAGAAAATCGAGATGTATTGAGGGTAAGTTATTAATTTGTATTTTTTCTAAATATTTTTAATTTTTATTGATATCTTAATTTACGTTGATATTTTTTCTAAATATTTTTAATTATAGGAGTTCGATTCTTTTGAAAGTGGTGAATTTGGTTCGGGTGCACAAAAAACTGAATTGGAATTATACTTGGATGAACGAAGAATAGATAGAAATTCGAAATTGGATATTTTGAAATTTTGGAAAGCGAATCAATTTCGTTATCCAGAACTTTCTTCCATGGCCCGTGATGTGTTGAGCATTCCTGTGTCCACTGTTGCTTCTGAATCTGCATTTAGTATAAGTGGGAGAGTAATTGATCAACATCGAAGTTCACTCAAGCCTGAAACCGTTGAAGCTTTACTTTGTACCAAAGATTGGTTATTTGGGGCTATGGGTAATCTTTTCTTTTTTTGGAGATTATATTTCATTTGAGTTTATATTTGTCTTACAATTATAATTTTATTAGTAATGTTTTTTTTCACAAAAATTTAAATGCAGAAACTGCAAAAGTTCGATTGGACGAACTTACTGAAGACGTTTTGAATTTAGATATCAACAAAGAAGATGCGTCGGTAATGTCGCATTCGACTCAATGCTCAAACATTATGCAGGTTTATTGATTTTTTTTCTTGCATTTTGTTACTTATAAAAAATTCATTAATTGTTGAATATTGATATTATAAATTGTCTTTCTAAAATATTTTTTTTTTGTTGTACAGGGCTAAGGTGTTTGACAATTGGAAAGTCATTAGTTTATTATGGATCCATTGACAATTAATTTAAGATATTCCATATTTGGTGGTGTTATGTGAATGATGTTTGTGTTGGTATTTTTTTTTTTTTTTTTTTTTGTGTGACATTGTAAATGTAATGTTGGATTTATTTTTTGGTTTGGTTTGTTTTGGTTGAAATTGTTTTTTTTTTTTTTTTTTTTGTTTTTTGCTTTTATAATAATTTGTTAAGATGATTTTAAATTAACAGGTTAACAGGTCGTTAACGTGTAATGGGTTAACAGGTTGTTAACGTGTAATGGGTTAACGTGTAATGGGTAGGTTAATATATAATAGAAACCTATCAGGTCTTATCGTGTCGTGTTTACCTGATAGGTTTCGTATCATCGTGTAACACGAAAAATTATCGTGTCGTGTCGACACGATAATTTTCGTGTCGTGTTCGTGTTTAGGTAGTCTGACACGATAAGCTTATCGTGTCGTGTTCGTGTTTGGGTCTTATCGTGTTTTGTGTTATCGTGTCATGACCTGTTACACGACCTGTTACCTGTTTTGCCAGCCCTAGCTGAACAGCGTTAATGAAATTAGACAAAAAACAGACACGTGCAAAACATGATTAAAAAGGCAAGGGTAAATTTGTCATTTTCATTTCTCTCTTTTCTCTCTCTACTATATCGATCACTGCTCTCTCATCTCCTTCACTCTCGTTCCTTCGCCATCGGCTTCCGATGCCTCGCGCCGATGCTTTGAGGCTTCGATCTCGTAGCCTCCGACGAAATCGGCCACCCATTTCGTAGCCTCCAACAAAATTGCCCTCCGATTTCGTAGCCTCCGACGTCATCGATGCCACAGCCGTCTCCGTCATCATCGCCAGTGATTTCTCAGCATCTCTCAGCAAAAATGGTATGCAATCGGAACAAACTTCCTTCTCTTTGGATTTCTTAAGCTTTTCTAGTTCTTCGAAGATTTGATTTCTCATTTTTTTTTTCCTTTTTTTGGATTGCAATGATGTATAATTGTTCCGAATTGGTTCAGGTGATGCCAAATGACATCGATCTTTCGAATCTGCCGGCCGAGCTCGAGAAGCAGAAGCATAAGCTCAAGCGGCTGGCCCCCAGCCCTAATTCCTTTTTTATGGTATTTCTCTTCTTCTGGATTGCGTCGTATTTCTTTAATCTTCTGACTCGATCTGATTCTCTTGTAATTTTTCGATTTGATTGTTTTCCGTAGGATGTTAAGTGCCATGGCTGTTTCAATATGTAAGCTTCATTATTTTCCCATTTGTTTTGATTTATTCATCGTTTCAACATTCGCTTTTCATTAGTTTTCCTGTTTTTTTTTTATGTGGTGGAATATTTGAATTTTGCAAAACAACCGTCTTCAGCCACTCGCAAACAATAGTTGTAGACGGTTCTGTGCCAGCCGACCGGTGGCCGTGCTAGACTAACTTAAGGCTGCTCCTTCAGGAGGAAGGGAGACTGTGTTGGGTTGGTGGCTCTCTTTTCAAATGCAGCCTTATTTGAATTGAACAAAATTTCAGCAGCTTCAATTCCGGTTGGCAACACTTTTTGGGTTTGAAAAATTAAAACTTTTGTTTCTGACAATATGAAAGCAGCAGTAGATTTTTTTGAAGAGAAAATCAGCATGTGAAAGTGGTCATTTTTGTTGAAAGAAGGAGCTGCAATTTTGGACTGCAGAAATTGTTGAAGGTTCATGTTTTTGGTTCAGATTGAAAACAAAGCTCAAACCTCTACTATAAATAGAGGCTATGAGCTTTGAAGAAAAAACATCTCACAATTGATGAAAACAATATCTCTCAATTGAAGAAGTACATTAAGAGAGAGGGTTCAATTCCTCAATAGCCACAATTGAATGAATTTTTGCACAAGTGTCTTAAGTTGTTTTAAAACCTTGTTTTGTATTCTTTATTTGTATTTTATTGTCAAATAAATAAGTTCCATAGTTGCTCCCGAGGAGTAGGCGAAATTGCCGAACCTCGTTAAAACTTGTGTTCTTGTTTGTGAGTGTATGTGTTTTTTTTTCATCTCCCATAATATTTGTTCTGTGTTGGGTCTACCCGACACGCTTCCGCACAACAAGTGGTATCAGAGCTCCGGTTGAGAGCTTGGGATTATGGCAGAGATCGAATCGAAAACGGAGGAGATTGAATCGCCATCAACCTCTTCCAGTTCACAAACAAAACTGTCAATATCAAATGGCAAATTTGATATTGAAAAATTTGATGGAACAAACAGTTTTGGCATGTGGCAATGTGAGATGATGGATATGCTGGTTCAACAGGGTTTGGAAATAACCCTGGAGGAAAAACCAGACTTTATGGAGAAAGCAGAATGGTTGAAGATCAACAAAATGGCTTGCAGTTCTATTCGTCTCTGTCTTGCAAAGAACGTCAAATACTTTGTAATGAGAGAGACGATGGCGAAGGGCTTATGGAGGGTACTTGAAGAAAAGTACATGACAAAGAGTATTGAGAATCGGTTGTATCTGAAGCGAAAGCTTTTCCGATTTCAATACCAAGAAGGTACATCTATGATGGATCATTTGAATGACTTCAACAAGTTGATTGCCGATCTATTGAACCTGGATGAAGAGATCAAGGATGAGGACAAAGCCCTTGTGTTGTTGAATTCCTTACCGGATTCATACGAACACTTGGCAACCACTTTGATCTACGGAAAAGACTCGGTGAAATTCAAGGATATATCAGACGCGTTGATGAATAACGAAGTTCGTAGACGTGACAAGGTGTCTCAAACTGATACATCTACTGCTTTGATGATGAGGGGCAGATCGGAGACTAAAAAGCACAACAAAGGTAGAAACAACTCTCGTTCCAAGTCGAGAGGAGTTTCATCAAATGGCAGGAAGATTCCGGCAAAGTATGAATGTGCTTTTTGCCGTGAAAAGGGTCATTGGAAGAAGGATTGCCCCAAGCTGAAAAACAGGGGTAATACAAATGCAAACGTGGCCCAAATTGAAGATGATGATTCAAATTTTGCTCTGGCTACTACAGCTGGAGTTGGCTCAGACGAGTGGATTCTTGACTCCGCGTGCTCCTATCATATGTGTCCTGATACGAATTGTTTCACCAGTTTGGATCTCGGTAGTGGTGGATCAGTTCTTATGAGAAATGATCATACGTGTGAAAGGAAAGGGGTTGGCGTGATCCGATTGAAGCTGCACGACGGAACCACGAGGGATCTGACCAATGTCTGGTATGTACCAGATTTGAAGAGGAATCTAATTTCTTTGGGTGCTTTGGAATTAAATGGTTTCAAAGTCATCATGGAAGCTGGATCGTTGAAAGTCACACGAGGTGCTATGGTTGTCTTGAAAGGCCTAAGGAGAAATAATTTGTATTTCTTACAAGGAAAGACTGTTATCGGTGGAGCTGCTACCGTAGAAACTACTATTGATACAACCAAGCTTTGGCACATGAGGCTTGGGCATGCTGGAGAGAAGGCCATGCAAGGCCTAGTAAAGCAGGGTCTTTTGAAGGGTGCCAAGACTTGTAAGATGGACTTCTGTGAGCACTGTGTGCTGGGCAAGCAAACCAGAGTTAAATTTGGCACAGCCATCCACAAAAACAAAAGGGATCCTAGACTATGTGCATACTGATGTTTGGGGTCCAACGAAGACTGCATCTTTGAGTGGAAGGCACTGGTTTGTTACATTTGTAGATGACTTCTCAAGAAAACTCTGGGTGTATACTATGAAACATAAGTATCAAGTCCTAGAGATCTTCTTGGCTTGGAAGAAGAGGGTGGAGAATCAAACCGGAAGGAAGATCAAGGTGTTGAGATCGGACAACGGCTGTGAATACACGTCCGATCCATTTTATTCCTTGTGCAAACAAGAAGGAATAGTGAGGCATTTTCTGTGAAAAAGACTCCACAACAGAATGGTGTAGCGGAACGTATGAATCGGACTTTACTTGAAAAAGTAAGGTGCATGCTATCCAATTCCGGTTTGACGAAGAGTTTTTGGGCAGAAGCGGTTACTTATGCATGTCATCTAATTAACCGTCTGCCTTCTACTGCAATTGATGGAAAAACTCATATTGAAGTGTGGTCAGGATCACCTGCATCAGATTATGATTCTTTGCGTATCTTCGGTTGCTCGGCGTTCTTTCACGTGACCGAAGATAGCAAACTTGATCCAAGGGCAAAGGAGGCCATATTTCTGGGCTTCAGCAGTGGAGTGAAAGGGTTCAGATTATGGTGCCTTGCATTGAAGAAAATGATCTTGAGCAGGGATGTTACTTTCGATGAAAGTAAATTTATGAAGAAGAAAGTGTCTAATGAAGAGAATAAAAAAGGCAGTCTAGTGCAGCAAGTGGAGATTCAAAGTCCAGTAGATTCTCCTTCAGAAGACACTTCTTCAGATGATGAAAATGACGGGGATACGGAAGATAGGATTGAGGTGGAGCCTTCTCCTCAAAGGCCTCCACAAATTGAAGAATCGATAGCAGCTAGCAAACCAAAAAGAACAATTCGAAAACCAGCAAAGTTTGCGGATATGGTTGCTTATGCCCTACCAATTGTCAGTGAAGATATTCCAACCACATATAAAGAAGCTATGCAAAGTTCTGAAAGTGTGAAATGGAATAAGGCCATAAATGAAGAATTGGATTCTCTCCATAAGAATATGACTTGGGAACTCGTAGAGTTACTAAAAAAAAAAAGCAATTGGGTGTAAATGGGTATATGCAAAGAAGGAGGACTCTCATGGGAAAAACAGTGTGAGATTCAAGGCAAGACTGGTTGCAAAGAGGTATGCTCAAAAGGAAGAGATTGACTACAATGAAGTCTTTTCACCGGTAGTAAAGCATTCCTCCATTCGAATTTTACTTGCCATGGTCGCACAATTTGGCTTGGAGTTGGCGCAGCTTGATGTGAAAACTGCTTTTCTACATGGAGATTTGGATGAGGAAATTTATATGTTGCAACCTGATGGTTTCAAAGCTGCTGGCAAAGAACAAATGGTGTGCAAGTTGCAGAGGTCCCTGTATGGTTTGAAGCAATCTCCACGACAGTGGTATTTGAGATTTGACAAATTTATGAAGGTACATAACTTTACGCGAAGTCAATACGATCATTGTGTGTACTTCCGTAAATTGAAAAATGGTACCTTCATTTATTTACTCTTATATGTTGATGATATGTTAATCGCATCTAAGAGTTTGGTGGAGATTGAGAAGTTGAAAGCCCAACTTCGGAAGGAATTCGAAATGAAGGATCTTGGCGAAGCCAAGAAAATTTTGGGCATGGAAATTACTCGTGACAGAACGGCTGGGACTGTGTGGCTGACACAGAAATAGTATTTGAAAAATGTACTAAATCGATTTGGTATAGATGAAAATACCAAACCGGTTAGTACACCTTTGGCTCCTCACTTTAAATTAAGTGCGGAACTGTCACCGAGTACAAATGAAGAAAGAATGTATATGGCTCAAGTACCGTATGCAAGTTTGATTGGAAGCCTTATGTACGCAATGATATGCATAAGACCTGATATTTCTCAAGCTGTTAGTATGGTTAGCAGATACATGCATGATCCAGGAAAGAAGCATTGGGAAGCTGCAAAATGGATTTTGAAGCATATCAAAGGTACTGAGGATGTGGGTTTGAAATTTGTGAGAAATCAAATGGAAGTCAAAAGATTTCTCATTGGATATGTGGATTCGGACTATGCTGGTGATTTGGATAAGCGACGCTCTACTACCGGGTATTTATTTACCATGGCTAGTGGTCCAGTCAGTTGGAGGTCTACTTTGCAGTCCACTGTAGCATTGTCTACCACAGAGGCTGAATACATGGCTGCTGGAGAAGCCATGAAGGAAGCCATTTGGTTACATGGACTGATTTCAGACTTGGGTCTTCATCAGAAACAGGTGGAGATATATTGCGACAGTCAAAGCGCAATACATCTAGCGAAGAACCAAGTTCATCATGCTCGGACCAAACATATTGATGTTCGATTCCACTTTGTTCGAGAAATTGTTGATACAGGTGTTATTCTTCTTACGAAGATTGGGACAGTCGATAACCCTGCAGATATGTTGACGAAAGTCGTTGGAAGCGCCAAGTTTCAGCACTGCCTAAACTTGGCCAATATTGTTCATACATAAGTATGATTTTTGGAGGAACAACTATTGGTTCTATTGGATGTGTAGTATGAGAATTCATATTAACATTATGGTGATGGTGGCATTTGAAAATCTCGTCAAGGTGGAGATTGTTGGGTTGGTGGCTCTCTTTTCAAATGCAGCTTTATTTGAATTGAACAAAATTTCAGCAGCTTCAATTCCAGTTGGCAACACTTTTTGGGTTTGAAAAATTAAAACTTTTGTTTCTGACAATATGAAAGCAGCAGTAGATTTTTTTTGAAGAGAAAATCAGCATGTGAAAGTGGCTATTTTTGTTGAAAGAATGAGCTGCAATTTTGGACTGCAGAAATTGTTGAAGGTTCATGTTTTTGGTTCAGATTGAAAACAAAGCTCAAACCTCTACTATAAATAGAGGCTATGAGTTTTGAAGAAAAAACATCTCACAATTGATGAAAACAATATCTCTCAATTGAAGAAGTACATTAAGAGAGAGGGTTCAATTCCTCAATAGCCACAATTGAGTGAATTTTTGCACAAGTGTCTTAAGTTGTTTTAAGACCTTGTTTTGTATTCTTTATTTGTATTTTATTGTCAAATAAAGAAGTTCCATAGTTGCTCCCGAGGAGTAGGCGAAATTGCCGAACCTCGTTAAAACTTGTGTTCTTGTTTGTGAGTGTGTGTGTTTTTTTTTTCATCTCCCATAATATTTGTTCTGTGTTGGGTCTACCTGACACGCTTCCGCACAACAGACTGAACTTCATCACTTTTTGGCCATGAGAAAATCTTCTTTTTTGTCTTGCTTTAGTTTTAGATGAACTAGTCCCTTTCTGTTTTTTGTGAACACAAGATGTTTGCAGTGAGAGAGAGTGTTTCAAATTACCAATTTACATGTTTTGGGATATGCACTCCTTCCTAATTTCAATTCTCTGCCTTGAATTTCATGCCCAACAAAGGCTTCCTTGGATTCTAATGGAATGTTGTTCATTCTGTGTAAAAAAAAATTGAGAAGGGGATCCATAGGTAATGGCCATGCCCATGCCCAGTATCGGATTTACCTCCGGAGGCAGATTCTTTGGGTTCAAATTCCAACTGACAAATTTTACTTTAAATCGTTCTATTTTCTTTGAGAAATTTGATTGATAAAAAAAACAAATGTTTGATGGTGTTATTTCTTCAAGATCTGGTGTATTGTATTATTTTTTTAGAGAAAAATATCTTTTTGGTCCCTAACAAATGACTCAAGTGTTTAATTGGCTCCTATTATTTACAACTCGATACATTTGTCTTGACATTTCAAAATAGTGTCAAATTAACCTTAAGGCAGATTCTGTTAAGTTAAATTAACGGTTAACATTTCATTAAGGGTATTTTGGTCTTTTTATTTTTAGGGGTTAAAATATTTATTTTTTTCCTATTTTCCCTACAGGTCTTTCTTTCTCAATTGAGAGAAAGAAATTCTTTTATTTTCGAAGTTTTTCAGAAACTGAAACAAACACAATAACTAAGGTGGGGTTTGTTAATGTTTATGTACCAAATTTTTTGTTTCTAACCTCGAAAACTCAGAAAATAAAAAGGAAAAAATTTTGTTCTGTTATGAGAATTTTGTGCTAAAAATCAGGGAGTAAAACATAAGCATATTCTTTTTCTTTTTTTCTTTTTTTTTGCTCCTATATTGAAACACAAATCTGGAAAAACATACTATCCAAACTGGGCCTAATGTTTCCATTCCAAGAAAACTAGGAACAAAAACAATATATATATATATATATGAAAACGAAAAAAAAAATAGAAAATCACTACAATTTCACCAAAACCAAACCATAAAACACATGGATTTTATTAAAACAACTATTCGAAGCATTTTTCCACAAAATAACTTGTAATACACCTGGGTTTTGTTCAATTCCATGAATTAAATTCAAACACAAACCCTACTACCTCTAAAATTCAAGAACATGGGTGATCATATTTCTACTAAAAATCAACAAATACCCAACAAAAAAACACAGAAAAAAACCCAAAAAACGGGAGTTACCTGAACCCAAATTGGATTGATCCAAGGGAGAGAAATTGAAGACGGGGGTGATTTATAGATCTGAATGGAGACAACGAAGCATTGTTTAATATGCATAGGAGCAAAAGGATGTGGAGGCGGCGAAGAAGGTGGCGTTGAGGGAGGCAGCGAAGGTGGTGGCACTGTAAGTCCTCTCTCTCTCTTCTTCATTTGGTTGTTGTTTGGTTTGGTTGTGATACCGGCGATGAAAAGGTATGCTGTGCGTAGGGTTTCAAAGTCAAACACAGGGAAGCCATGGTGAACCTCCCGATTGCAGAGAACAAAAGCAGTGCGAGTACATCCCCACCGGCAAGCAAAGCAATGCGACTAAAAAACAAAGAAATTAAAGAAAAGAAAATGGATATGGGAGGGAAAAAAGATATGGATTATATCTATACCCCTATTTGTTGAGTTGGGAAAATGAATTGGGTCTTTCGAATTGAACGAAGCCTTCGAGAGGGACGCTTTCTTCTCCGACAAAGGAAACGGCGCTTTCAGTTGACTTCAAAGAAGTGGTGGAAGGATTAGGTTTGGTGGCGGCCGTAGCTGGAGGAGGACCGCCGCCGAATTCGGTGGCGGCGATGGTGAGTGGTCCGGGGCATCTTCGAGCAGTTCTACAGGAAATAGGGTGTTTTGATTTGCGATTGGAGAAGAAGGGAGGGATGGGGTTGGTGAATTTGGGGGCGGAATTGAAAGGACATCGTTGAACGGTTAACGAAGCTCCGTCGCATGCTCCGGCGGGAGCTGAAGCTGAAGCTAGACCTATGGTGGTTAGGGCTTGGGGCAACCAGCCGCTGCAAGTCCTTTTCTCTTCTTCATTTTCTTTCCATCGCGGTGGTGTTGTTCGGCGGTGGTGTTTTGGTTTAGGGTCTTCAGGGATATGGGTTTGTAGATGGTGTTTGGTTCGGCAATGATGGAGACGGTGGTGGAGGTGGTCTTTGGTTTGGGGATGGTGGAGGCGGTTGTGTGGTGGTGCTCGGCGGTGCAGAGAAACGAAGGAGGGGATTGAGGAGCCAAAAAAAAAAAAAAACAAGAAAAGGTGTGAGAAAAAACATTTTGACTCTCTTAGTTTAACAACATATGCAAATAGATCTCATTAAATTAATAAGATTGAAATGACGCATTTACCCTTGGTCAAATAGTCACGTGGCTGTTTCCATCTAATTTTCTCAAATTTTGCTAACGACATCAGTCTCAGGGGTCAATTTGGCACTATTTTAAAATGTCAAGGGCAAATATGTCGAATTGCAAAAGTTAGAGACCAATTGGACACCTAAGTCATTTGTCAGAGATCAAAAAAGTCTTTATCCCTTTTAGGACCTAGTGTATTATTTTGGTTGGTTATGAGAACATGATGTATTGTTCTATTTTTTTAAGACATGTTGTATTGTTTTGTTTTTTAGGACCTGATGTATTGTATTATTTTTTTAGAACTGTTGTATTGTTCTAATTGTTTATGAGAAGTTGATGTGTTCTTTTTTTTAAGACGTTTTTGATTTTTTTTTTTTTTTTTTTTTTTTTTTTTTGTTCTAAAATACAAAAAGGTCCTACAATGGAAGTCTTGTTTTTTTTTTTTTTTTTTTTCAATTATTCTATTTTTTTTATAGTTCAAAAATACAAAAAATGTTTAGCCAATGATGTTGGAATTATGATCAATATAGTGTTTGAATACATTTTATAATTATGATCAATAAAATATTTGTATTGTTTTGTATTTTTTTATTTTTTTTTATTTCAAAAATATATCATAAAAAATATACATGGGTGGAATGGAATTAATAATAAAGATAGGGTTTAAAAGAAAATTTATAATCTATAGGAATTGATGTGGTAATGAAAATGACCATGTAACCTTAAGATAACGTTCAGAATTAATATTATTTAGCACAGGGTGCAAATTAAAACAAAAATAAAATATAAAATAATCAATGTGTTAAAATTTAAATACTTGGATCCAATTGAATGTCGCTATCTCTTATCTTAATATTTTAGCTCTGAATTATTTTAATAGATATTTTTTAGATGATGATTTTAGATAAAATGATGTGAATGCTCAATTATTTCTCCTTCGCACGTGATGTGGGGGCTTGTGTTGAAAGGTGACAGATTCCTAATACACCGAAAAGTCGCTAACTTGCATTGGATGCTCTGGGTCTAAACTAAAATAATGAATCAAGTGCTCAATTATCGGTTCTGGTGCATCACCTTAGTCTTGATACTAAAAAAATCACTGACATGCGTTCAAAAAATTAAAAAGAAATTTAAATTAATTTTTTTCAATACAAATTTAAGAAGAAAATTAAAAAAAGTGAGAGAAAATAGTTAAAATTATAACTATACCCTAAATAATAAATTTTTTAATTATTTTTGTAATGTAGGAGAATAAAATAATATATTACATTAAAATAAATTATTTTTATTTATTTTTTAACAAAATAATACTAGAAAAAATATTTTTTCTTTAAAAATATTATCTTTTTATTTTCTTTTTCATCCTTTTAACCCAAACCTAATATTTTCTTAAAATATAACCTATACCGATAACATTTAGGTTTTCGGGTTTGGGACCAACAATATGTATTTTCTCGGTTCTAAATTTAGTGTTACATTTGAATTTGTGTAAAGTTTTAGGCACCATCTCAAACAAAATGATTATTTTTTTATTTTTTTTTAAAGGTGAATGTGTTAATGAGAATAGAAATAATTTTCTCAAAAGTATTGTATTAAAAAATAATAATTAATTTACAATATTATAAAAATATCATATTTAACTTATTAATAATATAAGAAAAAATTTATTGGTAGACATTTCACAAAATTATTGTATTATATGAATTTCACTCTAAATTTTTTTATGATCATGTATTGATTTTTTATTTTTGAAAAATTATTATATTTTAAAAAATAATAATAAGTAAATAAAATAAAAAATAAAAATGTGCACATTGGTTTGTTTCCACCACCAGTATTTTTCGTAGTCATTATCCAGTTCCAAACTGAAATATACAAGTACGTACAATCTTCATTATATTTAATGTGAACTTTTCTTTTTGTATTTTTCTTATTTAAATCTTTGGCATGACGAACACGTGTCCATTGGCATTGTTTGATGACTTTATACAATTTTTGTCTTATTTTGTTTATGGGCCACACTAGTGGCAGTGGCCATACTTATCTTATTCACTGGGTTTAATCCGCGCAATACACGTGTTATGCATGCTTTATTTGAATTATTTAAATCATCTTTATATATTAATAGTTAGATATTTATATTAAAAAAAAAAAAAAAAAAAAAACCTCTCAAAATTTCATCCTATAAAAATACTATTTTATGGAGTCATGTAATAATAATTTTTTTATTTGAAATTTTGAGATCTCTCAAAAAGTCTAAAAAAAAAACTACCGAAATTTTATGAATGTAATATTGTTTTGATTTCGTTTAACGCCTCTCTTTACCTTTTATATCTGAAAAATTATAGATCTATTTATATTTTTATAAATTTCAGTTGGAAGAAAGATAAAATATAAACAAATTTAAAAAATTTCTATAGATTTATATAATTTTTGCATAAATTTGATTTGTGCAATTTTTGCAGAAATTTATTTTAAATTTTTAAATTTGATGTTTTGATTTCGTTTGACCACTCTCTCTCCCTATATGTTTCTGCTCTAAATTTTTTTACTTTTATTATTATTATTTGTTATAAATTACCAATTTGCGTTTATCTGGTGACTTTTGCTATGCTAGAAGTGCAATTCAACGCGGGTAAATGTTTGTTGTGGTGGTTGTCAATGATTGTAATGGTGGTGAATTTTCTTGGGGTGGTAAATGTTTGTAATGTTAGTGAATGTTTGTTATTGCAATGGTGATTGTAGGTAATGGCCATGATTATGGTAATTTTTATTGTGGTGTTCGGTAATGGTGGTGAATGTTTGTTATGTTGGTGAGCGGTGATTGTGATGGTAATAAATATTTACTGTGACTGGAGTAAATCGTGAACAAATTTATCAAATATAATATTTTAATTATTAAATAAGTTTTTCATAATAAAATAATAAATAAATAAAAACAAATTTATTGTTTCTAAAAGTAAAATATGAAAAAATTATTCTTTCATATGAGGATTGAGAATTGTTCAAAGAAATTTCCTCTCAAAAATTCAATCTCAACTCTCTATTTTTACCAAGATAATTTTTTAAAAATGATTGTGATCTACTATTTATGTATCAATAATAATAAAATATAAACTCCTACTTTCTTGATTTCTTTGACCAATAATAATCAAACCTAATTCACATACAATATAAATTTTTAGTAAAATAAATTTGATCTGACCACCATATTGAAGTTCTCATAATCATAGATGTAAATACATCAAGTTCATCAAGTTGATTCATCACAATATATATATACCCAACCTGTTTACAAACTCGAGGAAGAGGTTTGCACACCAAAGCAATTTCTATTTTCATGGATAGTTTCGGGCATTCAAATAGATCAACATTGCTATCGCTCGCAACCCACTTGAATTTTTGTAGCAATTGCATCACCCAGAGTTGAATGGTGGCAAGACCCATGGGTTTTTCGGGACAGAGCCAACGATATAATGCGAACAGTATGATCTTTTAGGATGTTGGACTCTATCTCAAACTAACTCTTGCCTTGAACATCAAGGTGCATCACTATTCACGTAAGATTTTTTTTCATTCTTTGACTCTTCATTCTTGAATCCATTTTCATTGTCATGATTCATCATCATTCTTAAACATCCTTTGATTCTTCATCATTCTTTGACCATTCTTTTGTAATGTCTCCGGTATAATTTTTACTTGTCTAAAGATACTCAACAACCACATTGAATTCAAAATCACTCAACAACTACATTGAATTCAAAACCTCAAATATATTATTATCATCAAAAAAAAAAAAATCTTGGAATTCACACCCTTGGGGTCAACATATAGAGTTAGAGAAGCAAAATCGTTGGAGAATAGACACAGAGAGCTTGAAGAATAAGAGAACTCGAGAAACCAGAAGGGGCCCAAGTAAATGGACCCTTTGCTTAAACAGCGGGCAACCACTTGGCGGGAATGTCAACCATCACCTAGGAAGATGATGAGACATTATTTGTTAAATCAACCACATATTTAAAGCCTAACAGGTCCTAGCCACGCAGCACGAAACATCACAACTTTTTAATTTTCCATTTAGGCTCCAAAATCAAAGAGAGACTCTCTAACTTTCTCCTGAACACGTTGTCTCGAAACCTTGGATTCATTACCCCACTATATTCTAGAGAACATTAACTCGGGTCCTCAAAAATAAGGGGACATCTGATGAGGGGAATTTTCTTAGTCGCATGCCACATATCAACAGTCCTACATCGGGCATGTGACGCCTGAGCAGATTTCACAACTAGTGGCAGGGCACAAAGGAACGCCTAGATAAGCGAATGACATCTCAAGGGGTTCTACCCTAGAACCCAACGTCGATGCTCAACACTACTACACCCGAGCCAGAGGAAGGATACAATCATCTTGAATCGATACAATGAGCCGAGAGGTTTCACTTAACATCCTAAGCATGGTTGCCAAACCCGAGATTATATGCTCGGTCACTAGTATCTCTGCTTTAAAACCATTGCAACAACCTACTAAATATGGAGGAACAATTATGATTCTGAAGTAACGATTGATTATCCCACATCCCACAAAATTCGCTACATTAATGGGAATGGACTGATATTCATAGAGGACTTGCCAAACAAGTCTTTTGACTCCTATAAATACTACCAAAAGGTGCCTAGCCAGGTACACTACATTCTTCTAGCCTTTACTCAGCTAATTTTCATCAGAAAACACTATTGATTCTCATATTGGATGTGCTACATCGACAACCCCAATCGCGGTGCATTGTTTTGCAGGAACCAAGTCTTAGGGAGATTCTTATTCTGAATCTTAATGAACCATTCCCAACAATCCAGATTTTGGTATCATCAATAATTATTGAAATAATTTTTAAATTTTAGACTTTATGAATTAATTTGTTAAGATTAAAGGATGTTTTAAACTTTTCTATATGACTATTTATTTTTTAAAAGGAAACAAATTAACAACTTTTTGTCTTTGTTGATTTTTTTTTAGGTTTTATTTAATAGCCCTTATTTAAGAGTTCATCTAAAAAAAAATATTTTAAACTGTTATGTTGTAATGTAGCCTTTTTGTTAAACATTGTTAGTGTATAGTCCTTTAACCATTGACCAAATTAATGAACAAACATTTATACCCTTATGTAAATATAAAAAACCCTAGCTTCTCTCCCTAATCGTCCTCTTCATTTTCACAATCCATTTTACTATCTCTCTTCATCAGCCGCAAATCACACCATCACTTTCTTATTTTCCTTCGCCATCTCCGCCATTTGCAACCACCGTCTCTCTCTCTCTCTGGATTTTTCCAAAATGGAGAACGTCCAAATCTGAAGACGCCATATTCATGAAGATAGCCGTCGTGCTTGTTGTGTTCATGATTATGTTCGTTGATCATCAACCGCCGTGCTCGCCCTCGTCATTCGTCATGCTTGCCGTCGTCCATTCATGCTCGTTGTCGCTGTTCACTGTGCTTTCTCCCTCTCTCTCTCTCTCTCTCTCTCACTCTTAAATCTGGATTTTCATATCTGAAGACGTCGTGTTTGTGAAGGTCATGTCGTGCTCTCTGTGTTTGTGCTCATGTTCGTCGAGTGTTAGTCGTCGTGCTTGCCGTTGCGGTTTGTCATGCTTGTCGTCATCATTTTCCATGCTCACCGTTGCCATTCGCCATGCTCGTGCATTGCCATTAGTCATGTTCTCTCTCTCTCTCTCTCTCTCTCTCTCTTAGATTTGGAATTTTCAAATCTGATTTTTTCAGATCTAGACTTCTAGATTTGAAATTTTTAGATCTGGAACTCGTCGTTCGTCGTTGTGCTCGTCGTTCTCCATATTCGTCATGCTCGTCGTTTGTCACGCTCTCTCTCTCTGTGAGATCTAGAAATTTTGAAATCTAAAATTTCTAGATTTTTTAATGTTCATGTTAATTTATGTGGATTTTTCATAAATGTTCATACCAAAATGTAGTTTGATGAATGTTCACACAATGGTTTTCGCTGATCTTATGATTTTTCAATGTTTTTGGTTGTTTTGAAATATTGAGTGAATATTCACAAAGAAATGTACATTCATAACGTGATTTTTTTTCAATGTCTTTGATTGATCTGAAATATTAAAAAAACATTCATACACAAGTAAAATTTAAGTGAACATTAAATGAAATTTTTGTTCTGAAATATTTAAGTGAAATTTTTGTTCTGAAATATTTAAGTGAAATTTTGAGTAAACATGAGATTCAGCGAATATGGAGTGAAATATTATTTTGAAATATTGAGTGGACATTTATGCAGAAGTGAATATTGAATGAAATATTGTTATATCTCAGAGAATGATATTTATGTAAATTAGGGGAAAAGAATAGTTAAAGAACCTACACTATTTTCTAAAAAAAACTTTGGAGACTAAAGACTTAATTAAAGTGATTTGAAGTCTTTTTTTATAGTTTTCCTATCTTCGGAGACCAAATAGTTAATTTTTCCCTTTTTTTTTTTTTAGGCATATAACGTATATGTTTAGTAAAATATTTAGTTGAACTGTTTTGGTTTAATTCAATTCGGTTAAAAAATAGAAACAAATAAATAGCAACCTTTGATTTTTTATTTTTTTTTAGTATACCCACGAATATCCCTTCATCCATGTAAGGTGTGAGAATAACGTTTGATTATCCTATCAGATTTTGCATTATATTTTGGCCATCAAAAATTTAAAATAAAAGTAAAAATAAGAAGCACCAAACGAATATTAAAAAAAGTAAAAATGAAATTGCCTCATTTCAATCTTATTATTATCTTAAATCTTGTCGAGTGAATTCCATGACAGACATTAATGCCACAGTTCACTTTTGTCACGTAATTAATTAGTCGCGGCTCCTTGCCACTTGACCGTCTAACGACAATCAAATTTATATTTCAAGTAAATTGTATTTTGCATTTTATTTATTTTTTAGGCCCAACTTGATAATTTAATAAGTATAATTTACTTTTAAAATTTATTTTTAATTATCATTTACGATAATTTGAACATATACATAAAAAAACTCATAGAAACAAAAATGAAAAATGCGATTTAATTCAAATGCGGGAGGTTAGTAGAGGAAGAGGTAGACCTAATAAGATTTCGAACAAAGCTTTAGAATTGATTTAATGGTATTAAATCTAACTGAGGAAATGACCATTGACGATCAGTATGGCGCAAACAGATTCATATAAACTGCTCGTACTTCAATGGAACAAAGACTTATCTTGTTGTTGTACTTTTAAAATATATATCTTAGTTAATTTGGTCTAATTATTTAATTTCAGATTATTATACCATCAAAATTAGTTAGATAATTTGCATATGATATATTATTAACATAGTGTGGCTCAAGCAACAAGATACACTTGAATTAAAGCAATTGAGTAGCCTTTGTCGAGCTTACAAAAAAACACTTATTGGGAGGAGTAGCCACAAAATTCTGAACGAGATTAGTCTCACACCTTATGAGAGTGTGGAGACACTTGTGAATGTACCAACAATAACAATAACAATTAAGTTTTCATCCCAATTAAGCATGTTCAACTATATAAATTTGTTTATGTGATAATGAAGAATTAAGGGCCATACAATAAGATAAAAATTATTACATTTCAAAATTGAGTTTATCATATTTTGGCTCCTATTTTAATAAAAATTAATCATAATAACTCAACTAAAGTAAAGACAAATTGTAACAATTCAACTAGAGAAGACTTTTCGTGTAAAATGTGCATAACATGTGTCCCGCGTGCCAGATGCTTATCATCAGTTTTGCCAATATAAAGAGCTTTTTACGCTTAGCAGGCCTGACGTTTGGTCCCAATCTCACGTTGGTCCCTATGGTTTGGATTTCGACACATACAACCCTAATATATTTCAATCGTTCCAGTTAACTAGTTAAGGCGAAATCATTAACAGTCTTAGAAAATGGATAGAAAAATATCACATGTTAGGCACATGACCGTTAATGAAAGACAAAATTATTTTTTTATTTTACTATTAAAATTCAATCACATACATAGACTAAATTGGAACAACTATAAATCTTTTGGGGTCGAATATATAATTTTACTTAATTCATTTCATTTCCATTCACCCTCTCTCATCTCACCACCGATACCCCACCCCTGGTCTAGCGACGGCGGCGGCGAACTGCTCCAAACTACCCGTAACTCTTTCTCTAAATTTTCAACTAAAATTCGAAAAACCCAAAAATGATATCCAAAATAATTAAGAAAACCACAACGAAAACAATCAAAGATAGAAGAAGCCACCACTGTGGCCGAAAGAAGTCTCCGATCAAGAGCATCGTCGTCGCAGCCTTCGTCGTGGTGGTCGCTTCCATCAACAAGTCCATCTATGCTTGCCACTGCTACCTAATCAAGATCTTCTCCAAACTCACTCGAATTGGAACCCCCAGACGAAGCCCTAGGAAGCACGACTATGCAGCGCTCAAGAAAATCTCCAACAACCCAGAGAACATCCGGAGACCCCTCTTCGCTGTAAAAACACTGCTTCCGTCGTTGTTTCCGTTGAAGAATGATGATTAAATTCTGATGTGCGTAAAGTTGGGTCCCCTCCACGTGTCAGCCACTAAAGTCGTATCCGTCGGTACCCCATCGCTCGTATCTTCCCGGTGTATAGGCAGCCCAGGCTGTTCTCAGTTTGGGAGTTCTCGGGAGCTCGGAGTGTCCAGATCGACCTCCTCGCATGTGGCTGACCTAGCTTGCCACCTCGGTAAGTTGGGCACCAGCCTCGTCCTCAACAGTAATGGGCCAAGGCTCAGGCCCATAGCTCTAATCTGTCGTGCCTCCCACGCGCTTGACCACTTACCGGTAATCCGAGTTTAAGGTCTTAATCTTGTTTATGTTAATCACTCTTTCACCTATAAATAGGAGGCTTCCTCCACACTATACAAGGATGAGAAAACCATTCTAGAGAGAGAGACTTCGCCTCAAATCGGTCAGACAGGTCGAGGTAACGGTGACTCTCCGATCTATATTTCTCCCCGGATTCTTACTCTCACACCAGAGGGGACACTAAAACCCGGTCGTCCCTTGTGCAGGTGACGACGAGGAGCTCGGCCCGGACAATGGCAAGGAGCTCAGGAGAAATTCAAGACTCAGGCTCGGTATTGTATTAGATCAATTCTCCGACCCAGCTGCGGCACGTAAGGAAACAGGGTCAGTACCTTTCTCACCCCTGATCCGAGAGTATTCGAACCATACTACTGGTGGGACCAAATCTTAACACCAACAGTTTGGCGCTGTTTGTGGAAAACGCTACTAAAAGCTTTTTTTAAATCATTAGCTACCTGCTTGGCTAAGGTTTGATGAAGACAAAGTCTGATCACTTTCACCGATCAGAGAACATAGGCCACCCGGTGAATAGACATCCTGGGGAAGATGTGTCACGGGCACCAAGGCCGGAAACTAGGTCCACTGCCCGTTGAGCGATCAATGAAAATGATGTAGACACTGAAAGAAGTAATGAGGGAATCTGCCCGGGCCAGGCGTCCGGGGTCGTTGATGCCTCTAGGCTCGACAACATGGAACGCCAACACGGTAAGTTCCAGGAATACTTCAACATCCTCCTCTCCCGCATTCCTCTGCCCCCGGTTGAAGGAGGGTTGGACCTCCACGTTGCGGAGGAGAGGGCCCACCCGTAGGAGTCCAGTGATCAAGCACTAGTCTCTCATGGACAGATGGCGCGGGCTCGACCTCAGGCCGCTAACCGATCTCTTAGGGAGCGGGATCTTGACCCCCCCTATCGCTTCGGTAGCTGTCTCAAGATCAGCTCACGTACGATATTCAGAGGATCGGCCGGGATCACCGCTGACATGGAAGTATAGCCGCCGTGAGCGTTTCGAGCATCGATCTTCTCAAATCAAGGAGGTGGATTCTCACTCCCCACTACAAGCTTATAAGAGGGAGCCCACCTATCGCCAGTCAGATCGTCGCCTCGGAGAGGGTGACAACAACGATGGAGTGACGCCTGGCAGAGATAGAAGCCGCCCTCAGTCTCATACGCAATACCGGGAGAGTCCTCGGGCTTCATATCGGAGTCCGTTCTCCCTTCACTTTGGAAATCATAGAAGAGGCGATTCTATATCGATTTCCCAACCCCCCGACGGCCTAGTACAATGAGATTACCGACCCACTGGATTATCTCTCCGTGTATGTTTCACACATGGATGTACACGCAACCACTAACGCCATAAGGTGTAAATTCTTTCCTCTCGGATTAACTGGCCTGGCCAGGTCATGGTTCAACGACCTCTCGCCGGCCTCAATCTCCATATTCCTCCAGCTTGAGCAGCAGTTCATGGAGAGATTCAGCCGATCACGTCGCAGGCTAAAAACTGCATCTCACCTCCTTAGCGTTAGGCATGAGAAAACTGAGAATCTTGTCGACTACGTGCACCGATTTTGGATAGAGTCCCTCGCATGTGAAGGCGTTTCTGATGAAGTGGCGCTCAATGCTTTCGTTAGCGAACTGAGGTACCGGAGGCTCTTGTATGACCTGAATTCCAGACCGGCCTCCAACCGTCACGAGGCATTTGAACTCGGCGCCAATTTCTACAAGGGCGACCTCGTCGACAAGATCATAAAAGAGAAAAAAGACCTTCTCAGGAAGAAGTCTTGAGCCGACGAGGGAACGGGTCGATCCTAAGTGTCGAGGAGGCTCCAAGCGGAGAGGAGGTTAGGCCCGTTGCCCAGAGACCGTAGGCTGCCATCGGGTCCCTGTCAGGTTATTTATACTCTCTTGACTACTTCTGTTGCGACCATATTTGCCAAGAACGCTGGAAAAGGCCTTTTCTCGGACGCGCCTCCCCATAGAGGGAAGCCCATCGGTAAGTTAACTGATAGATACTACGACTTCCATAGGAGCAACGATTATGCCACCGACAAATGCTTCTAGCTGAAGGAGGAAATTGAAGCCCTCATTCGCAGAGGCTACCTCAGGAGTTACGTTCGCCGACCTGACGAGGATCGGGCCGACTCTAATAACCGTCGTGACGGACGCTGAGGACATCGCCGAAAGAGGAATAATAATCGGGCTTAGCCATATGGTGAACGAGTCAGGGACGATTCCGATCTGAGAGTCGACGGCGAAATAAACGTCATCCACAGTGGCCTGGGTTTCGAAGGGGAAATGTCTTCTTCTCGAAAGAGGTACGAGGGCAAGAGTAAAAGAAAGGCAGACCAGGGTGTCTATGAGGTTAATACGGTAGATGCAGCCTCCCACAATGTTATCTCATTCAAGCTGACCTGAAGTGGGTGCATGTTCCACACAACGAAACCCTAGTCATTGCAGCCGTAATCAACCATTTCAAGATAGCGAGGATACTAGTCAACGGAGGCAGCTTAGCATATATTCTCTTCAAAGGAGCCTTCGATAAAATGGGCATAGAATCGAGTTCTATGCAGCCCGTCAGATCCCCGCTCGTGGGATTTGGTGGCGATGTGGTCAGCTAGGTATCCCTGCCCGTCACCATTGGTTCCAGCCTTGAGGTCGCCACCGTCTGGTCCAAATTCCTTATCGTTGACAGGCCATCGTCGTACAACGCAATCGTGGGTCGACCCACTGTGGCCGTCCTTAAGGCCGTATGCTCCCCCTATCACCAGAAAATGAAATTCTCCACGGATTCGGAGGTGGGAGAGGTACAAGGAAACCAAGAAATCACGCGGTCCTGTGTAAGAAGGGCCTTAGAGAAAAAATAGCAATTATAGTCGGGCCCCGAGCTGTGTGCCCCTCGTTTGGATGGGGAACTCGTGGTCCTCGCTGACAGGGTTGAGCCCATTCCGATTGACAATCCGCGTGACGATGAGCCCATCCCGCGACCCCACGAAGATCTGATCGACGTTTCCATTCATCCCGCTATCATGGAGAGAACAGTTAGGATTGGAGCTCGGCTAGGCCAGAAAGAGCGGTCTGACCTCACCGAGCTGTTGGTAAGAAACCATGATGTGTTTGCCTAGTCTCACAACGAGCTTCCCGATATCGATCCTAGTATTTCCATACACCGACTGCACGTCGACGTTCACCACCCACCTGTTCGCCGAAAGATGAGGAAATTCCACCCAGACTGGCAGAAGATAATAGAAGATGAGATGGATAAGCTCGTCAGGTCAGACATCGTGGAAGAGGTCAAGTTTCCGGATTGGCTCACGAACGTCGTGCTAGCCCCCAAGGCCGACAGCAAATGGCGACTTTGCGTCGATTTCAAAGATTTAAATAAGGCCTACCCGAAGGACTTCTTTCCGCTCTCGAGGATCGACATTGTGATCGACACTATGGCGGGGCACGAGCGACTTAGCTTCCTCGATGCTTATACCGACTACAACCAAATCCTCATGTATCCTCCAGACAAAAGCAAATATCTTTCATCACCGATTGGGACACTTACTGCTATAAAGTCATGCCCTTTGGCCTTCGCAATACTAGAGCGACTTATCAGAGGCTTGTCAATAAAATGTTCAAGGAGGAGATCGGGAGCACGATGGAGGTGTACATCGACGATATGCTCGTGAAAAGTAGCCAGGCTGAAGATCACCTCCACCATCTCCAGGCTTGCTTCGACAAGCTCCGAGCTCACTGCATGAAGCTGAATTCGACGTGTTTGCTGGTAAGTTCCTAGGCTTTATGATCTCCCAGCGTGGCATCGACGCGAACCCCAACCAGATCCGCACGGTGCTCAGCATGGCCCCTTCTCGGACTAAGAAAAAGGTCTAGATGCTGACAAATCGGCTAGCCGCCCTGAACCGGTTCATCTCTAGGTCGTCTGAAAAATGCCTCCACTTTTTCAAAATTCTCCGGGGGAACAAGGCATTCGAATGGGCCAAGGAGTGTGACCGCGCCTTCGAAGAGCTAAAATATATCTCTCGTCGGCTCTCCTACTCACTACGCCCCAAAAGTCCGAAGACTTGCTCCTCTATATCGCGGCCTCCCCGACAGTTGTCAGTGCCATCCTAGTCTGGGAGGACACCAGTGTTCAGAGCCCGATCTATTACTCAAGCCGTGTCCTAACTGATGCGAAGACAAGGTATACGAAATTCAAAAAACTATCCTATGCCCTCCTGATCACCTCGAGGAAGTTGCGCCAATACTTTCAAGCTCACACAATTGTGGTGCTGACTGACCAGCCGTTGAGGTAGATCCTACACTCCCCTAACATCTCAGGGAGGTTAATAAAGTATAGCTTGGAGTTAGGCCAATTCCACATCGAATATCGCCCCAGGACAGCAATCAAGGGACAGGTCCTTGCTGACTTGATAGCCGAGCTGACATTCCTTGAGGAGGAGACCGTTCCTAACCCAAGCCATCCCGAGCGTATCCCCGAAAGCCCGGGGTGGGCCAGAGCCTTGGCTGAGCTGACTAAAGCCCAAGACAACCTCGGACCCGACTTGTGGCAACTTTTCACCTACGGGTCCTCCAATCAGAGCAGCTCGGGAGCTGGCATGGTCCTCGTGGCCCCAGGTAAAGTAGAGATCGAATACGCCCTCAAGCTCGGATTCCGAGCCACAAATAACGAGGCCGAGTACGAAGCGTTATTGGCCGGGCTTCGATTAGCCCAGGATTTTAACGTGAGATCCCTCATAGTAATATGCAATTCCCAGTTCGTGGTCAATCAGGTTAATGGTAATTACCTCGCAAAAGACCCGAGCATGGTAACCTATCTAGAGAGGGTAAAAGATCTGACGAAGCTTTTCGAGAAGGTGAAAGTTACGCAAATAGCTCGAGAAGAAAACAAGCACGGCGACGCCCTGGCTAACTTGGCCTCCGCAGTCGAATACACACTCAAGAGGATGGTACCCGTTGAATTTCTCGTTGAACTGAGCACGGCGTCCTCGGACGAGCCTGCGATGATATGCGCCCTGGATGCTGTCAGGCCGACCTAGATGGACCTCATAGTGAGCCATCTCACTAGTAGGAAGCTTCCCAGAGACTAGGCACACTCTCGAAGAGTACGATACCAGGAAGAGTGGTACGCCCTCATCAACGATGTTTTTTACCGAAAATCCTTTTCCGGTCCGTATTCACGGTGTCTCCGACCTGAGGAAGTTGACTACGTTATGAGAGAAGTCCATGAGGGGATTTGCAAAAATCACTCAGGGGGCAGGTCCCTAGTTCGGAAGCTACTCCTGAACGGGTATTACTGGCCTAAGATGCTGGAAGACGCGGGAGAGTTTGTGAAAAAAGTGTAACAAGTGCCAGCGATTTGCCGCACACCCCTACGCCCCGCCGACCGAGCTGGTACCAATGTCTAGCCCATGCCCGTTTGCCTAGTGTAGCATCGACCTCCTCGGCCCGTTCCCACTGGGAATTGGTCAGAGAAAATTTCTGGTCGTCACCATCGACTACTTCACTAAATGGGTTGAGGCTGAGCCTCTTGCGACGATCACTAAACAACGAATTCGAGACTTTGTATGGAAAAGCATGATTTGCAGATTTGGAATACCAAGGGCTATCGTCTCCGATAACGAAAAACAGTTCGATAACTACCTGTTCGCCGAGCTGTGCGCCGGGCTTGGGATTAAAACAAAATTCTCCTCCCCCGGCCACCCTCAAGCCAATGGACAGGTCGAAGTCACCAATCGGACTATATTACAAAATCTGAAGACCAGGCTGGATAAATCAAATGGGTTATGGCTAGAAGACTTGAATCCCATGTTGTGGGCTTATCGCACAATAGCCCGGACCCCTATTGGCGAGACGCCTTTTGAGATGACATTCGGATCAGAAGCCGTGATCCCCGTAGAAGTCGAAATACCATCTCCCCGTACCGCCCGCCCATTCAACCTAACTGAGAACGATGCCGGCCTGACTCTGAGCCTTGACCTACTCGAAGAAATGAGAGAGCGAGCTCAAGTCCATCAGGCCGCCTACCAGCAGAGGACGACCTGATACTATAATCGCCTCGTACGTCCTCGGACTTTTGAGGTTGGGGACCTCGCCCTGAGGAAGGTCACCCTAGCCACTAAGAAGCAAAATACCAAGAAGCTAGCGCCGACCTGGGATGGTCCCTACCGAGTAGTTAGCATAGCTCGGCCTGGCATGTATAACTTGGAAACGGAAGATGGGGTACCACTCAGGCACCCCTGGAATGCTGAACACCTCAAGCGCTACTACAGAACCGATTACTGAAGCCCATAAAACTTGTCCTATATTTTGTATTTTGATCTCACAAGAGTTGTAATGGAAAAAGTTGCAGTCAATGAAAAACAAGCGTTTTCGGTTCAATCAAAATTTTGTTTTCTGCAAAGTAACGCGCCTATGGATCGAACCCTGTAGAAGATCGTTAAAGCTCGATAAAATCGAGCTTGAAAGATCGTCTGGGGGGTGAAACGATCTCAAACCCCCTCCCTATAAGGGCGGAACCGAGCCATCCCCGGCCAAAGACCGGAGTTTGGTCGGGCTCCAATTATCAAACCGGGGTGATACGAAATCCAAAAACACCCATGGAAAAGATCGACAAGCCCAAAAAACCGGGTTGGTCAGATTATCTGGGGGGCAAAATCAACAGAACAAATGGTTAAATTGTGTCGGTCACCCAGAAAAGACAACCTTGATAGCTCGCACGAGACGAGCTGGCTTGATCGTCTGGGGGGCAAAGTGACATGCATTTCAACCGACCTAAATCCCCTGTCTAGTAAAGCACCAAGATAGCCTGGCTCTCACGGGCTCAATTGGTTATCTAGGGGCAAAATCAAAAAGCCCTATCCGGTAAAGACTTTAAACCAGCCCGGTTCTCCCAGGCTCATTTAGTTGTCTGCGGGCAAGGTCAACGAAATTCTACCTGCCTCGTACAGATGACCTCGAGACAACTAGTCAACCACCACAACTCGAAAGAGCGTGAGCTCTACTAGTCAACTGGGGGACAAGGATTGTAAGGATTGCCAAGCACATGAGTCATGCTCCAGCTCCGCAAACCTTTACTACTTGTGAAAATTTATTTATTTATTTATTATTATTATTATTATTATTATTTTTTTTTTTTTTTAAGACGTTGGCAACCATCAAACAAAGCAGACGCAAGAGAAGGAAGAGCAAAAAAATATTATATTCAGATCAACAAAATTTACAAAAGTGGTGGGGCTACTACCCGCGAATTACAACCCCGCTATGTACTGGGCCGGACAAAAAGAAAGAAAAGTAAAAGAAATAACTAAAACAAAAGTAAGTTGGCTGATCAAGCTGGGCTGGTGGACTGGTTGGCAGTGGCCTCTTCTGCCGCCTCTTCCTCACGGGTTTTGGATGGTCGGTTCTGCTCGGCGTCCAGGATAGTATGTGCGGTGTCCAGCGTGGTGTCCTGCTTCGCTTGGGCCTCAGCAATGTCTTCGCTGGTCAACTCGAGGGTCAGCCTTGAGGGGTTTACCTCTGGAAACTGTTTGCGCAAGGAGTTGATCGCTTATTTGAAACCGAGCCCAATCACGCTGACGGCGATGCGGTCTCAAAGCCCAGTGAATTCTTCGCTTTTCTTGTATTGGGCAACCACATCAGCCCGGGCTTTCGCAAGCTTGACCGCGTGGTCCTTACGGAGCTCCTTAAGCTTCGCCTTGGCCATATGCTTGGATCGCCTAACCTCCTCGGCCTTCTTCTCTGCGCGGAGTCTATCGTTTTCGCTGGTCACCTGATCTACCTCCTTTTTGTAATCTTCCAGCAGTTGGATGTCCTTCTCCTTTTCCTGCATAAGCACATCGAGCGTTTGGATGGACTGGTACAGGCGAGCACCAGCCTCCAGAGAGGCAAACAACGCCTGTACGGTCAACAACAATAACGTTAAAAACATAAAAGTTCCTAAGTACTAAACACTAACCCTGAAAGGCTTACCCAGGTCTCCCTAGTGTCGCTGGATCAAAAAATCAAACGATGACTTCTCGTCGGACTCCCACTCGGTACCTCCCAAGAAAAAGAACCCCGACTTCCAGTCTTTAATGGAGTCGTTGCCCTTGAGGAACTTCCGTCGGGCTGATAGATAAAACCAGTCCTTTTCGTCGGGCATGGCATTCGCTAAGAATAAAATGTAGAATAGGTCGAGGGACGATGTCACTCCCTCGGCCAGGTAAATTATATGGAATGACACAATAAGGCAGATACTGTTGGAAGAGAACTGTGACGGACATAGGCCCAAATCCCAACAAACCTTCCTCACCCAGGGGTGGATGGGAAATTGCAGTTCGGCCTGCAGTTGTTGGTCGTAGACCGCGATAAACCCCTCGGGTGGGTTGCATGCCCTGTCGTCCGGCCCAAATGCCCAGAGCACTACCGAGCTGGAGATTACATATTTATTGTGGAACCTGCGAATCGCTTTCTCTGAGAGCTCAGATTCTAGCTTTCAGACCGGAGCGTCCCGTGGAACCATGCAGGCTGATCAACGCGAAATCGAACCTGATTGGGGAGAGTGTGTCGCGGCCCGTCCTCCGAGACCCGTGGGACGGACCAGCCGCAGAGAGTGCCCCTGCTCTGGTCTCACCCTGGGACTCCTCGGTCGAAGGCGTCCGCTAAATGGTGGGCTCATGTCCACCTTCCGACTCAGAGGCCGAGGGGACGACGAGATCCGACTCCGTCGAAGAAGAGCTGAGCTCCATCTGGACGCCGGGGGGAGTACGTGGCTATCACGTCTATTAAGGATGCGCTACTCCTCGACCAGCCAACCTCAGAAGCAGAAGACATAGAGAAGAAGAAGGTGAAAATGGAAGAAAAGAAGACAAAGACAGGAGGAGTACCGTGCTCAGAAGGTCGGTGAGAGCTTTTGCAAAAATCTGATGAGAAAATTTGTAGAATGAGTCGCGTATTTATAGGGTGCCGAGAAGTCCAAATGTCGCGTCTCATCGAATGGCTCGTAGAACTTCGATTCCCGTGCCGCAGCCACGTGTCAGGCATTTGGACGAACTGACAGTCTGGCTTCCTCGAGAAGCCAAAAGGCGCATTGGACACGTCGGTCTAGCTTCCAAGTGACGCCCATAGACGTGCCCGATTCCGCAGTGGATGTGCCTGGTTCTGCCGACCGCTCTTTCTGTCGGCTCGATTGCTCGCTCTCGGAGGCCTCGCCGCTAAAACCTCAGCGTCTCATGTTCCATTTCCACGCACAGGCTTAGGGGGCAACTGATGTGCGTAAAGTTGGCCCCCCTCCACGTGTCAGCCACTAAAGTCATATCCGTCGGTACCCCATCGCTCGTATCAGCCCGGTGTATAGGCAACCCAGGCCGTTCTCAGTTTGGGATCTCTCGGGAGGTCGAAGTGTCCAGACCGACCTCTTCGCATGTGGCCGACCTGGCTTGCCACCTCGGTAGGTTGGGCGCTGGCCTTGTCCTAAAAAATAATAGGCCCAGACCCATAACTCTAATCCGTTGTGCCTCCCACGCACTTGATTGCTTATCGGTAATCCGAGCTGAAGGTCTTAATCTTATTTATGCTAATCACTCTTTCGCCTATAAATAGAAGGCTTCCTCCACACGATACAAGAACAAGAAAACCATTCTAGAGAGAGAGACTTTGCCTCAGATCGGTCAGACATGTCAAGGTAACAGTAACTCTTCGGCCTATTTTTCTCCCCGGATTCTTACTCTTATACCGGATTAGACACGCCGGGAAAAACCCGGCCGTCCCTTGTGTAGGTGACGACGAGGAGCTCGGCCAGGACAACGGCAATGAGCTCAAGAAGAAATCAAGACCCGGGCTCGATATTGTATTTGATCAGTCCTCCGACACGGCTGCGGCACGTGAGGAAACAGGGTCAGTACCCTTCTCACCCCTGATCCGAGAGTGGTCGGACCATACTGCTGGTTGGACCAAATTCCAACACCAACAAATTCCGTTTACAAATATTTTATCTATTCAAATAAGGGAATTATAAAATTACATGATTAAATTGGTCAGCTAAAATAATTATCCAAATCAGAGATTTGTAAATGATGGAATTTCAAAATTCAGGATTTTGAAATTCCATCATTTACAAATTTCTTATACCCAATCGTAACCTTAGTGTAAGTATGTGGTTGAATTTTAATAGTAGAACAAAAGACAGATTTTTTTTCATTAACGGTCATGTGCCTAACATGTTATTTTTCCATCCATTTTCTAACATCGTTAACAATTTGGCCGTATCTCAAACGATTGAAGTACATTAGGGTCGTATGTATTGAAATCGAAAACACAGGGACCAATGTCAGATTCGGGTCAAATTTAAGGGGTGCAAATGTACAAATATCTAATATAAAAAGCAATGAAGAGCCGCCACATGGTTAAAACAACTACCCAGAGGCAGGGATTTCCTCTCTTTGTTATTCTCTCTATTTTATCTCTCTACGTCTGTTTCCACTCTTCAGCCGGAAGCCAAGTCTTCAATGGGGGCCGGGAGCTGCAAATGCAAAATCGTCGTAAACAAGTACGAAACGGAGGAAGAGGTGGCGGTGTCTCTGGCCAAGTACACCGCCGATCTGTCGGCGAAGTTCATCAAAGAGAAAGGCTATTTCACCATCGTTCTCTCCGGAGGCAATATGATCGATTCCATGAGGTAAAAGAGCTAAGGGTGCGTTTGGTATGGAAGGGGAATGAAAAATAGAGGAAAAATGAGAAAAAAAATTATGATTGGTAGGAAAGAAAAATGGAAAGAAAATAAAAATAAAAAAGATAAAATACAAATTTCGACATAAATTTTTTTCCTCTTAAAAAATTTAAAAGGAAAAAGAAAAGAAAATGATTTTGAATATTAAAATTATAATTATACTTTTAATAATTAATTTGTTAATTTATTTTTGGAGCGGGGATAAAATAATAAATTATATTAAATTAAATTATTTTTAATTTTTTTATTTTTCTTTCTAACTAAATAACACTTAAAAACAAAAAAAAACAAAAAAAAATTTCTTTCACTAACATATAAAAATATATTTATTTATTTTTTTCTTTTTCTTCCCCCTCTTTCTAACCAAATATGCCTAACGTAAAAACGTAACTGGGAGCAAAATAAAAGTTTCAACTTATATCTCAGTTCATTGGACACGTAACCACAAATATTTGGCCAACCTTTTATTTTCTTTTTTTATTTATTGAAATTAAATTTATAATTACCTGATAAAATGATTTTATGGTATCGGTATACATGATCTGTCCCTCACATTCGGCTATAGCAAGAATCCTTGAATCTAGAGCAGTTGGCATTCCAACTAGTTCCAACAATGCAATAATTATTAAAGAAATTAATTTTATATTTCATTTTTAACACATCGATCTTTTTCGTGAATATATTTTTAACCAAATGAAATAAGTTTTTAAGATTTAAAAAAAAAATAAAAAATTATATTATAAATTAAATGGACAAAATAATTGAGGATTGTTTAATATATATTTTTTTGGGATAAATTATCAGGAAATTAGTGGAGCCACCGTACGCCGATTCGATCGAATGGGCGAAATGGCATGTGTTTTGGGTGGATGAGAGGGTGGTCCCACTGGACGATAAGGATAGTAATTACAAACTTGCAAATGATGGCTTCTTCACTAAGGTATACAAACTTATTACCTTAATTTTGTTCTTGTTTACTACATGGTTATTTTTAGGAAAAATTACCGATTACTGGGAAAAAAAAAATAAAAAAAAATAAATAAATAAATTACTATTTATTGTTTACTCTCATCGATTTTTTTTTTTCATCAATTACTCCTGTTAACACGTTTTTCTTACACCGTTTACTCTCATCGTCAATCATTTTTGCACCAATTAGTCCCGTTCTAAAAAATGGCGAGAAATGAATTTACCGAAATGTCCTCCCGTGAATTTCACATCGATAAGGAAGATCGTCAAACTGGTGCACTACCGCCGTCAATTGCCGCCGGTCGTCGCCACCACCATAAATTACAGTTTTCATCCCAAACTTTATGATTTTTTGTCACTTTCTATATGTTCCAAAAAAAAAAATAATAATATTAATTTTAGGATAAAATCGTTACCAAACGTGATGTAAAATAAGAGAATAATTGATGTTATATTTAATATTTACAGGTGTTGAATGTAACATTCACAGATGTTCAATGTAATATCATATGGATTTTACTCTGCATAAAAAAAATAAGAGAACAATAGATGTTACATTCAACATCCACATGAATTGTATTGTGGTCAGAAAAATATATATATAAAAAAAATGTTACATTCAATATCCACATAAATTGTATTTTGGTCAGAAAAATATATATATAAAAAAAATCAAAAAAAAAAATTAATGTTACATTTAACATCCACATGAGAGGTATATTGGTCAAAAAAATATAACATCATAATAATAATAATAAAAAATAAATAAATAAAAAATTTGATATTACATTCAATACTTATAAATTTTGAATGTTACATTTAATATTCACATGAGTATTTTAATCAGAAAAAGATAGTATCATAAAAAATAAAATAAAAAACACAATTGATCTTATATTTAACAACCACATGGGTTGAATATTACATTTATATGATGGGTATATTGGTTAAAAAAATATAACATCAGTAATAAATAAATAAATAAATAATTAATATTATATTTAATATCTACAGTTATTGAATGTTACATTTAACATTTATATAAAAGATATTTTGGTTAGAAAAATACAAAAAAAAAATTATTGATGAAAAAAAAAAAGGATGATAGAAATAATTAGTAATTTTTTTTTTTTTATTTTGGAAGGAAATGGTGAATGTTTTTTAATTTTATTACATTCCGGAACACAATTGATTAATAGGTAGGTTGATGTTGACCTATTTGGAATATTCCCAAACAATGCCGATCTAGAATTTCCCAAAAGTTCTGATGGACCCGGAGAGCATTAAATGCAGAGATAATGATGCCCCTTGTCTGATTAGGGCCATAATGAATGGTACAGAAAGACACGTGGATTGGAGCGTTGAGAGTAGACAGGCCCGTTGTCTAAAAAGAAGAAACATGGGCCTACGGCGGCAATGGGAAAATCTAGAATACTCAAAGAAATATTCAAATAATTAATTTAGACATTAAAAATAAAATATATCTAAAAAAGACGTTTATCACTTCAGATATAATGAGAGTTAAAAGAATTCATGTAATTTTACTCTATAAGTATTGTAGTCCATAGGGTTCAATATATACGCCTAAAGATTTGATTAACTTTTTCTTATGTTAATGTGCATTTGCTGAAACCACATCAGTATTCTTAAACTTTAAAACGTTGTGTTTGGTACATTGGAATTAAATGAAAATAAATGGAATGACAATAAGATTGAAATTAGTATGGTAATAGAATGAAATGGTTATTACCATTTCTATGTTTGGTGACAAAAAGGATTACATATAGTATTGGAATGACATCAAAAGGTAAAATAGTAATTTTATTGAATTTTTAAACGGTATAATAATTAATTTAATTAAATTTCATTTGAATTTAAATATTTATTTAGTATTTGGTCTCATTTTTTGGCAATTATTGATTAAAACCTAATCTTATATAATTGGGATTAATCAATACCAAATTTATCTTGGTATTGGTTAATTCCATACTTTGTGGGATTAGGAATTCCTTAATAATAAGAATGTGATTAAATCTTATGTACCAAACATAAGAATGAAATGACCATTTCTATGGTCATTTCAATCTCATCTTAAATCCCGCGTTACCTAAAAATATCGACAAAGCCACCTAAAAGTATTGACAAAGTCTTTGGAGCTGCGAGTACTGTCAAATTCCAGCATCATCAAGTCCCATTTTTATCATTTTTAAAAACAAAGGAAAAGGAGAAGGCTGTTTATATGACTTAATTCATGCTCTTTAGAGTTTACTTCACAATTAAACATTAAATTGAGGACGGCATAATAAGAAACCTTTTTTTTCTTCCTCAGGTTCCGATTCCCTCCGGCAACATTTACCCCATAAACTACAACCCATCGGCGGAAATCACCGCCGTCGACTACGATGCTCGTCTCCACCATTTGGTCCAAACCAAACTCCTCCCTCTATCCGAACACAGTGGCTTCCCCAAATTCGACCTCATGCTTCTCGGAATGGGCCCCGACGGTCACGTGGCATCTCTCTTCCCAATCCGCACCCAGCGCTACGAGAAGGAGAAATGGGTCACCTTCATCACCGACTCCCCCAAACCGCCTCCGAAGAGAATCACCTTCACTTTTCCGGTGATCAACTCGGCGACGGAGATTGCAATGGTGGTCACCTCCTCCGATCTGGCGGAGATTCCGGTGGGGGTGGCGTTGGGAAAGAAAGGGCCCAAGCTGAGTCCGCCGCTGCCGGCTCAGTTGGTTTGTCCGGAAGGAGGGGTGCTGACATGGTTCTTGGACAAGGATGCTGCCTCAATGATTGAGTGAGACTTGAGATTTTGCGTTGTCTTTCATGCCCACTTGTGTTTTGTGTGTTTGCTAGTCTATCTATCTTCGAACTTAAATATACCAGGACTCTCATCATGATTACCCTCTAATAGAAATGGGTTGTTATTACATGTTTCTGGGTTTTGTACCACTAAGTTACATCCGTAGAGCATCTCCAAGAGTTATGCTAAAAGTTGGTGTGCCATTTGCCAAATGACACGCTCAAACAAAAAAGCACTCCAAAAGATATACCACTTGGGTGTGTCTGTGTTTTTTTTTTTTTTTTTTTTTTTTTAATTAAAACTAAAATTAACAAATAAATTTAATTGAATTTTGAAATTTTAATTTAAGCGCTAAACATTACTTTTTAGTTTCAAATTAAAACGTAAAAATTAAAATTTTAAATTTTTATTGAACTGTCAAAATGTATAATTAAGTAAAATGCAAAAATTAAAATTTTCGATTTTAATTTTACCGTTAAATCAAAAAAAAAAAAAAATGAACCGTCAAAGAGTATAATTTTTTGTTTCAAACTAAAACGCCCAAATTAATCAATTAATTAGCCCAGCCCACTTGCTTTAACCATCTCCTAATCTGATTAGCCTAGCCCATAACCCAATTTCCTAATCTAATTTGCCTATCCCTAATTCCCTAATCTAAACCCAGCCCCAATTCATTGCCCTAATCTCATGTTCAGTACCCTAACCTCACAAATCGCACAATACACACAAAGAATCGGAGATGGCTTTCGATGGAGATGGCGTTGGCGAAGGCGGCTTTCGATAGAGATGAAGATAGCGATGGCGAAAGCGACGACGGCGAAGGCGAACTGCAATGGAGGCTTGCGATGGCGATTCAGATCTGGTTTGCGACAGTGAACTGCGATAGAGGCTTGCGACAGCGGCGAGGCAGCAAACTACTCTGTCTAGCGTGGTGATAGGTGAATTTTATATATTTATTTTCAAATCGAATTTGGTAATTTTCGAGTATTTTTATTAAGTTTTAATTTGTTTTTATTTATTTTTGTTTAAAATAGGGATTAAGAGCGAAAACGGTCGAAAAACGAGGAAAGCGTTGGAAAAACGATAAAAAGATCAAATATTCAAACCAGCAGTTTCACTGCTGCAGCGATTATCTCACCGCTGTAGCGGTGAAACAACAGAGATTTCCTTAAGCTCTAATCGTTCAACGCTACAGCGATGATAAAGCACAAAGCCTATTGACATGCCCACCGCTGCAGCGGTCAAGCTCTACCTGTTTTATATATTTTGTTTGTTCCCTTTTTGTTCCCATCCGTTCCCACAATTCTGAGAACACCTAGGGAATTTTTTTGGAGTATTCTTAATAGCTCTCAACCAACCAAAGAGGAGGAGCTCAATTAGAGAAGCGGAAATAAGATCGGAGCGATTTTTACGGATGCCACCTTCAGATAACGGCTATTCTCCCTTATTTGTCTCTTTATTCTTAACTCGTTTTGGCTGTTTGAACATGTATATATTGTTTATCGTTGAATATACGGTTATGACCAAGAGCTAAACATTGATTATCTAAGAGATTGATGTAGTTTATTAATATAAGTCGTTTGTTTAATCTTTGTTTCGTTATTGGTTGTTCTTGCCTATTCGATTGTGTTTACTGTTCTTTTTTTCATTTATATGCTTGTTTAGATATATTGAGAAATTAGGATTTAACATTCAGGAGAGGTAACCCCGAATTTGGATTAGGGCTTAAACACAACGCGACGATCTAATAACCCGGGAGGGCCTTAGAAAGTGTGCAATCCATGACGTTGGGGCGAGACTCATGTGACCAAGTGTCGAATAGATGCTCGAGGGGGACTTCGGCGTTAATGCGAAATCACATATTCATTCACTTTACAATCGGGAGAGTTAGTGAGTGAGATTTCGATACCGAAATTGTCGGATAGTTTGAACACCGTTAATGTAAATTAGATTGGATCAAACACGTATACGTAAATGAAGTTAATCCCTAGATAATCTATTCACATGTAATAGATTTAGTATTATAGTTTAATTAATTATTAATTTAGTATATTATTTATTAAAAATAAAAATTACATTTTTATCGCCTAAATAAAGTTCGGTTATGATAATCGCAGTAATTAGCGACAATTTAATCCAATCCATGTGGATACGACAACCCTACTTATTTACTATTTTATAAAACTTGACCCGTACACTTGCGGTGAAAGTAGCGACATAATATATGCGTTACCAAGTTTTTGGCGTCGTTACTGAGGATTGACTTTTTAAATTGTTGTTAATATTGTGAGTAAGTAACTTAATTTTATTTTAGGCATTTATTTTGTTTTAATTTTTGTTTGTAGGTTTTTTCTTTTTTTTTTTTTTTTTTTTTTTTTTTTTTTTTTTTTTATGTAGGGTACTTGAAGATGTTAAATCAACAAGTACTGTTGCATTTCTTTCAATGAGATTCTGAGCCATTTTATTGTGCTTGGGATCAATATAAGGAGCTGCTATTCCGGTTCTCCAATCATCGTTTCTTGAGGGAGTGTCAACTACTGAACTTCCTCGATGGGTTACTAGTCACAACCAGAACGTGGGTTGAAAGAGGATATAGTACTACCTCTTTCGACCAACTAACTGCGGACGAAGCCTATCGGTTATTGGAAGACATGGCGGAGTATGATTTTCACAGTTGGAATTATTCAACAAGTTACCAAAACTTGGGGGATAGTTTCACCATTTTGGTGCCATGGACTGACACTCCGGACCAACAGAGGAGTCTTCCCCCACCTTTGAGGAAATAGTCGTTGAATTTATGGGGGAGACTCAGGCTTTGTGGAGAAAGACAAATGACCGGCTCAACGAGCATGAGGATTGTCTTGACAATATTGAAACGGTCTGAGCTGATATCGATACGACCGTAACGTCTCTTCATACGCAAATCGGTCAGTTAATCTGTTTTATTGAGGCCGAGTCAGAAGTAGTGGCACTAAGAGGCATAAATGCCATATGTATTGAAAGCCACCACGAGGAACCGAAAACAAGCGGGAGGAACTTGGATAAGTTCGAAAACGATGCAAAATCACAAGATAACACTTGTGATTATCCCCCATTTGAGATCCACCAAGTGTTGCCATCACCGATCGAATACGATTACATCTACGAGGATCTGATGTGGTTCACTTGTCATTTGCCGCCCTTAGCACCATTCTTTCATGCCTACCTAGCACATGAGCTGGCAACAAATCAAGTTGAGAGCTCGAGCCGAATAATGCCAAATCTTGCCAGTCTTGAGGGTGTTCTGAACCAAGACCCATATGTGGTATTGTACGACACTTACTATGGGCGGAAACTGCTCTTTGATGAGCCCTTTTCCATGTACGGTCAAAGACAATAAACCAAGCGATTCTTGGGAGGCAACCCAAGTCTAAAATAAATTAGATCCATCATCGTCGACTTCATTCGGAGGCGAGTTTGTCTTGCCTCCCAGGTACGTGTTTTAAACCCCCGTCTTCGTTATCATGCTTTATTGGGATCGCCGATGGGTCACTGTGGACACTGCCCGTTTTAAGTTTGGGGGTGATGTGTAGTATGTTAGTATGTTTTATTGTTTAACTGTATGCATGCTTGTTTAGTTTATTTAGTATGTTATTGTTTGTAGTAGTTGTTGTGTGCTGAGTTTTGTGGTTTATCTGGGCCATTACCCGATGATGATATTATTTCCTAGTCGTTTTTCGAGGTCAGACGTAATATCCATTCATGTGTGTTCTGTGTAATTGACGTTTCATTGTGGTAAAAGTTATTGTGGATCCTAACATGCACGAGTACTTAAACTCAATGTATAACTATCCACTTGATTTGATGCCAATTATCCGTTAGCCAAGTTTATGATAATAGGGATTCTAGAACATGATTTGGAGAAAAATCGAGGCGAAATCCAAGGTGAGATAATTCAAGAGATATGATTTAGGCATTCATTTTGATCGCTTGAACCTTTGAAACTTACCATGTAATATCATTTATCCCTCGTTACTCTGTCGAAGCCTGTTAGTCGTTTCAATTCTAAATATGTAACAAATTCCCTGACCAATTGATTTTTTTCCAAACCTTTATCACTAAACCTAAGGCACAATTTGAGTGAAATCAAGTTAGCATTTGTTTATACTACTTGAAGTGAGCGGTTGGGTTTTGGACGAACAATTGATTGGTTCGGTATTTGAGTACTCACTTGTCATTTTTCTAACGTATTTCCACACCCATCAAATTGCAATAAATCAAATAAGTTTAGGGGTGTGTTAAAAAAGAAGAAAAGAAAAAAAATGAATAAATATATTTCTATTTTTGTTTTATCTTGACAAGTGAGTACTACGTTTTCAAATATAAGTTCAGGGTTGTTTCGAGTTGATCTATGTGGGGTTACGAGAATGATTGAGCCAAGCGTTGTGCTACGAGTATCGTTAAGTTAATAACATTATCTTGTTTTTAATATTCCTGATATACCCTTGGCCATTTGACCATATACCGAATCAAGTCTTATTGATTTTTTTGAATTGCCAAGCCTACACTAGTGGAGAGTGGAACCCAGTCTGGTATATAGATTTCCTATACCTTTTTGGTTTTAGTCATGAACTCTGTTGGTAGATAATCCAATCCGGTCTGTGGATGGTTGTATGATTGAGTTTTCGCACACACACTTGAACAAGATCTAGAATGATGTTTACTACTTTAAATGTTGAAATTCTAGAATACCACATGATGCGTTTTACTCTTGAAATCGATATGATTGGGGGCTGATGAAGGAAAACTTTTTGGTCGTTAGATGAATTTCAAAACTTACATGTTATTTTTTAGTTCGTTTGTGCTTTTCGTTTTTAGTAATTAAATTCGTTAATAGTTGTGGTAATTTATTTTATTGCGTGGGTGTTTTGTTCGAGAACTAGCAAAATTTCAAGTTCGGGGGTATTTAATAGGTGAATTTTATCTATCTATTTTTAAATTGAATTTGGTAGTTTTCGAGTATTTTTATTAAGTTTTAATTTACTTTAATTTATTTTTGTTTAAAACAAGGGTTAGGAGTGAAAACGGTCGAAAAATGAGGAAAGCGCTAGAAAAACGATCAAGAGGATCAAATATTCAAAGCAACAGTTTTACCGCTACAGCGGTAAAATAACAGAGAGTTCTTTAAGTTCTGATCACTCACCGCTGCAGCGGTGAGATCCACCGTTGCAACGGTGATAAAGCAGAAAGCCTATCGACATGCCCACCGCTACAGCGGTTAGACTCAATCTGTTTTAGATATTTTGTTTGTTCCCTTTTTGTTCCCATCCATTCCCACAATTCTGAGAACACCTAGGAAATGTTTTTGGAGTGTTCTTAATAACTCTCAACCAACCAAAGAGGAAGAGCTCAATTAGAGAAACAGAAACAAGATCGGAGCGATTTTTATGGATGCCACCTTCAAATAACGGTTATTCTCCCTTGTTTCTCTCTTTATTCTTAACTCTCCTTTTCCTGTTGAACATGTATATATTGTTTATCGTTGAATATACGGTTATGGCTAAGAGCTAAACACTGATTATTTATGGGATTGATGTAGTTTATTAATATACGTCGTTTGTTTAATCTTTGTTTCGTTATCAGTTGTTCTTTCCTATTTGATTGCGTTTACCATTCTTCTTCATTTATATGATTGTTTAGATATATTGAGAAATCGGAGTTTGACACTCGGGAGAAGTAACCCCAAATTCGGACTAGGGTTTAAACACAATGCGACGATCTAATGATCTGGGAGGGAGTTAGAAAGTGTGCAATCCATGACGTTGGGGTGAGACTCATGTGACCAAGTGTCGTATAGATGCTCGAAGGGGACTTCGGCGTTGACGTGAAGTCACATATTCATTCACTTTACACTCGGGAGAGGTAGTGAGTGAGATTTCGATACCGAGATTGTCGGATAGTTTGAACACCGTTAATATAAATTAGATTGGATCAAACACGTATACGTAAATGAAGTTAATCCCTAGATAATCTATTCCCAGATAATAGATTTAGTATTGTAGTTTAATTAATTATTAATTTAGTATATTATTTATTAAAAACAAAAACTACATTTTTATCGCCTAAATAAAGTCCGGTTATGATAATCACGGTAATTAGCGACAATTTAATTCAATCCATGTGGATACGACTGCCCTACTCATTCACTATTTCATAAAACTTGACCCGTACACTTGCGGTGAAAGTGGTGATATAATTTACGCACTACTACTTGGCCAAGGCGATTGTTGTGCCATTCAGATCTGGTTGTGCGATTCGAGATGGCGGTTCAAAGAGTTCAGGGTTCAGTTTCCATTTCCATTTGTTTCTTCATCCTTTGTTTTTTTTTTTTTTTTATGCTTGTGGTTTTGAAGTTTCAGACCTTTGGAGTAGCCGTTGCTACTCCAACGATCAAATGGCACATAGAGAAGGCTATGCCAAATATGGCACAATAGATCTGGTGTGCTATTTTTGGTACACCAGATAGCATAGTTGTTTGAGCTGGTTTTTGCCTTAAAAAAAGTAATTTCTGGGATGACATAGCTGTTGGAGATGCTCTTATTAGAAAAACCAAACCCCAACTCTAGTAGAAAGATTTTAATCACTCTCTATATATAGACTACTTGTAAATCTATGTATTTCTTTTTATATATCAATATAATTGATGTCGTCAAGAATTCTCAGGCACGTGTAACAGCTCTGCACGTGTTAGAAATCTCTTGACCTTCATCTTTCTGCCTGTAAAACTGTTGAGTTTAAAAGAGGTACACTGGTGTGATGTCGATCAAAGAACCTCTAGCGTGAGAATAAGTTAATCTCGTAATGGAAAAATCTAAAATACTCAGATCAATCGTAAAAAGTAAACAATGATACCTTCCCCTTATATAGGCTCGGTTAAACTTTGTCGTTTTATTGGTAAGGTCGTCCGTTACCATATTTTCTCCTTACGACATTACCACGATCTTCTCCATTTATCCAAGAGATGATCTCTGTAACGTGCTTCACTGAATGTAGGTCGTTATAGTGAATGACTTATAACGTCTGCATGCACAGGAGTTATTGTTATTATGGGCTGACCGATTCATCCTTTGTACTGGTCATTGTGGGCTCAGACTTTCCATTGATGGGCCTCTTCATGAGGCTAACTGATTTATATAGTGGATTATTAAGGTCTTTCTCCGATGGGCCTATTATGCTCGGCCTAAACAATACATTGGGTTTACATAGTTCGTGTCAGATTACAGACCCGACCCGACCCATTAAGGCTCCCAAACCTATGTAAGTTGTGAGCGGGAGTTTTCCTATATCAATAATTATCTCATGTTCTCCAAATATTCTGTCTCTTAGCTATTCTAACATGGTTTCTTTACCTACCACACCATACAAATTGTCGAGACAAACAAAACAACGATAACCACATTGATGTTGGACTGCACATGTCCCACCCTATCCCGGACACCCATCATTGTGGGACCGGTGTGACATCGACACAACCTCACTAGAAATAACCATATACATGCATACAGACGTATCACAAACATATATATATATATACTCCCAAATTCGGGAAACATTAGTCCCTACAAAAAAATATCGTAACGATAAAGATACATAACATCTAAACCTCTCGGTGTTCACCTCTAGTAGCACTCCCAAGATACCTTTTTCCTATCGCACCTTCGGATTCAACCTATTGCCAGTAGGGGACGGACACCTAGTTAATGCACCTGCGAGTGTACTGTCTTCTTAGTAAAAATATTTTTATAATAATAATTCATTCTACAACATCTAAATAGATCAAGCGTAAGTATAGAAACAACACGTAACTAGTAAAATTCTCCATAATATAAGCAGTGAAAATAAACCAATAAATAGAAGTTCCATTCAAACCCATCTAGTAAAATAATACCAATCACCATAATAAATAATAAATCACCCAATATAAGTAAAACACCATATCTCAAACACCATTTAACCACAACACACACTGGCTAGCCATAGTGATCGTTTTAACCTCACGATCGGGAGTTACAACGGTACCGTAACATTCGTAAGAATGCCTTTCTACGAAATATCCACACCCCTTTTTGGGGAGAAATATAATCCACACCCTTTACAGGGAGAAACATCCACATCCCATGAGAAGAATCCACACCACTTACGGGGATAAATATAATCCACACCCTTTTTGGGGAGAAACCACATCCCTTTCGGGGAGAACAACTATGGCATCATCAAAATTATCAGTATAGTTAAAAATCCACATCCCTTACGGGAAGAAATACATTTTCACACCACGTTGTCAAAAATCCATACCCTTTTATGGGGAGAATATAAATCACACCCTTTCGGAGAAAAAATTCAAACTTACATTTATTCAAACCATACCCCTTACATGGGAGAATTTCCAAACCATGTTTTTCTCTCTCTTTTTAAAAGTACCACCCATTTAGAAAAAAAATATTTTTCTACCTTTGGTTTTAGAAAACCAAGCATTATTAGAAAACCAGATATTTTTCCACTCTTTAAAATCACCAAAGCTAATGAATCATTTTTTCAACTTTCTTTTAAAACCAACATAATTTACCGAAAATCCATTTTTCTCAACTCACCCAAAACCTGCTTGATCCTTTATAAAATCATACAGTTTAAGTAAAACCATTTTACACACACATTTATATATAAAAATAGTTTGGCAAGAAGACAGTACACTCATCTGATAATTCGCTCTCAAAAGCTCCTCTGACTATCCGCTACTGATCCTCCAATAAATGTGAACCTATTTGTGATAGGGCTTAAATTAATATTATAGAGAAAAATAACCTACTCGTCCAAATACAAACCCTATATTTCGAAATTTCCCATTCTCTTCATTTTATTATGTAAAATTATTATTCGGTTAATTTCGCTTCGTTGATAATTACTTTTTGCATTTGTTAATATGGACGGTGACAACATTTATTAAAATTAACGATTGCAAAATTATAATCCCATTTGTTAATAATTTCATTTGATGAAAATAGTAGTCGATTTAGATTTTCACCTGTTCCGAAACATCCGTCGGCCGCGAGATGGATTTTGGATTTTATTGGGGTTGTTTATGTAATTTCTTCCTTTTTTTTTTTTTTCCTTCCTTTTTCTTCTTCCTTTTTCTTTTGCTGTTTTGCGTTTCTGCTTTCTGTTTCGGTTTGGGTTTCACCGCCGATCAAGCCTCGCCGTCCTACCAACCGAACACACGTACCACTGGACAAATGAACACACACGCTTCCACGTCTACCCCCATGCATATCTACCATCTGCCCACACGACACACACAGTAACACACACACACACACACGCTGCTATCTCTTTCTCTAACTCTACACTCCACCCCGACACTGGATGGATACCCACCACCGACCGAAAGAACCGTCGAACCAGCAACCCACACCATTGAAGATATTATACAACACACACATATAACGACCCACATGCATACCCACATGAAATTGACGACGCCCACTGGTCGATCAACACACACACACACTAGCTGTCGAAACAGCACACACACACCGACACTGAAGAACACACATTTTTACATGTACCGGCGATGATTGAATGGCCAACCGAACACATCCTCACGCTGACCGACACCGCCGGAATAACGGGGTAGCAGCGCCGGTGACGGCCTGTTCTCTCTTTTGTTTCGTTTTTCTATTTTTACCCTACGACGAACGGACGACGACGATCATTGAACAACGATCATTGAACAACACACACATACAGTACACACACCAAAACACACGTTGAACGGCCGATTGAAGCACCCCCTCTGTCGGCCGGCCAACGACACCACAGATACATACACCGCCGAACAGAGCAGATGAATCGCATACACCTTCATCGATCGCACCCATACACGACGCTCCCACCCACATCTTACCGGAAGAACACACCACTCCGGCGACGACAATGGTGACGATCACACCCCACGCCGACCCATTTCCTCGTGTTCCCATTTTTCTTAATTTCTCCCGAACTCTCTCGAAGCTATGGTATATATATAGGCACAATAGTGGGATGAGATCATCTACCCATATGTTTATGTATATTATTATTTTAGTTTTAATTACATAAATCTCCCCCTTCAATTCTTGTTAAGTTAATAATTAACGCAAACCTAAAATTAATATTTTGGAAATTTCTAATTAATCCCTAAAATTTTAAATTAAATTAGGAATGACACATTTTACCCCATTATTTTCTAGATGTTCAAAAATGCAACTAATGATTATGCGTATGCAACGATCCGGGTCTTATAGCACATGCGCTCTCTCACGTGCCCCCAACATCTGCTGCATCTCCGCTAAATAGATCCATGAGCTTTACAGTTAACAGCTCAACCCTAGCTATGTCTACTTACCAACCACATCATCTCACGTGCCCCCAACATCTGCTGCATCTCCGCTAAATAGATCCATGAGCTTTACAGTTAACAGCTCAACCCTAGCTATGTCTACTTACCAACCACATCAGTACCAACTACCTGCCACGTTAGTTTCCAAGCCACTTAATCGTCCACGTCAACTACCATGTCACTGGCCATGTTAGTTCTAAATTGTGCCAAGCTAGTGCCATTGCAGCGCCACGTCAGCGCCCACGACCACCTCATTTGTCATGTCAGATTCTCCTTCCACGTCACTGGTTCACGAAAGCTCAGTTTTCATTGATTATTTTTGACTAGTTCTTTACCGGGTTGGATTGGTTCGTAGGGTTTTTGGACCTCCTAATTTTGTTTTTGAGGTTTGTTTTGTCATTTGAGACTCACAAAATATAATTTTCCTTATATTCGTGTAGTTTCTACCTCGGTTCACTCTTTGATACTCTGTTTTGTTTGCGCTTAGAGAGATCGGACTCATCACATGTCATCACGACTATTCTTGATGAATTGAACTACATATTGTGGGCTCCAGAGATGTCTAGCTTCATACGTGATTGAAAACTGTGATGTATTGTGAATGAGGATATTAAATTTCCCACCCGCGTAGACTACGAAAATGCTAAAAAAAAATAGAATGTCTCAAAGACTATGATAGCGGAAATCATTAGATCCACACATGGTTCTATTCCACTATAATCCCAACTATCAAACTTCAATTTAGCAGATTCGAGACAGCTAAAGAAGTTTGGGATCTCCTCAAACTCCGCTATTAAAAGGATGGTTTATACCAAGTCAATTATTCATGAATTTCAAAAATATCTAAGTGAAAATAGAGGATCAATTCAAAGGTTTCAAAAATTAGTTCGAGTTTGAATTTTGCAATTGAAAATCTTATTGGCTTGATTGGATGTTTGAAATAATAAATTAAGTCTCTAAGATTTAAATTAATATCTCAAAAATCCGTTAAAGTCAAAAGGTTATCCAATTTAGGGTTTTGAATCAAAATGGTTCCTTTTGAAAAATATTGGTACTAAATCGAAAATTTAAAAGATTGATATTTGAACCCATAGTTCAAAAATTAATTTTTGGAAGGTTCAAATTATCTTAAAACAAGATTCTCATAATTCCAATTGGGCCCCCAAATAAGCTGATTAAGACAATTTGTCGAATTAGAAAGTTTAGGAGGCCTAATTAAAAATGTTGAGAAACTTTAATCAACATCCAAAAGGGATAAAGTTTAATTCAAAATTTTCTCAAATGATTAATTTTTGAAAAACTCGAATCGGAACTCCAATTGAGGTTCGGAAAGCCAAAAGAAAGTTTTGGGGTCGAAATAAAATTTTATTTTGAGACTAAATTGATCGGTTTAAAATATATCTTGAAAAAATTATCATGTTTTATTCTATCGATTCGGGTTTTTTAAAATTTAATTTGGCGAAAAACAAGTGAAATAAAAAATATTTAGAAATTTTCATTTTGACCGCAAAAGTTTAGACATTTTCGGGAATTCATAAAATTGGCAAAAATAAAAAATCATTTTGAAATTAGAAAACCCCAAAAATGGTATACAAACTAATTAAGAAAACCCCAAAGAAAACAATCAAAGATAAATGAAGCTACCACTGCCGTGGCCGAAAGAAGTCTTCGATAAAGAGTTTCGTCGCTGCAGCTTCCGTAGGGCTGAAAAAACGGGTATTTACATGATAGCATGACACGAGACCGACACGAAATTATTGGGCATAGGTTTAACTTATTGGGTAACGGGTTGTTATCGAGTCTAACCCAATAAGTATGATAAGAAACAGATCAAGTTATCGGATTTACCTAATAATTCGATAGGCGACACGAGTGACACGATAATAATTATCGAGTGTTCAGGTTACAAGATAACCTGAGATCTAATAGGTCACATGATAATTTAATAAATTATTATAAAATAAAAATATACTAAAATATATTCACATATTACCCCAATATTATTTAATATTATAATTTAATCTATTATATATATAGGTATTCCACAAACCCTAAACCTAAAAGAAATCAATCGGCCGCCTCCTCCTCAGGAGTAAATTGCTTGGAAAGCCATTTTATGATTTGTATCATGGATTTATTGACAGTTGACATTTGTTTGTGTTCATGTGATGCTGTTTGTATTGATGAATATTTTTGTTTTGTTTTATTTTGATCTATTGAAATGATTTTTTTTTTTTTTTTTGGTTTGTTTTTGTTGATCTTGTATAATTATTTTTATTTTATTTTTTTAAATGTGTTAATAGGTCTTTAATGTGTAATAGGTAGAACATGTATTTATTATGATCTGTTATCGTGTTGTGTTTACCTGATAGATTTCGTGTTATCGTGTGACACGAAAAATTATCGTGTCGTGTTCGTGTTTTGTATTATCGTGTTCGTGTCAGACCATGACACGATACGAAACACGATCTGTTTACACGATTTGTCACCCCTAAGCCTCCGTCGTGGTGGTCGCTTCCATCAACAAGTCCATCTACGCTTGCCACTGCCACCTAATCAAAATTTTCCCTAAACTCACTTGAATCGGAACTCCCAATCGAAGCCCAGGAAGCACAGTTACCAAGCGCTCAAAAAAATATCTGACGACCCACAGAACATTCGGAGACCCATCTTCACTGTAAAAACACCATTTCCACCATTGTTTTCGCTAAAGAAAAGGACCATTTTTGTTGGTCTGGATGAAACTTTGGTTCATTCCAAGCCCAACCCACCTTTGGAGAAATATGATTTTGTCTATTAGAATAATTGAGAAACGAAAAGTTGGGAGAACATAAACGATATATTGATATTTAAGAAAAGTGCAACAACATAGATTTATAATGGAGATATTTATAGAAGACTGGGGAAACCCTAGGGTTAGGGTTTTAACCTAATAGGCCAAGTTCCTATACATATATTGATATATCTTATCTCAAACGGAAGGCGGTAAATGAGACGTGAACTTGAGTTTGGAAACCAGAATGTGAAAGTGTCTGGGTGGATGAGCCTTGGTGAAAATATCTACTATCTAATTGGCTGAACTGACGGATTGTAGACAAACAGTATTTTGGAAAATATGATGATGGATGAAGTGATAATTAGTCTCGATGTGTTTTGCACACTTGTGGAAGACATCATTATGTGGATATGAATAAAACTCATATTGTCACAATGTAGAACAATGGAAGTAGGAGATGAGACTCCCATGTTAGTAAGGTGCCAACGAACCCAAAGTAATTCTTGTATTGTATCAGCGATAACATGATATTCAGCTTCAGTGTTGAAGTGAGCAACCACAATGTGTTTCTTACTGCACTAGGAAATGAGATAGTTGCCCAAGAAAAAACAATAATCAGTGGTTGAACGTCTATCGGTGGGATCTCCAGGCTATTTGGTATCAAAATAAGCCTGAAAAGTGGGGGTGGGCTAGGCTGCAAAATAAAGTTCGTGAAATAAGATACCCTTGACATACTAAAGAATGCAAAGAACAATCGAGTACTAAGTGGTCCGAGGAGCGGACAAGAACTAATTGACTTGATGGACGACATATGCGATGTCTGGGCGAGGGACAGTGAGGTATATCAAATTTCTAACCAGTTAGTGATATAGAGTGACATTAAGAAGATGTGAACTATATAGTGGAATAAGTCTGATATTCAGCTCTAGATGAGTAGTAGGGGTGGTGGAGTTAGTAATGCTAACCTTGGACAGAAAATCAAAGACATATTTGGCCTGAAAAAGAAAATATTCATTTGAACCAGATGATACTTCAAGACTAAGAAAATAGGTGAGTATGCTAAGATCTTTCATCTCGAATTGTCCACTGAGAAACTTTTTGAGTTTAAAAATACCACGTAAATCATTCCTAGTAACAATTATGTCATCCACGTATAATAAAAGAAGGATAACACCATTGCTAGTGTGACGAATAAATAGGGCCGAATCGTGAGCACTGGATGTGAATTCAAACTGATAAATGGTAGTACTGAATTTTGCGAACCAGACATGTGGAGCTCGGTTTAGAACATATAAGGCAAGGCAAATGTGACAAACTTTATGTCGAGGAGCAACTAGGCTAGCTAGGAAGGGTATGCATGTAAACTTCCTCAAGAAGAACGTTTTTGAGAAATGCATTATTGACATCCATTTGAAAAAGAATCCATTTTCAAATGGTGGCAACGAAAAGAGAACCTGAATTCTAAAAGGGGGAGGGGGGGGAGGAGAGAGATATAGGGTGTTGTGGGTAGTTGGAGCAATTCACCGTCGCCGAAGCAGGGTTGGGGGTGCCGGTGATGAGATGAGGGAGGGTAGATGAAGATGAAATGAACTAAGTGACATTATATTTTCTACCCCTATAAGTTTATGGTTGTTCCAATTTAGTCTAAGTTTGCGGTTGAATTTTAATACTAGAATGAAAAGACAAAATTTTTCTTCATTAATAGTCATGTGCCAAACATGTGACATTTTTCCATCCATTTTCCAACACCGTTAATGATTTGGCCTTAACTGAAATGATTGAAATATATTAGGGTTTTATGTGTTGAAATTGAAACAAAAGGGACCAATGTGGAATTAAGGTCAAACCAATAAATATCATGGAAGTATTGTTCAATTCAGAGCCACCACATGGTTAAAGCAACTACCCAGAGGCGGAGATTTCCGCTCCTTGTTATTCTCTCTCTATTTTCTCTCTGTACATCTGTTTTCACTCTTCAGTCGGAAGCCAAGTCGTCAATGGAGGACGGGAGCTGGAAATGCAAAATCGTCGTAAACAAGTCCGTGACGGAGGAAGAGGTGGCGGTGTCTCTGGCCAAGTACACCGCCGATCTGTCGGCGAAGTTCATCAAAGAGAAAGGCTATTTCACCGTCGTTCTCTCCGGAGGCAATATGATCGATTCCATGAGGTAAAAGAGCTAAAGGAAAAACGTAAATGGGAGCAAAATAAAAGTTTCAACTTGTATCTCATTTCATTGGACACGTAACCACAAATATTTGGCCAACCTTTTTTTTTTTTCTTTTTTTATTTATTGAAATTAAATTTATAATCACATGATATAATGATTTTATGGTATCGGTATACATGATCTGTCCCTCACATTCGGCTATAGTAAGAGTCCTTGAATCTAGAGCAGCTGGCGTTCCAACCAGTTCCAACAATCCAATAATTATTAAAGAAATTAATTTTATATTTCATTTTTAACACATCGATCTTTTTCGTGAATATATTTTTAACCAAATGTAATAAGGGTTTTTAAGATTTTAAAAAATATTATAAATTAAATGGACCAAATAATTGAGGATTGTTTAATATATATATATTTTTTGGATAAATTATCAGGAAATTAGTGGAGCCACCGTATGCCGATTCGATCGAATGGGCGAAATGGCATGTGTTTTGGGTGGATGAGAGGGTGGTCCCACTAGACAGTAAGGATAGTAATTACAAACTTGCAAATGATGGCTTCTTCAATAAGGTATGTAAACTTATTACCTTAATTTTGTTCTTGTTTACTACATGAAATTTACCCGTAGAGATGGTGATCTAGAGAATGTGCAAATAAAAAAAAATAAAAAATAAAAATAAAAACAAACTCTAGTTACACACACAAAAAAAAAAAAAAAAAACATTTAAATTAAGAGCATGTTTGATAAAAAAAAATTATGTGCTTAAAACTGATTATATTAAGTACTTAATTAATTAAGTTTGTTTGATAAATGTAATTAGTATTATTTAATTAATTAAATTAATTTAAAAATTAAGTCAAAATGTGAGTAAAAAATTAAGCCAAAGTCCTTTCACTTATTTCATTTGACTTAATGCACTCCATTATTTTTTAATTAAAAAAAATATATGTTTTGACTATTTTACCCTTAATTCCCTATGAGGGTTTAATTACAGTTAGGATTAATGAGAATTGAATTAATTTTGAATTATTTTATGATTTTAATTTTATTTATATTTAAATTATTGTTATAATTTAATATAAGCAATCAAATTAAATAAAAAAAATACGTAATATTTATATATTTTTGAGTTAATTTTTATTTTTAATTTTAATATAATTTTTTTTAAAAAAAAAATGGCACCCTAATTTTATTGTTTTGTTCTCAATAATTTTATTTATTTATTTATTTATTTATTTATTTTCACATTATCTTGATTCAAAAGTAATTATGTATATTAAACAATTTTCAACATACAAATTTTGTACTTATCAAACAAATAAAAAAAATTCAGCATTTAAATTTTCAACACAATTTTATCAAACAACCTTTTTAAATTTTCAACACTTAAAATTTCAGCACTTAATTTTCAGCATTTAAATTTTCAGCACTTAAAAATTAAGTCGTTATCAAACAAACCCTAAAACAAAAAGGACTCTAGTTACACCAATTTTTTTTTTTTTTTTAATTAAAATAAAAATGACTTTAATTAATTAATATGAGCATATTTACAACAAAATACTAACAGCATGTTTGGTTGGACGGAATGGAATGAGGGTGGAATGGAATGGAAGAAGTAATGGAATGAGAGAAGGAATGGAATAAAATTGTGAATGGAATCACCATTCCATTCTCTTGTTTGGTTGGTGTGGAATGAAAAAAAAGAATAGAATATTGAAATATAGTAAAATTTCATTTTTGGCCTTATAAAATTATTATTCTATTCTCTTCTTGGTTGGTTATAATAAAATTTTATTATATTTCACTATTATATTTCTTTCCTCATTTTATTATATTTCACTATTCAACTCAATTTTATATTTTTGTTATCTAATTTCTATTTTTGTTCTCAATTTTCAATTTCTATTCTTTAATTTCTGTTTTTATTCTCAATTTTCAGTTTCTTTTTTCAATTTTCCTTTATCTAATTTTCTATTTTTTGTTCTCAATTTTCACTTTATGTTCTCAATTTTTTGTTTTTGTTCTCAATTTTCTGTTTTTATTCTCAATTTTCGGTTTCCGTTCTCAATTTTCTATTATCTAATTTTATACTTTTGTTCTCAATTTTCTGTTTTTGTTCTCAATTTTCTGTTTCTATTATCTAATTTTATGTTTTTATTCTCAATTTTCAATTTTCGTTCTCAATTTTTCGTTTTCTAATTTTATATTTTTGTTCTCAATTTTCAGTTTATGTTCTCATTTTCTGTTCTCTAATTTTATGTTTTTGTTTTCAATTTTTAGTTTATGTTCTCAATTTCATGTTCTCTAATTTTCTGTTTTTGTTCTCAATTTTCGGTTTATGTTTTCAATTTTCTGTTTCAATTTTCAATTTTCAGTTTCTGTTCTCAATTTTCTAGTTCTGTTCTTAATTTTTTGTTTCTATTCCCAATTTTTTATTTTCTCATTTCAATTTATGTTTTCTAATTTTTATTTTTGTTCTCAATTTTCAAGGTCTTAATTAAAAGGGCTATCATGTAATTTAAGATATTGATTCTATTGGGTTGGAATTTCATTCCACTTCATCTCAAATGGAATCCCATTTTATCCAATTTCATTTCAATGGAATCACGGTGATTCTATTGGAGAACCAAATAACGAAATAGGAATCAAGGGCGGAATACAATTCCATTTCGTCCTCGATTCCATCCAACCAAATATGCTGTAAATATCCAATTCACTTTGGTTCCTAAACCAAATATATTTAATCACATTTCGAAAAACACAAATGATTACTAGGTAGGTTGACGTTAGCCAAACAATTGGATCTAAAATTTCCAACAAAAGTTTTGATGTGTGGGTTGTTTTCCCACTATGCACAAGAGCATTAAATACAGGGATAACACTGGGCCTTGTCAGAATGGACCCATAACTTTCCATAAAGACATGGACAGCTGCCCATGGGAGATCGTCACAGAAGCACCAAACATTTAAAATGGTTGATGTAGATGTTAAAGATGAGACACATTTGAAAAAAAATGTTTATCAATTAAGATATTAGGATGGCCCATGAGAGATTTGAAATGGTTAAAAAAAATCAAATATTCAAATGGTTGATCCAGACCGTAAAAATGAGATATAAATGAATTAGACGTTATCAATTAAGATATGACATGACGAGAATATATGAATTCAAGTAATTTAAACTTTATAGCTCTCGTAGTCCACATGGTATATATTCAATCACTTCATATACGACTAAAAACTCGATTACCTTATTTCCATGTCGAAAGATATTTAACCGATACTAAACTGGTATCCTAAGTATTTATTCTAAATTTTATAGGTATTGATCAAATCTTTGGAAGCTCGAACACTATCAAATTCCAACATCATCGAGTCCCATTTTTTGTCATTTTTTGAAACGAAGGAAAAATGGAAGACTGTTTATATGACTTAATTTATGCTCTTCATTTATTTTTATTATTCAAACAATATTCTCAAATTAATAAGAAAGGTTAATTACATACAATTCTGATATTGGTACGGTTACTGTTTAGAGTTCACTTCACAATTAAACATGAAATTGGGGACGGCATAATAAGAAACCTTTGGTTTTTTTTTTCTTCCTCAGGTTCCGATTCCCTCCGGCAACATTTACCCCATACACTACAACCCTTCGGCGGAAGCCACCGCCGACGATTACGAAGCCCGCCTCCGCCACTTAGTCCACACAAAACTCCTCCCTCTATCCAAACACAGTGGCTTCCCCAAATTCGACCTCATGCTTCTCGGAATGGGCCCCGACGGTCACGTGGCATCTCTCTTCCCGATCCGCAACCAGCGCTACGAGAAGAAGAAATGGGTCACCTTCATCACCGACTCCCCCAAACCGCCTCCGAAGAGAATCACGTTCACTTTTCCGGTGATCAACTCTGCGACGGAGATCGCAATGGTGGTCACCTCCTCCGACCTGGCGGAGATTCCGGTGTCGGTGGCGTTGGGAAAGAAAGGGCTCAAGCTGACTCCGCCGCTGCCGGTTCAATTGGTTTGTCCGGAAGGGGTGCTGACCTGGTTCTTGGACAAGGATGCTGCCTCAATGATGTAATGCCCACGTGGGTATTGTCTGATTCTCTATTTATCTTCGTATATTTAATATCCCAACAAGGGTAATACCCGTACTCACATTATGTTTAATATCTCAATAAGGGTAATACCCGTACTCACATTATGTCTGCCCTATTGTCAATAATGGTACTGCTTCCTCGCGCCAATGTTATCTATTCTATATCTATATACATACTGTATATATAACTTTTTTTTTTATAAAATTGGTTTTTTAAATAAAAAAAAAAAAGGGACGGTGCGCCCCCCAATCTCGCATGGACACCTATCCATGCGAGATTGGGCTCTCTCTATCTGGAAAAAATATTAAAAATAAAGAAAATGGGTGCCGGTGCCCTCTGCCCAAAACAGAAAAAGAAAGAGTTCTTTATATTTCTAATATATTTTTAAAACAAAATTACTAAACTAGAACGATTTTTAACTTATTTTTAAAAATGGTGCTACTCGAGGTTCGGATTTCCGAGTTTGTGGGGCCAGCTGTATACCCGGGATTCGGAACCCTGAGTATACAAAAAAAAAAAAAAAAATCGTATTTTTTTTTTTTCGTTTTGGGGGCAGAACCCGGGGTTCCCAACCTCGGGTATAACCCACTTTTTTTTTTTTTTTTTTTTTTTTTTTAACAAAAAAAAAAAAAAAAAAAAACGTTTCTGGCCTAATAAATTTTTAAAATTTTCGGTAACTTTGAGTTCATTAACGGTGATCTATAGATATTTTAAATAAATTTAATATTTTTGTGCATAAATTGACCAGATGAGCTGTTTCGATAATGACGGAATTTTTTCGGCAATTTGAAATTAACAAAAGATTGCATGTCCGTAACCGGAATGAACCAAATTTTTTGTATATAAATTATGCTCATGACACTATATAACAAAATTTAGAACACTAAAAACGAAAAATTTGGTCGAATGAGTTGTTTCGATGACGATGCAATTTTTTTGAAAATTTCGAGTTAACAAAAAATGGTCGTCTATCCGTAACAGAAATGAACCTGATTTTTTTGCGTACAAACTATGTTCATAATGCTAAATAATAAAATCGAGAATACCAAAAATGGTTAAGGGATTATATGGTATTGAGAGAAAAGAAAATTTATGTAAGATAATAGAAAAAATTTGGATGGATACAACTTTGCACTCGGTGGTCCGTTTGAGGTGATTTTTTTTTTTTTTTTTTTAATTTCAGGTATTTTTTTGAGATCTAGGTGTGGCAAAAGCCAGAGGTGGTTTGGTCCAGTATTTTTTCAAATAAAGCCCGTTTTCACTCTCAATTTTGGATTTGAAGTGTTGGGTGACTAAATTTGTAATTTTCGTCGCGAGCGTGCGTCTTGTCCTATTGGTAAAATTGAAATCTTCAAAATCCAGGGTAATGACTCAGATCAGACCCAACTTTTAAATTTTTTTTTGTCTCTAACGGACCACCAAACGCAAAGTTATGTCCATCCAAACATTGAAGAGCAATATAGTGTTTTTGAAACGTTGAAGAGTAATAAAATATTGTGACAATAACCATTATTTAAAAAATATTTCCTTATCCATTTTTGGTATTATCGATTTTATTATTTAGCGTTATGAACGTAGTTTGTACGCAAAAAAATCAGGTTCATTTCTGTTACGGATAGACGACCATTTTTTGTTAACTCAATATTTTCAAAAAAATTGCATTGTTATCGAAACAACTCATCCGATCAAATTTTCCGTTTTTAGTGTTCTAAATTTTGTTATATAGTGTCATAAGCATAATTTATATACAAAAAAATTGGTTCATTTCGGTTACGGACATGCAATCTTTTGTTAATTTCAAATTGCTGAAAAAATTCCGTCATTATCGAAACAGCTCATCTGGTCAACTTTGGCGATTTTTTAAAATTCATCCACTTATCTGTTTTTAGTGTTGTAAAAAATATTATGGAGTGTTTTTAACGTAATTTATGCAAAAAAAAAATTAAATTTATTTAAAATATCTATAGACCACCGTTAATCAACTCAAAGTTACCGAAAATTTTAAAAATTTATTGGGCCAAAACGTTTTTTTTTTTTTTTTTTTTTTTTTTCAAAAAAAAGTGGGTTATACCCGGGGTTTGGAACCTCGGGTTCTACATAGAAACCGGGGTTCCAAACCCCGGATTCTACCCCAGAAACGAAAAAATAAAAAAAATACGATTTTTTTTTTGGTATACCCGGGATTCCGAACCTTAGGTATACGGCTGGCCCCATATACCCAGGGATCCGAACTCTGGGTAGCACCATTTTTGTAAATAAGTTGAAAATCGTTCTAGTTCAGTAATTTTATTTTAAAAATATATTAGAAATGTAAAGAACTCGAAAAAGAAAGGAGCTGCAGCGGCAGCACCCCATCATATCAACTACTTAGTAAAAAATAAATAAAATAAAAATAAATGTTTTGCCGATGTGGGCAGCCTATAAAAGGCAGCCCAGACCGCCATTTCAATTTTGGGGATTAGTTTTAAAGAGGGGGAGCCCATAACAAAGGAGGGAGAGACAGAAAGATTAGGGAGAGATGGGGGTGGGGTTTGGTTAGAAAAAAATTTGGAGAAGTAAAAAAAAAATTGTTCTGGTTTTTTGAATTTATAGATTTAGTTTGGTCGGTTTTTGGTTTTTGTTTTCATTTGGGTGTGAGATTTTGACCAAATAAAAATAAAGGGAGATTTAGACTTTGCCCGAAAGTAAAACGAAAAAAAAAAAAAAAGGGAGAGGAACCTTTTCTTAAGATTTTTTTGTCTTTTATTTAGACGATATACTTATTTTTGAAACTAATATCAAGGTTATACGTAATTTTAAGCCATACTTATCTAAAATTTTTGATATGAAGGATTTGGGAGAATTGTATATGGTTTTAGGAATAAAATTAGAGAGAACCTCCAGCGGTATAACTTTGATCAATCAAGTATTGTATAGAAAATATTGAAGACGTTTGATATAAAACTTATTAATATACCTTATGATTCTAGTGTACATCTGAAGAAGAACAATGGTCAATCAATATACCTATTGAAGTAGTGTTAGACAATTTTTTAAGTCTAGACCTAATATCTCATATGTTATTGGAAGATTGAGTAGACATACTCACAATCATAGTAAGAAACATTTGATAGCATTAGAAATGGTTTGTAAGTATCTTCGAAGAACTTTAGATTTCACCTTTTACGTTACAAAAGTTTTCCTAGTGTAGTTGAATATTTTAGTAACACAAATTGGATCTATAAAATTCTAAATGTGAAATACACCACCGTGTTTGTACTTTTATTAGGCAAGTTACTATATCATGGGGCTCTATCTTTTTCTTTCTCTAGCGAGTGAAGAAGGAGTGGATGTTTTGAACGAGTGTTGAGCGAGTGTAAGAAACAAATTATTTTTCAAGGAGTACAAAGAAGGCATAACTTCTAGCACTTGATATCACATGTATGAAAGAAGAATGGATTAAAACCTTTCTTATAGATTTACCCTTATTGGGTAAACTTATTTCTACGATATCCAGTTGTTGTAACAATAGAGTTATTATTAACTTAGTCAAACAAATCCATTTAAATAAGAAATAAATACACATCTACAAATGAGACAAAAGTATGTTTAATATCTCTAGATTTTGTGAGATAATAAAATATTATTATTGATCATTTGACAAAAAGTGTCACGACCCGTCCCGGACACCCATCACCGTAGGGCCCGGAGTGACATCGACAAGACACCACCCAAATGTCAAACCAACTAGGAAACGACAAAGACATATACCAAATATATACAACCATAAATGTCACCAGATACAACCTATCTAGTTGGGGATACACCCGTCCCTAGAAATAATATTAACACAAAATATAAACAACCAAGAACCTCTCACAGGTTTGTCTCAGACAGCTCCTCCCAAAGTACTCCCACGCAACATCAACACCAGACTCTATTTAGTGCTAGTAGAGGACCGACTTCTAATTATTGTACCTGCGAGTGTACTGCCTTTTTAGTAAAAACATTTTAAAATAATAATATATTCTAAATAATACCACATTTAAATGGATCAAGGATAAGTATACAAAACATCACATATCTAATAAAAATCTCAAAATATTAGTAACTCCTACCACAAGGAAAACACCTTTTCCTGTCACCACAAAATCAACATCTATATATATATATATAGCAACCCAACTAAACAGTGAAAATCAATCAGAATATATGAAATCTATCTAAATCCCTCCAGTATAAAATAATGTATAAATGTACTCATCCTAATCACTATATATGACAAAACACTATACCTCAAACACCACACCATTCTCTCTGTTCTAGCCATAGTGATCGTTTTAACCTCACAATCGGAAGTTGCAACGGTACCGTATCACCCGTCGGATATGCCTTCCTAGCGAGACAAATAACCACTTGCTCGGACACCCATCGGAACAAGTCATAAAATCAATAAACGTCTGTCGGACGCCCATCAACAAGACATAACAACGCTCTGCCGTAGCAGATAATCAACGCTCTGCCGAAGCAGATAAATGATATGGCATCGTCAAATCGACAACATCATTAAATCAACAACAACATCATCAAATTACAACTCAATATATAATCAACGCTCTACCGCAACAGATAATCAACGCTCTACCGAAGCAGATAAAATCAATAGCATTGTTAAATCAATAATAACATCTTCAAACTACAAATCAATAACGTCTATTTCCAAAACCTATTTAATCTTAATATCATTTTTCCACCCTCTTTTTAAAACCCACGAAATCCACATTTTCAAAACACCCAAATCCGCTTGATCCATATAAGTTAGAAAATTCATCCAATTTTAAATAAACATATGTTTCCATCATATATATATATATATATATATATATATATATATGAAAATAGATTTTTGGTAAGAAGACAATATACTCACCTAGAAGTCCGCTCCGAAAAGTTTTTATTGTCTATGCTTTACCGTTCCTCCAGTGCCTGCAAACCTACTAGTGACATGGCCTAAATTAATATTTTGTGTAAAAAAAACCTAATCAAGCCATGCAACCCTAATTTCCGTAATTTCCTACTCTCCGCGTTTTATTATGAAATATTATTATTTGATTAGCATCACTCCGTTAAAAGTTATTATATTGACTTTATTTATATAAACGATCTCATAGTCTCAATCATTCATTATCGCCCTTAAGATATTTTAAGACTAGAAACTAATTTAATAATCATAAGAATTAACGAGAAATATTACCCGCTCCGAAACGGTTGTCGATCCCCCTAAAAATTTTCTTATTTTTATGCTCCTACTCTCACCGCCTCGGCGCAAAGCCCACCGCCGCGGCGAGCAAGCTCTTCCACTACTCTGAGTTACACACTGACGGCCCACCGCCTAGGCGAACTTCCTCTGATCCACTTTCTGATGCTCCACGGCCTAGGTGAAAACCCAACCTTACTCTGCTTTGTTTTGATCTCAGTCGCTACCTTCTCTCTCCTCACCTCACCACTCCGGTAACCATCCGCCAACTAATCTCCATACACACCCAACCTATACAAAACACGCCTACATGCAGCACACACAACACACAGTAGGCACACACACACACATGCACCCACTGCTCTCTCTCTCTAACTTACTGTCGGCGAACTCCGGTGACAACCACACAACCAAACCACCGTCGGACCAATCTTAACGACGGCACACATACACACACACACACTGATCACACAGAACACACACACTGATCATACAGAACACACCTATTTAACCTTCACACACACACACACACACACACACACACACACACACACTGATAACACAGAACACACACACACTGATCATACAGAACACACCCATTTAACCGTCACACACACACACTGATCACACAAAACACACACACTGATCATACAGAACACACCCATTTAACCTTCACACACACACACACACACACACACACACACACACACACACTGATAACACAGAACACACACACACTGATCATACAGAACACACCCATTTAACCGTCACACACACACTGATCACACAGAACACACACATCTCTCTCTCTTTATAACCTTCATTTACCGCCGGCCCCATTTAACCGATAGCAATACATACACTCACCGGAACACACACACACAACGTCAGACACACACACAGATCACAACACACATACAATACCCACAGACCTCACAAACATACACACACACTCACGATCATCACCACCATCGCCGGACCAACCAAAATCGACGAACACACACACAAAATTAGAATAGAATACACACACACACACACACACACACACATAGATGAGCAGAAATACCCACATGCAAGCACGCAACACACACTCACAAACGAACCCACAAACTCACCGGTTTCCACACCACCGGACGGCCACACGACAACAACGGTAACGTCGGATTTCACCACCCACACGCCGGCCTACCCTCTTTCTCTCTCTTCGTTTCTGGATCCTTCTTCTCTCTGCCTTGCGTGTGCGAATGTATGTCAATTTATATATATATATATATATATATATATATGTGTGTGTGTGTGTGTGTGTGTGTGTGTGTGTGTGTGTGTGCTGAAAAAGGGCTAAGCCCCTCACCGATCTCACCCTCTCTCTCTTTTCTTTTCTTGATCTTATCTTATAGATAAATATATATAATATAGTTAATTTGCACCAACCTCCCCTCCATTTTTGTTAGGATACTAATTAATCCAAATTCTACTTTTAAGATTTTGGAAAAATTACAATTTGACCCCTAAAATTATAAATCACACAATAATATTGCAATCCACCCCGGTATTTTTGAAATATTATAAAATGCAACTAAAATTGTTCGTAAAAAAAAAATCGGGGTCTTACAAAAAGGATTATTTGGGAACATAGTCCTAAATTTGTGAAGGGGTATGAGTCTAATCCTACAAGGAATTTACATAGGAAAGTAATGCAACCTCTGTGATTGGGAATCCCATGGAAAAGGTTCAATGGGTAGAAATAATCTGTATTATATGATTTATTTACTAGCAGGTAATTTTAGGAGATATTCTCTTGCTCATCCCTATGATAAAGTGTAATGTTAAGGAAGGGTATAATCCTGAATGAGACCAAGATAGGAAAATTCCTGTAGGGTTTAGGTCATATATACCATTGAAAAGCTCACCTAAGTAAGGGTTATCATGTGTCCATGACTGTGGATATTGGGTTGTTCCCGAGTAACTCTCATGATAATCAAGATCCAAGTGCATGGCCATTAATAGCACTAACCCGCGAACCATGTCAAAATGTTGTGTATAACAATTGAACTTTGACTTAAAGGGTCTACTTCAAGACATAGTTCACTATGATTCTTCAAAGAAAAACTATTAATACTAAGGGAGGTTCAAGTCCTGAAGACATGTTCATCTATTGTATAGTGTAAAGTTTCCTATATATTTATATATATGTTTATTAAAGGCTGGGAAATTTGTGGGGGTTTGTCATAAGTTTTTCTTAAAGTATTAATTAAAATTAAAATTTTATTTGATAATGAACATAACAATTTTTTTATTTTTTTATTTGGTTTATTGTCACTTATTGTGTTTAATTATTCTTTTGTTACCTCCTATTTTGTACACTATACAAAGGGAGGTTGGGTACTCTTTGGTGCATATAGGCCATCAAAGTATTATTCATCTTTGTTTAGTAATATATTTGCATATTTTTTATACAGGTAATTCCATAAAGACAGTTCATTAGTCTTCCTATGGATGTGAACCCTAAGAGGATATGCTTATGAGCAACAATTATATTTTGAAGTATCCATTGCCATCGGAACCTTCACGTAGGGAGACAATTGTTGCTTTATGACAACAATCATTCCTATCTTCTTGAACTTACAAGGTAATTTATTTATTTGTTCGTATTTTATTGTTTGTATTCATGTGATACATTAAATGTTTTGTGTAAATTATTATCAAATATTTATTGAAATTTTTGTCAAAATTATATCATTTTTCTAACAATTTGTTAGGAGGATAGACAATAAAGAGATTTGGAGAAAAGAATAATAGAGATATGAGAAAGATAGAGAGAAAGGGGCATGAAAATGGATTTGGGACTTTGTTCGTTGAGGGTGAGGGAAACGGTACTAAAGATAGATTCAAAACATTTCTCCTCCAATTTCGGAAATAAAATAAGATCATCCTTGATGGGTAAGTTCGAGTCCAGTTCTACTAAGTTTAATCCCTTTTCAGTTCCCTTTTTTATTAGCGTCTATTATAAAATGGGATAATCTTTCCATACACGAAACAAAAAGGTAAGGGCATAGAGGATCTCCTTGCCTCAAGCCCCTAGAAGATTTAAATTCTTCCGAAGGCTCCCCATTCCATAGAATTATAAATGAGGCATTTTTTTACACAACTCATAGTATGTTTTATCAAAATAGGAAGAATATTAAAGTTTATTAAAGTTTCTTCTAAAACATCCCAGTTAATCCTATCATAAGTTTTTTCCAAGTCAATTCTTTTGGTCAAGCTTCCCTTTTTGCTCTTGGTATTTTTTAGACTATGTATAACTTCTTGAGTAATAATAATGGTATCCATAGTCACTCTACCAAGAACAAAACAACTTTGATAAGGACCTATGATTTCTTTTAGAAAGGGTCTTAAATCTGGCTACTAGGATTTTGGTCAAAATCTTATAAGTAATATTGTATAAGTTAATCATTCTGAACTGGTTGATCATTTTAGGGCCCTCACTCTTAGGGATAAGCGCAACGAGAGTTTTATTGTTCCTTTTAGGCATATTCCCTTTGACAAAACACTCGTTCACAAAACTACATAGGTCATTTTCAATAATGTTCCATTTTTTTTTTGAAAAAATGGTTTGATAACCATCCGGACCCAGGGCCTTTAAATCTTTCATGTATTATAAAGTGTCTTTGATATCATCCTTGGATGGGATTATGGATAAGCTCTCATGATCTTCATTTCATATCGTAGAGTGATTAATTTCAATTTTAGGGAATTGGCCATTATAAATGTCTTTCTAAAATAGAGATTTGAAGATTTCCTTAACATGATTATTTAGCTCATTATATTTTCAGAGTTTTTAAGCACTGTAACCCTATTCCTCCTACGTCTTTGAATAGTGGCAATGTGGAAAAACTTTGTGTTCTTTTTCCCAATTGAAGCCACTGGACTCTAGATTTTTGGAACCAAAGCATTTCTTATTGCTTGAGAATATTAGTGTATTCCTTTTGTAAGTCCATCTCAAAGAATTGTAATCTATTAGAAACTTTTCTTTCCAGGGTAGTTTGGATACCTTTAAGTCGATTTAAAATATTACGCTTTATTATGAACATATTACCAAAAACATCTTTACTCTAATTTCTCAAAATTCCTTCAAGGTTCTTAAGTTTCCCAAGGATATTATCTTGGGAATTATTCCATTTTTTTAGAGTTTCTTTAAAATTAGGATGATTTAGCCATATAGCTTCAAACTGGAAATGTTTGATTCTAGGGTTGTTAGTATTACCCAAATGAATAAAAATAGGTGGGTGATCAGAATATGTACGTGGTAAGTTTTTTACCATGGCATCAGGGAAGTCTCAACACCATTCATCATTTTCCATCACCCTATCCAAGCGCTTGTACATTCTTTGCCCATTTCTATTTGTGCCTCCCACATTATTTGAGGTCCACTGGTGCCTAAGTCGTTCATGGAACACTCATTCAGATTATTCATAAAGTTCCTCCTTATAGTGTGATCCATTGAACTAATCGCAGTAGTTTTCTCATTTGAGGTAGTAATATCATTAAAATCACCCATCATCAGCCAAGGCTTCTGGTTATTAATGGACATATTTTTAAGCTCATTCCAAGATCCTCCATTTCCCGAGGATTCAAACTCGCATATACAAAAGATAGGACCCATTCCTCAAAATTTGGTTTTTGGAGAGTAACATGAATGGCATGTTCCTTAACAGTATAGTTTTGTACATGAACCTTGTCAAGGTTCCAAATCATCCAAACACCACCAGCTTTTCACGGGGGGTCAACCTTAGCCATAGACGTGAAGACAAGGTTTTTAAAAAGAAAAAAATTGGTACTCTCGAAATCAATTTTTGTTTCCATTAATGCAACAATATTAAGGTTACAAATTTCAATAAGTCTTCAAAAGCAAATTTAAAACGAGCATTACCAACCTCCTGCAGTTTCAGAAAATAATTTTTATTGACCTTTTACTTGGTTGACTAGGTAGGTCTGGAGACTCCAACAACCCCAATATCTGTTTGCATCTCCTCAGGCTTGTCTCTAAAGTTCCCCCGGTTCTGCAAAGATCTCCATGAAGGCGTTTTGGGAGTAACCACTCTCTATGATTCTAAATGCAACTTGTGCTTTCTCTATGTGACAACCTGGTTTTCCGGGGCCGCCAATCGATTTCTCTTAAAAATAATCAAAACTAAAATTAAATAACAAATATTTTATTACCCATAAATCTGAAAATTTTTACAAACTACAGCGATAATTATAATTATCAATTAATCGAATCAATTTTACAATAGTAAATAATAAATACAATTATTACAAATTAAATATAAATTCAATCATAATTTCCGACGCAGACCCATTTTTCATTGACCCTGCAAGGCTGTAACAAATACTGTGGGATTGTGAGTCAAAACTTGTTAGAATTTGAACCCCTTTAATATGTGTATCTAACTAGTCCCACAAATAACATATATGCATGTTTCTCACATAATTTTCGCCTAATAACCTAAATATTTCACGAAAATTAACAATTAAAAGTAAAAATAATTTTAGCATGAATTACATAATAAAAAGATAGGTTAAATACAAATATTAATAGGATCAAGAATTCTACCTGAGATCCGATACTGATAATCGGCATTAAAGTAAACAGTTTTTTCTTTTACTTTTTCTTCACTACCAATATATATATATATATTAGGGCATGACCCGTGCTTGAAGGCACGGGTGCAAAAAAAAAAATGTAAAATACACTCATTTGTTTATACAACATTCTCCGCATGTTTTATATAAAATCAACAATAATTAACAATTATATGTCATTATCCAATAATCTAGATATTCTTCTAATAAAATAATAAACAATTAAGGCAAAAAATATGTACTATCAATTCAAATGAAATTACTATTCTTTTAGAAAATGATTTTTTTTTTTGTGCAATTGGTACATAAGTAACAACTAAACATCAACAATAATTAACAATTAAATACCAATATCCAATAACCCAGATATTCGATTAATAAAATAGTATAACAATTAAGATAAAAACATGTACTACCAATCCAAATCTCATTACTGTTTTTTTTAGAGAATGATTTTTTTTGTACAATTGGTACATAAACAACAATCGAGTCCTACGTTTGTTTACTTTTGGCCATGAATTAAAGATAACAATGAAAAATTAAAATCGATCACAAATAAGTAATTCTCCATCAAAACACACAATGCAACTGAAAATTACCGACATTGCTTCGAGTGCGATTAAGTGAAACTGTCGCGGACATGTGATATAATCGTCAAATAATTTAGAACAATCAAAAATGTAAATTTACATTAACGACGTAATCATGGTGCATAAAATTAGATTCAAACATGTTCAACCAATAAAAACCATAAAAATAGTTTGATAACCAAAATATTCACACCCATTCGAAAGAACATTCTCTTTTCCCTTCTCTTTTCCTTTGCAACTTGCATCTTTATTTTGCAGGGCCAATTGTTTATCCTTAAAAGAATGAACTGTAGAATTGCAAACATTTAAAAGAATATTTAAAACAACTATAATTTAAATCAGACAAATATAAGGGGCACATTTCATTTTAAACCTTCTACTTAAGCTTAACATATATTAACTCCATTTCCTAGGTTTGTCATTTTCAACAACTAATTCAATTCTAAAATTATTACCCAAGGATGATCAACCCAAACCGTTTCCTCCAACTCGTTAGTTAGCTGCAAGAAAGTATGAAAAGAATTATCAAAGTTAACAGTTCCGTAAGCAATGTTTATCCAAGGATGATCAACAATCAATTATTCATTTATATATGCTAATTATACTTGGAAATACTTTTGTTCATAGCGCTGGGGCTAAACATCAACCGGGCTTGCGGTTTTGCATGGGGTTCATGTCCTAAAGAATCAAGCAAGGGTTCAAAGTTAAAACAAAGATATGTTATTTTTTTAACATTTCATTAGTGTTCATTCGATAAAAAAATATTTATTGTCGATAAAAAATATATGACATGAAGTAACAATTGAACAATAATAATCAGTTTATTAAGATCCATTTTTGTCATTAATGTTGACCTTGTTTGTTTATTTCTGATGAATGCATAATTTTGGAAGAGCAGTTTATGAAAAATCCGAGCAACCTCATTGAAAATAATTGTTTTATTTGTCTATTTACAATAAGATGCAAGTCAACGTTAGAAAAATTGAATCTGTTATGATGTTTGTTGGATCATCATTCACAAAGATAAAAGCAAAATCACTGGATATCAATATACTTTTGCTTGTTTGAAAATTTAGGATCCGAAAGTGGAGGTAACAATTTGAAAAATAAACAAATTTAGATTTTTTCATTCAAACAATATGAACAATGATTCAAGTTTTTCAATTGGGGGGATGAAAATCATATTAACCATATTTTAGAAGTAAATGCTGCATTTTTATTTTATTTTTTAAGTTTTTTCTTTTAAAAAAAAACAATGGTACAGATTAATTTTAAATTCAGATGCTCACCTGATAAAAGCTATTACAGCAAGGTGTTTGAATTCACTTGCACCTTTTTTTTAATTAGTTGAATACCTTCTTCAATACTGCAATGTACCATCACACACTAAAGAAAGTAAATATAACTTTGATATTGGACTTTTATAAATCTCAAGCCAACTAACCAAGCAAGATTTGGGCAACAATGTAACCGACTAAGATATGGGCAACTGATTTATCAAACAACATTTTTAAGTTTCAAACACATTCACCAACTACTGAAGGACTAACCAACAAATAGGGGAAAAAAAAAAACTTTAGGTACACAAAAAACAGAAAAGTAAACCTTCACCTATAGATGTCGATTGAAACGAAACTCAGAGATGTCGATTGAAACAAAACTCAATTTGCAATCTCAGCCAAGACAATGGTTGGTTGGAGTAATGACGGACGATTACCTGTGAAGGGGCTTGGCGAAGGCGATGGCGATGGAAACAGCTACGGCTTCGACGCGATAATGTTCTAGCAATAAAAAAGATGGCTTGAGGAGGCAACAACGACGACAGTGTCGACATCCTAAAAAAAAATGAAAAAAAAAATGTATATTAAACATTAACAATAATTAACATTTAAATATAATCACCAACAAACAATATATATTACAAATACAACACAATTAATATGCAATAACACAGATACATGGTTATTAAAATAATATCATAATTAATCATGAGCGAAGCAGCCGCACTAAAGTGTCAATAAATCTGTCTTTTAGACTTTTTCTCACCCCCTCAGTATTGCGTTTTTTCACAATGAGAGAGTATTAATATCCAAATTTTCAAACCAATATAAATAAATAAATATATGTTTTTGTGCAATTCCTAGATTTAGCATATAGATTGTAATAATTTGAAAAAAAAATTAAAAATTTAAAGAGAAATATGCAGACAAACGTAGAATTGAAGGAGAAAAATGTGATTTATCCTACAAAACAGAAAAAGGAAAACAAAGTTATTTAATCTGCAAAGATCTATACTTAAAATCAAATTCAAGTTGCACCCTTCAAAAACTCCAAAATCAACATTACATCATTTAAAAAAAAAAAAAAAAGTAGAACAACCCCATAGCTAATTTTTGTTAATCAGTGGTAAACCATACACACTGCAAACCCAAACTTGCAAACCCATCTTAACTTCGCAGCACACTAAGTAGAAGAAGAAGATGATGATAAAGAAAATAACATAAATCTGGTTCAATGTAGAATATAATACCTTTTCTAATGTTTTATTGAATAAATAAAAAAACAAAATTATTACTTTTCACCCACCATGTTTTTATTCCTTTTTGGCCAAAGGAAAAAAAAATGAAAAAAAATTGATTCATGCCAGAAGGAGAAGTTTCTCTCTCTACTGTCTTCATTTTTGAGATTCATCTGAAAAAATAACACAATGAAAATCAATCCCAAAATTAAAATAACACAAATATTCGGCTTCAGAAACAGATGTAAAACAAAAATTGTAAAACATTCCATACTTGTAAAACATTTGTATTAAAAAACATCTAATGTTATAACCCGTGCCTAAAGGCACGGGTTTTAATTTTATAACATTACCAAACCATCAACTCTTATTTTTGTAATGAATACGGCATAAACAAACATGATTAATAAGAAATTTAAAATATAAATATAATCCCCTTTGTTTATATGATACTCCAATATTTAAAAATTGAACATAATCCCCTTTATTTATTTGACAATCCAAATTATCAACTCATATTTTTAAACAATACAACATCGATAAACACAACCACTAATAATCATGCACAACAATAACTAATACGGTGAACTTTAACAATATGACAAATAATGACAATTAATCATATACATTATAAACTTAGTAATAATAAGTCCACCACCCAAGACTACTGGAACTTACCTTAATCACCGAGAGCATACTTCTACAGCATAATTATGCAAACTATTAATCGATCTATTGCAACATTAACTCCAGTCACAGAAACTGAACATCAAACAAAGCCTAGCACCTAAAGAAATAATAAAAATAAAAATTAATTAGGAATTGACACTTTAAAACCTTCGTCAATCAACATTAGAGAGAGGACGGGGATAAAAATAGTGAGATTCAACTCCCTAGTATTGGCAAAGGAAAAAAAAATGACGACTTTTAACATTAATACAATGACTTTCTATATCCAAGGTGTATTATTGATGTTTTTATATGCATGCTATAAAAAAATAGTATTTGTAGCGTAAAATGAAACTGGATTCAAAGTAGTTGTCATAACTCATAAAAAAAAATAGTATTTGAGCATTTCATGGCCTGAAATCGGATTCAAGAGAAGAATCAATTCCTATAGCTCATAAAGAATCAATTTTTTTGGGTCAATTAGGATCAATATGTTGTGGTTGGGGGAGTGAAAGTGTTAAATATTAGTGTATCGATAGTATCCGATTGCATTCTATTTTTATTATCTTAAAAAAAGATTAATTATACTTTGCACCCCTATAGTTAGCCCAAATTACACTTTACACTTCAAAAAAATGTTTTTGTACCTCTTTTTCAAATTATAAAATGAGACATGAAATGAGAAGGGAAATGCGTACCAAAGCCTTCGGGTCATAACGATTCTCACACAACTTAAATAAAAAAATGTGTAATGTCAATCCAAATCTGATTGCTTATTTTTCCAAAACATAAACAATCAATAATACAACAATACTAACAAATAATTTAGACAATAGAAACTTGAAATCGATCATAAATAAGCAATACTCCATCACAACACCCAGTGCAAGTAGAACTTTATTGGTCCGAGTGCGATTAAGTGATTAATAGCTAAGGTGACTATGTCTTGGCCAAAGTAGTTAGAAAATGAAGAAAATAAATTAAAATGTGTTAGAAATTATAAATTTAATTGAATACCTTTTGTTTGAATCCACAGATTTGTAGTCCTCTTGGTTAATTGTATAATGACTCGAGCCAATAGATCTCAATCCTATATAGTCAAATTTAGATCAATGTTTTGATTTCATAAATAAAAAAATAAGGTAAACTATTTGTTTTAATGGCATTGGTACCTTTATGATATGTAAGACAAATTATAACAGGACTTCAAGATAAACGATGTTCGTTGTTGATAGAGAAATGGAGAGAAATAAGAAATTTAAACCACATATTGATGATCAGTGTGTGATGCAATTTGAAGACATAAACATAAACAATAGAATAAAATTAGACCCTATAACCCTAAACAAAACAAAAAAACAGATCTGAAATAGAACCTTACAAAAAAAAAAAAAAAAAAGGAACTGGAAGAAAAACAGGAAAAAAACCTTGGACAATTGAAAAACGGAAACATAGACAGTGAAAAAAAGTGTAGAAACTTGAAAAATAGAAAGAATTACAATCTAAAAAATGATTGAGGAATGACAATTTACTTAGACAACATTCAAGCATTGAAGGATTACAAAAACAATGCTCAACAATTGAAAATTAGGAAACCATTATACTAAAACTAATACAACAATGGAACAAAATTAGACCCTGCAACCATGAACAAAACAAAAAAAAATAGAACTAAAATAGAACCTAAAACCATGACCAAAAAAGAATAAATGAAAGTAAAAAAATAGAAACTGAAAGAAAAAAAAAATTAGACAATTGAAAAAAGGAAATATGGACAGTTAAAAAAAAGGTGCAGAAACTTGAAAAATAGAAACAGGAAACAGGAAATAGAAACAAAGAATTACAATCTAAGATTGAGGAATAACAATTTACTTAGACGTCATTCAAGCATTGAAGAATTACAAAAACACCATTCATAATCCAACACATTCATGGAGATCGAGATAAAACAAACCATTAGTCAGATAACCTACACATTTCAAGGTGTTCAGATAAAGGGGAAACATGGAAAAATTTGAGCAACGAAGTGTGCACCGGTCAACATTATTCTAAAACTAATATAACGATATTCATAATCCATCACATTCATGGAGATAAAGATAAAACAAACCATTAGTCATATATTCCAACATAAATAGAGATAATATTGGTCACTAATGTAGGCAAGAGAAAGACATATTTTACCATAACTGGGGAAAAATCAGATAACCCAAACATTTTAAGGTGTTCAGATAAAGGGGAAACATGGAAAAAATTGAGCAACGAAGTGTGCACGCTAGTTGTTCGACTCTTTGTGATTGAGAGAAATTGGATGATTTGTGTGTTTGTAAATTAAGATATCTTTAGGCAACAAGAGTAAAAAAAATAAAGAAATGATTGACAGGGGTAAATCAGCCGTTACCTTTCGATGGCGGAAGAAATCAGCCGTTACCTATCAATGGCGGAAGAAATCAACCGTCACCTTTCGATGGTGGAAATGTTTGAATGATCATGAATTTCATTGTTCAAATAGTTTACACACAAACACAAATATAGCTAAAGATTCAAACCAAATTACAAATGATCAATAAAATGAAATGCAAACCAAAGCAGTGAACCGAGAAATAGAAATGAAACCAACGTAGTGGACTCGAATCTGATTGCAAACCCAATTTCATGGTGATTTCATGGTCTAATATCCAAAATTGATTTCAATTTCAAACCCAAAATCGACTGTGATTTCAAAATAAATAAATAAATTGATATCACTAAATATTTTGATTTGAACAAAAAGACCGTGTAGAATGAAATGACTGACGAATATATACACAATTATACCTGGTGCTCCAGTTTCCAACATCTGTACCTCCTCCAAGCCCAAGTCCTTCCCAAACTAACTTCAAACACCAAAAAAACAACACTTTGTTAGTTTGATATTCTATACAAAATCAACTGCAAGATATACCAATGAGTACGTGAAAGAATGTATACATTTTGGTGTTGCTTTTGACAATGCTCTGTGCCCATCAAAATTGACTGTGATTTCATGGTCTAATTCAATTTCTCACCATAGGGATCGCAATGGTGAAGGTTTCGTCGATTGATCAACGGTGCTAGGGCTACAACGACGAGGTCAATTGGGAGATTCAAAAACCACCAATCAACCACAACCGACCATCGCCGTGCAAACGCTCGTCGATCTACACCGTCTTCGCCGAGAGGCGCTGTGGTTGTTCCCAAATAGACGAAGAGAGAGAGCGAGAGATATACCTAGATCTGTGAGTCGGTTGTGGCCTTCAAAGATGAGAAAGCGAGAGGAGCCGTGGTTGTTGGTTCAGCAGATGGAACTGGCGTCGATGCAGTGGTGGCGATGCCGGTGGCCTTCGACGTGGCGGAGAAACAACGAGGGCGAGTGGTAATGGCGACGATCTCAGTGGTGGCTGCGGGCAATGGGGAGGAGAAACGGTGAAGGGTTGGGAAGTGAGAGAACTGAAAGAGAGAGAGAGAGAGAAAGAGAGAGAGAGAGAGAGAGTGAACCCAATTTGAACTGTGAGTGAAAGAGAGGGAGAGAGTGAACAGCTGGTCCAATTTGATCTAAGCCCTTGGATCAAAAGTCATCTAAGGCCAAAAATGTCTCCCAATGATGATGTTCTCTCAGCCCTTAGATATAAGATCCAAGGGCCAAAAATCTATCCCTCCAAAAAATGTATTTTGCTACTGTAGCAGACATTTTCAAATTAGGATGTAATTTATATTATATTATATTATATTATATATATATATATATATATATATATATATATATATATATATATATATTTGTTTTTTTGTTTTTTTTCAATCTCACCGCCTAATATATATATACTTCCTCATTCTCAAGCCACAACCACGTGTCCCATTTTTTTTCCTTATCTTTTTGTTTTCTTTACTTGTGTACGCATTAATACAATACCACCAAACTGAAGTCTTTACACATTTCACTACAAGAGTTTTCTTAAAAGGGTTTATACCAAATACCTCTCTTGTCTTTTAGCCTTATACCAGAAACCTACTCTGTCATTTGACAAATACCAGTCAACTTCATTGACTAATATTTTTTTATGAAAATACCATTTTACCCTTGTTTTTTCAGATATTATACAATTTAAAAAAACTCTAAGTAAAATTACCGATTTACCCCTTTATTCTTCATTTGCTAGGAAGTAGAACCGATGGCTCTAGAGAGAGAGAGAGACGAAGAGATGAACTCTCAGCCTCTGATGAACTCTCCATCAGATTTCGTTGCCTCCAACGCCATCGATGGCCCTAAGAATGACAGATCTGGAGCGATTCGTTCTCGTCGATTTGTTGATTCGTTCGATCGTCAATTAGTTTGATTGTCGATTCATCATCGAAGAAGGAAGATCTCTAAGCCTACGACGATCTGTCATGCTTCGATCTGTCAGCCGAAGATGAAATCAGCCTCTCATCTCTCAGACCATTGTCACAGCGGCACTCATAAGGCGTCGATTTAGGAGTCGGCACTCATACGGCGTCAATTGCTGCCGGCAGGTATGTCTTCCCCACTTCTACCCTCTGATACACTCATGGTGTGGCAGTTGGGATGGTTTTTGTTAGTCTCCAATCCTTCGCCGCCGAGATATGAAAAAGAATTCAATTGAAACCCAGTTTTTTTATTTCTAGAGAGAGAGATTGAAACCCACTTTCCTGACATAATTTTTCATCTCTATTTGTTTGAATTTTGAAATGGGTTTTGTGTGTTTTCAATTGTTTCATCATCAATGATATGAAAAAGGGTTCAATTGATGGACGTGAACATTAGCTGTGACATCGAAGGGAATAATCGATGAGAGAAGACGCGACTCAACTGATGTGTCTGATTTGTTATTGTTTATGAATTTTTGTTGTCTTTTCTGTTCAATAAAAATGGGTTGTGAAACAATAGATTGTTATGAACATGAATTTTGTGTATTTCACATAATATCAGCCTTCTTTGTTTAGATAAGTTGCGGGCTTTTGTTAAAAAAAAAAAGAAAAAGGTTCAATTGAAATCTAGTTTTCGATTTCTAGAGAGAGAGATTGAAACCCACTTTTCTATTTTTAGAGAGATAGAAAATCGAATTTCAATTTCTAGAGAGAGAAGAGTTTTTTTCGTATATCTTGGATGAGCTGCACAAAAAAAATTGAAAGCTAGAGAAAAACTAGTGCAATTAGACGACGAGCAACTAGTGGAGCTCCGGGAGATATTCCAATCGTTCCAGCTTGGATCAAAGAAAATAGAAGAAGGCAGGGAAGAGGTGGAAGAGAATCAAGGGGTATATTTGTCCAACAAATTAAATTAAGAAATGTTAGTTATATCATTTTATTAAAGTTAAATGATTTTGAGGGTATTTTTGTCCATAATAATGATGTGTGAGATACTGTTCACTGACAGGGGAAGTAAATGGTTTAGATTGTAAACCTAATACTCATGATTCGGCTCTGTTTATTTGTCATACTGCCAACGGTATTATCCTTCTTTTTTAGTTGTATGTGGATGACATGGCTATTACTGGAGATTATCTACGAGGCATTTCTGAACTCAAAAAGTTTCTTAGTGGCCAATTCGAGATAAAAAATCTTGGCGTGCTCACTTATTTTCTTGGCCGTGAAGTCTTATCGGGTTCTGATGGATATTTTCTCTCGACTTGTTGCCAAGAGATTTGCTCAGTAATTTGGTATCAGAACCAAGGTTATGGGTCTCTCATTACCTCGTAGTCAAATTATTTATGCAAACCGGGGGTTGCACATTTCTTATCACTCTCTCAGGCCAAATATGCCTCTGATCTTCTTGCCAAGGCTGGGATCACTGACTCAAGCACTGCCACTACTCCTCTCGAGCCTAATGTCAGACTTATCCCACTTGATGGTTCACCTCTTCAGGATGCCACTCTATATCGCCAACTGGTTGGAAGTCTTGTATACCTCACTGTCACTCGCCCTGACATTGCTTATGCCGTTCATCAGGTCAGCCAGTTCTTGTCCGCTCCTCGGACCACTTATTACTCGGTTGTTCTTCACATTCTTCGGTATGTCAAGGGTACATTATTTCATGAGCTTTATTTCTCAGCTCAGTCTACTCCCGTTTTACAAGCTTATTCTGATACCAATTGGGCCGGTGACCCCACCGACAGACATTCCACCACTGGTTACTATTTTTTTTTGGGTAATTTTCTCATTTCCTGGCGTAGCAAGAAACAAACTGTGGTTTCTTAATCCAGTATTGAAGCTGAATATCATGACATGGCTGATGCAACTCAAGAACTTCTTTAGCTTCGATGGCTCCTCGCTGACATGGGCATCTCTTCTCCTGCTGCCACTACTCTACAATGTGACAATACAAGTGCTATTCAAATCGCTTACAATGATGTATTCCACGAGCGTAAAAAACACATCGAAACTGATTATCACTTCATCCGTCATCACATTCTCCGGAATATGGTTCGTCTACAATCCGTTAATTCAGTTGATCAAACTACAAATATTTTTACTAAGGCTCATCCACCTCGACGCTTTCACTCTTTGGTTTCCAAATTCAAGTTCACCTCCCACTTACCGCCTTGAGTTTGAGGGAGGATGTTAATGTAATAATGAGCTTGGCCCATGTGGCCCATTAGGGCAAACCCTAACATCTATTTTCCCCTATAAATACATGTGTATAGCTTGTAGTCACTGTACCATATTTCATAATACAATTCATGATTCCTCTTCCACTTATCAATTATCTTAACATGGTATCAAGAGCAAGTTTTTTCTGGACCTGTTCTATCTAATTTTGTTTTTCTTTTTTTCGAAATCCTAAAGCTTCCACCTCCGCCGCCGTCTCTTTTCTCCTGCGAATTTCGTCACTACTACAGGCTTCAACATCACTCTGGTATAAACAACCACCACACCACTGACTTCATCTTGCAGAGACGAACACAACGCCACCAAAATCACCGCCATCGGAGTATTTACGCGCTCAGACGCGCCACCAACAACCTGCAGTACCACTAGTCGTGTCGTTAAGGATTTTGGGATCTACCGCCTCAACCAGAGCTCCAAATTACACTCACAATATACCATCGGAACTGTATCGACGAGTGGATTCCAAAAACGTAAGTTTTGTCACCAGATTACTGTTCAAACGCCCACACGCGCGGCCTGAACAAGCTGCTGCCAAATCGTGTCAAATCCACGCGCGGTTGTTCTTTTTTTGTGCTGCCACGTCAGCCCTAGCTTCCAAGTCATCGTCTATTCAGTGCCACGTCAGAGCTAAGTAGCGCCACGTCAACGCCAAGTCATCGCCACATCAGCGCCACAATAGCATCACGTCCTATTTGACTTGTGCCACGTCAACGTTGACCTGCCACCTCAGTGTTGACCCATCGCCACGTCAGCCTTGATTGTCACGTCTGCGTACTGCTATCTACTGAACCTCTACCACATCACCGGTTCTCTGAATAATATTCGTGGGGCCAGTTCGGGCATTGTTTGACCGGTTTTCTTCGAACTTGGACCAGTTCCTGGGGTTTTTCAAAGTTCTGATTCTGTTTCCGGCCTCCGTTTTGTGATTTGAGACTCACAGAATATACTTTCCTATATATTAGTGTCATTTCTAAGCCGGTTCACCCATTTCTCGTCTGATTCTTGGAAATTTTATACCGGTTCATGGACATTTTTGGCATGTTGAATCCATCTATGACATCTTCTCCAGGTTCAACAGCAATGTCTATGAGTTCTTCGCTTATTTTCAAAAAGGGTTCGAACTCTACCTCCTCTACTGTTACCATGTCTATTGCAAATTTGGCCTCATTCATCCTTCATATATTCTCCAAAATTGGTACTGGTATAAATCTTTCCCCCGCTCTCTCACTTATTACAGGTAATTCTTCTTGATTCTTTGATTCTGCCTATTGTAATCACATGACATCTGATCCCAATATTTTTTCAACCAAACTATCCTCTATGAATATCCCTAGTATTTATACTGCTGATGGTTTTAAAATGCCTGTTACACATACCGATCAGGTTTCTACTTCCCATCTTTCTATTCCTGACATATATTTGATTCCAAACCTTACCTTAAATCTCTTATCTGTTGGACAACTTTGTGAATTGGGATTTGAAGTTATATTTTCTAATAGTGGTTGTTGTGTGCAAGATCCTCGGATAGAAGAAACTTTTGGGACTGGTCGTAAGGTTGGACGCCTATTTGAACTTACCAGTTTACACATTCCATCTCCAATTCCACCATCACCCCAACTAAATATTCCTTCATCAACCTGTGCAACCTCACCACCACCGCCAGTATCATTTTCCTCATCCTTATCTCCACAACCACCAGTGTCTCTCTCACTATCCCAACTTTGGCATGCTCGTTTAGGCCACACTTCATCTAACCGCCTCCAATCGCTTATCTCTAGTGGTCAGCTAGGTTCAGTTCAACATGAGTTCTTCAAACGTATTCATTACGAACTTGGAAAACAACGAGCTCTACCTTTCAAAGAGAGTCAGTCTATTTCCCTTGCACCCTTTGATCTAATTCATTCTGATATTTGGGGGCCCTCTCCTCATGCCTCAATGGGTGACTTTCGTTACTTTGTTATCTTTGTGGACAACTACTCTCGATATACATGGTTGTTTCTTATGAGACATCGATCCGAACTATTCCAAATATATTCTGAGTTTTCTTCTATGGTTCAAATCTAATTTTCTAGAAATATCAAAGTTTTTCGCTCAGATAATGCAATGGAATACAAGGACCATGTTTTTCTTAACTTGTTTCGCCAAAATGGCACGCACTCCCATCGCTCATGTCCTAGTACGTCCCAACAAAATGGACGAGCCGAACACAAACATAGACATATTCTTGACACAGTTTGTGCTCTCCTTATTTCTTTATCATGTCCTGACCGTTTTTAGGGTGAGGCTGCCTTCACCGCCGTCTATACCATAAACCGTGTCCCTTCCTCTACAATCCAAAATCAGTCTCAATTTGAACGCTTTTTCAGTAAAACTCCCGATCATTCTGAACTTAGAGTCTTTAGCTGCACCTGCTTTGTTCTTCTGAAACCACATGAACACAACAAATTGGAACCAAGGGCTGGTCTGTGTTGTTTTCTTGGATATGGAATCGAACATAAAGGGTATCGGTGTTGGGATCCCATTTCCAAAACCCTTCATATCTCGCGACATGTCGTCTTTTGGGAACATCAAATGTTTTCTTCCTTACAGTCATTTGAAATGTCAACCTTCACCAACTCCAGATTTTACTGATCCATCCATTGAGTTATTTCTAAATAATACCGTTCCAGTTACTGTTGAGTCCACTCCAGCACCATTAGTTGAGCCTAGCCCTACACCTTATACTGAGTCCATCCCAGAACTACCAGTTGAACCCACTCCAGAACCACTAGCTGATCTCACCCTTCCAACTCCAGTGACCATGCCTGAGACTTCTCCTATGGTTGATGATCTTGTATCGCCTTCCGTTGACACAAGCCCCAGGTCATCTTCGCCGTTCTACGAGGGTAACTCATCCTCCACATCACCTTTCTGATTTTTATTATTTTTTCACTTTACTTTATCTGCATGAGCCTCAATCCTATAAGAAGGCTAATACTAATCCTCTTTGGCAGAAAGCAATGGATGAAGAACTTTAAGCCCTCTCAAAAACTCATACCTAGGATATTGTAGATCTGCCCGTTGGAAAAACTCCTATTAGGTGGAAATGGGTGTTTAAGATCAAGACGCTCTCTAATGGCTCTGTTGAACGATATAAAACCCGACTTGTTGCCAAGGAATTTTCTAAGTAATATGGTATCAGTACCAAGGTTATGGGTTTCTCATTCCTTCATAGTCAAATCATCTGTGCAAATCGGGGGTTGTACATTTCTCATCATTCTCTCGTAGTCAAATCATTCGTGCAAACCGAGGGTTGCACTCAAGGGCGGATGTTAGATTCCTGTCCCACATCGCTCATCTGAGAGTTCCCAAACCACTATATAAATTAAAAGAGTTATTTCATGTATTTATAGGGAAAAATAAGGGTTAGGGTTTGCCCTAATGGGCCACGTGGGCCAAGCCCATTATTACATTAACATACAAAATGAGTTGGACGGAGAGTGCACGCAAAATTAAAAAACACCATAAAAACATGTGCAGATTGGTTTGTTTCTCACTAGACCTGTACCGTTTGTATCATATTTAATGTCAACTTTTCTTTTGTAGTTTTTATTTACTTCTTTTCGTTGGCATAACGAACATGTGCCCGTTGGCATTGTTTGATGAATTTATACAATTTTGGTCTTATTTTTTTATTGACCACACACACACTGGGCAGGGAAATCCCATTTACACCCTCTGAACTATTGACCGTAACCATGGGAATTCCCTCAACTATTAAAAATACATGGGACACCCTTGAACTCTTTAGTCAATGGACAGTCAGACCCCCAGTTCATTTTGTATGCCGAAAATACCATTTGAAAAGTTAAAATGTCAATGTTAACCCTCTTGAACAAGTAGAAAGACCATATTATCGTTATATTAAAAAATATAATAACTCAAAATCAGATTTCATAAAACATTTAGGGTACCAAGTGTAATTAAAACTCTTTTCTTCGTCTTCCCTTTCCCCAATTTATCCCCAACGCCACCTCCACCACTTCCCCTCAAATTTCATAAAACATTTGCTTTACCTTCATCTGATTTTCCCAACCCTAAAATCGAACCAAACATTATTCCCACCAGTGCTCGTCGTGCTTCGTTCTTCGTCGACATTCGATTTCATTCTTCGATCTTCCATTGACCTTCGAAATCAATTTCGATTTGGATTTGGATTTCGAAATCGAAATCCAATAAGGGTTCAAAATTGATTTCGATTTGAATTTCGAAATCGAAATCCAAAAGGGGTTCGAAATCGATTTATATTCGATTTCGAAATTGAAATCCAAATAGGGTTTTGATTTCGAGTTTGTTCTTGAATTTGTTCGAAGATTTAGGGTTCAATTCGTCTTCTGTTCGGATTCAGGGTCTGCTTCGCCTCCGCCATCGTCGAATTTGGACGAGGGGACACCGCCTTTAGTTTTTTGCTCGAATTTGTTGGCATTAGGGTGTGGATTTTGTTTTGGTTTCTGGAAATGAATTTTGTTGATTTGTTTTGTTTCGACGTAAATTGGTGAAGACGATGGTGGCGTGGAATTTGTTTTGTTTTCGCGTGGATTTGTTTCTGGGAATGATGAAGACGATGGTGGTCCGGTGAAGTGGTCTGATAGCGATGGTGGTCTTGTGAAGACGATAGTGGTGACGGTGGTTTGGTGGCGATGGTGGCCTGTGGCGATGGATGGATGAAGAGCGTCGATGGTAGAAGGATGATGAGATGGGCAGTAGAAGTTGAAAGATGGAGAGGTCGGCAGTGGAACCTAGGCAGCGGCGGCGGTGCTCAGGTGGGTAGGTAGTGAAAGATGAAGATGAAGAAAACAAAAAAGAAATAAGGAATTGGAAAAAAAAAAAAAAAAAAAAAAAAAGAAAGACAGTTTAGTCATTCAATAAATTTGATTATTTTATCATTTTTTCTTTTAAATGCGGAAGGGAAAAATGGTCCGTTCATTAAAAATTGCTTTGGCAGGGGGTCGCCGTGGTAATTTTGAAAGTTACGGGGGTGCATGTGGAATTTCAGTATAATTGAGGGGGTGTAAATGGTATTACCCCCCCCACTGGGCAGTCAGCGCATATCCACGTGTGCTTTATGAATATTTAATTTAAATTATTTAAATCATCTTCATATTTATATTTCTTTGGAACCCATCTTCGTAGCCTAATTCATACCCCCTTCTTAAAAATCTGATGCGTACTATAAGACTTAAATTTTAGCACGTATATAATTTTAGTTGCATTTTAGAGTATTTAGAAAAATACAGGGTGGAATGTGTCATTTAATAATTTAAATTAAAAGTTTAGGGGTCAATTAGCAATTTTAGAAATATTCATTTTAAATTTTGGGATATAAATGACAACTTAAAGAATTTAGGGGAGGATAATGTAATTTGGAAAAAGAGAGAAAGAAGAGGAGGGAAGATCCGATCAATGTGGCATGAGGAGGATCAAAACTAATTCACTAAGATCATGCATATATAAACATCCATGCAGATTGTAATAAAAAAATCTCAAAAGAAGAAAACAGAAAAACAAAGAAGAGAAAGAGGATCGGCGGTGGTGGGTGTTGATCGTTGCCATTTCTCCGGCGTGGGTATGTGCGTGTCGTCGCCATCGTTCGGTGAGTGGGTGGTCGGTCGTCGGCCATCTGTGACGGAGTGGGTATGAGTGTTTTGGGGTGTGTGTGCGTGTGTCAAGTGTGTGTTGGCCATTCGCCATCGATGTGTAGGTTTCGTATGTGTGTTGGCCGTTCGCCGGTCGTAGGTATGTGAGCCGTTGACGGTGAGGAGAGTGGCATCGGCCGACAACTGAACCAAGAGCAGAAGAAGGGGCGGCATTCGCCGAGGCAGTGAGATTCGTCACCGCGGCAGTGAGGACCAACAACCAACAGCCAAAAATAGAAAAAGGAAAAAGAAAGAAGAAAAAAAAAAAAAAAGAAGAAAAAGGAAAAAAAAAAAAACCCGAAATCAAACCCTCGGCAAGCGAAAAATTTGGGAACAGGTAAAAACATTTTAATCGATTATTATTTTTGTTAAATTAAATTGTTAGTATTAAAAGTTTCGCAACCATAATAATAATTTTTGTAATCGTTAATTTTAATGAATTCGTATAGTAAATATTAACGTAGCAAAACAGACAGGATAATAATTTTGCATAATTAAATTTGGGGAATGAGAAATTATGTAATTTAGGGCCATGCACTTCATATTAGGGTTGTTTTAAATAAAATATTAATTTAAACCTATCGCTATTAGGTTCGTAGGCGCCAGTGTCCTAGTAGATTTTGGATGTCGGTATTTTTGCAGTGTGGAAAACGAGGTGAGTGTATTGTCTTCTATGTATTTATAAATATTATTTTTGTATAAATTTTGAAAAATGTATTTATTTAAAATAGACGATTTTGTAATTTATATGGATCAAGTTGGTTTTGGTTTTAAGGGGGGAAAATGATTTCTGGATCAAGTTGGTTTTAAAGATGGAAAAATAATTTTTGGATCAAGTTGGTGTTAGAGGTGGAAAATGATTTTTAGACCAAGTGGGGTTTAAAGATGATTTTTGTCTAACTATACTATAGTTTTCTTCTCGTTAGGCAGGTATGACCTACAAAATGTGGATTTTCTTCTCGTTAGGCGGGTATGACCTACGAGATGTGGATTTTCTTCTAATTAGGCAGGTATGACCTACGAGATGTTGATTTTCTTCTCGTTAGGCGGATATGACCTACAGGATATGGATTTTCTTCTCGTTAGACAGGTATGACCTACGAAATGTGAATTTTCTTCTCATTAGGCAAGTGTGACCTACGAGATGTGGATTTTCTTCTCGTTAGGCGGGTGTGACCTATGAGATGTGGTTTTTTCTTCTCGTCAGGAGGATATGTCTTGTGAGATGTGGATTACCTGCTAGGCAAAGTCCTGTAGGGTGGTTTGACCCGTTAGGAGTGTAAAACCTGCGGGTAGTACGGTACCGTTGCAACTCCCGATCGTGAGACAAATACGATCCTATGGCTAGTAGGAGAGGATGTGGAGAGTATTTTATATTATATTAACATGATTGAACTGGTTGGTTTAAAATACTTGGACCGGTTGATTTAAAATATTTGGACTGACTGATTTAAAATATTTGGATTGGTTAACTTAAAATATTTGTATTGAGTGTTTTAAATGCATTATTTCTTTACCTTGGTGGCAGTTGCAAATTGGTTTCACATATGGTATGCGATGTACGATATTATCTTTATAGTATTTCATTTCATTGGTGGCAGTGGAATTTGATTTTCAACCGAGTATGTGACTATAAGATATTATATTTTGAAAGGTGGTATTTAACATTTGTGCTTGATCCATTAAACATTTTTTTTATTATGAAGATAATACATCGATAAAAATATTTCGTTTCAGGTACCACAGTTAGGAGTTGGTCCACTACTGACACTAGGTAAAGTCCGGAGATAGTGTCGTTCTGGAGAGGAGTTGGTCGAATGTGAACCGTGGAAGGTTCAGGTATTTTTTGTGTTTTTGGTTGTGAATATTTAGAATCACTATATTCCTAAATTTTGAAACTGGTATATATATATTTTAATTTTTTTTTTGAAAAAAAAATTACAGTAACGCGAGTATGTAGGTATATATGTATGGATGAATATGAGTCGATGGGTTAGGTCACGTCAGGTTGACGTCACGCCCGGCCTCGAGTGACAGGTACCCGGGGTGGGGTGTGATAATTGTGGTATCAGAGCCTACGTTATAGGTTTTGTAGACGTGTCAGTTTGTCGAGTCAGTGGTGGATCATGAGATAGGATGTCGATAGATGGTCGAGCCAGTGGTGGACTATGAGATAGGGTGTCGATAGGTGGGTTCGGCACGTGAGTGATAGTTATTGCATTGCATTAGAGAGTACATTGGCATCGTGCATTATTATTTGTCTTGTTGGCAATTAGTGGGTACGACTAAGTTGTGATACTGTTTGTTGGTAGTTTGGGTGGTGTTGTTGGTAGTGGTTATGGATGGATCACGATTGTAGGGGTGCTAGTGGTTTGAAATGTTAAATTATAACTGATAAATAATTATATTCGTATTACTTGACGTTGGGATTCACAATTGGTAGCACCTAATATTTTGGTTGTTAAAATAATAGTATGGCAGAGCACACTTAAATTGGATTATTAGATAATACTTTACTTATATTATGGGACTATATAACACATTGCGCTACTACTTGTCATACATGGAGTCTATCCTAGTGTACAACATCCAAGGGTGTGTATAAAATTGCCTCTTAGGCAATACTAAAGAAACCTTGTAATTTTATTGAAGGGGTAGTTCATATTATTGAAACAGGGGAGGATGACCGTTCTGTAGTATGGAACCAAATTTGATACCACGTCCCGATTTGTTCTTGATTTGGTGGAAATAGAAGGGACAAGATGTAGACGATTCTAGAAAAGATTTAATTTAGTAGTACGTTCCAGGTTGATGGGCATGCAAATCAAAAAGTTATGCGGAATTAATAAACACAGCGAAATTAATGGAGAATGTTGTTGGAAGCAGCCGAGAACTGTGAGTCCGTGTTGGTAGATCATGCGTATAAAGACCGTTCGCTTTATATTGGTGATAGAGAATTAGTGTTAGATCTATTACCCCTGAGTATTCACGATTTTGATGTGATACTGGGTATGAATTTGTTATCCGGTTATTATGCCACGGAGATTGTTTTAAAAAAGAAGTTACTTTTCAGATCTTAGTCGAGTCAGAGTTTGTATTTTTGGGAGATGTAATCATTACCCCAGTCAGTTTGATTTCAGTCCTAAAGGCCAGGAAATTATTAAAGAAGGGATGTTAGGGATACCTCACGCAAGTGATTGACACCAGTCAGAATGAAAATTAAGTGGCGGATATTCCAGTGGTCAGGTATTTTTCTGATGTGTTTCTGGAGGAATTTCTAGGGTTGCCAGTGGATAGGGAAATGGAATTCACTATTGAGTTACTTCAAGGTACTGCTCCGATATCCATTCCAACCTATCGTATTGCGTCTACCTAGATGAAAGAATTGAAAATTCAGTTGCAAGATCTGTTAAACTGCGAGTTTATTAGACCTAGTGTTTCACCCCACGGAGCCCCGGTATTGGAGCCCCAGTGTTATTCGTAAAAAAGAAGGATGACACGCTAAGGATGTGTATTGATTGTCGGCAGTTGAATAAGGTGACAGTTCATAATAAATACCCGTTGCCTAGAATTGATGATCTGTTCGACCAACTGCAGAAGGCTAAGGTGTTTTCCAAAATAGACCTTGGATCAGGATATCACCAGCTGAAAATCAGAGACAGTGACGTGGCGAAGACGGCGTTCCGAATGAGGTATGGGCATTATGAATTCTTAGTTATGCTATTCGGGTTGACGAATGCCCCTGCTGCTTTTATAAATTCGATAAATTGGATCTTCCAACCTTATCCAGATCATTTTGTTATCGTGTTCATTGATAATATACTAATCTATTCCAAAAGTAGAGAAGAGCATGTAAAGCATCTCCAAATTGTGTTGCAGACGTTGCGAGAGAAGCAATTGTATGTGAAATTTAATAAATATGAGTTTTGGTTGGATAGAGTTGTGTTCTTGGGGCATGTTATTTTGGGGGATGGTCTTCAAGTGGATCCAAAGAAAGTTGAAGCGGTGGTTCAATGGGAAAAATCCAAAAGTGTGACCGAAGTTTAAAATTTCTTGGGATTAATGGGTTATTATTGTTGGTTTGTTTGGGGATTTTCTATTATAACTGCCCCGTTGACTCGATTGACCTACAAGGAATCCAAATTCGAGTGGACTGACAATGTGAGTAGAGTTTTTAAGAGCTGAAAAATAGATTGATATATACGCCAATACTTTCATTTTCGACTGAAGGTGGTGTCTCTATGATCTATAGTGATGCTTCACACCAAGGGCTAGGGTGTGTGCTGATGCAACATGGTCACGTGATTGCATATGTGAGACTGGCGGCGATTGTGTAATTATGAGCGTAATTACCCAACGCATGATTTGGAACTGGCGGCGATTGTGTTTGCCTTGGAAAATCTAGAGACCTTACCTGTATGGTGAGACTTGTGAGATATACACCGACTCCCAGAGCTTGAAATACTTGTTCTCCCAGAAGGAACTAAATCTGAGGCAAAGACGTTGGATAGAGTTGATCAAGGACTATGATTGTACCATCCATTACCATCCTGGAAATGCCAATGTTGTAGTGGATGCATTGAGTCAGAAATCGGCGGGTTCGATTGCACACATTCAAGTTGTTCTACTAATTTGCATACCGAGTTGAGATCTTTGTGAGTCCAGTTGGCGGTTGGTCAGACAGCAGCGTTGCTTGCGACTTTGACTTTGAGGCCAACATTGATCGACCGCATTATAAAAAGGCAGAAATTAGATGTCCAATTGGAGAAGATCCAAAGTGAAATGGAAAATGGTCACATAGCTGACTATCGTGTCATGGATAGCGATGAGGCTTTGATGGTGGGGAATAGATTGTGTGTGCCTGATGACGTCGGTCTCAAGAAGGATATCTTGGAGGAAGCGCACAGCTCAGCATACACAATGCACCCAAGCAGTACCAAAATGTATCGGGATTTGTGAGAATACTATTGGCGGAATAGAATAAAATGAGAAATTACTGAATTTGTTGCCGGGTGTTTCGTTTGTCAGCAAGTCAAGATCGAGCACCAACGTCCAGGTGGGTTATTGCAATCTCTACCTATTCCAAAGTGAAAATAGGGGCATATCACGATGGATTTCGTTTTGGGATTACACCGTACTAAAAAAGGGGCATAATTCTATCTAGGTGATCGTTGATAGGCTTACTAAATCTGCTAATTTTCTGGCCATAAATACGACGTACTCTCTTGATAAGTAGGCCCACTTGTATATTGACGAGATTGTTCAATTATATGGTGAGCCAGTTTCCATAGTGTTGGAAAGAGATTCGAGATTTACTTTGTAGTTCTGGCCGAGTCTCCAAACTACTTAGGTACCAAGCTGAAATTTAGTACTGCTTTTCATCTGTAAACTGACAACCAATCAGAGCGTACGATTCAGACGTTGGAGGATATGTCGAGGGGTTGTGTTGTAGAATTTCTTGGTAGTTGGGATGATCATTTAACGTTGATGGAATTTACCTATAATAACAGCTACCATTCGGCAATCGATATGGCACTGTATGAAGTGTGGTATAGCAGGAGATGCAAGACTCCAGTCCACTGGACTGAACCGAAGTGGGAGAAATGAAATTGTTGATGCCGAATATCGCCTGGATGACAGCAGACAAAGTAAAGGTGATTCAGGAAAGATTGAAGATTGCTCAGAGTCGACAAAAGAGTTATGTTGACAAGCGTAGGCATGAGTTGGAATTTGAAGTGGGACCCCCACTATCTCTCTCTACTCACAGCCGACAGGGGTGGCTCACCCCTCTCACTCTCTCTGTAAGACCCTGATATTTGATATACGTATAATTTTAGCCGTATTTTAAAATATTTCGGATATAACGGGGGTAGATTTTGTCAACTATTATATGATTTAAAATTTAGGGGTCAAATTATAATTTTATACATATTAAAATTGAGAATGGGTTTAACTAATATCCTAACTAAAAAGAAGGGGGGTTAGTGTAATTAAAATAATATATATATATATATATATATATATATATATATATATATATATGTGTGTGTGTGTGTGTGTGTGTGTGTGTGTGTGTGTGTGTGTGTGTGAGACCGTGAGCTCAACTGAAGAGCAGCGTCGGCGGTGGATTTGTGGGTCTTGTCAGGGTATGTGTGTGTGTGTGTGTGTTTAATGGTTGCGGTGTGGGTGTGGTCGCCGTCATCGCCGGAGCGAAGAGTTAAAGAAAGAGAGAAGGTGGGTCCAGTTTTGGTTGTATGTGTGTATGATCGGTGATCGTTGTCGTCATGGTGTGGGTGTGATGGGGTCATCATTGGTTGGCTGAAAGGCAGCGGAAGCAAAAAACAAAGAGAGAGAGAGAGGGTCGGCGATGGTCCGATGATACGGGGGTGGTGATTATCCGGTGGTGGTATCGCTGTGTTTGTTGTTTGTGTGTGTGTTGTGTGTACCGTGTGTGTGTTCGGATCGTTGGCGGTGAAGATCAGCGAGAGGAGTGAGTGTCGGCCGGTGTTGAGGTGGTACGGTGGGAGTTCCAAACCGAATTAGAAATAGTAAATGCAAACAAAGGAGGATGAAGAAGAAAAGGAAAAAGTGGAAGAAAAAGGGAAAAATACGCAAACCACCCGAGTAGAATCCAAAAACCCAATTCGCGGTTAGCGAGGGATTCAGAATCAGGTAAAATTTTAATCGGGTATTACTTTTGTTAAATTAAATTGTTAGTATTAAACATTTCATAATCGTAGTAATATTTTACTTATCGCCAATCCAAATAAATTGGTGCGGTGAATATCAACATAACGAAACGGACAAAATAATATTTTTCCACAATGAAATCTAGGAAAACTCGGAACTTAGGGCCTGCATTGCATGATTAGGGTATTTTACATAAAATATTAATTTAGGCCCTGTCACTATTAGGTTTGCAGGCACCGGTGTTCAAATAGAGTGTGGTCGGCGATAGTTCTGCAACGCGGTAATTGAGGTGAGTGTATTGTCTTCTTGCCAAAAATCTATTTTCATATATATATATATATGATGGATCAAAAATGTGTTTACACAAAATTAGATGAATTTATAACTTATATGGATCAAGCGGATTTGGATGTTTTGGAAATGGGGTTTTTCCTTAGTTTTTAAAGAAAATAGAAAGAAAGGATTTGTTAAATCTAGTTGATTTTAAAAGAGGGTGGAAAAAATGATATTTGAATTAAATTGGTTTTGGAGATAGAGGTTGATATTACTGATTTGTAGTTTGACGATATTGTTATTAATTTGTCGATGCTATTGATTTTATTTGTTTCGGTAGAGCATTGTTTTTTTTTTTTTTTGAGTTGTTGTTGAGGTGGAGATGAGTTGTTGTTGTGTTGTTGAGGTAGAGATGAGTTGTTGTTGTTCTGTTGTTGAAGTAGAGATGAGTTGTTGTTGTTGAGGTGAGGTGGACATTGGTAGTGGATATTCACTCGCTTGGCATAGTCCAGCGGAGCAGTGTTTCACCTGTCTGGCGTAGTCCAGCGGAGCATTGTTTCACTTGTCTGGCATAGTCCAGCAGAGCGTTGTTATATCCCACTAGGAAGGCATATCCTACGGGGTACGGTACCATTGCAACTCCCGATCGTGAGATTAAAACGATCACATGGCTAGCTGAGGTGTGGTGTGATGTGGTGTGGTAAGGAGTGGTGTGGTGTTTGAGAGGTGGTATTTTATCGTATTTGGTGCTTTATCGTATATGGTGATGTGGTGTTTTATTTTATCGCCTTTGGTGTTTTATCATATTATCTTATGCTGATGGTTTGGATGGATTTTATATATTTGATATATATATATATGATTCTGAATGGTAGGAAGAAAGAGTTTTCTCGTGGTATTCGATTTTTATACTACTGTTAAAAATGTATTTGTTTATACGCGTTATGCTTGATCTATTTAAATGTTGTATTATTTAGACTGTATTATTATTTTAAAAATATTTTTTATTAAGAACGTAGTATGCTCGCAGGTACAGTAGTTAGGAGTCTGTCCCCTACTGGCACTAGGTAGAGTCATGTGTTGGAGTCATGTGAGAGTTTTTGGCGATGAGTTGTTTAAGGCAAACCTGTGAGAGATTCATAGTTATTATATTTTTGGGTGGTTATTATTGTTGGGGACAGGTGTGTCCCCCATAGGAGATGATGTATATGGCCTGTATATGTGATTTTATATTTATGTATGCATAATGTCATTTTTTTTGTTGGTTGAACGTATAGGTGATGTTGTGTCGACGTCACACTGGCCCCAGGGTGACGGGTGTCCGGGGTGGGGTGTGACAATTTTGGTATCAGAGCCTAGGTTATAGGTTCTGTAGACTTGCTAGTTGTTGTGTCAGTAGAGGACCATAAGATAGGAATACATACCAATCGTTTAGTCAGTTAGGGACATAAGATAGGGTGCCGATAGGTGAGTTCGGCATGTAAATGGTAGTTATTTCATTACATTAGTTAGTGCATTAGCATAGTGCATGGTTGGTTGTCTTATTGGTAATTAGTGGGTGCGATAAAGTTGTGATATTGCTATGTAGGTGGTTTGGGTGGTGTTGTGTTGTTGGTAGCAGTAATGGGTGGATCGTGATTTTGGGATACGAGTAGTTGGGAATGTTAGAATATAACTGATAAACAATCATATGGGTATTACTAGATGTTGGGATCAATTATCGATAACACCTAATATATAGTTGTTAAAATAATTGATAGTATTGCAGAACACACTTAAATTGGAATATGAAAACGACATCCAAGATGAGTATAAAACTGCCTTTTAGGCAAGATTAAGGGAATCTTATAATAAAAAATAAAAAAAGAGATTTCTAAATTAGTTGGAATTAAGGATATGGGAAACTGTGGCGATGTTAGAAATGATTTAATTTGGTAGTACATTCTAGGATTGGCCCGCAGGCAGAGTAAAAATTTGTGGAACTAGTAAATACAACAAACTTACTATTGAATGATATGTAGAAGATAGCCGAGAAATTGTAAGTTTGTGATGATGTAAATGTGTATAACTATAGTCCGTGTCATAGGAGTTATCGGTGGTTTGTTTCAAAAATAAGTTATCTTCCGAATCTTAGAAGAGTTAAAGTTTTTATTTTGGGAGATGTAATAATTACCCCAGTCAATTTGATTTTTGGTCCGGCGGTCAAAAGTTGTTGGAAGAATGTCAGGGATACCTCACGCCGGTGATGGGCACCAGTCAAAACAACGTTTAGACGACGGATACTCCAGTAGTGAGGGATTGTCTCGATGTATGTCCCAACGGAATTGTCAGGGTTGCCAGTAAACACTATCGAGTTACTTCTAGGACCTGTTCTTATATAAATTCCACTCCATCATAGGGCGTATACCGAGTTACCGAAATCGAAAGATTTGTTAACCCACGATTATAGTAAAGACCCGGTGTTTCTCTCTATGGAAATCTGGTGTTATGAGGAAGAGTGTTTGGGTAAAATTATTATACCCATCGTGTAGGACTGATGATTTATTCGATCAGTTGTGGGAAAACCAAGGTGTTTTCCCAAATAGATTTTCGATTAGTATAGCACTAGTTGGAGATCAGAGATAGTGACGTGGCGAAATCGGCATTCCGATCGAGAGTAGAGGAAAGTATGCAAAACATTTCCAGACTATGTTGCTGACGATTGCTAAAGAAACGATTGTATGCCAAATTCAATAAATGAGAGTTGGGTTGGATCGAGTGGTAAATTTGGGACATGTGATCTTGGGAGATGGCATTCAGGTGAATCCAAAGGAAGTCGAAGTTGTGATTTGATGGGAAAGGCTGAAAAGTGTAACCGAAGTTCAAAACTTTTTGGGGATTGGCGGGTTACTATTATCGATTGGTACAGGGATTCTTTGTTACAGCCGTTTCGTTGATCTGATTAAACTGTAAGAAAGCTAAAATCGAAAAGACTGATATATGTAAGCGTCATTACCCGATGCACGAATTGGAGTTGGCGACGATTGTGATTGCCTTGAAGTTGTGGAGACATTACCTGTATGACAAGACTAATGGGATATACACCGACCACCAAAGTTCGAAATAATTTCTTATTAAAAAAGGAGCTAAATCTGAGGTAGAGGCGTTGAATAAAGCTGATCAAAGACTACAGTCGTACCATCTATTATTATTCGGGAAAGACCAATGTTGTAACAAATACTTCGAGTCAGAAATTGGTAAGTTTGGTTGCGCACATCCAAGTTGTTCATATTAATTTATGTGTTGAGTTGAGAACCTTATGAGTTTAGTGGACGGTTGGTCAGATGACAACGCTGTTTGAGATTTTGATTTTTGAAAACCAACATTGATCGACCATGTTGTAGAAGCGTAGAAGTTGGATGTTCATTTGGGAAAAGATTAGAAACAAAGTGGAATATGGTTGCAGAGCTGACTATTGTGTCTAAAAGAAGGATAAAGTTTTGATGATTGAAAATAGATTGTGTGTTCCTAATGATACCCATTTGACGAAAGATACCTTAAAAGAAGTACATAGTTTAATGTAAGTGTTGAATAAAGTTGGGATAAGATACCAGTATGGTAAAAATTGGTTGTTGACTTATTCGCTCGATAATTAATAATTTCTCTAGGATAATAGATTGACCGTACTTTTGATAAATTGAATTGTTAATTTGGAAGTGTTGCCGCCGTACTGTAACTAGAATATAATTTTGATCAAAACAAATTAAGTCGTTGTTGTATAAACAGTCCGCGAAGGAATTTGAAATGTTGTATTAAATGATGATATCTTAAAAGGTGAATTTTATATGAAATAATTACCGTTGTAAAAAAAAAATCAACATGTTGTAAATATAAAAAGTTGGGTAGCTAATTCCAGGTAAAAATTCTCTATTGGAGAATCTGTATAGGAGAAACTGTAGTACCAGGAGCTGATATTTATTTTGACCTTCTGGTCGAATTTCCATACCACTTTGGGGTGCCAAGAAGTTGGTACCTCGTTTTATTTGTAGATTTGCGATCAATCGAGAAGTGCGATACAAATGTTGGAGGATACGTTGAGAATTGCGTTTTGGGAATTTTTTGGTAGCAAGGAGGATTTTGTGGCGCTAATGGAATATGTTTACAATAATAGCTACCTTTTCAGTGAGAAATGTGGCATTGTATACGCGTTGTACGAAAAGTATGCATGACTTCAGTCAAATAGACTAAACTGAGATGGGGGAATGAAAAATTATCGAGTGTTAGAGACGGCTCGGTATGGTTATATTTTTATTGAGAAACGGAGTTGATAAAAAGAACTCAATTAGATGTATTGATCCACTACTAATTTTAGGCGAAGTCGGCATGTAGGGGATCTTTGAGATTTCATAAGGAGAGAATAATTTGAATTATCATGGACGTATAATATTTTACAGTCAGTAATTATTAACTTTTGTGATGTATCGAATTTTTGTAGTTGGGACGTATCTATGTCCTTTGATTCATAATTATACGTAGATATATGTTGGAAGCATGTTTAGGTAGATTGAAACGAAAATGAAGCGCGTGACCTTGTCAGGGACTTGATTAAATGTGTAGGCATGAAAAGAATTCTTAATAGATGACTTGTTTGATGTATTTTGAGACGTAGTAATGTGGTCTGATGATATCTATGTGTTTTGAGGGACATTGATATGATTTGAACGTGATTTAAAACGTATTTATGTGATTTTGGCGTATTGCGAAAATTTAACGGTAATATTAGAAAACGTTTATAAGAGAATTGAAGTTCTAAGGTAGATTTTGAGGTTGATGATTTTGGGCTATCTGTGCTTATGAGATCGCTTATGCGCTTGGTGGTGAGTATTGTTGGTTTAAATGTTGAATGGATAAGTGTTGGTTATGGAATTTTTTTTTTGTCGGAATGAGATAGGCCTAATCAACTGAGATTACTGTGATATTTTAAGCATATATATTGTTGTTGATCGTTTTTTTTTATTAGAGTAGCGCAGCGGAAGCAGTTAGAAACATGAGATTCTTTGCTAGTTGGTTGTCCGTGTTAAGTGTAACCGACTAAATGCACTTTGTTTGTTGGATGTTGGTTATAATATCGACCACTGCAAATGAAAATGTTGCATTTGATGAATATGATTTAACGAAAAAGCTTTTGGTTATAAATTTTGGGCGATTTATGATTATGAGACCATTCATAGGAAACAGTTGTTCTAGAATCGCGTGAAACGAACATAACTTTGTGATGCGACTTCGGCGTATTAGAAGCTTGACAAAAATTTCGGGACGAAATTTCTTTTAGGAGGGAAGATTGTAAGACCCTAATCTTTGATATACATATAATTTTAGCCGTATTTTAAATATTTCGGATATAAAGGGGGTACATTTTGTCAACTATTATATGATTTAAAATTTAGGGGTCAAACTATAATTTTTATACATATTAAAATTGAGAATGGGTTTAACTAATATCCTAACTAAAAAGAAGGGGGGGTTAGTGTAATTAAAATATATATATATATATACACACACACACACACACACACACACACGTATATACAGTTATATACACACACACGCAATAGAGAGGAGAAGCAGAAACAGAGAAAACGAAACAGAAACAGAAAAACAGAGAGATGGAAAGAGAAAGCAGCGTCGGCGGTGGGTTTGTAGGTCTCGTCAGGGTGTGTGTGTGTGTGTGTGTGTGTGCCATCGTTTAAATAGGTCCGACGATAGTTGGTTTGTGTGAGTGTGTGTGTGTCCAATGGTTGCGGTGTGAGTATGGTCGCCGTCATTGCCGGAGCGGAGAGTTAGAGAGAGAGAAAGAAGGTGGGTTCAGTTTTGGTTCTATGTCTGTGTGATCGATGATCGTTGTCGTCATGTTGTGGGTGTGATGGTGTCATCGTTGGTTGGCTAAAAGGCAGCGGAAGCGAAAAACGAAAAGAGAGAGAGAGGGTCGACGATGGTCCAATGATGTGGGGGTGTGTGATCGTCCAGCGGTGGTATCGTTGTGTTTGTTGTATGTGTGTGTGTTGTGTGTGCCGTGTGTGTGTTCGGATCGTTGGCGATGAAGATCGGCGAGAGGAGTGAGTGTTGGTCGGTGTTGAGGTGGTGCGATGGGAGTTCCAAACCAAATCAGAAACAGTAAATGCAAACAAAGAAAGAGGAAGAAGAAAAGGAAAAAGGGGAAGAAAAAGAAAAAATACGCAAACCATCCCAGTAGAATCCAAAAACCCAATTCGCGGCTGGCGGGGGATTCAGAATCAGGTAAAATTTTAATCGGGTATTACTTTTGTTAAATTAAATTGTTAATATTAAAAATTTCATAATCATAGTAATATTTTACTTATCGCCAATCTAAATAAATTGGTGCGGTGAATATCAACGTAATGAAATGGAAAAAAATAATATTTTTCCACAATGAAATCTGGTAAAACTCGGGACTTAGGGTCTGCATTGCATAATTAGGGTATTTTACATAAGATATTAGTTTAGGCCCTGTCACTATTAGGTTTGCAAGCACCGGCGTTCAGATAGAGTGTGGTCGGTGATAATTTTGTAACGCGGGAATCGAGGTGAGTGTATTGTCTTCTTACCAAAAATCTATTTTCATATATATATATATATATATATGATGGATCAAAAATGTGTTTACGCACAATTGGATGAATTTATAATTTATATGGATCAAGCGGATTTGGGTGTTTTGGAAATGGAGTTTTTCCTTGGTTTTTAAAGAAAATGGAAAGAAAGGATTTGTTAAATCTTGTTGGTTTTAACAGAGGGTGGAAAAAATGATATTTGGATTAAATTGGTTTTGGAAATAGAGGTTGATATTACTGATTTGTAGTTTGATAATGTTATTGATTTGTCGATGCTATTGATTTTATCTGCTTCAGCAGAGACTTATTTTTTTTTTTTTGAGTTGTTGTTGTTGAGGTGGAGATGAGTTGTTGTTGTTGTATTTTTGAGGTGGAGATGAGTTGTTGTTGTTGTATTTTTGAGGTGGAGATGAGTTGTTGTTGTTGAGGTGAGGTGGAGATTGATGGTGGATATTCACCCGCTTAGCATAGTCCAGCGGAGCGGTGTTTCACCCGTTTCGCATAGTCCAGCGGAGCGTTGTTTCACCCGTCTGGCATAGTCCAGCGAAGCGTTGTTATCTCCCGCTAGGAAGGCATATCCTACAGGGTACGGTACCGTTGTAACTCTCGATCGTGAGGTTAAAACGATCACATGGCTAGCCGAGGTATGATGTGATGTGGTATGGTGTGGAGTGATGTGGTGTGATGAGGAGTGGTGTGGTGTTTGAGAGATGGTGTTTTATCGTATTTGGTGTTTTATCATATTATCTTATACTGATGGTTTGAATGAATTTTATATATTTGATATATATATATATATATATATATATATATATATATATATAGATGATAATTCTGAATGGTAGGAAGAAAGAGTTTTCTCTTGGTATTCGATTTTTATACTACTGTTAAAAATGTATTTGTTTATACGCGTTATGCTTGATCCATTTAAATGTTGTATTATTTAAACTGTATTATTATTTTAAAAATATTTTTATTAAGAAGGTGGTACACTTGCAAGTACAACTGCTAGGAGTCGGTCCCCTATTGACACTAGGTAGAGTCATGCCTTGGAGTCATATGGGAGTTTTTAGTGATGAGTTGTTTAAGGTAAACCTGTGAGAGATTCATAGTTATTATATTTTTTGGTGGTTATTATTGTTGGAGACAGGTGTGTCCCCCATAGGAGAGGATGTATATGACCTGTATATATGATATTATATTTATGTATGCATAGTGTCATTTTTTTGTTGGTTGAACATACAGGTGATGTTGTGTCGACGTCACGTCGACCCCAAGGTGACGGGTGTCCGGGGTGGGGTGTGACACTCTCTCTCATATTCTTTCTCTCTTGGTTCTCTCTCTCTCTCTCCTTTCTTCTTTATCTCAGCTCCCTTTCTCACAACCGGTGGTGACCAAAAGAGTAGGCCCACTTCTTTTTTCTCTCTTTCTATCTTTTTCACGATTTCTCCCTTCTTTTTTTTGTTTTTCCAATTTTACCCAATTTATTTATTTTGATTATTCTTTATTTTTCTTTTTTTTTCTTTATCTATTTTTTGTATTTTCTGAAATAAAATAAAATAAAAATAAAGTTACATTCAACAAAGTTAACTATAAAATAAAACATTAAAATTTTTGCAATCAAAATTCCGTGTTTACACCCATTTTCAGATAGATGTCAAGAACCATCCGCATTTCTTTTGATGTGATACACCCACTTACTTTCAATAATATTTTGTACAGAGGTGAAGGAGCAAGAGACCATGTAGATCGAGAGGTGTTGAGATCAATAAAACCTACAGTATGAAGAGTTGGGAAAAGAGAGTTGTTGACTGAAAAGAAGCTTTGTTGAATGGGATGCGAGAGGTGACGGAGTTGTTGATGCCACAAGTTAGATGTCGTGGTGAGATGAGCGGAAGGTGGTGGTGGAGTTGATCTTGGCTTTTCATATAAATTGTTCCTATTCCAACCTTGTACCAAGGATACTCCCGTATTAAAGTCTTTCACTAGTAAATGGTGAGAAAATAGTTCAACAGAGGTGTTATTTTGGTTATAGAGTTGAGAAACAGAAATAAGAACTTTTTTAATTGAAAGAGCACACATAATTCTATATAAAGTAAATGTGATAGTAGGTGTATGAATCCTAGAAGATCTAGTATGAGAGATAAAATTACCAGTGTCATTACCAACAATAATGTCATCAATCCTTGCATAATCGGAGTGCATGGAAAGATTTTGCAGATCGAGTTAATGTGATAACTTGCATCAGAGTCAAGTACCTTTTTTTTTTTTTGAGGCGCCAACGTCATTTTGGTGGTCATGTTAGCCTGCGGAGAAGATTGTTTGGTTTTGGTTTTGAGTGACAAACTTTAGAGGTACGACATATTTTGTCACACAATTGGCAAACAACTTTGGGTTGTCCTTGTTGGAAGTTAAGCCTCAAGAATTAGATTGTTGAGAAAAAGCTCCAGATTTGTAGGAAGTGCCTTAATAGGGAAAACTATGAGATTATCGTTGGTTGGAATTGAATTGTTGTTGATTAGGAGATCCCTGAGGTAACTTGGTATTTGAGAAGAAATTTCTATGGTGAGTAGAACCACTTTTGTTCTTGTTCCCACTACTTTTTTAACTGAATTGATCGATAATGGGAGTCTTTATCTTTTTTATTTCACCCTCATTTCTGAATCAACTCTTCATCTAGCAATTTGTCATAGAGATCTTCAAATTAGATAGTTGAGTCACGAACCCGAACAACAGTGGTCCATTCTTTGAACTCATCTTGAATTTCGTTGAGAGTATAGCCCATGATATCTTCATCACACATTGAATTACCAATTGAGGCTAGGTCATCAATCACACTTTTAATCTTCGTCATATATTTAGATACGGTACTACCCTTCTTGGTTGTTTTCATAAATGTGGTGAGGAGAATCAACATCCTTTTGTTAGATCGATTTGCATATAACTTACTTGAAACTTGTCCCAAGCACCTAAAAAGGTTGGGTAATTGTTTATAGTAGGGCCAATTACATTGTTGACTATGGCTTGAATGCCTAAAAGCACAAGACGATATTGCATAAGCCATAGACGATACGCTGGATCTATTCGTAGGGGACATGGGTGTGAATCATCAACAAATCCAAGCAGTTCATAACCAAATAAGATGGTCATTTGAGATTTCTAGGAGGAATAATTGGCTCTATCTTTTTGCTAACTTGAAAGGAATCTGAGAGGAAGTATTCAGAGAAATTAGGTTTGTTCTAGGGACAACAGTATTACCTAACACAGTGGTGTTGCATACGTTTGGTAGACCCACTGGTTGATTGAGAGAAGGATCATTCCAAGATTGATGAACAAGATAAGTATACCTAGTTGCTTGTGATGAATTTGATTGTGGAGAAGAAGGAATGGGCATTTGTTTTAGGAAAATTCCTTCAAATGTCCCAAAAGTGAAAAACACAACTTTGTAGAGGACTATCCAAGTGGTTTTTTTTGCCTTTGGTGATCCTCACTTTTGGGACCTCTAAAAAATAAGCCTTTTTTTTTTTTTTTTTTTTTAATAGAATAGAAGAATGAATAAAAAAAATGTTCTAAGACAGTAAGGGCTCTAATACCATAACGTTGCATTTGATACGCTGGAATGTAATGGTATGAAAATAGGATTAGGATTATTATAGTAATAGAATAAAATAATCATTATCATTCTTATGTTTAGTGACAAAATGGATTATATGTTGTATTGAAATGACATTTCGCATTCCAATGCTTGATTAGTGTTGAGAATAAATTAAGAATGGAATGCATTTGTACAATAAAATTTCCACTCAAAAAATATTTACTTTTTTTAAATAAAGAATATTCGAACATAAATCAAATAAAATTTCAAATAAGAGGTAAATATATACATGTGTGTGTGTGCGCGCGCGCGCGTGCGCACCCGCGCGCGTGCGCACCCGCGCGCATGTGTATAGAAGAAAGAGAGAGAGAGAGAGAGAGAGAGAGAGAGAGAAGAAGAGGAAAAGGAGAATGAAGAGGAGGAGGAAAAGGGAAAAGAAGAAGAGGAAGGCAGTGGATAGGGAATGGGGGGGGACGATAGAGGTTGGGTAGTGGTGTTACCGGCGAGAGTTGGGGTGGTGGTACTGGTGAGGACTTGGGGGGTTAATGAGAGAGAGAGAGAGAGAGAGAGAGAGAGAGAGAATCTAGTGCCCACTGCCGAAGTCGAATTTTTATTGGAGAAGATGGCGTAGGGGGGAAGGAAGTATAAAATTTAAAAAAAAAATTAAGGGATATATTTGTTAAAAATTTAAAAGATAAAATATTAATTTAATTAAATTTTCAAAGGATAAAATAGTAATTTAATTAAATTTCATTTAAATTTCAATATTTGGTTGTTTAGTCGTGTTTTTTTATCAATGGAGTATTAGAACATAATATCATATAATTAGAATTAACTACTACGAAATTTATCTTGGTATTGATTAATCCTATATTTTGTGGAATTAGAAAATCCATAGACATGTGCCAAATATAGAAATGGAATTATCATTCATGTGGTCATTTTAATCCTGGGTACCAAACGATAAAGAGAAATATGGAATTTGCTTGTTTATTCATAATAATTTACAAACTTTAAATATAGCTCAAATAAGGCTTTACCCCTACAAGTAAGGAATTAAAACCAACCACATTTTGCACTACACAATACCCACGTTCTACACTACACAAACAATAGCTAAAAGAAAAGAACAGATCTTATCACGTTCTAAGTTTAGATGCCTATATGCTGAAAAATGTCTATCTTTTTATAAGGAGTAAAAATAATAATTAAATATAATGAAGATACCAACTCTGTAACTCCTGAATTAAGAACCATGAATTAATTATGTAACTTCTACCAGTTACATATGCACATGAACAACCTCCACATTTCTAACTCTCACAGTTACAAACTTGAACATTTAAGCCTTGTTTGAGATTAATTTGATTTTTGGATTAATGTTTTCTAAAAGGATACCAGGACCCCAAGCCCCCCGTCGACCGGTTGGTCGGCGGTGGATGTTCGCGCGTACGGCTTTATTATGTTATAGCCATTAGCCTACTTTCTGTCCATATTTGTTCAACGTCCTAAGAGGTCTTACCTTCAAAATGTAACCCAAATATTATTAAATGATTCTTCTTATTTTTCAGTGACTAATATGGGATTAACTCACACGATACATCAATTAACAACTTCAATTGTATACTCTAAGGAACAATTTTAATTCACTTCTAAATAATTTTTTCACAAATAAATATACAAGATTTATTTTTTAATTAATAAGAATGTATTGGTACATTCATATATTTTAATTTAAGAGCAAATCCACAAATGATTGAATTAAAAAACAATTATACCACACCTAGGGGAGAAATTCGGTCGGGAGGGTCGGGGGAGGCATTTTTTTGGGCCGACCCAATCGGGTATATGGGTCGAGAACCCCAACCGCCCGACCCCCGCTACCTTGATTTTTTTTTTTTCGGGTTTCAGGTCTTTGGATTACGAGCGGGTTACGGGTTTGGGACATAAACCAAGATTCAGATCTAGACGGAGAACAAACAAAGAACAAGCAAAAACATAGACCAAATCAGGGACAACGAACAAGGAAAACATTCATAATTCAAGCGATCTTTGAGACAACGAACAAAGAACAAGGAAAACATAAACCAAATCAGATCTAGACGGAGAACAAAAACTGAACAAGATCTAACAAATTATTTAAATTTTGAAACATATCTAAATACATACCTGACAGACGACGAACGATATCGGTGAAGAATGGCTACGACAACGGAGGAGATGGAGAGCTTGGTCCTCGATGTCAACAATCCTTTATCCTCCAAATCATACTCGATGCCATGGCTAGCCTATCAGAATTTCACCATCCTCTCTCTCGCCGCAGATTGTCGTTACCCCCGCCAAGTTTGATCTGCGAGAATGAGATGAAGAATGAGGCAACTGAAAGAGAGATTCGACATGGAGATGGAGGCGGTTGAAATGATGAAGAACGAGAGATCAAGCCCTAATTCAACTATATATTCATGGGTTGTTTTGGTAATATGTTAGGTTTATGGGGGTGAAGGTAAATTAATGTATTATTGTAAAGAGTTGGGCGGGTTTGGTCGGGAATCGGGTATGGTATTTTGAACCCGCGTTTTCTATCTCTTATTTCGGGGCGGGTGGGTCGAGCAAAAAAAGGAGAAAAAAAACATATGAAATCTGGCCGAATCCGATCGGGGCGAGGCGGGCGGGTATTTCTTTCACTCCTAACCACACTTGTGTCAAAGAAATTATGGGCAAGACAAAAATAAAATTCAAAAAGATATATCGTAATAAAATCTTCATGCAAAACGTGGATAATATAAATTTGCGCCATGCCTTATGGATATCATCAGTTTTGCTATTATAAATATCACCGAGTGTCGACCAATGCAGAGCCATCACATGGTTAGAGCAACAACCGAGAGATTCTCTTTCCTTGTTATTCTCTCTCTAGTTTCTCTTTCTATAGCTGTTTTCTCTCTTCAGTCGGAAGCCAAGTCGTCAATGGCGGACGGGAGCAGCAAATGCGTAACCGTCGTAAACAAGTACGTGACGGAGGATGAGGTGGCGGCGGCTCTGGCCAAGTACACCGCCGATCTGTCGGCGAGGTTTATCGGAGAGAAAGGCTATATCACCGTCGTTCTCTCCGGAGGCAATATGATCAATATGATGAGGTAAAATAGCTAGAAGTTAGATGATATTGATGTGTTTGTAGTCTGTCCGGTTGGCGAGAACGGAAAAACAAGAATGGAAGGAAAATAAGGATTTATTTTCTTTAACAAAATAAGCAAAAATGATTATTAATGAAATAAATTTTATATTATATATTTTATAAATTAAACGGACCAAATAGGTTGGGTATTCTTAATATTTTTTCTTTAAATTTTTTTAGCCAATTAGTAGAGCCACCTTACATCGACTCGATCAATTGGGAGAAATGGTATGTGTTCTGGGTGGATGAGAGGGTGGTCCCACTGGACGATCCGGATAGTAACTACAAACTTGCATATGATGGCTTCCTCAGCAAGGTATAAAAAGTCGTTACATAATTTTTTTGTTGTTTATTACATGGAATTAACCCGTAGATATGACAACATAGAAAATTAAGTACATCTTTGGTTAGAATGATCGAAAAATAAAAAGAAGAAAATAAAATAATTTTCCTTTTTCCTCTATTTATATAATATAATGATATAGGAGTGTTAATTGTTTAATGGTGCTGACCTCTAATTTATATAACATTCATAAAACCATTTTGAAGGTATTTTTTATAAGAAATCATAAGAAAATCTTTTTAAACTCATCTAATGAAAAATAAAAGAGGGCAAAAATAAGTTTAAAAGTCAAAATGACCAAAAAAAACTAAAAAACATATTTTCATAAGAGTGAATAAAGTTTTTTATAGGAATGAAGAGTAAGTGCCCAAATATTTTATTACGCTTATTCTTTTAGAGTGCATTTGGAATTATGGGAAAAATGGTGGATATAAAAATATGGAAGGAAAATAAGATAAAAAATAAAAAAATAATAAATAAAAGGATGATTTTTTTGGGTCTCAAAAGTCCATTATTTTTCATTTTTATCTCCACATTCCTTTTTTTTTTTAGGAAAATTTCAATTTAAAATTATTTTTTATGACAAAAATACCCTCGATTAATTTTTTTAAAATAATGATTAACCACCACATAAACAAAAACTTTAGTTCGAGACGAAGTCTAGATCTTGTCGTGATGACCAGATTTGGGCCTTCATCGTCCAGATCTGTATAAGATCTCACTAGTCACGACGGCCAAATTTGTACAAGATCTCACCGGCTACAGTCAGATCTGGCAATCATATGGAGAGAGAGAGAAAGAGATACAGTGGCGATAACGTTGGGAGGGGGTGTTGTTAGTGGAGGCAATGGTGGCTGGAGCCGTTGGTGGTGGAGTTTTGTTAAAAAAAAAAAAACACCCTGGTCTATAACACATTTTAATTTAATTGTTAAGATTGGGATTAACTCCAAGTGTTATTAAAAAAAATTGTTTTGTGTGGAAACGAAAATAGAGGTAATAGAAAATAGAGCCAAAACAGACACCTCGAACCGCAAAAATTTATCTCTTGAATTTAGCAAAAATTATATATAAAAATAAAATAATAAATTAGCCCAATAAATAATTTTCTATTTTCATACCAAATAAAATATATTACATTTTTTTTTTTATATATCCTTTTCAAATAAACCCACACAAAAAAATATATTTTTTCATGCGCCCAACCAAATGTCATTTTTACGAACTTCTTTGTTTGAATCTCTCGGTCAGGTTCCGATTCCCTCCGGCAACATTTACCCCATACACTACAACCCATCGGCGGAAATCACCGCCGTGGACTACGACGTTCGTCTCCACCATTTAGTCGACACGAAACTCCTCCCTCTATCTGAAGAGAGCGGCTTCCCCAAATTCGACCTCATGCTTCTCGGAATGGGCCCCGACGGCCACGTGGCATCTCTCTTCCCGATCCGCACCCAGCGCTACGAGATGAAGAAGTGGGTCACCTTCATCACCGACTCTCCCAAACCGCCTCCGAAGAGAATCACGTTCACTTTTCCGGTGATCAACTCGGCGACGGAGATCGCGATGGTGGTCACCTCCTCCGACCTGGCGGAGATTCCGGTGTCGGTGACTTTGGGAAATAAGGGCCTCAAGCTGACTCCGCCGCTGCCGGTTCAATTGGTTTGTCCGGAAGGGGTGCTGACATGGTTCTTGGACAAGGATGCTGCCTCAATGATGTAGTGACTTTTGAGATTTAGGGTTGTCTTTGATGCCCACGTGCATGTTGTTTGTTTGCCCAAGTCTATTTCCCTTCGGACATAAATATCCCATGAAGGGTATTTTTGTCCTCTCCTATCTTGTTGTCAATAAACCATTGGTTCCTAGGGACCATTCAATAAAATGACCAATCCAATGTGGTTAATATTTATTCTCATTATCTTGCAAATGCCACATGCCACAAAGATGGCCCTTTTCTCGATACCAGACTACTGTGAATATAAACATATTTTCCAAATTAGAATAAACCAACCGAGATTTGGGTTTTTTTCCTTTTCTCTCTCTCTTTTTTTTTTTTTTTTTTTTTTTTTTTTTTTTTTTTTTTTTTTTTTTTTCTCATCTCACTAGAAACTGATTGAAAATTCGACCAGTTGCTGGTGAAATGAGGGCACCGGCCCAAACTAGACCGGTGCCCGCATATACTATTTAATTACATCTATTAATGTATATAATATATTAAGGGACATGTATCAGGAATTCCCTTTTCAGGTTTTTAGAAACCAATTAATCTTAGTTTTTTTTTTTTTTACATCAATAACTCTTTTTTGACATTTTCTGATCAAAATACCCTCATTTATAATTCAAACCAAAATACTCTCATCCATAGATTCACGTCCTGTTCACCCCATCTTCACCGACTTGTTCACCGTCGCCGTCGTCAATCAACTCACCATCGTGGTTCGTATTCACCGTCGCCGTCGTCAATCAACTCGCCATCGTGGTTTGTATTCACCGTCACCATCGCCTTTCATCTTCGCCGTTCCCTTCTCTGTTCGTCGTTGGTGTATATTCTTCGAGTCTTCACTGTCGCCGTCGTCGTCGGCTTCTCTGTTCATATCGCCATTTATTTTTCGAGTCTTAGCCGTCGATGTTGCCGTCACCTTCTTTGTTCGCTGTCGTCGTTCTTCGAGTCTTCACCGTAGCTATTTGTCGTTGAACGAATTCCACAGCCGTCGCCCTAAAAATGTTCGCGACTACATTGATGCATCTACGGTTTGAATTAAATAAATATTTATTACATATTCACCCCATATTTAATTTTTAGTTTCAATTTTGATCTTTTTTTTTTTTTTTGTACATTTTCATCCCTAAACTATTAATCAAATCCAAAATTAAATCCTCATCATGTTCAAAAATTGATGAATCCAAACAAACTGTGCGTGTTGATGTGTAACACTCAATCCAAATACCATCAAAACAGCTCATACTAAAAACAATCAAACCACAACCAATACATTGAATCTAACATGCTCAAAAATTGATCAATCCAACACAAACTGTGCGTGTAGATGTGTAACACTCAATCCAAGTACCATCAAAACCGCTCATACTAAAAACGATCAAACCACAACCAATACATTGAATGTAACACTTTCTAATATTGCCAAAATTCAAGTTTTAAAATTGCACGTTGAATGTAACATTGTCTAAACTTGTCAAGATATAGAAACAACATGCATGTTGAATGTAAGCTTATATTCAATATTCTCAAAAAAAAAAAATATCAGTTTAGAACTCACCAATTAACCCTCCCCCCCCAATTTGTTTTCAGTGTATGTTGAATGTAACACTTTCTAATATTGCCAAATTCAAAATTCAAAATGAGTGTTGAATAAAACACTTCCTAATATTACCAAAATTCAAAATAATTGTTGAATGTAACACTGTCTAATATATTGATTGTAACATTATCTAATATTCTCAAAATCAAATTTTAGAAATTCAACAAATTGAATTCTCATTGTTTTCGTTGTGTGTTGAATATAACACTTTCTAATATTGCCAAATTCAAAATTCAAAGTGGGTGTTGGTTGTAACACTTCCTTATATTGCCAAATTTCAAAATTCAAAATAGTTGTTGAATGTAACACTCTCTAACGTGTTGATTGTAATATTGTCTAATATTTTCAAAATCAACAAATTGAATTCCCATTGTTTTCGATGTGTGTGTTGAATGTAACACTTTCTAATATTGCCAAATGCAAATTTTATAGTGGGTGTTGGATGTAACACTTCCTAATATTACCAAAATTCAAAATTCAAAGTGGTTGTTGAATGTAACACTATCTAACGTGTTGATTGTAACACTGTCTAATATTCTTAAAATCAAAATTTAGAATTCACCAATTGAATTCCCATTGTTTTTTGTGTGTTTGTTGAATATAACATTTTCTAATATTACTAAAATTCAAAATTCAAAGTGCGTGTTGAAAGTAACACTGTCTAATCTTGCTGAAATATTAAAAAATAACATACGTGTTGAATGTAACATTGTCTGCACTAAAATATCGGAGATAACTTATCATCAATCCAAAACGTAAGAGACTTATCATCAATTCTTGTGTGTTGAATGTAACATTCAAGCTTAGATCTAACAAACCATTGAAGAAATCGTCGATATCGACCCCAAAATCGGAGCTAAGTAAACGCGTATTGAATGAAACACTGTCTAATCGTGTTGAATGTAACATTGTCTAATATTCTCAAAAATCAAACTTTAGCATTTAACAAATGAACCTCATGGTTTTCGAGGTGTGTGCTGAATGTAATACTTTATATTGTGTAAGTGGGATGTAACATTCATCAATTGTGTATGTTGAATGTAACATTCAAGATCAAACACAGTTGAGAAATCATTGAAAATTGACCCAAAAATTGGATCTAGGCAAACGCGTGTTGAATATAATGTTGTCTAATAAATGTGTGTTTAATGTAACATTGTCTAATAAATGCATGTTGAATGTAACATTATCTAATAAATGTGTGTTGAATGTAACATTGAAACCGACAAAAAAAACGAGCACATCTAAGCTAGAACTGTTCTATTCAGCATCAAATATAAGCAAAAACATTTCAAGAAAAATCGTTGAAATCGACCACTGAAAAATAACACAACAGATGAAAATCGAACATGAAAATCGATAAATGATAAACGATCAAAAACATGAAAACTCAACTGAAGACCGCATCAAACACGAAACAATCAAACATTATACCCCAAAATAGTAAAAAAGAATCGATAAAATATGATTACCGGAACTTCAAGTCTACATCACATAAAAAAATACCAATCAAATCACCCTTGCACCATCATCGTAAGCTATTCGCAAACCTTCACCCCTTGCCCTTCAATTCACTACCGACCTCTTTGCACCATCGTCATAAGGGGGGATAAAAATCTAGCAACCACCAAAAGTGTGTCCAATTTGCAAAACGAAGTAATTTGACATTGGGAGTTTGTGGAAACCTGCATACAAAATCAATTTTGAACCCAACCAAAAATCACGGCTTTGGAGTTGAACAGAAACGAGGGCTTTTAAGTATAACAGAGACTAAAATAGTTCAAGAATCGAAAAACGAAGTAATATGACATTGGGAGTAGAATAGAAACTAAAATAATTTCATCAACGATTTCATCCCTACAAACCTAAAAAAATCGATTTGTACAACAATGAAATAAAAAATCGAAATAAAAAAAAATAAAGATCGAAAAAATGAAGTAATTTGATATTTGGAGTAGAACATAAAACTGAAATAATTTCATCAACGATTTCATCCTTAAAACCCTAAAAATTGATTTTTGCAACAATGAAATCAAAAATCAAAATCAAAAAATCAAAATCGAAAAAATGAAAAACGAAAAAAGAAAGAGAGTCAAATAGAGAGAGTTTACACATGTCAGTCAGACGACGATGACGGTGGCGGTGGAGACGGCGATGATTGCGATGGCTGATGGCAAAGCGAAGACGACGATGATGGCAGTGGTTGATGGTGAAGTGAAAACGACAACGATAGAGAAGATGAAACTTGCTGCAGACGACTCAGACTTGGTGGAGACTACAATAAGAGTGGATGACGACGATGGATGTGGAGGCGCTTATGGAGGTGGAGAAGATATAACAATGGTGGAGGGGTGACGTTGTGGCTGAAGAAGGCAAGTCAATTAGGGTTAAAAACATGTCAGGGTAATTTAGTAATTTAACATGTACGATTTTTTTAAAATGGGACTAACCTGTTCAAAAAATTATTAGGATGAGGGTTTTTTGTTCAATTTTAATTAATTGGTATTTATTAGTACATGAAAAGTTAAAACAGTACTTAGTAGTAATTCTTCCATATATTAATCACTTTTAGTTAGAAAGAAATCAACCGTGTTTTTCGTTTATGTATATGTATGCATACAGATTGTTAGTTTGCTTGCAAAATTTTGTCCATTTTCACTTTTGTAAGTTTCATGATGGGATATGAACATAGTTTATGTAAAAAAAATTTGGTCATTTTCGGTTGCGGATAAGGTACCGTATGTACATTCAAAATTGTCAAAAAAAGTTGTGTGGCGTCGAAACAGCTCATCAGAATAACTTTGATGATTTTTTAAATTAAATTTCTTTATGGAGTAGTATGAACAGATTTGATGTTCATTTGTTTGTCAAAAATCTACATGCAAACAAACAATTTGTATACGTGTATACATAATCGAAAAGTAAAAGTAATTAATATATTATATATATTAATCAAAGTAATTAACAAATATATTATTTTTCAAAAAATTTAATTTAAAATAAATATATTTGAATTTGAAAAAAAATAGAAGTAAAAAGTGGAAGGAGACGGTGCAATATCTTTAAATATATTATAAAGAAAAAATTTATTTAATTTTCTAAAATCTAAAATTAAAAAATAATAATAATAACCTTGGGGGTGCGGGCATGCAAAGGAATTGCCCCCCTCCCCCCTGCACCCTACGTGGAGTAGGCTGCAAGTGGGCACCTGTCCAATTTGGGCAGGTGCCCTCGTCTCACCAGCAACCATTCGAAATTCGATTTATTTGTAAAAATTAGTATAGAAAATTAACCAAATAAAGAGTTTTATTTGTAAAAAATCTCTTTTATATAGAATTGACATTCCTACCCTCACTTAAATTAATCACGAACAACTGTAATGAAAAATTTAGTCAATCGATCAAGCTTTCCTTATTACATGGTGATGGACCCCCAACCTAGGGTTTACTAAAACAACCGTTGTCATAGAGGATGAATGGTCTTCGATCTTCGAAAGCACTGTTGGTTCATCTTCTCAAACTGATACAAAGGTACATTTCATAGATGGTTCATCAACTTAATTAAAAATCATAATATCTCTGTTGATTTGAACTTCAACAAGCAGAGAGAAATGGCGGAAAATGGAATTGAAGAACACAGACGTTGGAGAGAGAATCACAGCGATCAGCGAAATGACGACTCCTAAACAGAATAATCTTTTAAAATTATGTTCATATTTAAAAAATTTAAATTAAAACACAACAAAATTATTGAACCACATAAAAATATATTAATATTTAAAAGTTTAAAATAAAATTTATCCTTATTTTCTTAACTAGGAAGAGAGCATGGATAAGTCTGTGCCCGTCATTAATAAAATTTTTACTATAAGGTTGCATTTGAGTAAGAGATTTAGAGGAGAGATTTGATTTATTCAAAGAATTTCAAAATTACTTTTTGACAAATCACTTGCTTGAGTATTTATTAAGAAGGATTTGTAAAATTCTTTGAATCTAAAAAATAAGGTAAAAGGAGAATTTCTAAATCTTTTTGTTTTAAGTGTCATTTACAAATCCATCCAATGAAGGATTCTAACTCATTTCTTCTACCTTCCAGATCCGAGCACTGCCGCCACCGCTGTCCCCAACCACCGCTATCCCCAACCACCGATGCCGCCGCCACCACCAACCATCGCCAACCACCAACTTATCTTAGGAGGAAGATGAAAAGAAAATATACAATAACCCCTTAAATTTAATGATTTCTAAATTACATTTACAAATATTTTATTTATCCAAACAAGAAAATTATAAATTACACGATCAAATTTTTCGCCTAAATAGTTATTCAAATAAGAAATTTGTAAATGATGGGATTTCAAAATCCAAAATTTTAAAATCCTATCATTTACAAATTTCTTACACAAACGTAACCTAAAATTTTATGGTTGCACTTTTTAGTAAAAAAAAAAAATTTGTTTGTAAGTAAAGCTAATGGTCCATTTAAAATAATGTTATTGATATTTTTAAGGTAAATTCCATTTAAACCCTCTATAAATAAACGAATGTTTACAATTTTTATTTTTATTTTTCAAATTAAAACTCCTTTAATGAAAAAAGGCCCACAAAAACTTTACTTTAAAAATTATTCTTAATTACACTTTATAGGTTTCCATTCAATATTATTTTTTATGCACAAAAAATGGAATTATATAAAAATAGACATGCTATTTTTTTTAAGTTGCTTAGTTGTACTTTGTAATTATATATTGAAAATATTTTAATAAAAATATTAAAAAGAAAACTTGTGTGTATGTAAAATGTTTATAATAAATAGATTAAATGTCTCTGTTATGAAAAATAATAAAAAAATATGAGTGTTTAGTTTTTAATCTTTTAAGAAAAGTTTGAGCACAAATTAATTGTGAAGAGATTCATGATTTTTCTAATAGTTAGAAGAATATATATATTATATCACATATTTTTATTAAAACAAGTTAAAACGTAAATTTTAATTTTTTATTTTTATTATACATACCTACACAAATGAATAATGATGGTGAAATATTGACAAATAATTAGAAGAGAAATTTGGTGAAATATCATATTTCATAAAATTATCATTTTGCGGGATCCTGTAATAATAATTTTTTAACATATGACATGATGTTTAAAAATTAATTTTTTGAATCTTGAAACCCCTCAACAAGATTCCCTAATTAGAATGACAAATATATTGATAATATTTGTATTGATAATATTCAAAGATAATAAGAATTTTTATGTAAAATTATATCAACTGATTGAAACCGAGCTTTATATAAATGTATAGATATATTTTAAGATTTGTAGTCTAGTAAATATATTTTAATTTTTTTTTTAAAAAAGATCTAGAGTTCATCTTATTTTCTTTAAGTATCCAAAAAAGAAAAGTTATATATATAATATGTATATAGATATAGAATAGATAACATTGGCGCGAGGAAGCAGTACCATTATTGACAATAGAGCAAACATAATGTGAGTACGGGTATTACCCTTATTGAGATATTAAACATAATGTGAGTACGGGTATTACCCTTGTTGGGATATTAAATATACGAAGATAAATAGAGAATCAGACAATACCCACGTGGGCATTACATCATTGAGGCAGCATCCTTGTCCAAGAACCAGGTCAGCACCCCTTCCGGACAAACCAATTGAACCGGCAGCGGCGGAGTCAGCTTGAGCCCTTTCTTTCCCAACGCCACCGACACCGGAATCTCCGCCAGGTCGGAGGAGGTGACCACCATTGCGATCTCCGTCGCAGAGTTGATCACCGGAAAAGTGAACGTGATTCTCTTCGGAGGCGGTTTGGGGGAGTCGGTGATGAAGGTGACCCATTTCTTCTTCTCGTAGCGCTGGTTGCGGATCGGGAAGAGAGATGCCACGTGACCGTCGGGGCCCATTCCCAGAAGCATGAGGTCGAATTTGGGGAAGCCACTGTGTTCGGATAGAGGGAGGAGTTTGGTGTGGACCAAATGGTGGAGACGAGCGTCGTAGTCGACGGCGGTGATTTCCGCCGATGGGTTGTAGTGTATGGGGTAAATGTTGCCGGAAGGAATCGGAACCTGAGGAAGACATTAAAACCAACAAGTTGGTAAAAATAACATTTTAGTTAGAAGGATGAAAAGGTGGAAGGAAAGGGAAGACCAAATGATATATATATATATATTTGGATAATTGGTGATTAATTCTAAATAGCGGATGTAATCACGACTATTTAAAATATAAATTTTGATTTAATTTTTTTTTGTTTGTATATTAGTCTTGAATGTGTTCACGATTATATAATATTAGTTATATGTATATTTGTAATATCAGTTACATGTTACAAATTACATGTAATAATATTACATGTATTTGTGTAATATTGTATAATATTTGTTATATCTAACAAATATTTTACACAATTTAAATACATGTAATTGCAAGCGTGTTGCATATATATTGAATTTTCTGTATTTTTTTAATACGCGAGACTAAAACAGAAGTTACAATTGCTTATCGGACATTTTTAATATTAAAAGTAAAATAAGGACACGTCACATAAAAAAAAAATTGTATTGTCGAATTCGAAAAAAATATTTTTTATTCTTTTTTATTATTTTAAATTTGAGTTTATTTTAACTGATATAAAAGAAGAAAATATAATATATTTTGTTTGGCGTGCAAAAATAATGAAAGGGGGAAATTTTTATTTATTTATATAATTCATTATTTAATTTTTATATATATAAAAAAATATCAAAAAGATACGATAATTTCTTCTATATTTTCACATCTCTCTTTCTTATATTTTTCTTCCGTTTCTGGGAAATTTAGGGGGACAAATTTTGGCGGCTCTAGCTGTCCATGTTTCTCTACCTTCTCTTACCACCATTTTTTCCCTCCATACAAAGCATAGTCTTCTTCGTGTGTTTTTTTTTTCTTCTAATTTTTATTTTTTTTATATCCACTATTTTTTTCACCAAACCAAATGCAGTCTAATAGAGAGTTAGTGCAATAAATTATTTTGGCATTTATGGCATGTTTAGTTGGACGAAAGCGGGGCGGAATGGAATCGCATTCCGCTTTCAATTATTATTCAATTGTTTGGTTCTTCAATGGAATCACTTTTGTGATTCCATTGGATTGAAATATGATGGAATGAGATTTCATTTGATATGAGGTGGAATGAGATTCCAACCCAATTGAATCAACATCCTAAATTATATAATAACTTTGTATTTAAACTCTTGAAAATTGAGAATAAAAATTAAAAATTAATAACAGAAATAAAAATTAGAGAACATAAATAGAAATTAGAGAACAGAAAATTAGAAATAGAAACAGAAAATTGAAAACAAAAAATTGAGAACATAAACTGAAATTTGAGAACAAAAACAGAAATTTAGGCCCTGTTTGGTTAGTGTTCCCAACCCAACCCAACCCAACCCAACCCAAAAATTTTGAGTTTGATTTTTGGGAACGCGTTTGGCAAACACAAAACTCTACCCAACCTAACCCAAATAATAGGAATTGATTCTCAAAATCCTAAAGAAACCAGAAACAAAAAAAAAAAATTGTTTCTTTTTGTGTCCAAAAAACTCAACACGAAGTTCTCAACTTTCGTTTTCATCTGCCGGCCGACCACCACCACCCGCTGTCGTTCGCCGCCGCCGGCCACCGTCCGGCCACCGTCTAACACTGCCACCGCCAAACACAAAAAAAAAATTCAAAAAAAAAAAAAAAAAGTTTTAGGATAAAATCGTTACTAAACACATTTTGTTCTCAGCACAAAACAAAAATTGTCGTTACTAAACGTAATTTTGTTCCCAAAATTCTCAACCCAACCCTTAGATAACAGAAAATTGAGAACGAAAATTGAAAATTGAGAATAAAAAATGAAAATTAAGAACAAAACAAAAAATTGATAACATAAAGTTGAAAACATAAACGAAAAATTGAGAACAAAAACAGAATTTCATATCAACCAAACAAGAAAATGGAATAATAATTTGATAAGGGCATAGTGAGAATTTTACTATATTTTACTATTTCATTCCTTCCCTCATTCCATACCAACTAAATAAGAGAATGGAATAGTGATTCTATTGACAATTCCATTTCATTCATTCTTTCATTTCATTACTTCTTTCATTCAATTCCACCCTCATTCCATTTCGTCCAACCAAACGAGCCGTTACTCTTCAGTCCTATAAAAAAATTATTTACTCTTATAAAAATAAGTTTTTCACTCTTATTTCTTAGACCATTATACCCTCATAGGTGAGTTTGTTTGTTTGTTTGTTTTTTGTTTTTTTTTTTTTTGTTTTTTTTTTTTAATGTGTGGTTAATTTGACTTTACACTTCTGCAGTTAGATCGAATTGTGTTTTGCACATCTGTAATATTTTCATTACCACTTATCCCCCTCATACTTAAGACTTAGGTACAACAGTTAAAAATTTAATGGTTAATTACATTTTACACGCTTGTGGTTTGGTCTAACTGCATTTTGTACCTCTATAGTATTTTCGTCACCACTTACACCTTATGTGTTTCTAACTTAAATGCAATTGTTACTTTTTCTGTTAATTTTAACAGTCAACAGTTAGAAGTCAACAAAAATCAAGTAATTGATATTCAATGACATTTATACCCTTTAAAAAATTTAATAGGATTTATTTTAACACTAATCCAAAAGTTAAAGGCCAAAGTGTATTTTTCTTCTTTTTTTACATCATCCTCTTCCCAATTTCTCTACACCTTTCCCCTCCCCATGTAAATACTCCATTATTGAAGTTGATTTTGTCCATGGCTACTGCAAAGAACTAGATTCATCACCATCCCTCCATCTTCTATCACCGTCGATCCACCTATTGATTCTAAGATTTTGATGGAAAATTAAATGTTGATCTTTTTGGTGGAACTAACGAGTTTATTGAGTGTTTCAGTGTAAAAAAATTCATTGAAAATGATTGAAGATGGTTAAGGATGCAAAAGACTGACAAAAAGACAAGCATTAAGAGATTGAAGATTTTAAAGAATTTAGGAGAAAACAACTCAAGTTAATTTTAACTCTTAATGTATCATGTTTATGATCACACACGACACAAAAATGAAATTATGTTTATGTGTGTTTTTATTAGGATTTTAATTAATTAAACATATTTGCTCCTATGTGAAATTGAAGAAAAAATATTAGTAATTAAAAGTGATTTAAAGTGTCAATTAAGTTAACCGAGAAAAAAAATCGGTTAAAAGGGTAAAAACATTGAAAATTGGAATTAAAATTAATTGAGGAAGAAGTGTTCCAGTAGGATTGGTCAACCGACCAATAAGGATTGGTTAACCGATGATGACGTGGCTGGGAATGGTGCAATCTCTGGATCGATCAGTCGACTAAGGCCAATACTTGAACTCTCTGAATCGATCGGTCGACAGACCTAAGATAATCGATCGATCGACCATAACTGCAAATTGACCTGGGGAACATCCTGAATCGATCGATCGACAGACCATGGAGTAGCGGTCGATGGACTGGAGAGAAGTTTTGGCTTGGGTTACAACCTAAATTGATCGGTCGACCTATAGATTTTGGTCGGTCAACCGATGTGATTGTTTCAGGTTTGGAAGATTTCGTGGATTTTTTCAAAAAGTAGCCATTACTAGCCGTTTTATGGTTAAGATCTGAGAGATATCTTCGGGATTTAATGTTATTTGAAATATGTGATTGATATTTTGATATTCTTATACATATTGTTCATATAATTTGATTATTTCTCAAATTGGTATGTTTAATTCTTTATATCCTAGCTAATTGAGATTGAGAAATATTTGAGGAATTAAATTGAATGTTTTAAAAGTTATAATTGAGTTAATTGAACCAGAATTGAGTCTTATCGATATAAAGGGTCTAAAGCAATTAAGTGTCATGACAACTAGAAACTAGCCGTTGGAGGTTTGTTTTAAATCCATATAAATAGACCTGCATTTTTCACTTATTGGTGATCCCAATCAATCAATTTTCAAGAGCTATTCTGTTCCTAAGATTTCTGAGAGTGATTATTCTAAATTCATACTGAGAGTATTGTTAGATTTTTCTTGAGAATTTGTTGTTGCTATTACCAATCTAGAGTTTCATTACGATTAATTTACATTCATTTCAGTGGTATCTAGGTGAGATCATTCCAAGTCTTTGTTTTTAATTGATATTTGATATTATTATTTGTTACTTGGAATTTTGATCTTTGAAATCGTTTTTTTGAACTTTAAATTGCTTGAAAAATATTTTAAAATGATTTTTTGTGAAAATCAGATTATGTGCTAAATTGTGTGCTACCTGCTTTCATTAAAAATCAGATTTTGAAATTCTCACTTTCTATCACTAGTATCAAAATATTAATTGAGTTCAAATTAATCTGAGGTGGTAGAAGCTCCGAGTGGAAAAAAAACTTATCAAATTTGTAATTGGTGAGTTGTGTGAGGATTAGATATTATTAGGAATATTTAATCAGGAGTAACTTCGGGTTTCATTCTCTCCTAGTAAAGAGATTGAGGTTTGATCTTTACCTAGTGTATAAAAAAATTAGGTTACTCTTTTCCCGTGAAAAGCGGTAGGCGTAATTCTTCATAACTAGAATTAATTTTGAGTGAATTTGTAACGGTTCAATTATTACTGAGTAAAAGCATACTTGGAGTGATTTGGTGAAGTTTAATTCTCTAGACTAAGGTATAAAAAGAATTAGGTTTTTATTTTTCCTGTAATAGAATTAGGTTAATCTTGAGCTTGGGAAAAAGATAGAGGTTCTTCCTTAACTTGTGAAAAGGAAATTGTAAATGTTGATTCTAAGCCTGCAAAAAGAATCATTTGTTAGGGGTTTGATTCCTATTTGATTAAATGAATCATAGTGATTAGTGGGTGCAACTCTTCGTGGGGCTCGGAGGACTTGATTAGGCAAGAGTAACTTGATGAACCTGTATAAATTTTGGTGTGCTCCAATTTTTACTTTATTTATTTTTAGTTGTTTGGGTAAGCACCTAGTTCGATAACACATATCCGCCAATATAAAGATAATAATTAATTTAGGATAAAATTAATTATTTGAATTTTCAAATGTTATTAATTTAATAAGTTTTATTATCATCTAATTCACCCCCCTCTTGCGTCGCTCATTGGGCCAACAACACCCACCACTATCGTCGCACCAACGGCAAACCACCACCACCACATTTACAACCTCTCTCTTTCTCTCTATGCTCACTGCCCCCTCTCTCCCTCTCTCTCTTCTCCCACCGATCCATCATGGTGTGTAGAAAAAAACTAAGCCTTCAAGTCTACAGATCTGAAACTCAGCCCGGTCTATCAATTAGGCCATACCGCCATACCTTTTGATGCCATCACAAATCCATTATTTTTTGGTCAGATTTGAAGGGTACATGGAGAAGTATGTAAACATTGACCGCTATGCATCAGACTCAAAGATTGTCGTTCATGACCCCTTAGAGTTTGCAAAGATAGAGGAAGTCACCGGAAATAGCAACCATGTCAGGGTTTTTGACATTGATGAGACATTGCTCTCTAATTTTCCCTATTAAGATGCACATGGATTCAAATCTGAGATGTTTGATGAAAATTCTTTTAATGAATGGGTTTCCGAGCAAGGATCGAAGCAAGGATCTTCGAACATTGCTCGGATCCAAATATTCGATCAAGGATCTATGGATCTGAAGACTGTGTATTGGTTGTAGGTGTATGAAATTGAAGAAGATAAAGAAAACATAACAAGAAATACGTTAAGGACCTGATATAGGTGGTTTTACCCACAAAGTATTGCGCGTCTTAAAGAAGCGGAAGTGGGTTGGATTGTATAAAGCCCACCAAAATCGAACAAGCTATGCTCAACTGGGCCAGAACTATTAGCCCGATACGAGCAATAATAAGTTAATATGGGCTCTATACATGAGTTCGAGGCCATCTCTTTATAAGTTCACCTCTATCAAACCCAAGGTATGGGAAACACATGAGTTCGAGGTCATCTCGTTAAAAGCTCACCCGAAATTAACCTAACAAAAACGTTGGGATAGTTACGATCATGGCGACAGTTATGATCATAACGAAATATGTGAAAAATTTGGTACTCTTATACTCTATATATATTATGTCATTCAGGCTAAATGGGACACACAAGCTTTCTACTCTATCAGACCTGTTTAACTTATTCTCACATTGGAGGGTATTTGACCGATACTACACTAGTATCCCAAGTGTTGTAGGTATTATTCAAGTTTCAAGGAGCTTACTGCTAACGAAATCGTGCAATATCAGTTGGCACTGTCTTTAGGGCAATTGAGCAAAAAGTCTCAAATTTTTCATCAATACCACTTGAGTTTCCACATATTCGAATATTCATTCCACACATTCTCATCAATACCACTGCAGCATCAACCTGATCGCAAGGCCGTTCAGCATAATCAGAATTTGAACTCACAGGATTATTCTCAACGAGGAGGAAGGGGGGAACGGTGGATATATTGAAGTCGCTATTATTGGTAGACCAAATCCCAAAATCTGACTTAAACCACAATCATCTACAGCGGCATCAGCTTCTTCAGTGGATGACGGAGCAATGTCTTCGATTTAGATCAGAGGAGAGAGAAACTTGTCGTTTCGGTAATCAAAACTAGATCCCGAGTGGCGGCACTCACCAACAATCACGGCCTCGCTCACATGGCAATCATCAAGAGAAAAGTTGCCACCAATCAACTTCCTACGTTAGCGACAACTCTGACACTGCCATCAGCCATGTGAATCAAAACTCAAACTAAGCCCACTATGACGAAGATGCATTGATCTCCTCTGAGGTTTCTAGTACCGTGATGTCTAGATCTGAGGCCACCACTGTCTTCAACTCTAGATTTGTAACCTTCGACTATCTCTGACAACTTCCTTCTATCCAAATCTATCGTTACCATTGCCATACTATGCTCTGATCACCTCTAACAACCTTGATTGTACCGTGTGCCGTCAACCCGTGCAACCTCTAGCACTAGCTTTGGGTGAGAAGACCTTGGATAAAAATATCATGGAGAATGATGCATAAATTGAGGAGAGATGTGAATTGATGATACATTTAAGAGATAGACAACGAGAATAAATAGTGTTGGATGCAATCAAAGGAAATGAAGATGGAGATGGATACAGAAAAGCTCCTATAAAGCAGGTTAAGGTGCTATATGTCCCAGTTAAATCTCATGAGTAAAGGGATGATCAACAGGATATAGAAAGAGGATAAGATATTAACCCTCTCGAAGAAAATCAACAAAGGAATCAAACAATGAAACTAAACGGGGATCAACAAGAAGGTTAAGTTCAATAAAGAACTCAACGCCTAAGGACAAGCTAAGGAATGAGCTCGATACTCAGGATGACAAATTGAATTGAAGGAGTTCCATCAAATCTCAAATCTATTTAGCAATGAAGTACAAAAGAGGTCAGGTCAATCAGGAACCAAAAAACCTCTGGTAAACTATTAGTTTAAATGTTTATACTATTTGAACATAATATATCAGTTCAGGAAAACCACATAGTGATCCCAATAAAAGGAAAGACAAATAGGGCAAGACAACCTGCTAATGGGTTAGCCCACCAATAGGTTAGCCAACAATAATATGAGTTTTAACAAATAGAGGCCAAGTTCAATGAAGAACCCAAACACCTCGAGGCTCTGTTCGGCTAAGAATTCAATAATGGAAGGATAACTTGGTTTACAAACCAATCTTACTACAAAAAAAGGTCAGCTCAGTTCACAAAACTGACCTTTAACAGATTAGATCAACTTGGTTTACAAGCTGACCCCACAACAAAGGAAGGTCAGCTCAGTTCACAAACTGGCCTCTAACACATCAGGTCAGTCTATTCTATAGACTGATCCTACAAAAAATGGTTAAGTTAATTCTCAGACTGGCCCTAAAAATAAAGGTCAAGTTCAGTCTGGAACCCGAGCACCTAAAGGTGAAATTCGACCAAATACTCTCTCTATCATATTCTCTTTATTTGAGGAACCTCCAATCAAGGGGCAATTAGAAAAGACATTGTTTAAACTACCAAAATTAGCTCATCAATTGTCTTCAAAGTTCAAACAAACTAATGAACCAAGGGGGCAAATGATACAGGTAAAATTTATCAGATAAATCTGTACATTAAGGCCCAATGGTAAACGCAAAAATGGGCTTAAATAGGAATAATCCATATTATATAAGGTGTGATAAATAAGTAATTAATGATTTAATTTGAATTATTCATTATTGTCTTTATTTCATTCTGACTTGGGTTTAGTTTATTTGGTTTAATGTCTTCATTTGAGTTATTTCAAATAATAAGTGCTAAAGAAAAGTTCCCAGACATCATGAATGAATTCTTTGAGCAAAGAAAGTGAGCCATCAAGAAATGAGTTCGTGGTCAGCTCAAGAAGCTAACGTCTATCAAATTCTAGGTGTCATCAAGGGACGAGTTCGAGGTCTGCTCGTGAAACTAACCTCCATAAAACTCAACTCAACGCCAGAAATGAGTTTGAGGTCAGTTCAAAGGTCAGCTCATGAAGCTAACCTCCATCAAACTCAGCTTAACGCCATAAATGAGTTCAAGGTCAGCTCAAGAAGCTAACCTCCATTAAACTCTATCTGTCATCAAAGAATGAGTTCTAAGTCAGCTAGTGAAGCTAACCTCCATCAAACTCAGCTCAACGCCATAAATGAGTTCAAGGTTAACTCAAGAAGCTACCCTCTATCAAACTCTAGGTGTCATCAATGAATGAGTTTGAGGTCAGCTCATAAAGCTACTCTCCATCAAACTCAGCTCAACGTCAGAAATGAATTCAAGGTCAACTCAAGAAGCTACCATCCATTAGACTCTAGGTGCCATCAAGAAATGAGTTCGAGGTTAGCTCGTAAATTTAACCTCTATCAAACTCAGCACTACGCCAGAAATGAGTTCGAGGTCAGCTCAAGAAGCTAACTTCCATCAAACTCTAGGTGTTAGAAGGAATGAGTTCAAGGTCAGCTCAAGAAGCTAACCTCCATTAAACTCTAGGTGTCATCAGAAATGAGTTCGAGGTCAGTTGAAGAAGCTAACTTCCATTAAACTCTAGGTGTCATCAAGAAATGCGTTTGAGGTTAGCTCATGAAGCTAGCCTCCATTAAACTCTAGGTGTCATCAAGAAATGAGTTCAAGGTCAGCTCGTGAAGCTAACCACCATAAAACTCGGCACTGTGCTAGAAATGAGTTCGAGGTCAGTTCAAGAGGCTAACCTCCATTAACTCTAAGTGTCATCAAGGAATGAGTTCGAGGTCTGCGCGTGAAGCTAACCTCTATCAAACTCAGCTCAACGCCAGAAATGAGTTCGAGATCAGCTCAAGAAGCTACCCTCTATCAAACTCTAAATATCATGAAGAAATGGTCTCGAGAGTTGAGGAGACATAACAACTAGATGCGATAACAAACAACGCTAATAAAGATGTTTTGAGGGAGTTCAGTTGTGGCCAAACTATTGAGAAATGCAAAGTAAAAGGCTGACGAATAAGCAATTTCAAAAGGTCAAATATATTCAACGACAAAGTACAACGAGGTCAGAATCTTTACACCTAAAAGAGAAACCTAAGATAAAATTACTAAACTTAGCAACAAAATATAAAAATGCACGATATATTATTAAAAGTGCTAAGTTACAATATGGTGAGAAACATAGTTGAAGCCAACTCTTACTGAATTCATTTCAACTTGGGGGCTAATGGTACAGGTGGTTTTATCCACGAAGTATTGTACGTCTTGAACAGGCGAATGTGGACTGGATCGTATAAAAACTCACCAACATCTAGCAGGCTATGCTCAAGTAGTCCTGAACCATGAGACCAATATGAGCAATTATAAGTCAATATGGACTCAGTACATGAGTTCGAGGGACAGTTATGATCATGCCAACAGCCATGATCATGGCAACAATTGCGATCATAAAAAGATCTTCCACATGAATGTTGAGACAGTTACGATCATGGTGAAATATGTGGGAAATCAGGTATTTTTATCCTCTATATATATTATGTCATTCAGACCAAAGGGACAAAATATTTTTACTCTATCAAACCTGTTTAACTTATTCGCAAACCGGAGGGTATTCGGCCGATACCACGTCGTTATCTTAAGTATTGATCCCAAGTGTTGTAGGTATTATTTAGGTTTGGATGAGCTTACTGCTGATGAAATCGTGCAGCATCAAGACCCTTAAAGAAAGAGAGTATACTAGAGAAAGAGAAAGGGCAGGGAGGAGAGAAATTGAGAAAGAGAGTATGGAGGAAGTGGCAGCGGTGTGGTTGCTCAGTTCACCATACAGATGACGATAGTGGTTGCTCAATTTGCATCACCATAGCAGGTAAGGTGGTGGGGATCAGGTGAGAAAATCACGAACAAGTCGAATAGGAGAGGGGCGCACATTGAACAATGGAGGTTTTTTCTTTTGGGAAGAGTTGATGGTCAAATACATTTTTGACCCTTCAAATTTTGAAGCTTTTTCAACTTGATCCTATTTAAGTAGTCACAATAGAATGATAAAATTACCTTTAATTTTTAAGTGAAATGATGAAAATACCCTCCATTCTGATAAATTTTTAACAGTTTTACATAAGTCTTAAGTATAGGGATTGTAAGTGGTGATGAAAACACTACAAGGATGCAAACACTACAATAAAAATTGCTTATAAGAGCACTTCTGTTGGGACACTATAGGTATTGTGCCCTATAAAGGTACTTTTTAGGGTACAAAATTAGTAGTGTTGCATAAAAGTAAGTCTGTCGAGACACTATATGTATTATGCCCCTATAATCAAATGTTTAAAGGACACAAAGTAGTGCCCTAATAAAATTTAATTAGTAATTAAATAAATTAATATCTATATATAATGTAAAAGGGCATAGAATAGTGTCCTAAAAACAGACACTATATTAAGGCAAAATTTTGTGTCCTATTATAATTTAATTATTTAATTATAGGTCACTTAATGGTGCCCTAATATATATATTAAAATAAATTAAAATAAATAAATTAGAGGACATTTAATGGTGCCCTAACATGTATAATAAAATTAATAAAATCAATTGAAAAAAAAAAGAATTTGAGAAAGAAGTTCAGAAACAACCAAAACGACGTCATTTTGTATGGGCGCCAAACACCAATAGGATCTCCTCGCTCATTTTTTCGGTGAAATTAGGGCTTATACTCACCGCTTCAAATTCAAATTCAGATTCAGAGGCGATGCCATCACCGTAGACATACATGTCGCCGACGCCATCGGCAATAACGTTCGAGTTCCACACCTCTCTGAAGAATCATTCGTCTTCGACCGCTTGCGATTGCAAACCCTAGGTGCGTTCTTTTCTAAATCTTCTCTTCCTCTTCCTATTCTCTATTTTTCTGTTAAATTTATGTTCATATTATTGTTTCTAATTGAACAATTAATCAGCATAAAGGGCCGATTGGGAAGGATTAAGTTCAATTAGGATTCGAATATCTTCTTCCATTCGTTCCACCGCCTTCTTGAACCACCGAATCAGCCGCCATGCTAAGACCTATGATCACAGAAATCGAGGCTGAGAAGAAGTTTGAGGTACGTCTTTGGATTTCTTTGAATGCTCAATTAACTAGTAACTTATGATTTTCGATTGAACGATGAGCCGGTTGTGGAGGTCATGACCAAGGAAGACGACGACAACGCTGAAGATTCCGACGACGACAACGATAACGAAGACACCACCCAAGGTTAGCTCACTTCTTTTCTGTTACTGTATTTTCATGCTCTATTGATTGTTCGTTTGGGTTTTGTTCTGCTCTTATTTGTTCTTGGTGTGTTTGCTTATTCATTAATTGGGTTTCGTTCTTGCTTGAACATTATGAGGTGTACAGAGATGAGAGGGTAATGATTTTGGGTTCTTGTTTCTCTTTATGATTTATTTGAAGCATTAGAGCTCTATTAAAGGGTTAGGGACTTCATTAGGAGAAAGAAATAAATGTCTTTGGGTAAAAGCTATAGGAATTTATAAAAACTGAGAATTTTTGTACTATATTTCTATTCCGTTCTGTACCCTGTTTCTAATATGTTCCCCACTTTCTGTATTGTTTTTGTTGTGTTCCCAGTTTATGTCGGTAGATCATTTGTGCATATTTGGTAAGGAATGTTGCTTTTGCCATTTAATGTGAGACTTTAATGTCCAAGAGAGTATATATGTCACACTTATTGATTATGTTTGTAGATTATGTTTGAAATCATTTGGCAACTGTAGTTTATTGATATCTTGAATTTTTATTAGTGTTCCTACCAGCAGTCGCAACACCTAGTCCAGCCGACAGCTCTTCTCTGTTCGTCGTTTAGCCGGAAGCTCCTTGCCATTCGTTGTTCAACCGGAAGCTCCTCTCCTCTTTCTCTGGTAAGTGGTTTCTACTCATTGTCAGTATATTTTTTTTCCCATTTTATTTTATAATTTAACTTATTTAATTTCATTTTACTTTATATATTATTTGTTTAAAAATCTAATTAATTGTTGTTGCTTGTTCTTGATATAATTTGTTTAATATAATTGTTGTTTAATTTATGTAATAATGTCTTCATGTAAAATGTTCAATTTTTTATTTATATGATTGTTGTTAGAATTTGGACTCTTGAATTGTAGAATATAGACTCTTAATTTAGAAATTAGGGTGTAGGGTTTGAACTGATGTTAAGTATTTTTTTTTATTAGAAAATGCTCCTCTTTGTTTATGAATAATGAATTTAGTTTGAGTCTTTAGACTTCATAGAATGTTGGTGATTGTTATTAGAAAATGCTCCTCTTTGTTTATGTTTTGTTCTACTTCCATGTTCTCTTTGATTAATCCATCATGGTTGATTATGTATTTCAGGTTTGCCAACGATTATGTATTCTACTTCCATGTTCTTTTTGCTTTGTTTTTTTTTTTTTTTTTTTTTTTTTTCATATCTGGCCTACACATCAGTAGAGTCCCTATTATAATCATTTAAGTTGGTAAGAGTTTTATCTTATTTTTCATTGTCGTAAAAGACTGCATGCTATGAATTTAGCCTTCAATTCATTTTATAAGTCAAATGCTACGTCGCAAGTTCCACTCATTGATTGAAATTCTTCTTGATATTGAATATAGCCTTCAAATCAATTCATGGCAATGTTTGGCTGCATGCAAGTGTATATTGTTTTTCATTTTGTTTAGAAGTCCTTTTAGTAGGTCAGAGTGCACTAGGTTATGGATGTATACGAAGAACTATAGATTCATGGTTGCATATGTGTGACCATTTTTGGAATGCATCCACGCCTTGTGCAATTTTCAGTTTTTCATTTGTAGTTGTCGACTTTGCTACTCGTTTGTTGCCATCATGTTCTCATTTTTGTTATTTGAATTCTTAGGATTTGGCATTTGACTTATCCCTATCTGCATTGCTGGGAGAAAACATCTACAATTTTGGGGACTGCTTGTGCATCCGATTGTAAGTTAGTCGGACCAATTTTCTTATTATTTTCAGTGTTTTTTTTTTTTTTGGACTTATTTAGTCATGGTGTTTAGTTCAATTTATGGTGCTTGCTACATGAAGAATTATTGATGGGGTTTGGTACCAATTTTATTAAAAAGATGCGACATAATGAAGTTGGAGTTTATATCCTTCCATCCATGCTTTGAGAATTGAGACATTGCAGCTAGAGCTAGCATGTGGAAAAGTGAAAGCCTGGTCCAATCGACCTGCTATATATGAAAAGGCCTTAGTGAAATTGGATTTACAAATCAATACTCTAGTGTCTATATAATCAATCTGTGAAGCAATATGGGGCTAGATCATTATTTGGGATACTTTCATATAGGTTGAAATCCTTAGATGCAACAATATGCTGATGGTATTATTCTTGTGTAGTGTTTTATATGCCCCATGTCTTGAAGTTTTGCAGAGAATGTGATTCCATCTTACTGCATAGTGGAGGTTGCATTTTCAGCCCTATTTGATGTATTTTTCACTATGTGATCTTGCACTTTTTTGTTTTGTTTTGCAGAAAATTATGGGACGGACTTACTTATATTGGATCAGTCGAGAAAGGAGGCGAAGTATTACATAAAAAATACATTTAACACATATTTAGTATGTATATTACTTTTGTAGTTAAATTTTGTTTTTTATTTACGAATGGTGGCTTAGATGTTGAAAGGAAATAGTAACTCATGACGGGTATAATTTTATGTATCTTTGGGGTTTTTAATTCCTCATTTTTAATGAAAAAATTTGAATTCTTTATGTATTTTGTATTGTGAGGAATTTTTAATTTTTATTATTTGGATTTAAAGTATTTTGATATTTTAAAATAATTTTAAACTAAAAAAATAATAATTTAGATACTTTTTGGGACGCCAAATAGTGCCCTTATATACTGGTTTTCTTTGATAATTTTGTGACACATTCTTGTGTCCTAATAGGAGTTTTTCACAACACTTTGTAATACTCTAATATATATAATTTAAAAAATATAAAATCTTATATAGGTAATATATGATGTCCTAATAGCTATCTTATAGGATACTTATTATTGCCTTAACAAGTTCAAACAAAAAGGGCACTATATAGTGCCCTTATAGCCTATTAGGGCGGCTTTTTATGGGACACCAGTCCAAGTGTCCCAAAAAATTCAAGTGTCACAATAGGTGCTCTGTCGCAACACTTTTTAGTGCCCTGATAGACCATTTTTGTTGTAGTAAAAGTGTAATTAGGCCTAACTACATGGTCGTAAAGTGTAATTAACCTTTTTTATTTTTAATAAGATGAAGAATCATATTTTCTGAATTTTAAAAGTTAACAAGAGAAAAGAAACCAATTTTGTCAAATCTACCTATTTTTCAAGGAAATGGTCAATTCTTAAATTTTATAAGAATTATATTTTATTCAACTGGTAAGGCCCGCTGTAAAACAGCTAAGAGACCTTTATAAGATCAAGAGTTCGAGTTTGCATAAAAATACATATTGAGAAGAGCAGTCATGCACACTAAACGGAATTAGTCTCACATCCTGTATGGGTGTGAGGACCGTCATTGGGTATATTTTGTGAATTGTTTTTTTTTTTTTTTTTTTTTCCTATTTATGCACACCAAACAGAATGTAACCGTTAGGTCCAGTGGCATGGCTTATGATTACCAACCATACTTGTTAATTTCAGGTAATAAACAGCAACAAGTTCATGCATACCTTGGAGAACAAGCCATCTTTTGCAAGTTTGTAATTACTATCCTTATCTTCCAGTGGGACCACCCTCTCATCCACCCAAAACACATACCATTTCTCCCATTCTATTAATTGCGCATACGGTGGCTTCACTAATTTCCTGAAAATTTACCCAAAAATAAATAAACAATAATTAATATACACAAATTAAAACAAAAAATATGTATATATAATAATTAATTTTCAGACGCAGTCTTTATTTTTCCTCCTATTTTTCTTTTCCATCAAACAGACCACAAAGAAAACACCTCATCGATTCGATCATATTGCCTCCGGAGAGAACGACAGTGAAATAGCCTTTCTCTGCGATGAACTTCGCTGACAGAGCAGCCGTGTAAGTGGCCAGAGCCACCGCCACCTCTTCCTCCGTCTCTAACTTGTTTACGATGGTCTTGCATTTGCAGTTCCCGTCCGTCATTGATGACTTGGCCTCCGACTGAAGAGTGAGAAGAGCTGTAGCGTGAGACTAACGAGGAGTAGGAATCTCTGGGCGAAACTCGTCGATATTTATACAGCAAAAGTGAAGGTAGGCATATAGCATGGCCCACCATAGGAAATGTAAATTTAAATAATTTTGCCCTTGCAATTTGTGAAATTTGTATTTGGTATTAATTTAAGAGTTGTTTACGTCATAAATGTATTTTTAAATTTTGAAGGCATGTCAGAACAGCATATGGCCATCGCAACCCATGGATTATAGGAACGATACAAAGATACAACCTTATAGAATAGATCCTGTCAAGAACACCCATGATAACCCGGATCCTATCACTGAGATGGATGAATCTGGAGAATCGGAAGAAGATGAGAAAGGGGAGATGATGAGAACCAACAAACAACATCAAATGACACATTACATGTCCCGGTTGGGCCCATTACTAGGGCAAGATCCAAGAAGATCAAAGAAGCGCTTAATGGGCTAATTCAAGAGCTTTTGGCTGAATCGAAAACAATAAAGCCCAAATTAGACCCAAATGATGATCAAGGCCTAATCCATCTCATCAAAGCAAGTTAATAGCTTTCGGTTTTACCTTTGTTGGAAATGGGAACATCATCTCTCCTTTTTGGGGGTTCGGTTTTGGACTTTGAAATAGCCCCTTCGTCCTTCCTCCCATTCGGCCTCCATGAATTAGAGGAGCTTGAATTTTGAAATGACCGAGTTCCTTTCATTTTAAGTTGTCGTTCCACTTTTATGGTCATGTGAACCATGTCCTCCAACTCCACCACGTTGGCAATGTCCCGATTTAACCCATTCAATAACCTTACCATGGTAGCTTCTCTATCATCCTCGACATTAGCCCGGATCATAGCGACCTCCATCTCATTGTAGTAATCATCCACGCTCCGATAGCCTTGCGTAAGGCTTTGTGATTTCTGATACAAGTCCCTATAGTAGTGACTAAGGACAAACCGCCTCCTCATGATGGCCTTCATTTTCGCCTACGTCACGATAGGCCTCTCATGGTTCTTTCTCCTGTTTATCACAAGTTGATCCCACCATATTATAGCATAGTCAATAAACTCAATCACAGCGGGTTTTACCTTTTTTCTCCTTGGAGTAGTTATGGCACTCAAAGATCAACTCCACCTTCTTCTCCCACTCCAAGTATGCTTCAAGATCGTTTTTCCCTTGGAATGAAGGTATCTTCACCTTGATACTTCCCAAGTTATTATCAATCCGCTCCCCATGTCTATCTCCTCTATTCCCATGTCCACTCCCAAATCTGCCCAAGCTTGCATTAGAGGCCCGATCATCTTCATCTAGGTCATCTCCATAATCATCTTCATACTCAAATCGAGGCTGATTCCTTTCTCTTCGTTGCACATTAGGAGCTCTCGATGGCTGTCCCTTTTGTGCGCTAGACTCAACTTTGTCAAGCCACTCATGCACTTCATCAAACCGCAAGTTCAACTGTTGAAACTTTTACTCCAAGGCCTTATAGAAAACTTTTGCGGCCATTATGTCCATCCTTTCATGTGCTTCATCAGACGAGCCTTTGTTTATTTCTCGAGACATGTTTAGTAACCTGCAAAACAAGGTTAGTAAACCTCACAAACACTCCCTCACGTGTTTGCACTCAAACTATGTCACTCCACTCATGTATTACTCAAATTTGGCTTTTACCCTCTTATAAGCTCACACTCTCTTGCCTTTTTTCACTCTTTAGTTCCCTCTTTTAGTTCTTTATTGAACTTAACCAATCTCAATCAGAAATTTCCTTGTAGCAATCCAAACTCAACAATTTGATTCACTAAGAATGAGATTTTAGGAACGAAACAAAGGGAACAAAAAGAGCACAAACAAAAGTTTATAGAGTAGAACAAGAAGAAATTATTCTCAATTTTTGTTTGGGGGGGGGCTGCTGAATTTTCTCAATTTTTTTTTTTCTGTTTCTGCTTCTGTTTTTTTTTTTTTTTTTAACCAGCAACTTTAAATTAAAATTTGAAGAAGCACAATATTTAAACGAAAAATATGATCAGAACAAAGATGCACCGCAATTTTTTTTTTTAAAGATTGGACCAGATTTGAATTAGAACGAAAAGAAAAAAAAAAAACACAATAGATCTGATGATATAATTTAGTCAAGGAAAAAAAAATTATGAAGGAATAGATATAAAAGAACGAAAAAGAAAAATGATAGATGAAACCTGATTTAGACCTTGTTTTGATTACCAAATTATGCGAATCTCACCAAGAATTAGTGAGACCCAAAACCAACTTAGGGTTTATTCACAAAAATCGAAACTAAATCAGATTTTGAACGAGCTAAAAAATACAAAAATTGAAAAATAGATTACCTTGACCTAACGTTTATGAATGAAACACGAACCAATGGTATAATGATCTTGACCCAATGATTATAATGAATCACGAATCAAAGATATAAGTTTGAACGCCACAAGAAACTCTTGATAAGTTCAGGAAAAATTCTCTGAAAAATTAAAAAGAAAACTCTCACAATTTTTATTAATCAAAGTAATGTGTTCTTCCTCATGTGATACAACTTTCTTAAATAGGTAATGAATAGTGCAGTGAATAGTGTCGGTGAACAATGCTCGTGAATAGTGCGACTACAATACAAAAAAAAAAAAAAAAAAAAACTCTAGAGAAATAAGGAAACCTTACTCCTAATCTAAAAAAGAAAAGGCTAATTTGTCAATCATGCCTTACAAATTATCAAATAAATAACCTAAATTAAAATTAAAATAGAAATAAATAAAATAAATATGCTGAGAATTTTGTAGTCCTCAAGCTTTGGTCTATTTGAGTTCATGTCTAAACCCATTCACTTGCTTTGATGAGATGGATTAGGCTTTGATCGTCATTTGGGCCTAATTTAGGCTTTATTGTTTTTTATTCAGCCGAAAGCCCTTGAATTAGCCCATTAAGCGCTTCTTTGATCTTCTTAAATCTTGACCTAATAATGGGCCCAACCGGGATATGCAATGTGTCCTTTGATGTTGATTGTTGGTTCTCATCAGGAGAATGAAGAGGAGGAGAAGGAAGAAAGTGTTGATTTGATGATGTCAGTATTGCCGATGATGATGGCCCCAACCATGCATGCATATCCAAACTATGCTTTCAGTGCACGTCCAATATGAGCAAATGATGCAAGACCAATCAACCTCTTTGCAACCCCACATGAAATCTTTCAAGGATGCGTTGAAGGGATGAAATGAACTCCCCAAAAAAATCCTAGAAAAGGTCTACTCTGCAGTGGAGGATGAGGACCCAGGAAAAGAAGAAAACCCTTCACTTGAAAATGAGGCTATGCAAGGAGATGGCATCCCTGAAGTCATCATCCCAGATACAATTATATCTCACATCAGAGGTGGAAAGATACTCTTATTATTAGGCTGATGGGGAAATCGATTGGGTACAAGATCCTTTGTGATAGAGCTAGGGCAATATGGAAGTTGCAAGGTGATTTCGAACTCATTGATCTTAACTACGGATTCTATTTAACAAAGTCTGATCGTATCACAGATGCTCACAAAGTTCTTACTGAAGGACCCTGGGTGATTTTGGACTACTATCTTACAGTTAGAAAATGGGAACTGCATTTCAGACCGGAATTTGCGACGGTTATCGTTCGCATAAATAACAAACACCAATATTTATTATTTGGCCAAACAATAGCCTTCGCTTAGGCTGGCTATTGTTTGCGTAAATAATAAACATCAATATCTTAATATTCCAAAATAAAATAAACTACACAATAAAGCTTATTTCGATAACATATCTTTCGTTTTAATTTATTTCAAAATATAAGACTTTGTTAGTCAATCGTCCTAATGATCAGTTGATCGAATGTCATGCAATGGGTTAAAATTTCTGACGTTGAGACATCCTAGTTGGTTGACCGGTCTTAAAATTCGGTTGACCGATTCAGACAATGGCCAAATCAATCTCTGTTCCTTAGCAGTCGGTCGACCAGATTTGATTGGTCGGTCGATGGATTTGGATAGTAGCCAAAACAGTGACCTCCCCTTAATGGGTCGGTTGACCGACCCCAGTCAGTCGGTCTACCGATTTGACCAGTAGCCAAATCGGTGAGTTTCTTTTTCACGCGTCGGCCGACTGACTTGTTTGGTCAGTCAACCGACCTTTATTATTTCTTTATTTTCTGCCGCAGAAAACACCCAAAAAAAAAATCCAAAAAAATGGTTTTTCCTTCCTTAAATCAATAGCAAATTCGTAGTAGTCTTTTTTTTATTTTTTATTTTAATAATAATCAATCAAACCACATATAACCTTAATGTTTTCTCTCACGATAACTTTAATAGAGAAAACGCAAATCCTAAAATTCTACCATTAACATTAAGGCTTCAAACCCTAAAAAATTCTACCATGAACTTGAAAACTCTAAGAAATCTAATGATTCAACATGAAGTAGGCTCTGATACCACTTGTTTGGAATTAATCCCTATAAATCTCAATCGATTCCATAAACCTAAATCAACATGTCAAATCACCAACGGTTCTACAAACACCTAAACATGCCTACCTGGATTTATAATGAACGATCGTCTACTGATACGGAAATACTGCAACAATCAATCACGAACGGATGAACACGAACCGGGGGGGTTGTGATCTTCCTCAACCAAATCGCCTTAGTTCTTCAATGGTACCGTCGTCTCTCTTCCAGATGGAGAGAACAAAAACTATGTTATGATTTGATATATTGGGGACCATAACCAAAATAGCCTTCTTATATTGCTTAATTAGGGTTTCTCATAATCCGCTAATTATAACAAAATCGGTATCTACTCAATTAGCCCATATTTATTTTGAGCAGTCTACGGGCTTACCAAAATTAGATCATTTAATTTTAGTCCACTAAATTAAATAACTAATGTAATTGAATAATAAATATGTTGACTAATTTAGAATATGAAATGTGATTTTCTAACATCCAGATCCAAATCGCCGGCGTCTAAGTTCGTCGTGCTCCGTCTCTCTCTCTGATTTGATTTTTTTAGATGTGAAATTTTTAGAACTGGAAAATTCTAGATCTAAAAAATCCAAAGTACGACACCATGCTCTCCGTTAGCCGTCGTGCTCCATGCTCGCCATTCGCCGCTCTCACTGTCTTTCTTAGATTTAGAAAATTTCAAATCTAGAATTTTTATCTCTGTGAATGTTCATGTTAATTTTTATTGATTTTCTGAATTTTTTATGACTATTCATACCGAACTGTGGTTTGGTGAATGTTCACATTGATTTGTTTTCGCTGATCATTGGATTTTTTCAATGTTTTTTTATTTATTCTAAAATATTTAGTGAACATTCACACAGAAGTACACATTCATAACAGGATTTTTTCAATGTTTTTGTTCTAAAATAATGAGTAAACATTCACACTAGAGTATACATTCATAATAGTTTTTTTTATTAAATAAGTGAAATATTGTTATGAAATATTGAGTGGAATATTTGTTGTGAAATATTAAGCGAACATTAAGTGAATATATTATTATAAAATATGGAGCGAACATTCACCCAAAAGTGAACATTGAGTGAAATGTTGTTGTATTTCACAGAATGACATTTTATGTAAATTAGAGGAAAATGATGGTAAAAGAACACAGACTATTTTCTAAAAATATTTGGGGACTGAAAACTTAATTAATGTAGTTGGAGATTTTTTATAATTTGCCTATCTTTAGGGGTGCCTAAATAATAAATTTTTTCAAATTTTTTTTTATCTCAAATAGATTAATAATTAAACTGCAATATTTTCACAATTTTTAAAAAACGAAATGAAACCAGACCTAAAAATTAAATAAGATAGGATTAAAATAAAATAAAAATGTTTTTAAATTAGATTTTTTTAAATAATAAAAAATCCTTTTTATTTTATACGAGTTAAATGCTGATCTGTCACTAGAAGAGTGGTAGAGGGAATATCTGTGCAGGTTTATGCTCATTTATTGTTTAATCACGTAGTTTGAAAATAAATACTTTATTCTCTTCACATTTTGTAAACTATCAAAATTTTCTGTTGGTAGATCAATGATCTTCAATATCCGAAAGTTTGTAATTCACCTCTATCTAGATTATCTTTTTTGTAAAAAGTTTAGAGTTCAATCTCTCTCTAAAAAAATTATAAAAATAAAAAAATAATAATAGTGATACCCAAGAGCCATGCTACTATCTCTTAGCTTGTCTTTATTCAAGTTCCAAATCATGATCGTGGGAAATTAGGATTTCGAATATATATATATGCTGCAGCATTATTTTTCAAATCAGCCAAAGTCTATACTTTTCACTCTGCAGAATATATTATTAAAGGTAAAAAGAATAAGAATACTATTCGGATAGATCCAATTAAAAGATGAAAACGTTAAATTATTCTATTTATTTTAGTTGAGAGTTAATCATCTCTTTGACATTTTTCACATTACATAGGAACGGACAATAGCTATTGTCGGACTGCTGCCACGTTGAAATGCCACCCGGCCACCGCCGCATTAATGATGTAGAGAAAAATGTAACAGGGGGTATTTTAGACATCAAAAATATAATTGTGACTAAATTTTTATTCATTTGTAAAAGTAGCAGAATATTACACATGAAATTTTAGGTATTAAATAATTATAATGGCATAGCACTTCTTCATCACCGGCATGAAAAAATAAAAAAAAATAAAAAAATAAAAAAAATATATATGTCATTGATCTCTCCAATCATTTTGTACTATATCAGATACCTCTCCTGTCATTTTACAAATATTAGAGATCTCACATGTTTTTTTGCTCAAACACCACTTATCTCTTTTTGGACAAAATTACCCTTAGATTATTTAAAAAAAAAAATCATTAGCACCCCTATATTTTTAAAATTATATTTTTTACCCTTAATTTTTAACATAATTATATTTACATCTCACCTCCCAACTCCCACCGCCACCTCCTATTGCTGCCACCACCCACCACCCTCCGCCACCTCCTATTGCTGCCATCTCCTTTGATTTTTTTGTTTTTTTCAATGGACTACATAATAAAAAACAAACCCATATCAATTAATTGAGATGTTTAGCTCTATTGCTAAAAAAAATTAATTGGTTTCGGTTTGAACTAAACAAAAAATTTGAAAATAGAAGTAAATTAATTCCTATTTTAAACCAAATCGAACTAAATCGCCATAACGTTTTTATGTCTAAAACTGTGTAATCGAAACAGTGTTGTGTAATTGGGGGTGGGGGTGGGGGAGGGGGGGAATTTAAAAGCCCACATGCGGCGAATCGAAGCCATGGGCGTTTGATGTACCTTTCGATCGTGATAAACCCAATCCATACCCAGACAAGGAAAAAGCCCAAAGCAAAGGGCAACCAAAACTTATAAATAGGGGTGTAAACGGTTCGATTTGGTTCGATTTTGGCACCAATACTAAATCAAACCGAACATTAATCCATCAAACAATTTGGTTAGGTGTAAAATTTAAAAAAAAAAAAAAAAAAATCAAACCAAACCGAACTAAAATCATTCAATTCGGTTTCGGTTTATGGGATGTGCTATTTTGGGCTAATGGTTTTTTGCCTGTTTATTTTTTTCTTAAATGTTGTTTTCCAATTTTGTTTATTCAAATGCCCCTTTTTTTTTTTAAATGGACTACATAATAAAAAGCAAACTCATATCAATTAATTGAGATGTTTAGGTCTATTGCTAAAAAAAAAAAAAAAAATTGGTTCTGACTTGAACTGAACAAAAAAAAAATGAAAATAGAAGTAAATTGTTTCTTATTTTAAACCCAATTGAACTAAATCGTTTGAACTTTTTTATGTCTAAAACAATGCAATTCGATTCAGTTTGGCTCGGGCGTTCGTTTTTTTTTTTTTTAAAAATGTACTTACAACCCTAATCGCAAAACTAACATATTGGTCCGATAGAAGAGATCACATCTCTGTCGAAATAGGAAGGTTTGGCTACCCTGATTAAAGGAAAAGATCCTAAAATTAGCGGTCTAGGGTTTAGGGTATGAGGGATGGGCTATAAGTATCGTACTGATCACTGTCCTTGAACGAGGGGGGACCTTTTCAATAAGAATAGGATCTCTCATTATGGAATTATTTGTTATAACTTTATTAGTTTTCTTTAAAATACATTAATTAAAAATTTCAAAACCTTCATTTTATTTATTAAAATTTTAATTTTTATTTAAGAATTATTATTATTATTATTAATTTTTAGTTTTTATTTTTGTGTTTATTATCAAGGATCGACCAACAGTATGGTCTGGTCCACTTTCACGTAGATAATTGTTGGAGATCCAAAGGTTGTCTTCGATGGACCTGAATTCTTTAGATCTTCGGATCCTTAAACCTACATGTTAGCGGGCTGAGGTGGCATTGTCCGGCTTGATCTTCAGGTCGGTACCTGCACAAAAGGATTTGCCGGGATTGGCCCGACGTGAGAGTAAGAGCTCAGGGCGAAGAAATTAAGGGCGGTTGAATAAATTAAAGTTGTTACCTCTTTTTTCAACCTACTGAAAGGCTTGTCCACACCTTTCTTTTATAGGCGAGAATGTAATTAGCATCCCGAAAATTAGTGCCTTAACTTCGGTTACTCGCCCTAATTGCGTGGAGGACGTGCAGAGGGATTGGAGTTATGGGCTTGGGCCCTTAATAGTTAATGGAAAAGCCCATGGGCCAAGCCATTAAGATTAGTGGGCTGACTCGGGCATCGGAACGGACACCGAGGTGGTCACGCCGACCTGAATCTCGTCGATAATATATGTCGTAGTTGTTGGAGATTTTTGCTTGGTGATCTTCCAAGTCCCTCAAGACGACCGACCTGATGGGATGCCGAGCTGATAGGCAACAAGGCTGATCAAGCCGTTTGATGACGTGTCTCTCCTGGGTCTATGTGGCAGGCCGAGGTGGCACCTACGTGGAGACCGATTGATTTTCACCCACATCATCAATTATTGTGTTTATTATTATTCTTGTAACTCTGATAATTTTTTACACTATATAAAGGGGTTGTTTACTCTTTGAGAGATATAGAAAAGCATCTTAAGAGTTCTCTTACCTACTAGTATATCTCTATATTATATTCAAGGAAAATTAGATAAAGACGGTTCATTAGCCTTCCGGTGGACGTGAACCTCGAGAAAACGTGCTGTGAGCAACGGTTGTATCTTGAAGTAGCCATTACCGTCAGAACCTTCACTTAGAGAGGTAATCGTTACTTTAGGTTAATGATCATTCGTACCTTCTTGAACTCACAGGCCAATTACTTTATCTTACTTATGTTATTATTTATATTTTTGGTGAAGTTTATTATTTATATTCTAGTAATAGTTTTAATATTTATTTAAATTATTTTCAAAATCATATAATACTTAGGCATAACAATCTAAAGTAACAACTATTTGTTATATTTTTGAAATTTGACCGTTTTGATATAAAACGGTTTCAAAATCTGTTAATAATAAAAAATTAAAAATTAAAAAAAATAAAAATAAAAAGTGTTGTTTAGATGTTTATCTATTTATTTATATTGCAATATTTTTTTTTCCGTTATTTCTTTAATCTTAAATGACGAAATTGATAAGATTTATAATTATATAAATTAAGAATAAAATAATTTATTATTTATTTTATGTGCAAATTGAGTTACTATCTATATCAATATTGCAAAACAAATTATGTGTTTTTACTATTTTTTTTTTTTAATGTGCATTTTGTTTAATAATTTGTAATTTGTTTAAATTGTTTATTTATCATCATTGTTCATAGTTCTTACTATCTTTGTGTTTAATCATCACAGAATAATAATTCAATTTCTCTATAGCCTTTTGTAGCTATATCATTGGCATGGCTCATTCTAATGAAACCGATAGTGTTAAACCAGAAAAATTTAGTGGTCAATACTTTCGTAGATGGCAAAATCAACTTCGCTATTGGCTTACCGTACTAGATTTAATATCAGTCATAGATGATTCACATTCTGCTCAAGAAGTATCTTCTTCTTCTTGGCTTATTACACCTAGAAAAATCAATTACCACTGTCTTCATAGAATCGTTAGTGTTTTGTCTGATAATCTTTATGATGTTTATCAAAATTCAACATCTTTTGCTAAAGAACTTTGAAAAATTTTAAAAGCTGAGTATGGTATTAATGATGCTAAAATTAAGAGATTTGATATCTCTACATTCAATAATTATAAAATGTTGGACAACGAATTAATAGGTGACCAAATTTATATTTTTAAAGAATATTTAAGAGGGGTGGAAAAGAATGGTATTGTTCTTAGTGAAGACTTTAAGGTTTCATGCCTTATAGATAAATTACCACCTTCTTGGTCCGACTTTGCCAAAACTCTTAGGCATAAGCAAGGTGAATTCACTTTATCTCTAACCATCAACTATCAAGGTTGAGGAAAAACATCATTTCTCAATTTCTAAACATCAACGTGAGAGACCTCTTCATATCAACTTGGTAGAAAATGACAAGAATAACAAAACTCAAAATTTCAACAATAAGAACAATTTTCGCCCTAGGCGTAACAATTTTAAGCCTAATAGATCCTTCAATCGCCTAAGTCAACGAACAAACTACCTTAATCCTACTAATAGATCAAAAGGATTAGAGAAAGAGAAAATGCATTGTTTTGTTTGCGGACGGAACATCCACAAAGCAAGAGATTGCTTCTGAAAGAAGACTAAGCCTCACAAGCCGCAACTCAAACAAAATAATAATCAACGTGGTCCAAGAGCTCAAGTCAATATGCTTCTAGATAATGAAAATCTTGGTGAACCTTCCTTTAGGTATAATATTTCAAGAATCAATTTTACTTGTGCGAATAAAGATTGGTGGTTAGATTCTGGAGCTAATATACATGTTTGTTTTGATCGTGGTATTTTAAAAAATTATCAGAAATCAAGTAGATGAAATGTAACTCTAGGAAATGCTGCTGTCGCACAAATATGTGGTATTGGAGATATTGATTTGAAGATAACATCTAGAAAGACTTTAAGTCTAACCGGAGTGCGACATGTTCCTGACGTTAGAAGAAATTTAATTAGTGTGTCAACCTTAATCAAGCAAGGTTATAAAATTGTTATAGAGTCCAATAAGGTTGTTATAACAAAGAATAATATTTTTATTGCGAAAGGTTATGTTTCTGAAGATTTATTTAAATTAAATGTATTTTTCGAGGATAATGAAAGTTGTCAAGTTTTGAATGTTGAGATTTCTAATATATGGCATAGCAGATTAGGTCATATAAGTCTGAAAAAGGTTAAGAGATTGATGAATCTTGATCTTCTTCTAAAATCTTATGTGGAGTATAAACACAAATGTAAACTATGTGTTTAAGCAAAACAACCTAGAAAGCCTTTGAGAAGTGTTAATAGGAATACACAACTCTTAGAGCTTATATATAGTGACATATGTGATTTAAATAGACCATTGACTAAAGCTAGAAAAAAATATTTTCTGACGTTCATTGATGATTGTTCAAAATTTTGTTATATTTATCTTTTGAAAACTAAAGACGAACTGTTCAATAAGTTTATAATATATAAGAATAGAGTAAAAAAAATCAACTTGATAGGAAGATTAAGAAACTTAGGTCTGATAGAGAGGGTGAGTATATTTTGGAAGATCTTAAGACTTTTTGTGAAGAGTATGGTATCATACAGGAACTTATTCCACCAAATTTACCTCAATCAAATGGAATTACAGAAAGAAAAAATAGAACTTTGATAGATATGGTGAATTCAATGTTGATAAGTTCGGGTTTACCCAAAAATTTGTGGGGAGAAACTATACTTACTGCATATTTCAAATTAAATTGCATTACGACAAAAGATAATGAAAAGACCCCGTATGAAATTTGGAAGAATAGAAAGCATAATGTAAGAATCTTAAAAGTATGAGGGTGTTTAGCAAAGGTAGCTATACCAGAACCAAAAAGAAAGAAAATAGGATCTAAGACAATAGACACTGTTTTCTTAGGTTATGCACAAGACAGCAGTGTAAATAAATTTTTATTTATAGAATCTTAAATTAGTGGTGTCTCCATAAATTCGATAGTTGAATAAAAAGATGTAACTTTCTTTGAAGATATATCCTTATAAAACTAGAATTTCTAACCAGTTAGTAAACATGGATTCCACACTAACTCATAACAGACCTTCTACTAGCTGTAGCCTTCTTGTCAAGACAGAATTAAATTTTTCTATAGAACCAAGACGAAGTAAGAGACATAGAATTTAAAAGAATTTTGGGGAAGATTTATATACTTACTTAGTATAAGAAGATCCAAAAATTTACAAGAAAGCGTTATCTTCTATAAATGCACCTTTTTGGAAAGAGACAATAAATAGTGAGATTGAATCAACAATAACAAGTAAACCTTTGTCCCACTTATGTAGGTCGAAAAATAGTGAGATTGAATCAATCATGCAAAATAATACTTGAGAGTTAGTAGATTTGCCTCCAAGAAACAAATCTACAGGTTGTAAGTGGATTTTCAAGGAAAAGTTAAAACCTGATGGAAGTATAGATAAGTATAACGCTAGATTGGTAGCAAAATGATTTACACAAAAGAAAGGGATTGACTGTTTTGATACTTATTCTCCTGTAACTAGTATTACAACTGTTAGGATCCTTATAGCTCTAGCTTGTATTCATAACTTAGTGATACATCAAATGGATGTAAATGCTGCTTTTTCTAAATGGGGATTTAGAAGATAAAATTTATATGGATCAACCTAAGGGTTTTATTGTTAAAATTCAAGAACATAAGTTTTGTTAGCTAGTAAAATCTTTATATGGTCTCAAGTAAGCCCCTAAGCAATTACACGAAAAATTTGATAAGGTGATTTTAGAATATGGCCTCAGAATTAATAGTCATGACAAATGTCTATATTACAAAGAAAATAGTAAGAGTAGTGTTATTTTATGTCTTTATATAGATGATATACTTATTTTTAGAACTAATCTCAAGATTATAGAGGATATTAAGTTATACCTATCTAAGAATTTTGACATGAAATATTTGGGAGAAGCGTATGTGATTTTAGGAATGAAATTAAAGAAAACCTCTAGCGGTATAACCCTTGATCAGTCAAGTACTGTAGAGAAAATATTGAAGAAGTTTGAGTATTTTGATGTAAAACCTATTAGTGTACCTTATGATTCTAGTGTGTATCTTGGAAAGAAGAAAGGTTAAACAATATCTCAATGGAAGTATTCCCAGATGATCGGATCACTTTTATATCTATCTAATAAGTCTAGACCTGATATCTCTTATGATGTTACAAGATTGAGTATATATACTCACAACCCTAGAAAAGAACATTGGATAGCATTAGAAAGGATTTGTAAGTATCTTAGAGAAACTTTAGATTTCACCTTATGATACAAAGGTTATCCTAGTGTAGTTGGAGGTTTTAGTGATGCAAATTGAATTTCAGACAGTCTAGATACGAATTCCACCACTGGGTTTGTATTTTTATTAGAAGGAGTTGCTATATCTTGGGTCTCTAAGAAACAAACTATTATTTCAAGGAGTACAATGGAGGCAGAACTTATAGTACTTGATACCACATGTGCAAAAGCAAAATAGATTAAAATTTTACTTTTAGATTTACCTTTAGTTGGTTAGCCTATTCCCGTTATATCCATTCGTTGTGATAATAGAGTTGTTATTGACTTAGTCAAACAAGCTCATACAAATAAGAAAATGAATAGACATATACAAGTAAGATATAAGTATGTTAAGAGTATGTTGAAAAGATATATAATATCACTAAATTTTTGTGAGATTAGAAAGTAATATTGTTGATCATTTAACCAAAGGCCTATCTAGGAATGCAGTCCTAGATTTGTCAAGAGGGGGGGGTCTAAGCCCACAAGGAAGCCACCTAGAGAAGTAACCCAACCTCTGTGATTGAGAACCCCATGAAGGAGGTTCAATGGGTAGAAACAATCTGTACTGCCTGGCTTATTGACTAGCACCTAATATTAAAAGGATATTCTCAAGAGATGTTCTTTTGCTCATCCCTATGGAAATAGTAATGATGAAGTGTGATGTTAAGGAAGGATTTTAACCCTGGATAAGACCGAGGAAAGAAAACTCATGCAGGTTGTAGGTCACATATACCCTTGGAGGACTCACCTAAATGAAAGTATTTGTGAGGCTGCGACTATAGGAATGGGGTTGTTCCCTAAAAACTTTCATGAGAATCAAGATCAAAGTGCATGGCCATTAATAGCACTGACCCGCGAACCATGTCTAAATATCGATGTTGTGTGTGTAACAATTGAACTTTGACTTAAAAGGGTATAGTTCAAGACAGTTCGTTTTCATTATTCATAGAAAAAGTGTTAACACTAAGTAAGGTTCAAGTCTTGAAGACACCTTTACCTATTGCACAGTATAAAGTTACCCATATTTTCTATATATGTTGAATAATGGTTTTGAATTTTGTGGGGGATTGCTATAAACTTTATTAGTTTTCTTTAAATACATTAATTAAAATTTTCAAAACCTCCGTTTTACTTATTAAAATTTTAGTTTTTATTTGACAATTATTATTATTAATTTTCAGTTTTTGTTTTTGTGTCTATTATCAATTATTGTGTTTATTATTATCATTGTGACTCCTATAATTTTTTACACTATATAAAGGGTTTGCCTATTCTTGAGAGATATAGAAAAGTATCCTAAGAGTTCTCCTACCTACTAGTATATCTCTATATTATATTCAAGGGCAATTGGATAAAGATGGTTCATTAGTCTTCCGGTGGATGTGAATCTTGAGACGACGTGCTTGTGAGCAACAGTTGTATCTTGAAGTAGCCATTTCCGTCAGAACCTTCATGTAGGGAGGTAATCACAACGATCATTCATGCCTCCTTGAATTTACAGGCCAATTATTTTTTCTTACTTATTTTATTATTTGTATTTTTGGAGAAATTTATTATTTATATTCTGGTGATAGTTTTAATATTTATTTAATCTATTGTCAAAATCATATAATACTTGGGCATAACATTATTCACCACAATTGATAATGTTGGAATTTCATGAATGATCCTAGCTCCCGAATCTCTAATCAATACCTATAAAATTTAGGAAAAGCACTTGAGATACCAGTGTTGTAACGATCAAATATCCTCCAGCATGAGAATAAGTTAATCACAAACTGAGTGATATCATAAATCGTAACTAACATGCATATATATAAGAAAATTACATAACTAATTTCCCTCGATTTGGAAGAATAATATCCCTTTGATTTATAGAGAATAATATCCCTCTAATTTAGGGCAAACAAATTAAATTGAATCCAGTTAGCTAGTTCAAATATTATACCATAATATTTCTCAGTCCGAATTCATAATTATTTATTCATCGCACTTTATATGATATGGGTTATCCCATTTCGGCATTGACCCTCTAGGTCTTAATGTACGCATTTTCTTGTGATTTTCACCCTTACATTTGCCCCTCCAAGCGGCTTGCCATCCTCTCCTGCAACTCCCATTTGTTTTCTCTTCCTAATCCTCTTTGTCAATTATTAAACCGATACTTTTCTCAATTTTTGTTATTCGTTTAGTTTAATGAGATAAATTAATAGTTAAGAAAATAACATGTATTAAGAATATTATTTAATCTTTCATAAACAGATACTCTTGTAAAATAACATTCTTAATGATTTTTTTTTATTATTATATTAACCTTTCATAATTAATATTTATTTTTTAGAGGTAATTCCATATGTACACCCCCCTTTGGCTAACTACACAAAAATTCTAAATGCACACCCATAAAAATAATTAACTAGATTTGGCTGCTAAATGTGAACACCCGAATTCTAATTTTACCCGTGTATAAGAAATGAAAATTGCTAAACCTAATTTCTAAATGCACACCCCTCATTTTGAAGCCTCTTTCCATTCCCTTCTATCCAAAACCTACGACCACTCTCTCTCACCCACCCATATATTCTGGCAGCCATACCTCTCTTCGAAGCATCTCCGACAACATCAATAGAGCGAATAACAGTCTATTTTGGCAGCTTCTCACTCTCCTTGCAAGAGATATGTATTTGATATTACCAAAAATTCCCAACACTTGCGACAACTCCGCACGTGCCAGAAACTCTCTTCACCTTTCTTTATAACCTGCAAAACCGTGAGTTCTCAAGGGGAACACCAGTATGGTGTCGGCCAAAGAACCTCCGACATGAGAATAAGTTAATCTGGTGATGGAGAAGATAATACACATATTGAATCGTCCATTATTACCAACGATACTTGCCTTTTTTTATAGGCTTAGAGATACTCTATCGTTCCATTAGAGAGGTCGTCCGTTATGTGATACGCTTCTAACGGCTTGAAAAATAATCCCATGATTCCAAGAAAGATCTTTATAACGGTCCCCACTCAATATGAGCCGTTACAGTCAATCTAGCTTATCATATGTTTTAAGTATAGAAGATACTTTTACAATGGGTTAGCCTGTTCGTTCTTTGGACATAAACACCGTGGGCTTGGATATGCCCAAACATGGGCCTCTTCATGTGGCCATTAGACTTGCACAGAAGTCTACCAAAGTTAATACCCACTTGGGCTTATCATTTTTCGGTCCAAATAACCCTTTGGGTCTGTTTGGGTCAGACCAAATTTCAGACCCGATCCGACCTGCTTTAAGGTTGCACGCCTATGTCAGTTATGAGCGGGAGTTTTTTCATATTTTTTGGAGCCCAGGAAAATACATCCAGGTTCTTTTAGAGCAGCATGTTGATCTCGTCGGTCTCAGTCTGGCTTAATGATCCACCTATCATAAGCTTCTAAGCCCCATCATTGAAGGCGATCTGTTTTACTTGCTCGGTAGGCTGAATCACACTTGCATGCACTCGGAAGTCATCAATTTCATTTGTTGAGCTTTCTGATAGAGCTGCTCCTTGCTCCTACTTTAATTGCTACAAAGGCGTACTCCTGCCCTTCATAGCTACAACAAAACATTGCATTGAAGCCACTTGATCACCTCGTATCACTGCCATAGAACCATCATTTGCATATTTGACACATTGGTGGTATGTTGATAAAACAACTCTTATCGTGTGTAACCACGGACACCCAAGTATTGCATTATAGGGCGATGTTGAGTCCACCACCATAAACTCCGTAGCCTTTGTGTACCCCCGTTTCTACTTGTTGGAGGTGACGGACAAGGTGATCTTTCCACATGGCATCGTAAGATCGCCGTTGAATCCCACCATAACAGTCTGTGTGGAACTGACATCCGAATTGGGTATTTCCATCTGCTTTAGAGTACCCACAAAAATAATGTTAGCGGAACTACAATTATCGATCAGAATCTGCCTTACTTGGAAGCTAGAAATCCATAGAGTGATGACTAGAGAATCCTCATGGGGGTGAACGATCCCCTTGTAATCCTCCTCAGAGAAACTAATAACTGGTCTCGGATTTGTTGTTATTACCATAGCCTCTCCATAGCAGCGTTCTAGTGCTGCTTCACGGACCTTCCTTTTCCGTTCATGGTTGGATTCTCCGGTTGTTAGCCTAGCAAAATTTATCATGAAAATTACTTCACGATTCTCATTGGGACGATTTTCTTTACGCTCTTTTTCACGATGCTCTTTGCGACAGCCTTAATTTCTAGGCCTCTTTTTGTCCCTTGAACACTCTTGTAAGTAGTCACGCAACTGACCCATGTCAGCTAAACATTTGATCTCCTTTTTAAGCTCCCAGCAGTCATCCATATCGTGACCATGATCCCTATAGAAATCACAATACTTGGACATATTCTTCCTATTGGACTTGGTAGTTTGCCTAGGAGGCTATTAAATTACCTTAGATGCACATATTTCGTGCAGGATTCTTAAGATCAGCATTCGTAAACCAGGCAGGTTTGGCTCTTGCCGGACTTCTGATCTGGAACTTGAGCTCCTAGGTCGATTATTCTGTCTGTTCGAACTGATGGCTTTTACATTGTTGTGGTCCTTCTCGCCTTGTCTGGGGTGATCTTTGAAAGATCCCCTACCTTCTCTTACGAGCTTGACATCCTCCAGCTTCATGTAAGGCTTGCCTTTTCCATCAAATCCGATATGCTTTAGGGATTCTTTTTGGTTAGGGAGTCTTGAAAACGACCAGGGCGCAATCCTGAGGTGAATGCATTAATAATCAGGTTTGTATCACAACCCTTAATGCATGTCAATTCCTCGTTGAATCGGCTCATATACTAGCGCATAGTTTCTTTTTTTTCTTAACTCAGGGCCAACAGAAAATCAGGACCCTTCATCAACCCTTGACAGATTATGAAGCGGTTTATAAACATCTTCCAAAATTCCTTGAAAGATGTGATGGAGTTTAGTGGGAGCATATACAACCACTCAAGGGCTTAACCTTTTAGTGTTGTGGCAAAATCTCTGCAGAGTATAGAGTCACTTGAACCATATAGGTTCATGACGTGTTTGAACTGGCGTATATGGTCCACAAGATCCGCTTTCCTATTATACTTATCAAACTTCATGGGATCAAACTTTTCATACAGTGGAACAGCCAGGATAATTGGTGAGAATGGCATCTCAATACCTTTCAACAGTGTGTCCAGTTCATGCAAAGGCTAACCTTTCTCCACCCGGCTTATGATCTGTTGATGTGGCTCAACAGTCTTAGTTTGGCTATACATTCTTCTCTGCTGCTGGTGGCTTACATCTCCCTAGGCATATTGCTCCTTATGGGATTGCGGATTAGCAAACCCTGGAGATTCTGTTTCTTCTCCAACGTCATTGTTGGTTACTGGAGAGTGCGACATGCTATTGGTGATTATCTGCACTATTTACTTGATCGTATCTACCATCTCAGCCATCTTTGCGGTCAGAGCATCAATCTTCGCATCAATACTCAACACCTCCGGCAGTAAATCAACTTGAATTTCAGCATGTGCTTCCACCGATGTTTCTGCATCAAGTGGTGGTGGCAAGTCATTGCTTCGACTCGTCACTGCCCCTCTTGTTCGTGGTTGCCTCATAACTGCAACATAAAGCTTTTTTCGTTAGCGTTTCTCACAGACGGCGACAAATAATGTTACCAAAAATTCCCAACACGTGTGACAACTCCACACGTGCCAAAAAATCTCTTCGCCTTTCTTTATAACCTGCAAAACTATGAGTTCTCAAGGGGGACATCGGTGTGGTATAGGCCAAAGAATCTCCGACATGAGAATAAATTAATCTGGTGATGGAGAAGATAATACACAGATTGAATTGTCCATCTTTACCGACGATACCTACCCTTTTTATAGGTTTGGAGATACTCTACCATTCCATTGGAGAGGTCGTCCAATACATGATACGCTCCTAACAACTTGGAAAATAACCCCATGATTCTAGGAGAGATCTCTATAACGGTCCCCACTCAATATGGGCCGTTACAGTCAATCTAGATTATCATGTGTTTTAAGTATAAGAGAGACGTTCACAATGGGTTGACATGTTTGTTCTTTGGACTTAAACACCGTGGGCTTGGATATGCTCAAATATGGGCCTCTTCACGTGGCCATTAGACTTGCACAGAAGAATACCGAAGTTAATACCCAGTTGGGCTTATCATTTTTTGGTCCAAATAACCCATTAGGTTTGTTTGGGTCAAACCAGATTTCAGACCCAACCCGCTTTAAGGTTACACGCCGACGTCATTTATGAGCGAGAGTTTTTACATATCACTATTAGATCCTAAAATTTTTAGTTCCTCATTATATTTTTTGAAGTGATTTGGCTGTTAGTTTTATAAATCTTAAGAGATTTAGTGTTTTTATAAATTGGTTGACTTCTTTAACTTGAAATTTGTTCGAAAATTGTAAAATCCGATTGAAGAAATTCATGACTGACGGCGGAATTACAAGTCCACGCAAACCCATATTTTGTGGATTTGTAATTTCGCTTACAGGTCCAAGAAACATGGGTTTGCATGGATTTGTTTGTTAAGAACCTGTTTTAGTGGGCATGTATGTCCGCTGCTACAGTAGAGGATTTTTTGTTTTGTTTCTTTCTCAATCAAATGCTACATTTTAGTGTGTGTTTTTTTATTTGTTTTCCCTATGAATATGTAGCACAAATTTTATTGTTTAATTGACAAAAAAAAAAAAAGGCAAAACATCTTGTACTGTAGTTGTGGACCTGTAGGCCCATCGAATTGTTCTTTGCACGGACCTCATTTTTGCGGACTGTAAGTCCGTACGAATCGCGATAAAATTGATGCATTGGATTGTTTAGTATCCATGATTTCTTCAACATCTATCGAAAAAAATACCCAAAATGAGGGTAAGAGAAGATTGTTGAAGGTTAGTTGTTGAAGGAGATGAAAGATGGAAGATGGTGTGAAAGAGAAAAAGAGAGTGTGGAAGGGAGTTGTAAATACTATAAATGAAATGGGCGTACATTTAGCAAATATTTTTTTATTTATTTTAATTATTGATACCCTTAACGGTAATTTAATATACGGGTAAAATTAAAATAAAACATTTCATTAAAAATTGGTTTATATTTAGAAAAATAGGGTGTACATATAGAAACACCCATTCTTAGTCCTCCTTGAAGTAATGTCCGTCAACATTTTATCGTAATATCCTTATCTGATTTCAAGATCATTAATTCTCTCTCTCTCTCTCTCTCTCTCTCTCTCTCTCTCTCTCTCTCTCTCTCTCTCTCTCGTCAAGGTCATGAAACGTCAATTCTTTAGTTACCTACAAATTATAGAAATAAACACTAACAAAAAAAAAAAAAAAACTCATTTTTAAACATTTACAATAGATTAAATTCAAGAATATTACACCATTCAATATACATTTTATTATCTTCATTTTGATATTAATATCGATTATTTTAATTAAAAAAATCAAAATTGTACATTCACTAAAAAATGGCAAATGACATTTTTTTTAATAACCTACCAATTATGGAAATAAATATCGAGAAAGAAAAAAACTCATTACGTGAGCATTCACAATTGATTAAATTCATGAAAATTATCATTTAATATAAATTTTAACCTCTTCATTTTAATATCCATGTTAATTATTTTTTAGTGAAAAAATAATCGAACGCATAATGAATGTTCTAAAAGAAAAATAACCAAACACATAATGTAATTTAGATTGATAAATATTCACTAAAAATAACTACAAAAAAGTACATGAAATCAATTAAAGAATATTTACTAAAATTAATTATCCCCAACACAAAATGTAACTTACGTTAGTCGACATTTATTAAATCAATCCACCTACACAACAAAAAATTACATACATAGAGAATGTTCACTTAGTTTCATTAGTAACTATTCGTTCATTTAGTGAACCCTAGCTAAAACAATTACCCCAAAACAACATTATTACTTAAGTTCATGTATGTTTTCCACATATATTACCCCAACACAGAATGTGATATAATTTAGTGAACATTTACTAAATCAGCTCCAATTTGTAATCATATTTTTATCTTAGTAAATGTTCATAAAGACAATTAGTCCAACACTTAATTTAATTTAAATTAGTAAATATTCACTAAAAACAACTACAAAAGACTAAGAATGTTCATTAAGACAATTAACCCAACACATAATTTAATTTTGATTGACAAAAATGTTCATTAAAAACAACTACAAAAGGTACATGATTTCAATTAGAGAATGTTCACTGAATCAAGTACCCCAACAAAATGTAACTTATTTTAGCAAACATTCACAAGATTAATTCACCAACACAATAAAAAATTATTTGCATGGTAAATGTTCACTTAGACAATTTAAATAGGAAGCATTTATTTGTTTAGTGAATGTTCACTAAAAGAATTATTCAAAATAATAGTATTATTTAATTTCGTGTATGTTTACCGCATATATTATCTTAACACAGAATGTAACTTAACTTAATGAATATTCACTAAATCAACTCCATGCCGAAATCATATTTTTGTCTTGGTGAATGTTCTCTAAGATAATCAACCCAACACATAATTTAACTTGGATTGATATAATGTACATGAAACTTAACACAATAGGATATTTTATTAATAATCACATTAAATAAAAAAATCCCCACGTGTCATCTCAAATTATATTTTAAAAAACATAAAAATATTTAAAGTATATTGACTGAAAATAATCTATATGGGTACTTAAATAAAGCATATGAAATGTAGATGAAAATAATATAATTTTCTCAAGTTTTTCTCCATAAGTCCACTTTTAAAATCAAACAACTTTTTAAGAATCAACTAAGTAAAATAATATTCATAAGTGTTGTTTTCAATAAAAATAAAAATAAAAAACATAGCACCAACTCCTCCTTAAAAAAAAAAAAAAAATTAATGGCAAAATTGCCCCTTATACAAAACCCCTCAATACCCAAATTATTTCAGGTTTTTTTTTTTTTTTTCTCTCTTCCTTTTGCTAACTACACAAAAATTCTAAATGTACACCCATAAAAATAATTAATTAGATTTGGTTGCTAAATGTAAACACTCAAATTCTAATTCTACCCCAGTGTATAAAAATAAAAATTGCCTCATTTCTAAATGTACACCCCTCATTTTGAATCCTCTTTCCATTCCCTTCTATCCATAATATGTGACCACTCGCTCACCCACCCATATATCCTGCCAGCCGTACCTCTCTCCAAAGCGTCTCCGACAACATCATTAGAGCAAATAACACTCTATTTTGGCGGCTTCTCACTCCCATTGCAAGATTTATGTATTAGATCTTAAAATTTTTAATTTCTCATTAAATTTTTTGAAGTGATTTGGCTGTTAGTTTTATAAATCTTAAGAGATTTAGTGTTTTTATTAATTGGTTGGCCTCTTTAACCTGAAATTTGTTTGAAAACTGTAAAACCCGATTGAAGAAATTCATGATCGACGACGGACTTACAAGTCCACGCAAACCCATAGTTTGCAGACTTGTAATTTCGCTTACAGGTCCAAGCGACATGGTTTTGCGTGGACTTGTCTGCGCAGAACTTGTTTTAGCGGACTTGTATGTCCACAGCTACAGTAGAGGATTTTTTGTTTTGTTTCTTTCTCAATTAAATGCAACATTTTGGTGTGTGTTTTTCTATTTTTTTTCCCTATGAATATGTAGCACAAATTTTATCGTTTAATTGACAAAAAAAAATCTTGTACTGTAGTTGCTGACCTGTAGGCCCATCAAATTAGGCTTTGCACGGACCTAATTTTTGCTGACTGTAAGTCTGTACGAATCGCGATTTTGTCATTTTAGAGGTTTTAGAAAAAAAATCAATAAATCTACCAAAAACGACTAAAAATGAAAAATTGATGCATTGGATTGTTTTGTACCCATGATTTATGTTGATCCTAAAATTTTGATGGACAATTAAATGTTGATATTTTTGGTAGAACTAACGAGTTTATTGAGTGTTTCAGTGTAAAAGTTCCATTGATAATTTTATCATAAAGAAATTATTGAAGATGGTTAAGGATGCAAGATATTGATAAGGAGACAAGTATTAAGAGACTGAAGACTTTGAAGAATTTGGGAGAAAAAAACTCAAGTTAATTTTAACTTTTAATGTATTCCGATTAGAATCACACACAACACAAAAATGAATTTATGATTATGTGTATTTTTATTAGGATCTTAATTAGTTAAATATATTTGCTCCTATGTGAAATTAAAAAAGAAATATTGATTTAAGAAAGATTAGTAATTAAAATTGATTTAAAGTGTCAATTAAGTTAACCGAGAAAAGAAATCGGTTAAAGAGGCAAAAATATTGAAGATTAGAGTTAAAGTTAATTGAGGAAGAAGTGTTCCAGCAGGATTGGTTAATCGACCTAGGCCGAAATCTGAACTCTCTGAATCGATCGGTCGACAGACCTAAGATAATCAGTCGACCGACCATAGCTGAAAATTGGCCTGGGGAGCATCCTGAATCAATCAGTCGACAGACCATAGGGTTTCGGTCGACCGACTGTCAAGAACTTTTTGGCTTGGGCTACAACCTGAATCAATCGGTCAACTTATGATTTTGATCGGTCAACCGATGGTTCGATTTCAAGTTTAGAGAATTTCTTGAATTTGATCAAAAAGTAGTCGTTACTAGCCATTTTATGGTTAAGATCTGAGAGATATCTTAGAGATTTGATGTTATTTGAAATATGTGATTGATATTTTGATATCCCTATAGGTATGGTTCATATAATTTGATTATTTATCAAATTGCTACATTTAATTCTTTTTATCTTATCTTATTAAGATTGAGAAATATTTGAATATTTTAAAAGTTATAATTGAGTGAATTGAACTAGCATTGAGTCATATCGATATAAAGGGTCTATAAAATCAATTAAGTGTCATGATAAGTGGAAACTAGCCGTTAGAGTGTTTGTTTTAAATCCTTGTAAGTCGACTTGTCTTTTTCACTTATAAGTGATCTCAATCAATCAATCAATTTTCAAGAGCTATTCAGTTCATGAGCTTTGTGAAGGTGATTATTCTGACTGAGAGTATTGTGAGATTTTTCTTGATAATTGTTTTTGGGAAATTTGTTATTGCTGCCTTCGATCTAGAGTTTTACTGTGATTCATTTATATTCATTTCGGTGGTATCCTAGTGAGATCATTCCAAGTCTTTGCTCTTAATCGATATTTGATATTATTATTTAATTTTTATCTTTGAAATCATTTTTTTGAACTTTAAATTGCTTGAAAAATATTTTGAAACGTTTTCTTGTGAAAATCTGATTACGTGTTAAATTGTGTGCTATCCACTTTTGTTAAAATTAGATTTTGAAATTATAACTTTCTATCACTAGTCTCATGACATTAATTGAGTTCAAATTAATTTGAGGTGGTAGAAGCTCTGAGTGGGAAAAAACTTATCAATTTTATAATTGGTTAGTTGTGTGCGGATTAGATATTATTGATAATATCTAATCTGGGGTAGCTTCGGGTTTCAATCTCTTCCAGTAAAGAGATTGAGGTTTGATCTTTACCTAATGTATAAAAAAATTAAGTTACTCTTTTCCCGTGAAAAAAGATAAGCGTAATTCTTCCCGATTAGAATTAATTTTGAGTGGATTTGTAACGATTCAATCCTTACTGGGTAAAAGGATACTTGGAGAGATTTGGTGATGTTTAATTCTTTAACCTAAGGTATAAAAAGAATTAGGTTGTGATTCTTCCTATAATAGAATTTGGTTAATCTTGGGCCTAAGAAAAAAATGGAGATTCCTTAGCCTGTGAAAAAAATTGTAAATGTTGATTCTGAGCCTGTGAAAAGAATCACTTTGTAAGGGTATGGGTCCTACTTGATTAAAGGGATCATAGTGCTTAGTGGTGACTCTCCGTGGGATTCGGAGGACTAGATTAGTTAAGAATAACTTGGTGAACCAGTAGAAATTTTGGTGTGCTGTAATTTTTACTTTATTTATTTTTAGTTGTTTGAGTGTGCACCTAGTTTACTAACATATATCCACTGCTATAAAAATAATAATTAATTTAGGATAAAATTAATTATTTAAATTTTCAAATGTTAATTATTTATTACAACCCAATTCACCCTCACTCTTGGGTAGCTTATTGGGCAAATAATTTCTTCAAAATCTATTGAAAAAAAAAAAAAAAACAAGTGAGGGTAAGATGAAGATTGTTGAAGGAGATGAAAGCTGGAAGATGGTGAGAAAGAGAAAAAGAGAAAGTGCGAAAGGGGGATGTAACTACTATAAATGAAATGGATGCACATTTAGCAAATATTTTTTATTTATTTTATCTATTTATACCCTTAATGGTAATTTAATATACAGGTAAAATTATAACAAAAAAAATTCATTAAAAATTGGTTTATATTTACAAAAATAGGGTGTACATATAGAAACACCCAATGTTAGTCCTCCTTGAAGTAATGTCCGTCAACATTTGATCGTAATATCCTTCTGTGATTTCAAGATCATTAATTCTCTCTCTCTCTCTCTCTCTCTCTCTCTCTCTCATGAAACGTCAATGCTTTAGTCACCTATAAATTAAAGATATAAACACTAACAAAAAAAAAAAAACTCATTTTGTAAACATTTATAGTAGATTAAATTCATGAAAATTACACCATTCAATATACATTCCATCGTTTTTATTTTGATATTAATATCAATTATTGTAATTAAAAAAAAAAAAAAAAGAACATTCACTAAAAATTGACAAATGTCATTTTTTTAATAACACACCAATTACGGAAATAAATAAATATATATATATAACTAATTTCGTGAGCATTCACAATTGATTAAATTCATAAAAATTATCATTTAATATAAATTTCATCCTCTTCATTTCAATATCCTTAATTATTTTTAGTGAAAAAATAATCGAACGCATAATGAATGTTCTTTAAGAAAAATAACCCAACACATAATGTAATTTAGATTGATAAATATTCACTAAAAACAACCACAAAAAAGTGCACGAAATTATTTAAAGAATATTTTCTAAAATTAATTATCCCCATCACAAAATGTAACTTCGTTAGTGAACATTTACTAAATCAATCCACCAACACAATAAAAAATTAATTATATAGAGATTGTTCACTTAGAATGTTTCATTTGTAACTATTTGTTCGTTTAGTGAAAGTTCACTAAAACAATTATCCCAAAACAACATTATCACTTAAGTTCATGTACGTTTACCACATATATTATCCCAACACAGAATGTGATATAATTTAATGAACATTCACTAAATCAACTCCACTTCGTAATCATATTACTATCTTAGCGAATGTTCATAAAGACAATTAGCCTAACACTTAATTTAATTTAAATTAGTAAATATTCACTAAAAACAACTACGAAAGACTAAGAATGTTCACTAAGACAATTAATCCAACACATAATTTAACTTTGATTGATAAAAATGTTCATTAAAAACAACTATAAAAGGTACATGATTTCAATTAGTGAATGCTCACTGAATGAAGTACCTCTAACAAAATTTAACTTATTTTAGTGAACATTCACAAAATCAATTCACCAGCACAACAAAAATTTATTTACATGGTAAATGTTCACTTTAGACAATTTCATTAGGAAGCATTTATATGTTTAGCGAATGTTCACCAAAAGAATTATCCAAAACAACAATATTACTTAATTTCGTGTATGTTCACCACCACCACTACTATCTTCGTTTTTCGCCGCTCCCATCTTAGTGGAACTTGTTATTAAGATTAAACATCTAAAACAAGGGCAAATTTAGAATGATAATTTTTTTTTGTGTTTTAAGCATGAGTTAGATTTGGATAGTCCACAATATATATATATATATATATATATATATATATATATATATATATTGATGTGGATAAAAATCAATCAATTTCCAAGTGGCTCCACTTAGGCCTGCTACGTAGATCAACAGGAGACACGTCATCAACAGCCTGACCAGCCCGGTACCTCGTTAGCTCTGCACCTTATCAGATCGGTCATCTTGTAAGACATGTCAATCAGCGATTGAAAATTCTCTACATTTATGAAGGATCTAACCGGCCGAGGCTCAAGTCGATATGATCACCTCGGCATCCGTACAGGTGTCTGAGTCGATTCATGCGTTATCTTAACAGCACAGCCCATGGACTTCTCCGTCAACATTTAAGGCTCAAGCCCATAGCTCTAATCCCTTTATGTGCTTTTTTCTCCTCCACGCACCGTGTTAAGGCTGATAACCGAACTTAAGGTCCGAAAACCTCGCTAATCCATCCATGCCTTTAGCCTCAGCAACGATCGAAATCTCAAATCAACCAAAACTCATCTCCAACACCCCCGAACTGTGAAAGTGTCAAAATTCAATTCTTGAAATTGAAAATAATCACGTTTTACAAAGAAAAAACAAAATATATGTGATCATTTTTTTTTTAAAAAAAAAAAAAACAAAAACAAAACAACAACATACTCCAATTCCATGAAAACTGATGTGCGTGATTTCCTCCCAACTCACGTCGAACATTTAATAGGTGAACAAAAATGGACTCCATTGGAGCAGGCTTATAACCATCTAAGAAAGTGTAACGTTATAGACTCAAATGAGTAAGTCCATATTCAATTATAAGAAGAGCTACACATGGACCTATATTGAAGCGGAGATCTGAAATTAATAAATAAGATTCAAATATTCAAATAATTGATCTAGATGTTCACAATTGAGTATATTTAAAAGACGTTGATCAATTAAAATCGGGCAAGAGAAAAAAAAAAAAAAAAAAAAAAAGGAAAAAGGAAAAGTACCGAAGTTATCCTCTACCAATACAGTAATTTACATTTAACATGCACGATTTCTAATCTCACTCAATTCCTTATTAACTTGTTCTCACGTCATAGAATATTTGTCTAATATTACACCAATATCTCAAGTATTTATCCTAAAGCTTGGAAGTGTTGATCAGAAATTTGCAGAGTTAAGATCAGTGATGAAATTCCAGGCATTATCAACAACCAAATGCCACCTGACGTAAACTTTAGTTGTATGGATTTGGGACAATAAATTAGAAAGAAAAAACGTAAATTTCTGAGCTTTTCTACGCCTTCATTTTTAATTCCGATGCTGTAATTTTTGCACTTCCAAACACAACCTTAAATAATCTCTTAGTTCACAATCTCAAGAACAAAGAAACAATCAAGTTGTCAAAACACAAGAAAAAAAAAAAAGATCAAATAATAACTCCTCAACCATTCCAGAACACATCACTGTCATTGATTGTGTACTGATTGCTCAATATGACAAGCACAAAATGACTTTTTAACACATAAAAATTGCAAGTGAAGGGGACGATAATTATTCTCCTCAACTACTTCATATAGATGAAAACTAAAATCGAAAATATTGACCATAAACCCATAATTTTTGAAATCACTACTTCTCTTTGGTGTAGAATCGGACTGCAAAGGCTAAGCCCAGGATCAAGAGCGGTACCACAAACTGAAGAATCTTGATGAGGACATCCGGGGACTTGTTCTGAGTGTGGGCAGTATGTTGGGGTGGAACGAAGGTGCGTTTCAGAGGGATGGTATTTGCATCTATCTCCCCAATGTGAAATTTTTCCATCATTTCTATGGCCGAGTCGCTGTGGCCGACATCCACAAAATCGTGGGTTGCGTCTTTTCCTAAAAGAGAGATTGAGAGAGAATGGGTTAATAAACCCTTGTAAAATAAGGGTTCTTTTGGTCGTCAAAATTATCTTATGAAAATAATTATCTTACCTTGGATCACTTGGATCGTATATGTCTCTATTTACAAGAGACTTTATTAAATTTACATGTTATGTTTGGATGACCAAAGAAAAACACAATTATTCTAAGTTTAGGAATAGTTCAATAACAATTTTTTTTAAAAAAAAAAATTGCTTTTCAGCAGAGTGTATTTAAAAGTAAGATTACCATTCGTTTGCGCTTTAAAAAACACTTTCAAAAAACATGAAAATAAAAGTACGTTTTTTCGTAAAGGAAAAAAAATTGTTTTTTTGATTTATTTAAAGAGATTGATGGACTAGGAGTCTTCACCCAAAGTTCCTCATTCTTCTTGATTAAGAGATTGTTTATATAGATAACACTAATATTATCTCAACGTTATGTCATTATCAAGGACACTTTTAATTTTTGCTTTTTCTTTTGAGTAAAAATAATTTTCTATTCAATTGATTTTATTTTATTTTTAATAAAAAGTACTTAAAAATGTTACGCTGCCTTGGTTAAATTTTGTAGCTATATGTTGCTACAAGTACACTTGAAAAGAGCATTTAAGTCATAAATAAAATGGTTAGTTAGCTAATTTGGATATCTTGATTTTTACAACCAAACACCGAAATATGATAACTCAAAAATTAACTAGTTGTAAAATGGTCAGATTCGTGAATTGAAAGACAATCAAACCGGACCTAAGTAATTGTTGGTGTTTATGACTTTGTAAATGGAGAAAGATTAGGGGACAGAATAAACATAACGCACCAGTTGCGGATAGCAAAACTTCATCGCCTCCAGGATGGTCATCCATAAACAGGGTTACATCATAGACCTGAAATTATTGTTTTAAGTTCATCAATATCATAATACCAAAGGTCATCAATACAAACATGTGATAAATGCAACAAGAGCAGAATCGCATGATACAGGAAAGATGGGCAGCTAAACAAAACTAAGAGCACAATACATGATATAAGCAACATATTTAGTTGTAATTATCCATTAGAATGAGATCAGAAAACTACATTACTGTAAAAATAAATAATAATTTAAAATCGCATTACTCCATTTGCATAAAAATAAATGAGGTGAGATTGCATTCCCATATATGGTCATATACAATACTGTCAATGATTTAACTCGGAAGAGGATGTCAACTATCTGAGCACATCATGTAGTCAGATACATCATATTGCTAACAAGTTAGAAGTTTGCTCAAAGACCGCTACATCGTTTATTGCTGATAAGTGATAAACTATCATACAAAAAATATACTCGCTAATTCCCAGAAAACGAAAAAGAAAGATGGCAAACACCATAAATTACAACTGAGAATCCTACCGGTGAACCGGATGTCTTGCCAGTCCAGTCTCAAGTAAGTACTGGCTGAGAATTTAAACTGGAAAAAGGCATAAACCAGTATGAAGCAGTATGCTTTTCCAAAAAGTTGGCTCACAGCCTTATACATTATTTAAATGATTCAGCAATCTGTTACATCAGCAACCCTATGCATGCATCAAGCACCTTAACCACTCATGAAGCCTTGAGTTTTTCAGTCTGGGATCACATGATACTATTCAAAGAGTAGATGTTGCTTCTAATGAGGCTAAGAGGTGTTCTTCAAACAATAGAGATATACCCGCCATTGTTTATGCAAGTTATGAACAACAAAAATGATATTTTCGAATACTTAGACAATTATAGCGATTTTATTGTGTTGAAGTGGTTCTGCTAATGTTAGCGATTGGATTTTGGATGGAATATTATTATTTTTATACTTCAAAAGTTTTGAATGAAAAATTAGATCAGTTGGCCCAAAATTTAACCAGTAGATCTGTGCTCTTACCAGTTTAAGCTTCAGTCCAAATGATTCTGATAACTATGGCACAAACTAACGTGGCAGAAGCTTGATCGGTGGTTAAGTATTTGATTGTGACCCCCCACCTTGAATGCAACTATACTCTAACCTCTACTTAGCTAATCAAATAATTGTTTCACCGATTTGTGCGGATTTTTTAGAGTGCGCTTGGATATTGTATTAGTGGAAGGAATTTGATTTTAAGGAGGGATTTGTACAATTCATTCCTCAAATACCTCACCCAATCGCATCCTCAGTGACTATAGCTTTGTTCAATCCAAGATCGGTAGATATTATCCCATAAGAGCTGTTCTACTTTCTTTTGTAGAAAGCCCCAAAATTATTGTCTCAAATTTACTTCAGAGAACTGAAACTTGCTTAAAGTTCACAGATCAATCCCATAATACTTAATCCAAATCTTTTTTTTTTTCACAATTTCTATGGACAGATCGTGCTTTAGAACCCGCTCCTAATTCGGCCAAACCCCATTACTGCAACTATCCAGAACTAAAAAAATTAAAGAACGAATATTCATCCAAAATCGAAAGAGAAAGAGAGAAAGGTTAAGAATTTATGCCCAAAAAAAATGAAAATGCGAAGTCAAATCATTAAAGGAAAAAAGGGAACAAATTGTAAACGGATGCAAAAAAGTAACAACGGAATCAAAATCAACAAAGATCTACCTTTCCAGATATGATAAGCCAACAATCTTTAGTTTTGTTGTGGCTCGCGACCTCCTCAAAGTCGAAAACCTTCCCATCGGACGCCATTATTCCTCGCTACTGCACACAGAAATCAATTATTACCATGAAATTTGTCGTAAAAAAATCCAAAAACAAGCAATTAAGCATCATAGAAAAGATCAGCAAATACAGATTCGCAATTAAAATCAAACAAAAAGACGAATCTACAACTTTCGCGGCTTACGAGAGAGATAGAGAGAGAAGCGAGAGTTCAAGTGAGAGACGGAGCTTTTTCTCTCTATTCTCTCTTTGCGACTTTGTTGATACCGGAGACCAATGGCTCCAGCCTAGATTGCAGAAAGTGACGATCCGAGAATTAAACCCTGGAATTATGAAAAATTACGGGAAGACCATCTCGATCACATGCTTTGCACGTGCCACTGGTAAAAGTGGCCCCAGTCCACTGGAATTTCCCGTGTTCCCGCTTTTATCGGTAGAAACGTGGACCCATGTGGTGTATATTGATAATAAATTATTAGATAAGTTAGTGAGAAGTCCCACAAGTTAAAAACATTACTTTTTAAATTCTATCCAAGAGTAAAAAGATTATTTACATGGGAATCATTTATAAATGATATTTTACATTTATGAGACTTTTAGAGAAATTTCACTAAATTATTCTTATTACTGCATAACAGGAAGGAAGGAGGTTTTTACCAAATAAATGTATTTTAAAAATTTAATTTTTGAAAATATTATTGTTGAACTTATTTACAGAATTGAAGTAAAACGTATTTGGGAAATACGTTTTTATAAAAAACGCATTTCCCAAATGCGTTTTTATAAAAAACGCATTTCCCAAATGCGTTTAAAAAAAAAAAGTTAAAAACACATTTATAAAATGCGGTTCTCTGGGAGGGTTAGAAACACAAAAGTCTTTTGCGTTTCTTTAAAAACGCAAAAGGCTTTTGCGTTTTTCCAAAGAAATAAAAAAATATATATATATATATATATATTATTTTTTTAAAATTAAAAACGCAGAAGCTTTCTGCGTTTTTAGAAACGCAGAAAACTTCTGCATTTTTAAACACCATCCCCCCCTCCCCCCCTCACCTTTCTTCTCTTCCTCATTTGCGTTTTTACAGAGAGGGTAAAAACAGAAAGGGTTTTTACAGTGTTTCCCCCAACTCCTCCGTCGATCTGCCGCCATCATCGTCGCTTAGTAAAAACAGAACGGGTTTTTACAGTGTTTCATTAGATAAACGTTTTTTTTTTTTTTTTGTGTGTGTGGGTGTTTTTCATGTATATGTGTGTGTATATATACGAAATGTCACACTCCACCCCGGACACCCGTCACCGTGGGGTCGGTGTGACGTCGTCACGACCTCATCTTAACGTCAAACCCCCTAGTAAATGATAAAGTGCATACAAAAATATACAACCACAAATTTAGACCATATGCAATATCTCTAACTGATGACACACCCGTCCCTGAATTACAATAATAACAATGAAACTCTCATAGGTTAGCCTCAGACAGTTCCTCCCAAAATATTTCCATACTACACCATCGCCGGACTCTACCTAGTGCTAGTAGGGGACCGACTCCTAGCTATTGTACTTGCGAGTGTACTGCCTTCTTAGTAAAAATATTTTTTTAAAATAATAATACATTCTAAATATTACCACAGTTGAATATGGATAAGTATAAGTATATAAGCAATTAAAATAAAGCGATATAGATAAGTTTCATCCAAATCCAAATTCATCTAGTATAAAATCATACCAATCACCATAATGAATAATAAATCACCCAATATAAGTAAAACACCACATCTCAAGCACACATCTCAAACATACTATTTAAGCACACAACTCAAACACACACCTCAAACACACACACTGACCAGCCTTAGTGATCGTTTTAACCTCATGATTAGGAGTTGCAACGGTACCGTAACATCCGTAGGAATACCTTCCTACGAAATATCCACACCCCTTTTGGGGAGAAATATAATCCACACCCCTTACGGGGAGAAACATCCACATCCCATAGGAAGAATCCACACCCCTTACGGGGAGAAATATAATCCACATCCCTTTCAGGGAGAATAACTAAGGCATCGTCAAAATCATTAGTATAGTTAAAAATCCACATCCCTTACGGGAAGAAATACATTTTCATACCGTATCGTCAAATTAATAACATCATCATCAAATCACAATGTAATAATATCGTCTAATCAACATCGTCAGCTCGCATATTCATCTCTCTTTTCCAAAATCGACTTTTTAATCCAAAAATCATATTTTTCACTTTCGTTTGAAGACCGTCTAATTTCAACAAAAACCATTTTTTTTCACCTTTATTTTTAGAAAATCAGATATTTTCCATTCTCTTTTTAAAAACCACCAAATTCCACAAAAACCCATTGCCCTCAACTCACCCAAAAATCCAACGAAAATTATTTTAAATCTATCTTTTTTTTAGAAACCAATACAATTCCCCAAGAATTTATTTTACCAACTCACCCCAAAATCTGCTTGATCCATATCATTTATAAAATGGTACAGTTTCAGTAAACACACATTTCATCACATATATACATAGAAAAATAGTTTGGTAAGAAGACAATACACTCACCTTGTGATCCGCTCCCCAAAAGCTTTTACCGACTATACTCTAATATTACTCCGGTACCTGCGAATCTATTAGTGACAGGGCCTAAATTAATATTTTAGGTAAAAATGACCCAATCATGCAAATGCAAGCCCTATGTTCCGTATTTTCCCATTCCCCACATTTTATTATGTAAAATTATTATTTGGTAAATTTTCATTTCGTTAAAAGTTATTACATTCCCAAATTTATTATTCCCACTACGAAATATTTCAATGCGTTAATTTAATTTTATAAACTAAAATAAATTTAACGAAAAATGTTATCCGTTCCGAATCGTTCACAGGTCGCGAGATGGATTTTGGATTCTATTGGGGTTCTTTCTGTAATTTTTCTTATTTCATTCTCCTCTTCTTCCTTCTTTCTCTTCTTCCCCGTATCTGTTCTGTTTTGGTTTCCGCCGGCTGGCCCAACACCCACACCCACCGATGATTACCCAAACATTGTCAGCAAAGCAAAACACATACGCACACCAGCACAGCCGGCCGACGATCGACGGCCGACCACCCACACACCCGCCGACCGAAGAAAACCAACGAACACCCCACACGCACATCGTCGATGGTCAGAAAACACGCACAACACCCACGCTGCACATAACAAAAAACGGAAAACACACCCACTCCGCCGGATGCCACCCCCGACGATCGACAACCATCCGAACCCACTCACACCCCTGCTCGTCGGATCTCACCACCTCCACGCAGACCTCTCTCTCTGTCTCCTCTGTTTCTTGTTCTGGGTTTACAGCCAACACACACATACACACACTCCATTCACCCAACCGGAGAGATGGCGACAACACCCCCACCGGACCGACAATGACGCCCACCAAAGGCGATTGAACAATACACACACAGCACCTCCGCCGAAGCAACGGCTACGATCCGAAACTCACTGCCGTCGACCCCTCTCTCTCTAGATTTTCTGAATCTCTTCTTCTTCTTTGAGATTTTTGGTAATCATTACATGCATGTTCATATTTATATGCATGTAATTAGTGGTCTAAACATCGAGCTCTTCCTGCCACGTCGCTGCTCCTCTCTCTTCTTCCGGCCGGCTGCTCACAATCACACACATAAGTATAAATAAATTTTGTTAAATTACTCTTTTCTCCCCCCTAACTTCTTTAAATCTTCATTTTAGTCCAAGTCCACTTTTAAGATTTTTCTTAAATTGCAATTGCACCCCTAAAAGTTTTAATTAAGAATTAAATGTCAATTTACCTCCCAAAGTTTGGATTTAATGTTTCTAAATTTGCGAATTGACCCTTAGATTTTTAATTTGAATTTTTATTGACCCAATTTCACTCCGAATTTTTCCAGTTACTCTAAAATGCAACTAAAATGATGTGCATGCTACGATTGAGGTCTTACACGAAACGTATGTGTGTATATATGGGTTTTTTGCATTTTTTTTTTTGTCTATTTTGCGTTTTTTCAATTTTTTATTTTTAGAAATGTAGGTCTCGACCCTCCGTCACCGTCACCCACTCCTCCATCGCCGATCTCGCTCATCCACTGTTGTCTATCTCGTTTTAGTTAATAAACCAATTTTTATTTTTATTTTTCGGTTTTTTCGTAATGTATATCTAGATTTATATAATTTAGAAATGGTTTTTTCGTAATGTAGATCTAGATCTAGAAATGTAGATGTAAAGTAATTTTTTTCTTTTTTTTTCGGGTTTTTTTTTTTTTTTTTTTTTTTTGGTTTTTTCAGTTTTATTTTGTGTGTGTGTGTGTGTGTGTATTCTTTTGTAAATGAAATTTTAGGTTTATTAGGTAAATGTTTATATATTTCGATTTTAGTTAGAAATTTATGTTTTGATCTCAATTAGAAATTTTATTTTCGGTTTAAGAAGGATTTAGGTTTGTGTTTGCTAATTATTAACTATTTAGGTTTGTTCGATTTTAACGAATGATAATTAAGTTCTACAGTTTTTATGAAGTTTTTTAATTGGACAATTTAATTTTTTTAGTAACATGATTGATAATCATAATAATACGTTACATGTTTTGTTTCGATTTGTGAAATTGTAGTTGTTTGAAATGAAAAATGTTACATTATATCTGTATTGGGGTGAAAAAATATTGGAAAGAACTGAGTTTGGAGTGTCGTATAGCATGTCTGCGATCAAATCGTTGGATGTTTGTCGGAGGATTACGTTAAACGAATTAATTGTGATGTTACGACCTTATATCTTCAAGGATGGAGTTGATAGAACTTTAAAGTTACAGTGTAGGTTGCCGATAGCTACTATTGGTCCTGGGAATTATAGACACATATTGTATTCAATCGGTGACGACACGGCATTAGACCATGTGTTTTAGTTACCTTTTAAGGTGCCCTCACTACTTGGTGTTGAGGTGTATGTCGAGGTGAAGCGAGCTTTTGATCACGCCACAATATGTGTCACAGCGGACAATGACAATCGGTGTGGATTGTGTTCTCAAAATGGACATGATAGGCAGATATGTCCATCCCAACCCCAATGAGTATTCTCAATTAATTAGTATAATTAGTTTGTGTTGGCCCAATAGAATACCCAAGAGGGGGGCTGAATTGGATAATTAAAAATTTATCAGAATAATACTTTAATAAATCAAATAATTAATTTTAATCATAAACTAATTATTATCTTTATATCACAGCGGAATTAAATAATCAACTAGGTGCACACCAAAAAACAAAAATAAACAAAGTAAATATTGCAGCATACCAGAGATTTATACTGGTTTACCAAGTTACTATTGGCTAATCTAGTCTTCCGAGCCCTACGAAGAATCGCACCCACTAAACTCAAGATTCATTTACAGGTAGGAACCAAACTCTCACAATGATTATTTTACAGGCTAAGAATCAACCTTTAAGGAAGAACTTCTACTTTTTATAAATTAAAGAATAACCTAATTCTTTTTAACACTAAGGCAAAAGAATCAAAATCTCACCAACACTTCAAATATCCTTTTACCCGGTAAGGATTGAACCATTACAAAATTCATGCAAAATACAATTCTATCCAGAAAGAATTACTACCTCAATCTCTTTACAAGAAGAGACTGAAACCCGGCTATCCTTTGATTAAATACCCTCAACAATATTTAATCCGTCACATTACTCACCAATACAAATTGATAAGCAGATTATCTTACTCGGAGCTTCCACCACCCTAGATAAATTAAAACTCGATTAATATCCCAAATCTAGTGATAGAAAAGTGTAAGATTGAAAATTTGATTTTAAACAAGATATGGGTAGCAAATAATTGAGCACGTAATCAGATTTAAGAAATTGTTTATAAAATATTTTCTTCAACAAAACTTAGAAACAATTTCTAAAGATCAATTTTCAAAATTAAACAAGTAATACATAATAGAAAGTAATTGGAAAGATCTCACCCGGAATCCACAGAAAGAATAAATAGAGCGATGTAACTTCAGATCCGGTAGTAGCAAAAATAGCAATAAATAATTCTCAAGATCGCCTCTTAGAATAACTTACACAATATTTCAGAATGATAACTCTTATAACAGCTCAAAAAATTATCTTAACTATTTTAGCTCTCTCTTCATATGTTTTTATATATATGAAAAATGCAGGTCAATATATAGGATAATGAAATCAGCCTTCTAACGGCTAGTTCTCACTTATCATAACATTTAAATACTCTCTTAGACCCCGTATATCATTATATCTTTATTTTGGTTTAATTCACTTAATAATAGCTTTTAAATCTCTCAATTAAATTCCCCAAATATTTCTCAATCTCAATTAATTAGAATATAATCAATTTTATGTACCAAATTGAGAAACATTAAAACTTAATTAACCAAATCAATAGGATTTAAATAATAGATGAAACATATCTTAAATATCATTAAATCTCCTTAAATCTCTCTCAAATCCCAACAAAAAATGGCTACATTTAGATATAATTTCGAAATCCACAGTTTCCTGAAACAGCGCCTTCAGTCGACCGGTCAATCGACTGCCCAATTCAGGATGTAACCAAGCCAACGTTGCTGCGTTCATCAGTCGATCTATCTGTCGATTTGGAGATTTAGAGAGTTTGATTTACCTTCACCGGTCGACCTACCTGTCGACTTTGAGATACAGAGAGTTCATATTCTCTTCACCGGTTGACCTGCCTGTCGACTTAAAGATAGAAAGAGTTTCTGTTGCTTGGTCCGGTCGACTTACAGTCGACTTATGTCTGCTGGATCTATTTTCTGAACTTGTTTTTAACTTATTCTCTTTTATGTTTTCGCCATTTAACCATTTTCTTTTCTAAATAAGCTCCACTAACTTCTTAAATTCTATTTTAGTTAATTATAAATATTTCTTTCCAAATACACATATGAGCAAATAATTTCATCTTATCAAAACACACATAAATAATAAAAACTTTTTGTACTGTGTGTTCCTAATTAGGATATTAAGAGTTGAAATTTACTTGAGTTATTTTCTCTAATTTCTTCAAACTCTTAATTCTTCATCATCTTTGACATCATCATTTAGCATCCATTCATAAATTTGTCATCGCATCTTCATTACTGAAACTTAATTAACTGAAACACTTAACAAACTATTAATTTCATCAAAATATCAACACTTAATTGTTTATCAAAATCTTAGGATCAACAGTTTGTTTCATTGTAATGGAGACTTCAATTTTTATTTTTAATTTAGTTTATGATTGTAACAACATTCGTATTGTGTTGTATTACTAATTCATGAAATTTTAGTTTCGGATTAATATTTTTCACACTAGTTTTAGATTTAAATTTTGCTCAATAGTTTGCAGACACTCCAATTTTTTGTTCAGATTATTACAGTTATGGTTGAGTCTGGTCCTGTGGATCAGTCGTTACTTTATTTGCAGAGAGACCACAGATCTGTGACTATCTGGAAAGAACACGGAGTGTAAGTCATACTAAAAAAATATTTAGTCAGTCTATTGAATTATTATTATTTTTTTATTTAGTATTTTTTAAATTAATTGTCTTTTAATTTATATTTTAGCATTCTTCTCGTCTTGACTGATCCAGAGCGGGACGGTTTCCAGGGTAGTGGACGGAACATGTACCCGGTCGCGTGGTACAGTTGATACAAGCCATCGGACTGTATGGAGCTTTTCGGTTAAGGAAGAAGCAGTTAGACCACGCATTGATTACTGCGCTGGCCAAGAGATAGCGTCAAGAGACGCATACGTTTCATCTTTCCGACTGGTGAGATGACAGTGACACTGCAAGACGTAGTAGTATTATTTGGGCTACCCGTGAATGGACGACCAGTTACCGGGCCTGAGGACACATTACCGATCCCACATTGGCAGGAACTTTGCCAAGACCTCCTCAGTCACACACCTCCGGAGGAGAAAATCAAAGGAGGCTATCTGAAACTGAAATGGTTACAGTCCATTTTCGATCGTGTATCTGCCGACGCCGACGAGGGCATTACACAGTGTTACGGCAGGGCGTACTGCCTGATATTGATCGGCACAGTGTTGATGCCGGATAAATCAAATAATTTGGTTAAATTAGCCTACTTACTACTGTTGCACGATTTATCTGGGTCGCATCCATATAGTTGGGACAGTTCCACTCTGACAGTACTGTACTGGGAGCTATGCAAGGGATGTCGCTAAGCAATAGGATATTAAATTAATAAAAAAAATTAAATTAATTATTTTAGTTTTAATTCTATCTATTTTATGAAACACTGTGTTCTAATTAAATTTGTGCTACCAACTGCTATCCCACAGTCACTGATCATCGGATTCCACTACTGTCGATCGTCAAAACTTTGAGTACTGGTTGCTAGAGAATTTTAGTTATATTCGACTACTTTTTAGTAACGTCTTTTAATATATATTTATTTTTTAGTCACATTCAACTAATTTTTTTGCTACTGGTCGCCGAAAAATTACATGCATGTAACTGAAAAATATACTAAAATATAACTAAAAAATATATTTAAAAAATAATTACATGTAACTAAAGATTTCATAAAAAATAGTTACATATAGCTAAAAAATATTTCGGTGGCCGGTAGTTGGACTATGGCAACCAAAGGTTTGAGGTCCGACGGCAGATAGAAGCAGGTGGCGACGGAAGGTGGCACTGGCAGCAGATGATGCAAACCTTAATTGGAGATATACGAGAGCATTGATCATATGATTAAAATACGAGTCAAAATATATTTAAGGGATTTATAGTCAAGTCAAAATTAAAATAAGATAAAATATGAATTAGGCTCTCTATTTGAGATTATTGACCAATTATTATTATTATTATTTATTTATTTATTTTTAACTAAGAGAAATTGGGGTTTTTTATTGTTTCATCCCGGTTAGATAGATACGCTTATAATTTTTTTTATCATTATCAAATAGTTTTTTTTTTTTTTACTTTTCTTAATGATTATTTATTTTTCAATCCTCTTTAAATAAATATCTTTTTTGTGATTGTATTGCCTTTTTCAAGTTAGAACATATTTTTATGAAAGATCAGTTACAAAAAGTTGCAATTCAGTTAATTTTCCAATTATTTTGATTTCCTTGGGACAAATTTGAATTCCATTATATAATAAGAATCTCTTATTTTCTCAAAGAATGGATTTTCACAGTGACAAATCAATGTAAATTATTAATAGAATCTACTATACTATTTGTCCAAAACAAGTGAATATTCACTATTATTGAGTGTTTCAATACAAGTGAAACTAGTGAACATTCATCATTACTAAAATTCTAAAATCCCCACATTTTAATATGGTAATTAATAAATCTTGAGATGTTATGTGTCTAAATACTTGGATTAATTCAAATATTAATGGGTTTAATTAAGCGGGGTGAAAGTCTATGGTTAATGGACAGATTTTTAGGGAATAATATATGATTTTGTACTCATTGGGAATATTTGCATTTTCAACTATCAAATATCATGAAAATTCACATGCAAATAAAAAAGAATAGAGTGAGAAAGAGCTGATATATTTTCTGAGAAAATAATTTCTTTATGATACATCTTCGATATCAAAATTATGTGAGATTTCTTTGAAGATACTTTGTTGATCATTGTCTACTTCATTCCAAGTTGAATTACTTTTTTGCTTTGCATTATTCTTCATGTATTGATGAGATTTTTCTTTACTTTATTTTTCAATATCTGAATCTATATTTGGTTATTCATTCCGTAAGATATTCTTGAATATTACTTGTGATTTTTTGTAATGAAATATTATTTTGAAAAATACTTATTGTTTAAATTGAGAATATTAATTGAGTATAGATCTTTGATTGATCAGTAATTGTAGACACGACATTTTGACCATCCCGCGAAAATATAAATAAAAAAATCAAAATCAAAAAATCAAAAAAGAGAAAAGAAAAATGAAATAAGAAAAGGGTGTGAAAGTGGAAGAAGAAAAATAAATGGGCTAAATTGAAAAATGGACCCCTTTTGGGGTCCAAACCGTAAGAGAGAGGGGGGGGGGGGGGGGGCGTTGATCGCTCAAAAATAATACCCTTAAATCGGTACAGCGATACTGATGTAGTACGGTGTTCAAGTAAGGTGTCGAACCACAGGGATTGGTCTTGTAATTATCAATTTCTAATTACTTTTCTTTCTTTAGTGAAAACAATTTTGATTTTTTTAAAATAAGAAAAGAAAATATTAAATCTAAAATAAAAATAAAATAAAGAACCAGGATAGGAATTGTGGGGTTAGTATTTTGAGAATTATGTTTTTCTCGTATTTTCTATTTAAATCGGATTTGTATAAACGAGTGTTCCTAACTACAAGCCGGAACTACTCAGAAATATATGGATTGTTAATCTCCGGCATGATCTATCTTTGGTATTTAATTCTTATATTAAACTAATCTAAGGTGAATTAAAATCTAGGCATAAACCATCCAGACTAATAATCAATCCCCAAGAATACGATTGTGTGGCCATTAAATCAAGACCACAGGTGCAAGATTTAATGTTCTAGCAATAATTGAATTCAAATCAAAATCTCTACAAGAACATTTTGACAATAAATTCAATTATAATTAAATTCATTTTTACGAACGGAATTCCTTCCACACAATTGTTTATACGAAATCCAAATTTAAATAAGAAAAATACAATATTACATAAATTCAAAAGTACAATACCACAACCCTAACCTGGTTGAAGGAAGTTAGCTTCTCATTGTTGCATTGAGTGGTATTTTCTCTGATAATATCCTCAAAAATACCATTTACACTTTGTACCCCAAACTATTCTCCCCTCCAAAAATAAAAATAAAAATAAAAGAAAAACAAAGAAGAAAATACTACAACTATTCTAAGAATGAAGTAAGAATATGGATTTTTTTTGCTCTCAAACTTCCCATCTATTTATAGAATAAAAAATGTGAGTTTTGGGGTGAATTTGAGTCAAAAGAGGAGGCTAGGGGTGCAAAAAATAAAATATGGAGGCCAATGGGGTTGTTGTGGAATTTGTCCACCGGAGTGGGCGCGGGTCGGGCCAACTCGGGCCGGGTTCGGGTCAAAATGGTTTGACTCGCAGCACTATGTGGCTGCACAGAAGGACCATCTTCAAACGGTTGTATCGTTTTCATACGAACTCCGATTTGGCTCTATAACCAGTCGTTGGAAAGCTTAGAGAGTCTACTTTCATATGCAACTTGTCTCATCTCAGAATTCCAACTGTATAATTAGTTATGTCCAAAACAATGGACAGTGGTCTTCATTCTAGTGCCGAAAATCGCGACTTTTATCCGTTTGATCATTTTCTCTGAATTTTGCTCCAAATTAACATGGTTTTGTACCATTTCCAAAATCCTACAGAAACAAATAAAACAACTTAATTTATAATATTTTAATTTATTTAAAAGATTAACAAAACTTAATTTAGTGGTATTAGATTGCACAAAATGAGGTGCGATCACACTCCCAAACCTAAATTTTGCTAGTCCTCGAGCAAAACTATATACAATAATTAAATAAAAAGCCATTTTCGTAGGGAACACGATTACATTTAGCGTATGCAATAAGCCTTTAAACCCCTAGGTCACCCCTAATGGACGAGTATAGTCTCGTGAAGGTTTACAGTGATGCTACCCACAAACATCTCAAAATCTCTTTTCGTGCATATTATCTCTCACAAAATTTCTATCAATCTTATCCAATGCTAACATATCAAATCAAAGGCAAACAAGAGTTATTGAAATAGTCATTAATCTCATAGCACGTGATTTTTAACAATATTCATTTTTGTACCCACGACATATATACAACTCTCGTTTATAATGAATTTAACACATGTAGTTAGTCAACTGGTTTTGTACAATTCAAACAATCTTTTCCCCAAAATAAAAAAAAATATTTGTCTATATCGGTGTTGTTTCTTTCTTTTTTTTTTTTCTTTTTTTTTTTTTAATTATATTTTTTTATTTTTTTTTTATTTTTTTTATTTTTTTTTTGTTTTATAAGTAATTTTCTTTAAATAAGTGACATGTGCAATGTTAACCCCACTGGGCTTTCTAAGATGTTCGTGTAGCGAGTGTTGGACCAATGATCCCAATCCAGTTGGCTCGGGGCACTAGGTGTTAAAGCACCTTTCAGGCTTAATAACTCGAACAACTTAGGTTTCGAAGTTAACAAGCCTCTTATCGTCTTAATAAATTGCTTTCCCCTTTTGACGCGAACACTCAAAGCTTACTGAGGCAAGAGGTCCGGTTACTCAGCGAAAGTTCATTACTAAGACAGAAAATCTTTATTAGTATCACAATTTATTTATTTATTTTTTTTTTAAAAAAAATAATTTATTTGTTTGTTTGTTTGTTTTTTTTTTTTTTTTTTTTTTTTAACTTTAGGGATAGGTTATTTTCTTATCAAAATTCAGTAAACTAACTTTTGTATTAAATTTAAAATAAAATAAAGTTAGCATGCATGTAAGCGTCGAAAAATGAAATATTTTTAAAAATCAGTGCTCTGCTCCAATAATTATTTAACAAATTCTAGTTTGTACCCGACAGATGTGTTATCAAATGATAGATTGACAAAATTAAGTGTGAAATAAAATATCAGAAAGAATACAAGCATTTACCCCCCCAAACCTGAATCTTGCATTGTCCTCAATGTGAAAATGACAAAATTAATTAGCAAGGAGAGATACAACCTGACGTATCGGAATTGCTTATTTGTAATGAGTCGGTGTGGACTGCTCGTAAATCTGTCAGATAGAACACTCAAAGAAATCTTATTAAATCAAATATAAACACTAAAATTAGAAAACTAACACAACAGTGGGTTGCCTCCCACTCAGCGCTAATTTTAACGTCTTTAGCCGGACGTTGAGTGTCTTAACCCCACTAACCGTAGTGAAGTAACCCACTTCTTACCTTCTGTTGAGTTACCCTCCAGTCGGTGAGTGATGGATAGCGGCCGACACTCAAATTTTTTAACTTCTTTCCCGGATCAAATCCAATTTCTTTTCGTTGGGACTTACTTGGTGGTCTTTTTATTAGGCCCCCAAATAGAAGTTGAGTTACATCAACCCAAACAAAAAGGCATGATTTTTTTGTGGTTTGGTTTGACGGTTGGTCCACTGCATCAAAAAGATATGCCTTAATTTTTGGATGCGGTGGTAAAGGTATAATGGATGTCCCTATCAAAGGAAGATTACCCAAATGTGTCTCGGATGATTGGATCTCATTTTTCTTATGACTTTCTACCTTGATCTCCTCCATGTATGTATTTTTGACTTTTTCACTCACCTGCTCACCATCACTTTTGTTCCCCACTTTTTTTTCTGCCTCACAAACTGGTAATGGTTGAGCCCAAAATGGCTCAAACTCGTGATCATATCGTTTGGGTTCCTCACCAATTTTGCTCAGCTGTGGTCCTTTTGACGACTTTCTAAATTCACTTTCGTGCTCTAGCCCACTTTTCTCATCACCTACCTGAATGTCTGTCTCTAGACCATTTTTTGCAATTTCTTCTTTTACTAATTCAATGATTCGCCTAACTAGGGTTTCTTTCCAATCTATCTCTTCAAATTGTTTTTTTAAGGATTGAGCTCGCCTTTCCAAGATTTGGTTTTGCCTTTCTGAGATTTGGCCTTGCTCTACTAAGGATTGGTGGTTTTCCATTAAGGTTTGGCGTTCCTCTGCTAAGGCTTGGTTAGTCTCTACTAGGGATTGGTTTTGCTCTTCCAAGATTGTTAGCATTTGTTGCATTACAGTGGGTTCAGAATTCCTAGCTTCTTGGGAAAACGATGATTGACATTGAGGTTGGTAAAATGATTGATCGTAACAATACGACCCTGAAAGCTCACTATAATATTGTTGATCCCATCCATAATTATTCGAGTATTGATTAGACTCAGGTGGCGAATAATATGAATCGAGATAATCATTATTATAGAGGTCCGTGGGATTATGGTAATTGTACGTAAATTGATTGGTGAAATGGTGTGGATTTTGGTCTGTGGTACATGAGTAAAGGTCAGGTTGGGGTCTTGAGAGAAAATATTGTTGAGAATCTGCAAACGAAATTGCAAATCTCTCAAAGTAATTTTCCATTTACCCAAGTCTAATTTTTTTATTTTTTATTTTAATTTTTTTTTATATTTTGTTTTTTAACAAATTAAAACAATTATATCAACAAGCGATCTGGAGGCTCAGCCTACCAGTTAAGAAAAAAAAAATTAAAATAAATAAATGCGAACAGGAGGCTCAGCCTACCAGATAACAGAATAAAGATGAATGATGGAGGCCCAGCCTACCTGTCAACAATTTAATAAACTAATTTTTCTAATAATAATTTTTTGAATTTTTTATTATTTTTTTTTTTAATTTTTTTGTTGTTGTTTTTTTTTTAGAGAAAAATTAAACAGATTAAACTAAATCCTTGCTTGAAGATCTGAAATGAAAGATTGGATCTCGATTAACCTGCAAAAAATAAAACTCAAGAAAAAAAAATCGATGAATTTATACAGATGAAGAAAAAAAAATAACAAAAATTAATAATTAGCGATGCCAATCCCCGGCAGCGGCGCCAAAATTTGATCGCTAAAAAATAATACCCTTAAATCGGTACCGCGATACTGATGTAGTACGGTGTTCAAGTAAGGTGTCGAACCACAGGGATTGGTCTTGTAATTATCAATTTCTAATTACTTTTCTTTCTTTAGTGAAAACAATTTTGATTTTTTTAAAATAAGAAAAGAAAATATTAAATCTAAAATAAAAATAAAATAAAGAACCAGGATAGGAATTGTGGGGTTAGTATTTTGAGAATTATGTTTTTCTCGTATTTTCTATTTAAATCGGATTTGTATAAACGAGTGTTCCTAACTATAAGCCGGAACTACTCAGAAATATATGGATTGTTAATCTCCGGCATGATCTATCTTTGGTATTTAATTCTTATATTAAACTAATCTAAGGTGAATTAAAATCTAGGCATAAACCATCCAGACCAATAATCAATCCCCAAGAATACGATTGTGTGGCCATTAAATCAAGACCACAGGTGCAAGATTTAATGTTCTAGCAATAATTGAATTCAAATCAAAATCTCTACAAGAACATTTTGACAATAAATTCAATTATAATTAAATTCATTTTTACGAACGGAATTCCTTCCACACAATTGTTTATACGAAATCCAAATTTAAATAAGAAAAATACAATATTACATAAATTCAAAAGTACAATACCACAACCCTAACCTGGTTGAAGGAAGTTAGCTTCTCATTGTTGCATTGAGTGGTATTTTCTCTGATAATATCCTCAAAAATACCATTTACACTTTGTACCCCAAACTATTCTCCCCTCCAAAAATAAAAATAAAAATAAAAGAAAAACAAAGAAGAAAATACTACAACTATTCTAAGAATGAAGTAAGAATATGGATTTTTTTTGCTCTCAAACTTCCCATCTATTTATAGAATCAAAAATGTGAGTTTTGGGGTGAATTTGAGTCAAAAGAGGAGGCTAGGGGTGCAAAAAATAAAATATGGAGGCCAATGGGGTTGTTGTGGAATTTTTCCACCGGAGTGGGCGCGGGTCGGGCCAACTCGGGCCGGGTTCGGGTCAAAATGGTTTGACCCGCAGCACTATGTGGCTGCACAGAAGGACCATCTTCAAACGGTTGTATCTTTTTCATACGAACTCCGATTTGGCTCTATAACCAGTCGTTGGAAAGCTTAGAGAGTCTACTTTCATATGAAACTTGTCTCATCTCAGAATTCCAACTGTATAATTAGTTATGTCCAAAACAATGGACAATGGTCTTCATTCTAGTGCCGAAAATCGCGACTTTTATCCGTTTGATCATTTTCTCTGAATTTTGCTCCAAATTAACATGGTTTTGTACCATTTCCAAAATCCTACAGAAACAAATAAAACAACTTAATTTATAATATTTTAATTTATTTAAAAGATTAACAAAACTTAATTTAGTGGTATTAGATTGCACAAAATGAGGTGCGATCAGGCGTCAATGGGCCCGCCTACCCACTGACTTCAGGGGTCAGAGAGAGAGAAGAGAGAGACTGGCAGGCGAGGGGCCCACCAAAGTTGGCTGAACCAAAAAAAAAAAAAAGAGCCAGTGGCCCGCTGCCACGTGTCGCCGACTTGCTTTGGTGGTGATTGGGCGCGTGATTACACGCGCCCGCAACCCTAGAGGCCCATTTTTTGTATTTTTTCCAATTTTACCCTTTCCCAGTCCAATTTGAACTGGGCTTTAGCGGCCCGGCCTATTTTTTAGGTTTCCTAAAATGTTCTTTCATGCCCTATAAATAGGACCCTCCTCCTCCCACTTTATTCATTCAAAAATTGAGAGGAGTCACCCCCCCTTAGAAGAGTGATTCTCAAAAACCTTTTCGGGAAGCTGTCCGCGTGAGAGAAAAGCCTGAACATCGAGATTCTTAGCCTAGAGCATTTATGTCTTTTTTTTTCTTTTTCTTTTTTTCAGTTTATTTAAATATCTCGATAATTTAAATTCTTACAAATTTTATTTATTTATTGCCGTCCGATAACTCGATGAAAAATGCCAGACGAGGTTCCCCATTCTCAATTTGAACTTTCAAGTGTTTAGACGAGGACACCAGCTGTTTTTTATTTATTTTATTTCTGTATTTTTTTGTTTCGTTTACAAATAAAAATAAAAAGAAAAAGAAAAGTCGTCTAATGATCCGATGAAAACGCCAGGACGGGTTTCCCTTAACCCCGAGCGTGAGGTGAAGGATGTTTTATTATTTATGTTGTTGTATTTGATTTTTTGATTTTCCTGCAATTTTTTATTTTCGTTTAAGTTTCGGAAAGATTAATTTCACCTAAATTATTTCCGTGAAACCTCCCTTAATTCTCATATCCATAGAATTTGAGGGAATTTCAAATCGAGACTTCTTTAAATTAATCGGGCAAACTTAAATTATTTTTTTTTTTTTTTGCATCCATCTAGCATATTTACTCGTTGCACTATTTAAACGGTATGTTTAGTACACTTTCACCACTTACACTTTTCATTCATTAAATTAAATCATTTATTTTTTTTTTTAGTCACTTAAAAAAAAAATCATTTAGATGTAACTTTTGCATTCATATTTTCAAATCTCATTTTTCTATTTTTAGTTTGCCTGTTTAAATTAAAGAGGTCTCTTGTAAACATACATAAAACCCCCCGGGGACCATCCTTATCGAATATTTAATATTCGATAAGAGGTTATACCAAGAGAACATTCCAAAAATTTTTTATCCCACCTTATTTGTAAAAATACCAAAAAGATTTTATAAGAAGAGAATGATTTTAAAATAAAATAAAACATTCGGACTAAACTAATTGGACTTTATTGGACATAAGGTACCATTTTTAGACGGGCGTCTTAGGGTGCCTAACACCTTCCCCGAACGTAACTGACCCCCGAGTCTTTAAATGAATCTTTGGTTTGACCGTATTTTTGGAGTTAATTTTTTACTTAGGCATTTTAAATTGTTTTCTGAAAATTCGGTGACCTCGCACAGCATTTAAATCCAATGCTAGGTGGCGACTCCTTATTTTTTAAGAAAATGGCATAAGTATATTTTTTGAAAAAATCGACGCTTTAAAAACCCCTCTCCTTAAGCTATCTATATTTATTATTTATTTTTCTTTTTCCTTTTCGGAAAAATGGGGCGCGTCAATAATCGTTCATAAACTGAAAATCATATTTTACTGATTATTGAGTTGTTGAAAATCGTTATCTGACTCGCATGCTAAAAATTGATTATTTGATTTAATTGAGTTAAACGATTTGATTGTCCTTATCTAGATTATTTGACTACCTACTCACATTGATTAAACTCTAGATAATTAATACTTGATGATTAATTTGATTACTTAAATATCATGTTTAATACAATTTTATTATACTCAGTCGAGTTGATTTATGAATTGATATTTGTAAGTGTCGGTAGAAGCTCTATGTGAATAAATTTTTTATATCTGTGGGGATTCATTACTTGGACATAAATGTAATTAGTCCAAGTAAGAGTGTGTTTAAGTGTAAGGGTAATTCAATCAAACCAGGTGTACGAGTTTGATTCTCACATGGGAAGATGATCAAGTTCTAGTGGATTGAATTCCTTATTAGAGCCCAAGGGAGTAGATATATGTAAAAGTAGCTTGCCAAACTACTATAAAATCTTGTGTGCTACTATCTATATTCCTTCTCGTTTATGTTGTGTGTGTGTGATTGTCTTAATTTGTTTTCGTTGATAATCTAAACTAAGATAAAATCAGAAATATATATATATATATATATATAAATGGTCACGAACACTTAGATTAATTTTTTAAACAACCTAATTCACCCCCTCTTGGGTTGTACTCTAGGCCAACAATTGGTACCAGAGCTAACCTACCTTAAGTGCTATAACCATCTAACTAATTGATCTCTTGGAACATTACTTGGAAACTACCCTTGTTAAGGGACAGTTTATACATAGGTCATCACTCTTTACCCGTAACTACGTCTTCTGGAAAGCTAGAATGTTGGCATTTTCGCAAGCTAATAGTTATGATGCATGGCTTGTTATCAAGAATGGTCCATATTTTTATTCTATTATCGGCATTCCTAAAAAGAAGTATATGTATGATGAGGATGATTATAAAATTTTATTTATCATTACTTAAGATATTAACATGTTTTGTGGATTAAAGGCTAATTAATACAATAGAATATCAGGTTGCTTTTCGGCTAAAGAAATATGTGATCCATTGGAAATCACGCATGAGGGAACTAGCCATGTCAAAGAATAGAAAATCAGCGCATTGATCCACCAGTTTGAGCTTTTCAAAATGAGTGAATTTGAATCCATTCAAGAAATATATATGAAATTCACCAACATTTTCAACAGTCTCAGTCCCCTTGGGAAACAATACTCGATGATGGATTAAGTAAAAAAGATTTTAAGATCTCTATCCGAAGAGTGGGATCCAAAAGTGACAACAATTCAAGAAGCAAAGTATATCAACACTTATACCATCAATGAACTCATTGGGAAGCTGATGACTCACGATCCATCAATTATAAGATATAAAGAGAAGTCAAGTACGGTAAAAAGAAATCACTAGTACTTAAAGCACAAAAACGATGAAAAAAACGTAGATAGTAATCGAATGAAACCTAGCGCTCATAACAAAGAATTTCAGAAAGTTAGCTCGATGGTCCTTCCAACGAAAAAGAAATTTCAACCCCAACAGCATCGAATGCTTCAACTTCCACAAGACGGGGCATTTTCAGTCGGATTGTCAAGAACCAAAGGAGGAGAACGAACTTAGCGATAAAAGGAAGTTTTAGAAAGGAAAGAAAAAGTTTATGAAAGCCACTTGGGATAACTTAGTATCTAGCAGCTCAAACAACTCCAGCAATGATGAGAAGTCCAATATGATAGCCTTGATGGAAAATGGCCATGAGGTAATGGATTTAAGATTTTCTACTTCTTGTCCTGTAAATTTTGATGAACTTTTTGAAGCTTAAATGATTATAAAAAATCAGTCTTCAAAAATTAATTCCCTAAAAAAATGCATTTTTATCATTAATCAAACAAATTGAAGTTTGTGAAGCTGAAAACACCCCCTTAAGAATGAAATTGCAAAACTAATTTCATATAGAAAAACAAAGAGTTAAAATCTAAGGTTGATGATTTTAAATCTATTGTCCTCAAATTTGCCAAAGGTGAAAATAATTTAAAAATGTTTTTGGGTTGCTCAAGGTGTATTTTCAATGAAGAATAACTAAATTTTTTTTTTTTTATTTTTTTTTAAAAAAAAAAAATATTTCAATTTTTTTTTTTCTGAAACCAAAACGGTTGTAAATGTTTCTATTGATCCTAAGATTTTGATGAACAATTAAGTGTTGATGTTTTGATGGAATTAATGGTTTATTCAAGTGTTTCAGTTAATTAAGTTCCTGTGATGAAGATGCAATGACAAATTTATAAATGGATGCTAAATGATGATGTCAAAGATGATGAAGAATTAAGAGTTTGAAGAAATTGAGAAAAACAACTCAGGTGAATTTCAACTTTTAATATCCCAATTAGGAACACACACACGACACAAAAAGTTTTTATTATTTTTATGTGTTTTGATAAGATGAAATTATTTGCTCCTATATATATTTAAAAAGAAATATTTATAATTGATTAAAATGGAATTTAAGAAGTTAGTGGAGCTTATTTAGAAAAGAAAATGGTTAAAGGGAAAACGTAAAAGAGAATAAGTTAAAAACGAGTTCAGAAATAAGATCCAGCAAACATAAGTCGACTGGTAAGTCAACCAGACCAAGCAGCAAAAACTCTTTGTATCTCTAAATCCACAGGCAGGTCGACTGGTGGAAAAAAAAATGAACTCTCTGTATCTCTAAGTCGACAGGTAGGTCGACCGGTGAAGCTAAATTGAACTCTTTGAATCTTCAAGTTGACAGATAAGTCGACCGATGAATGCAGCAGCTTTGGCTTGGATATATCCTGAATCCAGCAGTCGACTGACTGGTCGACTAAGGGCGTTGTTTCAAGATTCTATGTATTCCGAAATCATATCTAAAAGTAGCTGTTTTTTGTTGGGATTTGAGAGAGATTTAAGGGATTTATTGATATTTAAGATATGCTTCATCTACAATTTAGATCCTATTAAGTTGGTTAATTAAGTTTTAATATTTTTCAATTTGGTACATGAAATTGTTTATATTCTATTCTAATTGAAATTGAGAAATATTTGAGAGATTTAATTGAAAGATTTAAAAGCTGTAATTAAGTGAACTGAACCAAAATGAAGTCATAATGATATACGGGGTCTAAGAGAGCATTTTAATGTCATGACATATGGGAACTAACCGTTAGAGAGCTTATTTATTTCCCATATATATATACCTACATTTTTCATATTTTATTAAGCAGTAAAACATAGAATCAAGAGAAGTGAGCTTAAAGATATAAGATCATATTGTGTTGTTCTAAGAGTTATCTTTCTGAGATTTTGTGAGAGCTATTCTAAGAGACGATCTTGAGAATCATTGCTAGTAATCTTTGCTGCTACTGGATCTGAAGTAACATTGCGCTATTTATTTTTTTTGTGAATTCCAGGTAAGATCTTTCCAATTACTTTCTATTGTGTATTGCTTGTTCAATTTTTGGAAATTGATCTTTAGAAATTGTTTCTGATTTTTATTGAAGAAAATATTTTATAAACAATTTCTTGAATCTGATTACGAGCTCAATTATTTTCTACCCATCTTTTGTTTAAAATCGGATTTTCAATCTCACACTTTTCTATCACTAGATTTGGGATATTAATTAAGTTTTAATTTATTTGGGGTGGTAGAAGTTCTGAGTAAAATAATCTGATTATCAATTTGTATTGGTGAGTAGTGTGACGGATTAAATACCGTTAGGGGTATTTAATCAGAGGTAGTTGGTTTCAGTCTCTTCCTGTAAAGAGATTGATGTAGTAATTCTTCCTGAATAGAATTATTTTGTGTGCATTTTGTAACGGTTCAATCCTTACCGGGTAAAAGGATAGTTCGAGTATTTTTGTGAGGTTTTGATTCTTGAGCTTTAGGTATAAAAAGAATTAGGTTGTGATTCTCCCTGTAATAAAATTAGGTTATTCTTGAGCCTGTAAAAAGCAGAGGTTATTCCTAAGCCTGTGAAAAAGAATTTGTAAAAGTTAATTCTGAGCCTATGAAAAGAATCATTGTAAGAGTTTGGTTCCTACCTGTAAAAGAGTCTAGGGTTGAGTGGGTGCGAATCTCCGTGGGGCTCAGAGGACTGGATTAGCCAAGAGTAGCTTGGTGAATCAGGATATATCCGTGTGTACTGAATTGCTTATTTCATTTATTATTATTGTTTGGTGTGCACTTAGTTGTTTTGATAATTCCGTTGTAATATAAAGATAATAATTAATTTAGTATTAAAATTAATTATTTGATTTATTGAAGTTACTATTCTGATAATTTTTTAATTACCCAATTCACCCCCCTTCTTGGGTATTCCACTGGGCCAACAGTTTCAATTGTAATCTTATAGGGCATTACATCATGAACTGTTTTCATAAAAAAAAAATATTAAATTTTAAAAAGTAAGGGTACCAAAAGAAACCCTGAATTTTCAAACTAAGCAGATCGGACCCACGTAGATTGAGTGCTTTGGAACTATTTGGGTTGCTCCTTGTTGATTAACTTAAAAGAATTTATAAGAAATGATAAATGATTCCTAGACGATGGTTGCTCACAGTACATGACAGGAGATAAAAATAAATTTGCATCTTTGACACCTAAAGACGGAGGTCAAGTGACATTTGGAGATAATGCCAAGGGTAAAATCATCGGTATAGGTAACATTGGTAATTTTTTTACTCTAATTGAAGATGTCGTACTTGTTGACGTTTTAAATCATAATCTCCTTAGCATCAATCAACCTTTTGATAAAGGATCTAATGACATTTTTAATAGCAATCAATGCATTATCAAAGATGGTTCTAATACCAACATATTACTTGTTGCATCGCGCTTTTAAAATGTTTGCATATGTTCATTTGATGATATTGCGTCTCAAATTTATCATGTATAAATGCACTCTCTGAAATAGTTGGTTATGGGTTAGGCGTTTAGGGCATATGCTAGCATGGAACTTTTGTCTACTCTTTGTAACAAAAAAACTCATAAGAGGCCTACTTGATATTAAATTTGTAAAAAAAATAAGATTTGTGATGTATGTCAACTTGGTATGAGGGTTAAGTCTTCTTTTAAAAGGAAAATTGCATACATCTATATCAAAATCATAGGCAATATTGTATCTTGATTTGTTACCTAATCTGATTGCTAGTTTAGGTGGTAAATTCTATGCATTTGCAATTATTGATAACTTCTCACGTTATACATGGGTTCTATTCATGACCAAAAAGAGTGAAATTGCAAGTGTATTTTTCAAATTTGTAAATGCGTTCAAAATGAAAAACAATCATGCATCATCAATGTTCGTAGTTATAATGGCAGAGAATTCAAAAATGAAGAGATTGTTGACTATTGTGACGAGCATGGATGTACTCATATTTTTTATCATCCTATAACTTCTCAACAAAATGGTGTTGTTGATAGGAAAAACATGTTACTTCAAGAAATGTCAAGGACTATGATCAACAAAAATAATCTACCAAGTGCTTCTGGGCAGAGGTTGTATGTACTACTTGTCATGCTCTTAATCGTGTTTCTATTTCTGAGGGATTAAATAAAACACCTTATGAGATTTGAAATGAAAAAAATCCAATTTTAATATTTCGGTTGCAAATGTTTTATCTTAAATGACAGAGACAATTTTGAAAAATTCAATGCAAATGTCAGATGTAGGAATTTTTCTTAGTTATGCTTCTAATAGTAAAACATATATAGTCTATAACAAGAGAACTCTTGACGTAGTAGAATCCATGCATGTTGTATTTGAGAAAACTAATCATTTTATGGTTAGAAAAGATTTGGATGAAGATGATGCTGATATTCTATCAATTAAGAAGGATCAAAGAATTGAGCCCACAAATGATCAACCTGACCCTTCTGAAGAATCACCAATTGAAGAGGATCTTGCAACTCCTAAATCCACGAAAAGAGTAATTGGTCACCCATCAGATCAAATTATTAGTGATATACGAAAAAGTTATGAGTACTCGTTCTACTCTTTGTAATGTTATTAATCCTGCATTTATATTTAAAATTGAATCTTAAACTGTTAACGAAGGCATAACTGATGAATCATGGATTCTATCTATAAAATAATGAATGATTCAACTTGAGAGAAACAAAGTTTGGTCAGTAATTCCTAGACCCGATTATCATGATGTTATTAGCATTAAATGGATTTATAGAAATAAAAAGAATGAAACATGTGCAGTAATTAGAAATAAAGCAAGACTAGTAGCCAAAGAGTTAACAAGAAGAATATATTGATTATGAAGAAATATATGCACCGATAGCAAGACTCGAGGCTATTTATATGCTTTTAGTTTTTGCATGTTCACGTAATTTAAAAAAAAATTCAAATAGAAGTTAAAATTCTTTTCATAAATTGTTTTATTTCTGAAGAAGTTTATGTTAAAAAAACCACTTGGCTTTGAAAATAACAAGCTTCCTGATCATGTTTTTAAATTAAGAAAAGTACTTTATGGTCTTAAACAGGTAGCTCGAGCTCGATATGAAAGACTCAATAGATACCTAATTGAAAATTGATTTTCATATGAGTATGATGAAAGAACTTATATTTTTTTTTTCTCAGATTACAAATCAAGTAAATGAAAGACGACATTTTCATTAATAAAGCCAAATACATCAAAGAGAATTTTATGAAAATGCGAAGGTGTGCGAAGGTGTGCAAAACACCAACGGCTACAGCTAAAAAGCTCGACAAAGATGGTAAAGATGAAAGTGTAAATGAAAATATCCATCGAGGCATGATAGGCAGCTTACTTTAACTAACTACTAGTAGGTATGATATTATGTTCAGCGTGTGTTATGTGCTAGATTCTAATCTTGTCCTAAGAGTCTCATTTCATAGTCGTTAAACACATTTTTAGATACTTGATAGGATCAATTGATTTAGGACTTTGCTATCTAGAAGTAGTAATTTCTCTATGATTAGTTACTTCGACGCTAATTTTTCACTTGCAAAGTATAGCGTCAAAGTACTAGAAGATCATGTCATTTTTTAGGCCACACACTTATTTCTTGGTCTTGCCAAAAAAAAACTCAAGTGGCTTATCCATTGTGGAGAATGAGTATATGGAAGTCGGAAGCTGTTGTGCACAAGTACTTTACATGAAACGGCATCTATGTGATTTTGGCATAAGCATGGAAAACGCATCTATTTTGTGTGATGATACTTGTTGACCCTAGATGTTCTGATGAAACAACTAACTTGGATATTTTAAGGAATTAATATGTTTGAGTATTTTAGATTTTAGTTCCGTGCTTAAATGAGAAAAAGATTAATTTTATGAAGAGGAATGATAAAGATCAAGATGGTTGCAATGAAAACATTGAAGATTATTTTAAAAAGTTTTTTTTTTTTTTTTTTTGTATTACTAGGTAAATAACTCGATTCTTCTTAAACTCTTAATGCAACCTAATTAGGACCACGCACAACACTTGAAGTTAATTTGAAACATTTTTTAAAGTGGTCATAATTGATAAACTTATGTGAAAAATATATTTTCCTAAGTACTTGATCAAGAAATCATTTGAAAATATGGGGAAAAAAATGAGAAAAAGGCATGGACAGTCGACTGATCATGCACCCAGACGACCGATTGACTTAGGATTGCATGAAAGACGTTTTTAGGTTAAATGGTCGATCAATAGGTTGGATTCTTGATTCAGGGTCTCAAAACAGTTAACTGACTGATCGACCGACCTATGTTGCAACGACCATAAAACTAGTTGTTGAGGACTAACCAGCCGACTGCCATATGAACTGGTCAACTGCCTTGTTCTATTTTATGTTTTGACCAGCACGATTTTCAAAGATCTTCTACCCATTTTTTAACCTTTTGAATGTTAGAATGTTATATTTTAATGGGTGTTAATTGATTTTCAAAGATATATCATATATTTAGATGATATTATTATTTAGTCCATATATTCCTTAATTTTGTGATTTATACCGGATAAATTTCTTTCTATCCATATTGGTTTTTAATCAAAATATTTTTAGAACTAATTTGAGAGTTTTAAATATTTGAGAGTTTTAAAAGTGGTATTCATGGTCAAATATTGTTGCTTTGAGTCTATTACATATATGGGGTCCATATTTGTCATTTCTTGCTATATTTTTTGAAAAATAGCCGTTATAGGCATTGTTTAAAATCCCTATATATAGACCTGTGAATTTTTTATTTTAAATCAATCAAGAATAGATAAGATTTCAAATTTCAAAAAGGTAGAATTCATATTTTTCTCAAATATATTTTTTAGAAGTTCTTGAACGAGAAAAGGCTTTTATTGCAAAAATCAGGTTTGATTCTACATCGATGTTATTTACATATTTCTCAAGGAAATCCCGATGAGATCATTATGCTTATATTTGCTTGCTCAAAATTGATTGCGCTTTACGTGATTGATATAGATCGGAATATTTGAGTTTGTCATATTCGTAATACGAAAATTGTTTTTATTGATAAATATTTTGAAAATCCTGATAAAATAATTTTTTTAGTAAATCTGGTTGAAAAAGTATTTTTTGATTAATTTGCTAAGAATTCAAATTAGTTTCTCACATATATCTATCACTAGTTTATTGGGCCATTAATTGAGGTGATAGAAGCTTTTGTGAGATGAAACGATTATGTTTTGTATCTGTGAGTTGTAGCTTAGAAATGTAGCTGTTCTAAGTGAGAATGTTTGATTGGGCATAAAGGGACATCGCCTAATCAGAGATAAAGGTTAATCCTAATCCTAGAAAAATTATAGTTGTAAAGGTTTAATTTTGCCCTAGAAAAAGAAGTAGGTTAATCCTGAGCATAGGAAAAAGATAGTTGTAAAGGTTTTATTTCCTACCTAAGAAATGGATCAAATGTAATGGATTGCGAATTCCCTACAGGAGTTAAGGGGAGTAGACTAGACAAGAGTAGTGTGCTGAACCACTATAAATCAGCATGTTAATTTCTCTATCCTTTATCTGTTTGGTTGTGCATCTAGTTTTACACGTTTCTGCTTAACAACAAAATAATAATCAGTTAGGGAAATTGAAGTTGATTATTTATTTTATTTTTAACTACCCAATTCACCCTCCTCTTGAGTAGATCTTTAGACTAACAATTGTTACTGGAGCTTAATTAGCTAAATGGGTTTAACATCTTAGCTAAACGATCACGTGGTACATGCAAGCAAGGATTTTATTTAGGGTTAATTGCACTTTACCCCTTGTAGTTAGGCTGTTTTGTACTTTACCTCCATGCGGTATTTCACATCACCACTTTTTCCCTTGCAGTTAAGTCTTTATTGCACTTTACCCCCCTCATCAACACTTTGCCTCCTGTAATTTGGCCTACATCATGGGGTAAAATGCTATAAAGCCAAACTACCGGGGGGTAAAGTAGTGATGAAAATATCACGATGAGGCAAAGTGCAAAACAGCCTAATCACAAAAGGTAACGTATAATTAACCCTTTAATTTATAACCTTTGTAAGAAAAAACTTGGTTCATGGCTTGCCCAACATGAACTTCATTAGAGATAAAGTATGTAATGCATGGCAATTAGAAAAACATTCTAGATTAGGCCTTTAGAACTCTTACATTTAGATTTATTTTGCCCTAACCAAATTACTAGATTAGGAATGAAGCATTATGAATTTATGCTTGTAGAAAACGTTTCTCACATTATATTTGTGTTATTTGTCTCTAAGAAAAGTGATGTCATATATGCTTTCATTAAATTCTGCACACGTGCACAAAAAGAGAAAAAAATTGAATATGACAAATGTTTAGAGTGATAAAGGTAGAAAGCTAGAACCATGTTAAATGAGCACTCAATTCCAAAATATTTTTTGGCAGAAATTGTTAGTACTACATGTTTTATCCTAAATAGAGTTTCCATGCATCATGGTTCTGACAATACTCCCCATGAGTTTTGATGCCTAATATTATAAGGGTATATATCTTGGCTATGCATCAAATAGTAAAGCATATAGAATATACGATAAATGAAATCTAGTAGTTTAAGAGCCTATGTATGTTGTTTTTCAAGAGGCTAATCCCTTTATATCTATAAAGTTTTTGGATGAGGATAATGCCGGGGTGACTGAATTGTCACCAAATCAAAGTGTTGAAAATAAGCATATTGAAAGTGACTCACTTGAAGTTCATCTAGTTGAGGAAAGCATTGATCTATCCAAAGCCAGGAAAAACGACAATCACAAATCCTCAAAAGCTGATTATTGTTGATATTCACTTTGAAGTAAGTACTCATTTTTTTTTTCAAAATATTATGATTGTTGCTTTCCAATCTCAAATAGAACCTAGAAATATTAAGGAAGCAATAGCTGATGAATCATGGATTTTAGTAATGCAAGAAGAACTTAATCAGTTTGAGAGAAATAATGTATGGACTTTAGTGCCTAGGCCTAATGATAATCCTATAGTTGGTACTACATGGATTTTTAAAAATAAGAAAGATGACTCTTGCATTGTGACTTGTAATAAGGCTAGATTAGTAGCGCAATGATGTAGTTAAGTAGAAGGAATTCACTATGAGGAAACTTAAGCTACCGTAAAGATATCAAAAGCCATTCACATGTTGTTAGCCCTTGCATGTGTTTATAATTTTAAATTATTTCAAATGGATGTAAAAAGTGATTTTCTTAATGGCTATATTATGGAAGAAGTATATGTTGAATAACCCTAGTTTTGAAAATGAACATTTTTTGTATCAAGTTTTCAAATTGTCAAAAGCGTTATTGGTTTTTAAACAAGATCCTAGAGCCTGGCATGAAAGGCTTAATGTATTTTTAATCAAAAAAAAAAAAGGTTTTAAATGTAGGGTTGGTGATATATTTTTATTTTTTTTTAGGGTTAATAGCATTTTACCCTCTGTAATTTAACCCATTTGCACTTTATCTCCCTGTGGTTTGAACTTCGTCACTTACCCCCTTGTGGTTGTGAACCTAAGTGCAAAACTAACAATTTCCATCCAAACTAACTGTGTTTGCAATCCACATGCCTAATCTGAAGCTGAGCATGTTTTTTGCACTTTTCCATCCAAAACACCTATTTGTAGTTCTTATTTTATCCTCACTACTTCTCTATATAATATCTAACTTTCTCACACACTTTCTACATTATACCAAACCTTCTCATTATTTTTTTCTTCTTCCTCTCTCTTATTTTTATTTTTCATGTCTTCTTCAAGTGTTTATGGTGGTACCAATCCATTTTATTTTATTTTTCTATTTTCTCTCTTATTATTATTTTTCATATCTTCAAGTTTTTATAGTAATAATATTGGGATGAATTTTTAAAAAATGTAAATATTATTGTAATTTTTGCTTTGTTTATGGCAATGAAATGATATTATAATCTTTGAACTATCCATCTTTTTGTCTATTGACCTATTATCTAATGAAATTCAAAATATACAATAATTTGATACATCTCAAAATGCATAATTTCACTCTAATATATCATGTTAATATATTAAAATAAATCAAAATGTCAACAATTACATTTCACCATAATGTACTATTATAATACATATCCCATTAAAATACTTCAATAATTTCAGTGGTGTTCCCCTTCACGATGCACAAAGAAGAGAGAAAGAGAGAGAGAGAGAGAGCTCTTCTTTGAAGATGTGTATTTTAAACCTTTTCATTGCTGTCGTTGCCGCAATTGAGGCCCCTGTGCAGAGCCCCACCTTTGACCCCGTCGGTAGATATGAACACTTGGCTAACTGACGCCGGCGACGTGTCTGCTAACGTGATGTGGAAGTTCCGCAGAAACGATACGTTGGCGTTTTCGAACGGCGCACCGCCTGTCTCCAGCACCAATACCATGAAATTCTTGGATAGGGTGGCGGCGAGGAGGGCACCTGGCAATGCCGCCACCCAAGATAATGTAGTCGTAGCCCTTCACGTGGCCGCAAGGTGAAGATGCCGAAGAAGAGAATGTGCTAGCTAGTTTGATAATGGGTATCGATTTTCCCATAAATAATCTCTACCTGCATTAATCAGTCGATAAAAGTAATCAAAATGATTATTTTCGGAGGCATTTGGTTAGTGTTCCTACTTTTCTCAACCCAATTGGGATTGGATGGGATGAGTTGGGTTGAGTTGAGAATTATGTTTCCTTCTAGGAACAAAATTGCGTTTGGTAACGATAATTTTTTTTGTGCTGGGAACAGATTCGCGTTTGGTAACAATATTATTCTAGAATTGATTTCATGAACCAACCCTAGAATTGATTCAGCCAAACTCCAAATTCAACCAAAATTCATAAATCAAGAACGAAACTCCAAATTATGTAATCAAAATCAAGAACGAAATCAAAATTCCGTAATCAAAATCAAGAACAACATCGAAATTCAATAATCGATGTCTAACCAAATCGAAATCGAAATCAAACCCTAAACCAAATTCAGTAACCAAAATCAAGAACGAAATCAAAATCAAGAACAAGATCGATGTCGAACAAATCAAAGACGACGACGAACAGATCGAAGAGGAGGTGGACGGAGAAGACGAGTTTAAAATCGATGTCAAACAGATCGAAGACGACGGCGAACTGATTAAAGAGGAGGTGGACGACGAAGACGAGTTCGAAATCGATGTCTCGAAGACAACGGCGAATAGATCGAAATCAATGTCCAACAGATCGAAGACGATGGCGATGCGAAGTACAAGGAAGACGACGGCAATGAGAAGAGGAGGAAGAATGATTGCGAAGATAATATCGAGGGTAGAGAGACGACAAAGACACAGGGGCAACGAGAAGACGACCAAGACGAAGACGAAGATGGAGAAGCAAGACGACGAAGACGATCGAAGAGTGAAAGGAAAAAAGAAAAATAAAAACTCTCATTTTGAGCTTAACAGAAGTCGAACACGAGAACTCACCAACAATTCAATAAATTCCGAGCGTGTCCCTAAAGTTGGGTTCAGTTTTGATTCTCATTTCCTTAGGATTTTGATAATCAATTCTCATTTTTTGAATTGAGTTGGGTTGAGTTTTATGTTGCCAAACGCGTTCCCAAAAATCAATCCCATAATTTTTGGATTGGGTTGGGTTGGGTTGGAATGGAAACACTAATGTGGCGTTTGGTTAGTGTTCCAACTTTTCTCAACCCAACTGGAATGGATTGGGTTAAAAATTCTGTTTCCTATTGAGAACAGAATTGCGTTTGGTAACGACAAATTTTTTTTATACTGAGAACAGAATCACATTTGGTAACAATATTATCCTAGAATTGATTCAATCAAACCCCCAAATTCAACCAAAATCTCCAAATCAAGAACCAACCCTAGAATTGATTTCATGAAATTCTACTAAATCCTCAAATTAAGAACCAACCCTAAATCAAAATTAAGAACGAACTCTAAACCAAAATCAAGAACCAAGCCCTAAATCAAAAATCAAAATAGAAATCGAAATCGAAAATCGGAATAGAAATCGACATCGATTTCGAAAATCAAGAACGAAATCGATGTCGAAATCGAAATCGAAAATCGGAATAGAAATTGAAATCAATTTCAAAAATCAAGAACCAAGCCCTAACAACGTCGAACAGATTGAACATAACAACGAACAGATCGAAGAGGACGGCGACGATGATGGCCAGCTTGGAGCAGAGAGAAGACGTCGACGATTACATGGTCGGCGATGGAGTTCAGATGAAACAGGTAGAAGTCGGTCGAAATCGAAAATCAAAATAATAATCTGTAATTTCGTCGATGATGGCAAAGAAGACGACGGCGATGGAGAGACAACGGCGACACACAGACGAGAAGTAGACGAAGACGAAGAAGCGGAGAAGAGGCGGCGAGGACAAAGACATCAGACGAGAAGGATGAGGAAGATCGAGTTTTGTGTTGCCAAACGCGTTCCCAAAAATTAATCTCAGAATTTTTGGGTTGGATTGGGTTGGGTTGGAAGCACTAACTAAACGGGGCCTTCATTATCCAGAACAGAACAAAAAACCAGCAAAAAGTTCATGGTTTTTTTCTTCTGAATTTTTGTGAAGAAACAAAAAGAAAGCTCAAATCATCCTTTAAAATTCTTGAAAAAGCACAAAAGATTTTGGTTTTATATCTATTTCTTCAAAAACATTAAATCCACATTGCCATGATCACTTCAAATGGGTGAATACACACCGCCTCTCTCTCTCTCTCTCTCTCTCTCTCTCTCTCTCACACACACACACACACACACACACAGAGTTAGAGAGAGAAAGAGATCAATCGTTCTCTCTCTAAAAACCCAGATTAGAATTTTGAAGAAAAAACATCATCCATGCCACACCACCACCACGTTCGTCCTCCGACGGTGTTCCCTTCGCCAATACCCATGAGAAGATCAAGATCAGAACAAATTGAAAGCATCTTAAATGATTGAAAATCCAAATAAACAAACAATCTGTTATCCTCTCATTCAACCCATCCAGTTTTCTGGGAACAAAAATGAAAGAACAAGAACACCAAACAAACACCAAGCAAAGAACAAATTCATAAGAGATTACCTCTCTCCTTCTCCGATCTCTCCGTCGTTGCTCTCATTGTTCCAGATCTGGATGACAGTGGTCGGATTTGAAAGCGGTGAAGGTCGTTGCCGATCTTGCTATCCATCTCGCTGTCACCGTCGTCTCTGACAGCAACGTCTACGGCAGCCAGATCCGGCCTCTCCATCCAGATCGGACCACCGCGAACTTCACCGACCCTAAACCCGACCACCGTGACGCATCGGAGATAGAGAGGGATAAATCAGGGCACTCACCGACCATCGCCGAACAGAGATAGAAAGGGATAGATTTGGGCATGATCGACTGGGGAGGGATAGATGGAAGCGTGAGACACTGATGGGTTGAAGAGGGAAGAGAGGCTCTAGTGTTGGTATGCGAAGGAGATGGGCTTCTGAGATTGATCGACATAGGGGCCTCAGGCATTTGGGTTAATTGCACTTTACACCACAAAAAGTGTTAATAATTGCATAAGGGTAAAATCGATATTTTAACATTTTCATCAACGGAGTTAGCGTTGCACTTAGATCCACAAACCATAGAGGGGGTAAGTGGCGAAGTTCAAACCATATGGAGAGTAAGTGGCGAAGTTCAAATCACAGGGGAAAAGTACTATTAACCCTTTTTTTATTTAACATTTTAATTCAAATATACTTATCGTGCAAATTTATGTTGATGATATAATTTTTGGTACTAATAACGAGGGTCTTTCCCAAGAGTTTGCTAAGAATATGTAGAAAGAATCCGAGATGTACATGATGAGAGAGCTTACCTTCTTCCTTGCATTAGAAATCAATCAATCGAAAGATGGGATATTCATCAACCAAGAAATATACATGAAGGAATTGTTAAAGAAATATGGAATGGAGATTGAAAAGGTGTACGCTACTCTAATGACCACCGCTGAAAAACGAGACAACGAAGAGAAAGGTAAAAACGTAAGTGAGAAGCTTCACTGAGGTATCATAGGTAGTCTTGTTTACCTTACCTCATGTAGGTTAGATATCATGTTTAGCGTATGTTTACGTGCACGATTCCAATCATATACCAAGAAGTTATATTTAACTGTCGTAAAATGGATATTAGATGCTAAATTAGCATATATGACTAAGGTTTATGGTATCCCATAGATAGTAACATTAATATGTTAGGTTAACTCTGACGCCAACTTTGCCGGTTGTAAAATTGAGCAAAAAAGCACAAGTGACACGTACCTCTTTTTAGGACACAATAGTTTCTTAGTCCAATTATAAACAAACTTCTATAGCTTTATCCAATGTCGAGGTTGACTATATGGCAACCAATAGTTGTTGTTCGCAAGTGTTATAAATGAAACAACAATTGCTCAATTTCAGCATTGGTGTAGAAAATGTAGTCATTTTATGTGACAGTGTGTAATACCCTAGAAATTTAGGCCCTGTTTGGTTAGTGTTTCCATTCCAAGCAAATCTAACTTAACCCAAAAATTTTGGGATTGATTTTCGGAAACGCGTTTGGCAACACAAAATTCAACCCAATCCAACTCAAAAAATGATAATTGATTCTCAAAATACTAAGGAAATGAGAAACAAAAAAAAAATATTTTTTTTTGTGCCCAAAAATCAACCCAAGACAAAAGGACACGCTGAGCATTAATTCAATTATTATTGAGTCTTGGGTTCCACTTTTGTTAAGCTCTTTTTTGGAAACTTTTATTTTTCTTTTTTCCTTGCCTGTGCTTAGTCTCTTTGTGCATATCATGCTTCGTCTTCTTCATCTCGTCTTGCCGTCGTCTTCGCCATCTTCATCTTGCCATCGTCTTCACCGTCCACCTCCTCCTCCTCCTTGTAGTCGTCTTTGTCGTCGTCTTCCTCGAAATCTCCATCGTCTCGCTTCCTTGGTCTCGTCAAGAGGGCATGTCCTACAAGATGTGGTTGGTCTTTACAGGAGGTCATGTCTTGTAGGACGTTATTGTTGTTCACAAGTATTATAATTAAACAACAATTGCTCGATTCCAGCATTGGTGTAGAAAATGTGGTCATTTTATGTGACAATGTGTAATACCTTAGAAATTTATATTTTTGAAGAATATTATTTTATATAAGTTTAATATTTTTGGAGACAGTTTTGTAAATTTGTGGTAATATATACTTGATAATCTTCGGAGTAAATATTAAATTTATTTTTTTGAAAATATTATTTTATGTAAATTTAATATTTTTGAGTTATTTTGTATATTGTGAAAATTTAAAATAAATATTTGATAATTTTAGAAAGATAAGTATAATTAATAGATTTAACATGAATTACTCTATAATTAAAGGGTATTAAATATAATTATCAATCCCTCAATAGGTAAGGACTCGATTGTGGCCATGATTTAGGAAAAAAATAAAAGGAAAAAAAAAAAAAACATGGCCATAAAGTTACCACTATCTCATGTATAAGGAAACGGTAAAAAATGACAAGTTCATGGAATGGATCACTAATTTACACATATTAATGTATATATAGAGAGGAAGAGAACAGGATATTAAGAAGGGAGGGAGACACATATATATACACATAAATAAACGGTTGTAGATGATGAAAGGTTTTAGGAGCGGAAAAAAAATGTTTCGATTCGAATTTTAACTTCGGATTTCAGGTAAAATTTCTAACTCTTTTAATATATGTATTTAATTTTTCAATTGTGTGATTTATATTATTATTATTGTTGAATTTTAACTGCTAAATTTTATGAAATAATTGTGATTATGTAGAAACTATGTGAAAATCATGCTTATATGTTTTATTTGTTGTATTAATTAAATGCACGTATTAGAAGGGTTGAAATTCTACTGAGCGTTAACTCACAACCCCACAGTTTTGATTGTATGGTCGGTGAGAACGAAACGACGACATAAATTTTAGTTAAATTTCTATTTGTAATAATTGTAATTAATATTTACTGTTGTAAAAATTGACTCGATAGTCAATTATTAGCCCAAATATTTATGACAGTAGCCAATAACACCCAAATATTTATTTACATGTTTTGAGATGTAAATAAATATATAACATGCTTATTGGATTATGGACATGTTGGGGTAGGTTCATAAATTATGGTATTAGTTGAGAATGTTATGGATTAACATTCATGGGTATTTGGAATATTATTCATTATGCCTATTCACCATAAATGAATTATGGTATGTGTACGTATGGGTATTTGGCATCATTGGCATACTGCCAACAATATTCCTAATAGTGAATATTAAAATACACTAATTATTGTGTTTACCCTCTGACTCATAATGTATACCTTGCATGATTTTATTTAATTAACATTCTAATAATTGATATATATGCATAATGTGGTGTAGTGGCGGTAATTACTATTTAATGTATTAATCGAATAATATTGGCATATTTATACCTTAATAGTGTCAGTGTACGGTTACCACTCTGTATTATGGGAAAATTAATTAATTTATATTTGAATTTTTATTTAATTTGTGATAATTGTATTTATTATTTATAATTGTAAAAATCGATTTGATAAATCGAGAAATTATAAATTGTCACCGTCGCATTGTAAAAATTATTGGTGAAGAATAAAATATTGATCGTTCGGTTTTAATTTTAATTCTTTAGAGGAGAAACCACTTGGTGGCCCTGGAAAATCGGGCCGTTACACAGTGTTATTTACTTAAGTAATAATCCTACACAATATTTCCGCACAGAGCACATTGAGATTCTCTATCAGTTCATTAGGGATCAAATCTAAAGGGGCAATATATCTCTAGAATTCATTGACACGCACAATAAGGTTAATGATATTTTCACAAAACCTCTAGCAAAAGAGTAATTTTCTAAAATAATAAGGGGTTTGGGTATGGATAGGCAAGTTGATGCATGCTCTAGTTGGTCCTTACATTCTTGCATAGTTGTGTGGTTCATATTTTTCATATTCCAAAATCATTTAAAAAATCTAAATTTTTTATGTTAAGGGATGGAATTAGATTTTCAAAAATAATTATGATTTTAAGTATTTAGAAATTAATTCTGAACACTTTGTTGATGAAGTTTAATAATAATGGATCATGATAGTTATGATTATTTTTATCCAGTGGAAATAATCGTTACTTCTTAAAAGATCTAACATTCTCCATATACATTACAGCCTCTACTTCCCGATATGACAAAGGGAGAGAGAATATGTGATTTGATGTTGTCGACATAGACATATGAGATAACTACTGCTAATAATTGTTCTATGCATGTATTAGCCTTGATATATTAATCTTAATTATGGTATGCATCGATATTTCAAAATTATCTTGTTATAAATCATGATTATGACTTAATTTCCCATTCTAAATTTAAAATATCAGAAGTATCATTTTCATAGTAAGGGGGAGTGTGGGTTTTATAATTATTGGAAAAAATCATCAAATAATTTGTCATCACCAAAAAGAGAAAGATTTATGAGGGCTTAAATAACTAAGTATGACATTTTGATAATAACAAAGTTGTTGGAACATATGAATTTTTAATTATTTTTATTAATAAAAGACAAGTGTCAAAAGGTTTTTAATTGTATGATTTTTTATTTCGGTTTTCAAGTGGTATTCCGAGCAGTTTGTTCGTTTATTCGAACTGTGTGAGGGTGTTTAATATTCAGGTATTCTGCAGTGTAAAGAAAGTCCTAGATAGAGATGATTTTGGGATGTTTTAGCATGGGGAGGACGGGATTAGAATACTGCTTGCACGATTCTTGGGCAGAGCCGCGAAACGTCTTAAAGAGAGCGACCTAGTCCGCGACTCAACCCAAGAAAATTCGGTAACTTTGTTCTTTATTTTAACTATGTAGCAACAATTTTAAGACGTTATATCTTCTACCATGTCTATTTGATACAAGATTAGCAGATTAGGTATTTCATGGTGCACTTTACGAATGCTTTAATGGTTGATTTATAACTAGTACATTGATAGCCATATCCCTAAGGTCGTTGGAGAATTAGTATTCGTATTTTTCATTTCAATGATCTGTTTCATGTTTATTTAGTTCTGTCGATAACTATTGAGTTGCTATCTCTTTGTTAAATTTGGATGAGGATAGTAAGCATTGTATACATTGTTTCTTTTGGCTCATAAATATCTCTTATATAAATAGAAAATTGTCAGGCGTTTGGGTTTGTTTCTCTTCCCAAACTTATAATATAAAATTATTATTAAAGCCTTGAATTGAGAAGTTTTCATGATTGTGCTGTTACCATTTGTTTACAGCCATAATTTTTTTTTGAGCTTTTCACACTTTGTTCCCTTGACGTTTGATTTAAATCCTACATGGTCCCTTTGATTTCAATTAGTATTTTATGTTTATACTTTGAAATTAAAATGTAGTGCTTTTAGGAATCATGTGGGTTATTCAAAAATGGAATCTTATGGGTTGTTTTTTGGAGCCTTTTTACACTTTGCACCCCTGATTTTTGAAAAGTAGGCTGTTAAAACTTGAAAGAATTTTATCATGCAAATTGGTTATAGGTTATCATGTGAATTATTTCACAGGCCTTACCTTCTGCGATGCAGTGCTTGTAATATATCATGTGAATTGTTTTAGAGCTTATTACACTAAACAACCCTGATTTTTTACCTAAATATCAAAATGGTCCCTAAGGTTTCAATTTGGACACATAACACCCTAAAGTTTGCAATTGTTTAAATTATGGAAATTGTTCATGAAATTATTTCTGGAAGTATGTCTCTTGATGAACAATTTCATGATTGTTGTTTTCATTGACAAATTTTCGCTTAGTTGAAAAGATTTTAAGAGTACTATTAGTCCCAAATAAAATAATTTTCTTTAGAAAGTTTAATTACTAGTCTTCGTATTGAGGGACAGCCCACAAACAAAATCAATAAAATAAAGTGCTCGTTGTTTCCAACAAACACTTACAAGAGAACCACCTCTACTGTTATGAAATCCAAAGGGAAAAAATATGAAGAATTAGAATCGTAACCACTTTAACCAGAACAGGAATGTTCATCAAAATCAAAATGGACAAAAAAAACCCTTCAAGAAATATTTTCTGTACAGTTTACTAATTAAAACTGTGGAAAGACGGACAATATGGCTCGGAACTGCCGGTTTAGAATTCGTCCTGCTCCACAGGTGAATCTAATCGAAGATCAACTTGTGGCTATGATTTCTAAAATCAACATAGTTGGTGGATCCGAAGGGTGGAGGGTAGACATTGGTGTTTCTCTCCATGTTCACAATGATTGTGCTATGTTCAGATCCTATTTTGAAACTGAGTACAAGGAAGTGTTGTTGGGTGATTCCCACTCCACTATTTTTTGTGATTCTGGTGAGGTGGAATTGAGGTTTACCTTTGGAAAGACTGTTATTCTTAAGGATGTACTATATACTCCAGAGATGAGATAAAAATTAATTTTGGGCTATCTTCTCAATAAGACCAGATTTACTCAAACAATTAGGTTAATTTGTATACCTTAACTAAGAATAATGAATTTGATGGAGTCTTGACTAGAAATAGAAAACACTATTTTATTATGTTAATTGGTGATTACTTTAATTATACTTTTGTTTATCTCATGAAAAATAAAAGTGAAGCATTTGATAAGTTCAAATTATTTGTGACCGAAATTGAAAAGTAAAATTTCACCCTATGAATTTTTTAAAAAAATAAAATATCAAAACTATCTTATTTTCAGACTTGAGGTTGTTTAACATATGTTCATATTCCTGATCCTAAAATGCAAGTAGAACATATGAATGTATATTTATTGGTTATGCAGTGAATAACAAAGCATATAAATTTTATGACTTGCAAGATCATGTTATTATTGAATCTAATGACGCTGATAATTATGAACGTAAATTTCTTTTTAAATTAAAGAATGGTAGGGGCTCAACATCTAGTTATGAGCCTATCATTACAATTAATGAGTTTGATAAGGAATTATAATTTGAACCTAGAAAAATGTAAATGGGTTCGTATTGCTAAGGATTATAGTTCGGATTTCTATGTATATACCTTAGATGAGGATCCGCTTACCCTCCACGAGGCATTATCCTCTTCTTGTAGCTAAAAGATTTAGACAAAGAGAAAATGTGGATTTCTTTGATACTTTCTCACTTGTCTCTAAAATTACTTCTATTCGTGTGATTTTATCACTTGTTTTTATTCATGATCTAGTTGTACACCATATGAATGTTAAAATTGCTTATTAAATGGTGAATTAGAAGAAGAGATATATATGAACCAATTTGAAGGATTTGTAATTCCTGGTCAAGAAAACAAAATGTGTAAATTAGATAAATCTCTTTATAGTTTGGAACAAGCACCTAAGTAATGTAATGAGAAATTTGATAATCTAGTCATTTTACATGGTTTTAAAGTGAATGAAAGTGACAAATGCATCTATTATAAATCTGAAAATTATGCTTGCACTATTATATATCTTTACGTGGATGACTTGTTGATTTTTTCATGTTGTGAACAAAGTGAAATCTATGCTATATGCTAATTTTGACATGAAAGATATTGGTGAAACAAATGTGATCCTTGGTATTAATGTAACTAGGTCTGAAAATGGAATTTCTTAGGATCAATTTCATTACATAGAAAGATTCTAAAGAAATACAATTATTTTGATTCACTAAATCGACATGTACTCCTTATGACCCTAGTGTAAAGATGTTCAAGAACACTGGTGACGGTGTTAGATAATCTAAGTGTGCGAACATCATGGGCAGTCTACGACTTGCCACTGATTACACTAGGCCCGACATAGCTTATGTTGTGGGGTTACTATGCAGGTTTACAAGCAAACCTAGTATTGAGCATTAACATGTTATTGAAAGGGTCATGAGGTACCTTATAAGAACTATGAACCTTGAATTACATTATCAAAAGTTTCTCGCTATTCTAGAAAGATATAGCGATGTTGATTGGAACACCCTTTCAGATGACTCCAAGGCAACTAGCGACTATATATTTAGCATAGCTGGTTAAGTTGTTTCTTGGAAATATAAGAAACAGATTATGTTGGCTCAATCTACCATTGAGTCTGAGATGTATGCACTAGCGTTGGCTAGTAAGGAAGCAGGGTAGTTAAAAAGTCTGCTTTGCGATACCTTTTTATGGGAGAGATTGATTCCAATTGTCATGATCTATTGCAATAGTACTGCAGGCTGTTGCAAACATTAGAACCGTTATTATAATGGAAAAATACGATAAATACATCGCAAACACAGCACTGTTAGGGAGTATAACTCGATAGGGTCTATGAGAGTGGATCATGTACGATCTGATGATAACCTGGTTGATCCTTTGATGAAAGAACTAGCTCGAGAAAAAGTTTACAAAACCTCGAGAGGAATGGGACTCAAGCCCATAGATTGACAAATCACTTGTGAGGGAAACCCAACCTATAGACTGGAGATCCCAAGAAATAAGTTTAAAAGGTAATAACAACTCATAAAGTGATATTAGGGGAATCATGCTATAATAATAATTTTGAGTTATATTCCTTACATGTGTTGATTGAAGCATGATATCTTGAAGTGATGAAAGGTTGAGTTTTTATTAACTCTTAATGAGATCTATACTCTATTTGAAGTGGAGTACTTAGCTATAGGAGTACTCTTGATAGACTCACCTATGTGAATATGGAAGTGTAGTAGCTTCCTATGAAATTTTGGACAAAATTCTCTAGAGTATTCACTATACTGGGATATACGTGCATGGTCGTAAAGCACGGACTTTTACACTACACCCTGATAGGGTTGTGTGTGTGATGTTGTCAGAGATAGAGTTCAAAACTACGAGTTACTCTAGTATAATCTAAAGCATCTTCACTATGTAAAGGTTCAAGTCGACAGACACCTTTACTTATGCACAATCTTATATTGTTTTATACTACTTGATGAAAAATTGTTTTTAAAAAAATTCAAGTGGGGAATTGTTGGAATATATGAATTTTTAATTGTTTTTGTTAATAAAAAATAAGTGTCAAAAAAAATTTCCTCTTTTCCTTTATCCCACATTGCTTGGGAGAAGGGGTCTAGAGGAGTATAATAGTGGATAGTTGGGATACTTGGGGTGTGCCCCAAGGGGTACCCATATTTAATGGAGGGAAGAAGAGTTACATCCCTATTGGTTTACTATACGCGCGCGCCGCCGCCGCCGTCCGTCCAGCCGAGCTGAGCGCGCGTGAAGTGAGGTGACACTTATATATATTTTGGACAAAATTTATATAATAAACTATTAATTTTATGAGTATGAATTGTTTCCAAAACGTTATGAACGTTTCCAAACACAAGGTTTAAAGTTGTTTTAACGTTATGAACGTTTCGTTTCATTAAATAATTTTTAAAGAGTTTCAAACGTTACATAAATATTTGAACATTTTTAAAACATTAACTAATCTGGAGTTAAAGAGTTTCAAACGTTTTTTGATTCAGTGGCCTATAAATACAAATGTTTTCTTCAGTTTTCAGTGGGACAGAAAAACAGAAACTATTCTTCATCAGTTTTTTCGATTTGTACGATTTTTTATTTCGGTTTTCAAGTGGTATTCCGAGCAGTTTGTTTGTTTATTCGAACTGTATGAGGTAGGTGGCGTTTGGTTAGTGTTCCCACTTTTCTGAACCCAACTGGAATGGGTTGGGTTGAGTTGAATTGAGTTGGGTTGAGAATTTTGGGAACAGAATTGCATTTGGTAACAACAATTTTTGTTTTATGCTGAGAACAGAATGTGTTTGGTAACAATTTTATCCTAAAAACTAATTATTATTTTTTTTGAATTTTTTTTTTGTGTTTGGCGGCGGCCGGACGCCGGTGACGGCGGTAGTGTCAGATGGTGGCCGGACGCCGACGATGGCAGAGGACGGACGACGACGGCAGATGGCGGCGGCGATGGACAGTGACCAGCGGCGGGTGGTCATCGGATGGTGGCCAGAGTTGAGAACTTTATGTTGAGTTTTTTGGGCACAAAAAAAAATAAGTTTTTTTTGTTTCTCATTTCCTTAACATTTTGAGAATCAATTCCTATTTTTTGGGTTGGGTTGGGTTGAGTTTTGTATTTATCAAACGCGTTCCCAAAAATCAAACTCAGAATTTTGGGTTGGGTTTGGTTGGGAACCCTAACCAAACGGGGCCTTAGTATTTAAGTCTTCTGCAGTGCAAAGAAGGTCCTAGACAGAGATGATTTTGGGTTGTTTTATTCTGGGGACGACAAGACTGTAATACTACTTACACGATTCTTGGGTAGAGCCGCTAAGGTGGCGTTTGGTTAGTATTTCCACTTTTCTGAACTCAACTGGAATGGGTTGAGTTGAGTTGAATTGGGTTGGGTTGAGAATTTTGGGAACAGAATTGCGTTTGGTAACGACAATTCTTGTTTTGTGCTGAGAACAGAATGTGTTTGGTAACGATTTTATTCTAAAACTAATTTTTTTTTTGAATTTTTTTTTTGTTTGGCAGTGGCGCCGGCGGTGGTGTCAGACATCGGCGGTAGCCGAACGGCTGGCGGGCGGCGGAGGTGGCCAACGACGGTCACCAGAGGTGGACGTCGGCGGCGCTGACGGTGGCCGGCGGCAGCGGACGGCGACGGGTGGTGGTGGTCGGCCGGCAGATGAAGTCGGAAGTTGAGAATTTTGGATTGAGTTTTTTGGGTACAAAAAGAAATAACTTTTTTTGGTTTCTGATTTCTTTAAGATTTTGAGAATCAATTCCTATTTTTTGGGTTGGGTTGGGTTGAGTTTTGTATTTACCAAACGCATTCTCAAAAATCAAACCCAAAATTTTTTAGTTGGGTTTGGTTGGGAACACTAACCAAACGGGGCCTAAACGTCTTAAAGAGAGCGACCTAGTCCGCGACTCAAGTCAAGAAAATTCGGTAACTTTGTTCTTTATTTTAATTGTGCAGCAACAAAAGTATTTAATTTTTTTGGTATTTAACGAGTGTGTTAAGTGTAAGAACAGACTAAGCTGGAATGAGAATCAATACCAAGCTGGAATGAGAATCAATACCACGTATAAGAAGATCAAGAAGTTCAAACTAAAAGAAACAAGATCAAAGAATGATCTTGATGAAGATACAAGGCAAATTGATAAAGATTAAGTGGCTGGAGGTAAAACAAACAAAAATATTGTATATTTAAAGATAAATGTAACTCCATCCCTATTCTCCAATGCGCAATTGACTCAACTAGGAAGCAGACACACAAGCATTCTTATATGACATGAAAATATGTTTATTATGTGCCTACATCTAGTTAAAAATGGTTTAAATAGTTTCATGATGATTAGGGATAAAATTGGCCAAGAGTTGTATTAATCAAATAAAAATCGATTATTCCACTTCACCAATCAACCAAACATAGCAGTAGGTTATTTAGAATACAAATTAGGACAATGCGAACGAGCGAACCCTAAAACCGATCAACCGATTGAAGCAGAGAGTTATGAAATTGAGAAAATAAATTAATATGTCAACCACAATTTCAAAAGGTCAACTGGGTAGTAGACTGATTGGGGAAGAACCTTATTCGGCTTAGGCTCTTATGAATATCGGTAAGCCAAAATCCCATTCAGTCAAACGATTTATACAAAATTGTATACCTAATCAATTTCAAATTCAAAATTAATCATGAATTGTTGACCAAATTGATTCAAACATGTTTTAATATTTAATTAAACATTTTCACTTATGTTTGAATTAGTTTTTATGAATTATTGACCAAGATCTAGCAATGAATTATAATTTTAAAACTTTTTATTTTTACCCATAAAATGTAGCCTTTTTCTCAGGATCTTGTCTCCCAACCGATTCTTACTCAGTTCGGCAAATTTGAAATGTTAGGATTGAGGAATATTAATCAGATTGCATACCTACAACATGCGTAAGCCTAATTACAATGTATTGTGTAAAAAATCAATCCTAAATTGTTGCAACAACTAGTTTTCTATTAAGCCTATATAAACACTTCACTGTGCATGATTTTTTGTTTGACACATGATTTCTCTAATGTGTGTTTACACTTCCTGATCATAATCAAGTTACAAAGTGTTGATAAACACTACATCAAACTAAGAGTGTACATTCAAAAGTATGAGAAACCATGAGAAAGCCTTCAATACAAATATATTCATTTCCCCAATTTTTTTGTCATAATTCAAAGATATACGTCGATCAATTCTTGTAATAAAAAAAATTCTGAATTCTTACAAATTCAAGTGAGTCATTTCCATACTCTTAATTGCTTACATTATTCATATTGCTTTAAATTTGTAGCGTGCTTGTTTTTGATTACTTGAAACTATATCTTGAATTGAATTACTTGTATCTATCTATATTTTTAGATATATTGAATTATTTGCTTATCTTGTAACGATTGATATTTGATCTAGCACATAAACGTTGAGAATTAATCCTTGTTTGAAATCCATCGTTTCAGAAAACTTGAACTTTCTTGATAAAAATATCAAAATCATTTTTCCGAAGTCTTTAAATTTAAAATCACAAATTCATTAGTCTCAGTATATTGGATAGGGGAAGAACTCACATTGCAAGTGAGATTAAGTTACTCTATGAGGTTTTAAATCCCTTTTGTATTGATCCTAATAAAAGGAAAGTTGAATTAATTGTTTTCACTGAACTTTACTGAGTTACATTTCTCATTTGAAAACAACCAATTGATTGATGCTCAAAATCAATAAAATCTGAATCTGGTGCTTACTTGCTTGATTGTATATTAAGATATATTAAATTTATTCTACATATTACGTTTGCATTGTTGAAAATATTCGTTGTGTGATTACTTTTACTCTTTTACTTGTAATTAATTTGCATATAATCAATTGAACATGCTTTTACTGCACCGAGTCAATATAGGGTGTATTGGTGATTGATAGAAGCTTAAAGTATAAACTCAACTTAAAATTAAAATGATTGTAAGGGTGTGAATTGTAACTTAAATCAAGTTGTTGGTTTAAATGGGAGAGTTGTGGAAGCACATTAGAGTAAAAAGGGAATTTACTCTTGTGTGTATTCGGTTTGACCTTCACCGGGAAAGAAGATCAGTGATTAGTGGATTAGAAAGTCTCGAAGGAGCTCGAGGGCGTAAACGAAGGTAGAGAAGGACCTTGGTAGAACTACTATATATAGTTGTGTCAATTTCTATATCCCTTACTCTTTGTTTGTATGCTTGTATTTAATTGTTGGCTTGTTTATTTTGCTGTATTTATTTCACACTTGGATAAATCATTCTGAATGAAATAAGTGTGAAGTTTTGAGATGCAATTGGCAAATACCGCATAATATTCTTAACAAAAATAACTACTTTTAAAAATTCATATAACATTTATATTAAGCACAAAAAAAGTCACGGCATTTAATGATAATTATTTTATAGATTTTATATTAAAATCAGATAAAAGTTAATTATAATTTTGTCAATTTTATTTTAAATGAGGTGCATCTTGTAGTTCTTATATGCAAAAGGTCGTCAATGTTTGTTTTTTTCCATTTTTTTCCTGGTCTTTATTTATTTACGTTTGTTATGCTATAAAATTTTAAAATATTGAATATTATCACGTCATGTTGCTTACTTTATACTCTCCAGTTAGCACATAGAAAAGAGAACAAATGTGGAATCTATATGGTTAAGACATGCGTGAATGGTGGTATTGACTAAAAATTATGGAATCCACATCAAAAGACATGACATAAATCATTCTTGCCGAGATAGACACCAGCGCCTTTGATCGGTGTTCGTAATAGCTTTTATTTCACTTCTTTGTAAATATTTAAAAAAAAAAAAAAGCAAAAAAGAGAAAATTACCCAATTAGCCTAAAATCAATTCCCTATTACCAATAAATGTCAATTAGTATATAATAAACCGAAAACTCTCATTCTGTAGTTTTCACGAATTGTTTGATCCCAGATTAAAAAAACTCCAATTGCTAAATTACTAATTTGCACTTCGCTAGTTTATAGGAATTGAGAGTTTTCATATTCAACAAAATCATTTTATTAAAATCAAAATAACTATAGTTGTACACATTTTTTTCACAATCTAATTATATATTCAGATTCGTTTAAATAAGATCTACAAAACGATATCCAATTCACTATTTTTTTTTTTAATTAGTTTTAGTTTTCACATTTATATTACATTCCACATGGTACTTTCAAAATTTTTAATTTTCACATTTCATGTTACATTTAACATGCTACTTTTAGAATTTTAGTTTTCACGATTTCAATATTTACACTTTGCACCCTACAACTTGAGTGCAGTTAGATGAAGTTACATTCAACATACACGAATTTGCAACGGCTGCAATTTATTAGACAATGTTACATTCAACACGCATGTTTGTTTGATTATTGACAGTTAGATGATGTTACATTGAACACACACGAATTTATAACGGCTGCGATTTATCAGCTAATGTTACATTCAACACGCATATTTGAGAATATCCTGAAACAACTGGATTCAATCAGATTACATTCAACATGCATACTAAAAACTAATTTTTGAGAATATTAGATAATGTTACATTCAACACGCATATTATTTTTGAATCTTGATAAGATTAGATAGTGTTATATTCAGGACGCACATTAAAATTTGAATTTTGACAATATTAGACAGTGTTACATTCAACACAGATATTGAAATTTGAATTCTGAAACAGCTGGGTTCAATCGGTGTCTTGCGTGTAGTCACTGAGTTTAGATGTTATATGAAACATACACTAAAAATATATTTTGATGAAACAAACACACAAGACACCCTATTTGGGCAAGCATAGATGATATTTTTTAACAAAGGACCAAGTTACATTTAACATGATCACAAAAAAGGCCACGTTTGAAAGAGGCAGCACAAGGGGATAATCAGATGTATCGTAATATTAGATAAAAAATGACAGTTGATTGCTCCTTTGGATGTTACATGTTACATCCACGTATGATACGATTCATACGTCTAAAAAATATGATTAACATATCGTAAAAAAAAAATATATATATATTTATTAATGTAGTGTAAAATATTGATTTTATAATATTAAAAATTATAAAAAAAATTAGTATATTTTGATATTAATATTGAAAGTTAGATTCTCATTCTCATGAAGGTATTTTGGTAAAAAGAAAAAAACATAAAAAAAAAAATGCCGGTGAAAAAAAAAATAAAAAAAAAGAAACAATCAGGCTAGATCGGTACTTTGCAAAGCCAACTAGTTTGATTGCAGTTGCACTTCCGAAATATCGGTCCCCCTCTGAATCATCAATATTCAGTTGAATCCACGTAATATCGGTAATGTGTGGCCGAAAAACAAGTGGGCATCTTCAACCCACCCATATATTCTCTTATTTATTTATTTTTCTTACATTTTCGCGTCCACAAAAAATACTGATTCAAAATTAATAAGAAGAAAAAAAGAAAATCTTCAATCACTGATCTCGCATTCCTTCAATGGAACGAGACGCTCAGTCAACGTCCGCCGTATCGTCGTCCTCCACCACCATCCGGTTCCTCGGCGTGCTCAAGCAGCCTGGCTCCGATTGCACCAACGTCGACGGCAACGACTCCTTCGAGCTCAACGAGAACGACGTCGTCTGGTCATCGTCCTCCGACATCTCCGACTCCGCGGACTCGCACTCTCGCTCGCCTCCGACGTTTTCGACTTCCCCTACCGGAATCCGCATCGGCCACCACCAATTCCAGCCCTCGAGGTCCGGCCTTTCCGCGGCGCTGACGGACGATCACCATCTTTTGGTTCGCCGGAAATCGAATCTGAATCCGTCGTTCTCGGCTGCCTCGGCGGCGAAGACGATAAAGCCGGTGCCTCTCTTGCGGACGGATGGATCGGGCGGCGTGAAATTTCACCAATCGGCTCCGGTGAAGGTGCCGATCTGGCCGAAGAAGATTGGGGATTTGGGTAATTTGGAGCGGTTCGATGAGTACGGCAGTGACTTGGAAGAGGAGGAGATGGTTCCGCCCCACGAGATCGTGGCCAGGTCGCACGTGACCTTTTCCGTTTTCGAAGGCGTTGGCCGGACTCTCAAAGGGAGGGACCTCCGGCGTGTTCGCAACGCCGTGTTTCAGAAAACAGGTTTTATCGATTAATAATGTAATTTAATTTATTTTCGGTCTCAATTTCTCTTTTTTAAAAAAAAGAAAAAAAGGTTGGCCGTTTCGATTAATTTCGCTTTTTGCTAATTATTGAGACATTGATATGTATGATCTTTTGTTTTTTAAAATAATGATAGAGAGTGAGTAAATTCTACTAATATAGTTTAAGATTTTATTATTATTTTTTAACAAAAAAAAATCTCATAAATTCACATGTCAATTTTTATTTATTTTTATTTGGGTTAACTATTGTGAGAGAGTTTTGATTGCTAGGTGTGCAATCAAAGTCCCACATCGAATAGAAAAAAAGAGGATAATTGATATATAAGTGTGGACAATATTTTCAATGGTACGAGGTTTTTTGGGTAGAGTTCAAAAGCAAAATCATGAGGGCTTAGACCCAAAGTGGATAATATAATACGAATGTAGAGATATAAGTTTGTTCATACTTATAACAAGTGGAAAGACATAGTCATAACATTGACCGCTACATCTCTCACTAGAGAGACACAATAATTAATTGCTGGTCTTAAATTGACATGTCAATAATTAAAAGATGGATTTTTTATTGTTTGCAAACATCAAATCCTAATGCCGCTCTTGTTCATACTGGTTTTATTTTTTGTTGATCTTAGTGGTTTTTTAGTGTCTTCATTTGTTGCTCTTGAGTGGTTCTGGGTGAATGTTCATTTTATTTGATGAAATGTTCATATCATATTTGTTTTTTGTTAATCTTAATTTTGTTTTTTCAAATTTTTTGCTTTGGTGTGGTTTCTCGAGAATGTTCATACCGGAACATAGTAAAAATGTAATTTTATTAACATAAAGAACAATAAATATTCATAATAGTCAACTAATGTTAAAATGTATTAAAATATGTAAAAATAACAAAATAAAAATGTGAATGTTTACCTCTGATTATATTTTTACAGAATGACATTGTATGTAAAATATAAATAAATATATGATTTGAGAACAAAAGACTATTTTCTAAAAATCTTTAGGTACTAAAATTTTTATTTTGATAGTTAAAAGTCTATTTTTTCATTTATATATCTCATAAGAGCTATATAATAAATTTCTCTTAAAAGATATATTTTATTTATGATTTGACCAATTGAAATATTGACACTTCAATTTATGGATGAGAGTCACATTACTCAAATGGAGGTGTCTCATTTTTTTATTATCTAAGATTCAACTCTCCTGAAAATTATTGTAGGAATTAAAATTATAAATTTAATCTTGAATGTATCAAAGTGATGTGAAAAATTGAGTGCTTAAAATTGTTTGTTGAGATGACTAGAATATGTACGTAAATTAACTCAGAGAAATCTTATTGTTTAAAAGAAAAGTCTAGCTTTACTCCTCATTTTCTTCTAGAAATACTACTTTGAATTGATTGGTGTGATTTAGATATGTTGGACGTGTCCAAACACGAGAATATTGAGTTGGAAAATCCAAATCGATGGCATGAGGACTAAGAAGGGTTCATTTCATTTAGTGGATTGGAGTTGATTATTTAAGACTAAATTTAGTTAGATCTTATGTTGTTCCTATGTACATGTAGAGATGTTTAATCGGTTTTATGTTCGGTTTACTATTCCAAGATTGATTTAAAGAAGGGTTAATAGCACTTTACCTCATGTAGTTTAATTTATTTATACTTTATCCCCTTATAGTTTAAACGTTATTACTTACCCTCCTGTGATCTTGAACCTAAGAGCAAATCCAACATTTTCTGTTAAATTTGACAGAAATGCTACTCACGCGCCATTTATGAAGCTGGACTTGATTTGAGCATGATTTCTCTCTAAATCACAATTTTACCATTTTAATTTTACCCCAATTTCTCCCCCTATATAATATCCAAAATGGTTAATTAAACTATACCCTCCTGTGATTTGACCAATTTGTATTTATCCTCTATGGTTTGAAAATTGCCACTTATCTCCCGTGGTTAGATTTTCAAACCACTTACCTTCTGATATAGGGAGATAAGTGCAACAAATACCTGACCACAGGGGGTAAGTAGCGATTTTTAAACTACAGGGGAATAAAGTGAAAATTGGTCAAACTATAGAGGGGTAAAGTGCTATTAACCCTATCCAAAACTTAAGTGTTGTATTTTATGTACTGTTCATTCTCTTCATCTCTGTTGCTCATCTCTCTGCGACTCCTTCACCGAAAGAAAAAAAAACTCTCAGCAACTCCTCTCTCTCTTCCGGGTATATAATATGATGTTGGGGATGGCTGCTATCATCAAAGACTACAATTTTCACAGAAAAAAAAGAAAAAAAGTAATAAATGCGTGTAATTAAACAGAAAAAATAAGTTAAAATGAATCAATGTTGCAGACATACCCCTTTTCTACCAAAATACCCAGCAATCTGGCCACTAGCTATTGCCCCAACCATGGTACCCACATTTGATAAAGAACCAAATAAAGAGAACTACAACCCATTAAATTACTCTAAATTTTAAACCATATTATATATCAACAGATCAGTCTACTTCGGTAATGCATCTCAAGATCGCAAAATGGAATTGCAAACCGACAAATCGATTGAGGAGGAAAATCGAATCGAAGATGAAGAATAATCGAATCTTCAAATCGAAGAGTCAACGACCGATGAACAGATCGCAAATCGCAAATCGATGAACAACTCGATTGCAAAGAAGCACAGCAAGGACGATTGATGAGCACGGACGATTGAATGATGAGCTTCGAAACAGGAGCCTCAATCGTCAAACAGCAATCGTCAATCGAAAGGCTAAGATGATGATCGAAGATATAAATCCTCTTGATTGATGCTGAGCAAATCGTCGAACAAATCGTCAAACAGCTAAAAATAAAACTTGAAAATGGCAGGGGAGGCGGCGTGGAGATCTGACCACCACCGGCCGTGGCCATCCAAATCCGACCTCGCTGCGACCAATGCCGACCACCCCGAACGATCTAGGGTAAATTCGAGAGCGAGAAGGAGAACAAGGTCGAGAGAGAGCGAGGTCGAGAGCGAGAGAGGGAGAGAGAGAAGGGCTGGCAAAACAGGTAACAGGTCGTGTAACAGGTCATTACACGATAACACGAAACACGATAAGACCCAAACACGAACACGACACGATAAGCTTATCGTGTCAGACTACCCAAACACGAACACGACACGAAAATTATCGTGTCGACACGACATGACACGACACGATAATTTTTCGTGTCACACGATGACACGAAACCTATCAGGTAAACACGACATGATAAGACCTGATAGGTTTCTATTATACATTAATCTACCCATTACACGTTAACCTATTACACGTTAACGACCTGTTAACCTGTTAATTTAAAACCATCTTAACAAATTATTATATATATTAAGTACTAATTTGTAATATTTGATAATTTGGGGGGTGTAAAAATAATTTATTAAATTAACGGGTAACCTATTGGGTCACAGGTTATCGTGTAACCTGAATACACGAAATTCTTATCATGTCTTATCGTGTAACCTATTGGGTTATCAGGTTAACCTGATAACCTGCACTATTTCTTATCAGGTTATCGGGTCTGACACGATAACGACCCGATACCTGATAAGCAAAACCTAGACCTGCTAATTTCGTGTTGTGTCATCGTGTAAATACCTGTTTTGCCAGCCCTAGAGAGAATCGCCGAGACCAAGGCAGAGAGCTGTGAGCTCAAATCAGGTAGCGATGGCGGCGGAGGTTTTAGAGAGAAGGCTTCTCAGTTTTTAGAAAGAGAGGCATTAAAGGTTAATTACACTTTATACCCTAATAATTGTGAATAATTACGGAACGGCAAAATCGACATTCCACGTTTTCCATCAACGGGGTTAGCATTGTACTTAGGTCCATAAATTACAGGGGTAAGTGGCGACGTTTAAATCACAAAGAATAAAGTGTAAATAGACCAAACTAAGGGGAGAGGTAAAATAGTATTAACCCTTTAAAGAATAAAGACAATGCACTATCAATTGTAAGTTACAATCACAAGATCGATTTAAGATATAAATACGATTCATTGTCACAACATTGATATTTTTATTTATGGGGGAATCTATAGCTTCATAAGTGTGTTATGTTCTATTATTCATATTGTTAGGAGGTTAATTTAAAATCACATGGCACCAGCGGGTTTTGGAGTAATTTGGATGTGTAGTTTATTTGAATGTGTAACTTTAATTTTGTATTTATTGTAATTAACAAAATGTTTAAGGGATAATGACATTTTTGCCCATGACAAATAGTTCGAGTGTCTAATTGGCCCCTAATTTTTGGAAGATAACACATTTGGTCCTTCATATTTAATTTTCGTTTCAATTTGGCCCTTCTGTTAAGTCAACGTTGATGGTCAACTAAAAAGTAAGAGTATTTTGGTCATTTTATGTTTTAAAAAAATGATAATTTCGTCTTTTTTACTTTAACTAATTTAATGGGATCTATTTGAATATTTAACTAAACATAAAGGGTCAAAAATCAATTCTCTCAACTCTCACCTAACTCTATCTCTCTCTCTCTCCGCCACCACTTTCGTCCACCATGTTGAACCACCACTCTCTCTCTATCTTGTGAATGGGTCACCAGAGTTGGGGGTCAGGTAGGGGTGGGAGACGATGAGGGTGGGTGGTCGCCGGAGATGGAGCAAGGGTGGCAGTGGATCGCCGGAGATATGGGGAGGTTGGAACAGTCACCGTTGCCACTGTTCAATTATAGAATGAATCCAAGCTTGGGAGGAGAGAAAGAGAGGAGAGAGTAGATTAGAGAAGCAGTAGGTTGTTATTGGTGGTCATTGGAGAAGTTGCAGGCGAAGAAGGTGGAGGTCGGTGTGGAAAATAAAATGACCCCAATTAAATTTTTTAAAGGATATAGATGTAATTTAACAGTAATTAATAGAAAATTTAACAAAAGGGCCTAATTAGACGAAAATGAAATGTGAAAGACCAAAGTGTCATCTTCCAAATACCAAAGGTCAATTGGACACCCGAGCAATTTGTTAGAGACCAAAAAGGTCATCATCCCAATGTTTAATATTAGTTAGTGAATTTTTTCATGTTATTTCTTTGAGTTAACTTTGTATCATTGAGATTATTGAAAATATTTAAGTCCTTTTTAATATTTATTTTCAATTAACATTATGAACATTTTAATTTTATGTGTTTAAATTGAGGGTATTGTTTAGTTGAACATAATTTTAATTTTAAAGAGACGTAAGATTGCAAATTCATTTTTTATATTTGTAGCAATAAGAAAAAGATAATAAGAAAAAGATAACATTTTAGTAAAAATATGTGCAATTATTTTGAAGTAAAATAATGTTAAGGGTTTTTTTTTGTTTTTCTCTTCTCTTTTCTTTTTCTTCTCTAATTTCCACGATTTCTCCAAATAACCAACTTACTTTTGTACAGTCTCACCCAAAAATATAATTATATACACTTTTATACACCCCCAATCGAAAATATAATTATAAGCCTTTACAAACTCACAAACAAAAATATAATTATATAAATCTTTATACAACACAAACAAAAAATATAATTATACTAGGTTATATTGATTTACGTTAGAGTAAGAGTTCAATTCAATATTATTTCATTGATGTAATTTTTTTGGCATTTTTTTTTGGGAGCTCAAGTTTTCGTTTTCAATATTTGTATTTTTATTTGGATTTTTGTTGGTGATATAATAAAGTTCATCTTTTTGGGTTGATATTCTCTTAAAATATTTGCTGGCTAAATCGTCATTTGCACTAAATGTTTTTCCCGCTATACAAAAAATACAAACGTTTACCTGCTAAATTGTCATATGCTACTAAATGTAAAAATAAATTATTTTTCATTTTTAGTGGCATTTAAATTTGTCGCTACAAAAATGTAATAGCCGTTACATTTATAGGCTAAGTCATCATTTGCCATTAAATGTAAAAATAAATATTTAATATTTCTTTTATTGACATTTAAAATTGCCGCTATACAAAAAGTACAATAGCTAGTAAATGTAAAATATTGACCAGCGAAATTCTTATTTGCCATTAAATATAAAAATAAATATTAACATTCTTTTAGTGGCATTTAAATTTGTCGCTATACGAAATCTAAAGAGCACTAAATCTTTTATATTTGGTGACTAAATGTTAACGGCAAATTATAAATTAGCCGTTATATCCTATAACGACTGCAGTATTAATGGCAGTTATATGAATTGTTATTAAAACCTTTATTGGGTAAAAAATGAATTTTTAACAGCTAATTGAACAGTTGCTAAAGTCCATTTTTGTTGTAGTAGACCTTATGTTGCATATTTTAATATGTTCCTTATTTGTGCTTTATCCTTTTAAGCAAAGATAAAAATGACTCTAAAATGACTAGGATTGAAATCGGATAAGACTAGTTGGTTGAAAAGCAATAAAATTGAAATCTTGCACAACTCGGTCGTTTGAACCCTTGTTTTGGTCAATTGAATAGTCCAATAGGTCCAAAGTATTAGGAAACGAGAATTCGGTCAACCAATTGAACCAACCAGTCGACTGATTGAGATAGTAGGTCAATAATTTTAATAAATTGATAATTGGTCAACCTGTTAATCGATTGAATTAGAAAGTGTCATTAAAATTGATATATATGAATATTGGTCAACTAAAATCTTAACCGGTCAACCAATTTATGCTGACTGGTTTTTCTAATTGAACAAACAATCAAATTCAACCATGAATTGAATGCCTAATTAATTCAAACTTGTTTTAAACATTAATTAAATATTTTATCTATTGTTTGCATCAAGAATTAGGATTTACAAGATCAATGGATCAATCGTGTGTTTTAAAAGTTGCTATTTTCTTAATCCTAAAATGTAGTTTTTTATTAGGATGTTGTCTTCTAACGAATTCCTACTTTGTTTGGCTAAATTGGAATGTTATAACACTAATGTCCTGATCAGATTTGATATCCCTAATGTTTATATCATTAATCATAATGGAATTGAAGCCAAATCAAGTGCAACAACAAATTTTGCAAGCCCATATATACCCTCTTGTTGTACACTTTCCAAACAAGAGAAAGGAACTAGTTTGACACAAGATTCTACTTAGCTATACCAAATCATGTGATTACACTCATATATACTTACTGAGTGAGATAGTGTGAGAAACTCTACACTTAACAAGAGTGAGTGTGTGAATCTAAGAGAGTAATTTGGGAGAAATACTTCAAAGCCTAAACAATCAACTCTCTACGACATCTGATGTGAAGCAAATGAATTCTCAAAGCTATTCCAATTCAACAAACAAGTTCCAAAGCACAAGGTTATCGTTGAGTTTGTTTCATACTATATTTACGCTTATTGCTTTTATTTGTTTTAGTGTAGAAATTAATTTGTTTATGGTATTCAATTGTTTACATGTCTAGAATTGAATTATCTTGATCATATCATTGTTTCTAGATACTTGTGGAATACTTGTTTGACTATTTAATGATAAATATTTCCTTTTGTACTTAAACAATGAATTAATTCCTAACTATCAAAATCTAGCTTTTTGAAAATCTAAGACTTGTTTGTTCAAAACAAAGGGTTTTCAAAGATAACTTCATGAATTTGTTAGATATGGTATATTGGACATAGAAAGAACTTGCACCGACAATGAGAGTTACTCAACGAGGTCTTAAATCCATCACGTACCGTTTTCAATAAGAGATGAGCTAAATTGATATGTTTACTGAAATTTATCGAGTTATATTACATTATTGAAAATGACCAATGCTTAAAGTTAAGTACCGGTACAAACTTGAATTTTGTGCTTACTTGTCAAATTGATTCTATCTATCACGTGAACTTACATGATCATAGACTATAGGAGATTGATAGAAACTCATCCTATAACAACTAAAAAGATAAATTTTGAAAACTTTTGGGGTATGAATTGTAATTTAAACCAAGGTGTTGGTTTAAGTAAGAGGAATGTAAGATACAAATAGAGTAAACATGGACTTACTCCGGGTATAATTGGTTTGATCTTCACCAGAGAAGAAAATTAGAGAATAGTGGATTAGAATTCCTTGAAGGAGCTCGACGGAGGAGACATAGGCAATTAAGAATCTTAGCGGAACTAATATAAATATATGTGTCAATATCTCTATCCCTATATCCTTGTTTATATGGTTGTATTGAATTGTTTAATTGTCTATTGCAGTCTATCACACTTGTATAATATTAATATAAACTAATTAAGTGTGAATCCTTGATTGAGTTAAAAATAAAACAAAGAAGCTTAGTTTTGTATAGGATTAACCTTGAATAACTGCTCCTTGCTCGTCCTTCCTCTAGAGTGAGTCAATGAGTTCATTAACCTTGGCAAGTAGTTTGAACGACTTAGCTTCGAGTTTGGCCACCTTGAACTACTGCTCCTTGATCGCGGCGTCCTTAACGCTACACAAACTGGTCAGGGCAGCCTCTTTTTCCTTCGCTACCTTAGCCAAGGCTGCTGACGAGACTAACTCTTTTGCCGCCAACTCAAGCTTTAACCCCTCGATCTCTTAGGAGAGATGCTCGCACTTACTTTGCTCGATAACCAAGTCAGCCACAACCTTTTCCTTTGATGATTTCTCGACGGCTAGGTCAGTCTCCAATGCTCCCTTCAGTTACACGAGATGCCTGTTGCTCTTTCTCTAATTTTCTAGATTCTCTAACTTGAAAAAATAGTTGAGAGTAAAGTTCCTCGATCATGTTAGAGCTCCCAGCCAAGGAAGCAAAGACGTGAATACATTGTGTGACATGAACGCAAATTAAATACATAATTGGCAAAGGGTAAAGTAAAGAGAAGAGAAATTGAAATACATGTAGGCCAGCACAGACACCTAGCCAAAATAGTTCAGATCGAGTTTGAGATCCAATCCGAACTTGCCCTTAGTCCCAATATTGCTCCATCAGAGTATGAATCGCCTCATCAAATTTTATTGCGCCTCTGGTACGGACTGGCTCAGCTCAACCAAATTTTGATGCATGGAGGTTCTTGATGACACATGTGCACCAGATGAACCATCTCTTGTTTCCCCAAAAGATAGAGAAGCAGTGCTTATCCTCGCATGGAGAATAACTGTATTGGCTTTGTGAATGTAGACACGCCATATTGATCGTCACCAAAAATAATTTCAATTTTATTTGGCGATTTATTTGTACTCTTATTATTTTATTATATTTATTTTTCTATTTTATTGGAGAAAACAAAAAGAAAAAAAATGGAAAAAAAAAAAAGAAAAAAAGAAAAGAAAAAAGAAAGCAAAAAATAGAGAAAAAAGAGTGAAAGAGGGAGTGAGAAGTTTAGAGAGAGGGAAGAGTGAGAGGAAGAGAGAGAGAGAAAAGAGAGAAGGTGGGGCCCACACCAAAAACAGTAAAATAATAATAATAATAATAATAATAATAATAATAATAATAATAGAAATGCCCACGCATTGCGCAGGTGCTAAAACAAAAAGGCTTGGCTACGTGGACAACTGTCCACATTGCGCAACAAGCTGGAGGGCCACACGCTAAAGTGCGTCCCAACTTCTGGAAGTATCGTTTTTCAATTTATTTTTTTCTTGCCAAACAAGGCCTACGGCTGGACGGCCAATTAGGGTTTCATAGTTAGTGTTATTTCATTTCCCATCTTTTCTTAAAAATAGAACTCTCATTCTCACAGTTTAGGCACTCATAAATTCAGAGAAAAATCCTCATAGGGAGTGATTTTCAGAGAAAACCCATTCGAGAAGACGCCTTTGAGAGAGAAAAGCCCATGTGTCGAGAATTTTAGCGGGGACAAACATGTTTCTTCTCTTTCAATATTAATTGTATCTATCATTTCTTTTATTATCGCAATTTAAATCTCTACATGTTTAATTTTGTTAAAATCGTCGAATAATTCGATGAAAACGCTGGGACGAGGTTCTTTCTTCTCAAACTTAACCTCCGAGCGTTAGATGAAGACTTTATTATTATTATTATTATTATTATTATTATTATTATTCCATTTTTTTATTATCTCGTTATTTATGTTGTTGTTATATCTAAATTCTTAAAAAAAAAAATAAGTTTGTTTTGTAAGAATTAAAGAATAAGCCTTATGGAAAATTTAACGATTCAAAAAATCGAATGAGAGATTTCTATACTGCCGATTTAATTCTTCAAGTAGAGTGGAATTTAGTAACGGTCGGTTTAGAAAATATCTTCCCTCGATAAATCACATCACCCAATCTCACCTAAGTCTTGGAATTGGAGGGGTTAATTCCGACAAAACTCGTTTTCGTGACTTTCCTTTGATTCTCATCTCCATAAAATTCAAGGGAATGTCAAATTCGGATTTCTTTAACTTAATTAGGAAAATTAAGAAAATAAACATTCCATGACATCGCATTCATGTAGTAAGTAATATTCCACACCATTTTGTATTTTGTCTTTTGCATCACTTAGACATGTTTAGGACACTTTTCACCACCCACACTTTTCATGTTTATTACATTATATATGTCATTTGAAACTCCATAATTCATGCTATCGAGCCACTTTTCGCCATTTAATATATATATACTTAAGATATTTTTCACCACCTTCACTTTTCATGCTTTCTTACATCATATATGATTCCATGATTCATGCCATGAAACCACTTTTTTCACCATTTAGTATATGCATACTTAGAACACAAACACCACCTACACTTTTCACATAAGTCATTTATGTATTTTAGACATTAGATTTTTTCCTCATATAGTTATGTTAATTTTTTATTTTTGTTGAATCCTAGTTTACTCCCATATTTGTATCTCTAGTATTGTCATGCTTAAATTAAATTGTTTTGCATAAAAAATAAAAAATAAATAAATAAATAAATAAATAAAAAACCCTACAAACATGTTATTTTGTTAGCTTAGGTAATTTTATCATAAAATAAATCAGTTCTTGCATAAATAAAAGTAGATTCATATCATGCTAGTTTAAATATCATTATCATCATGTTTTGCATCTTGCATTCATACTTTCATAACTCACTTAGATTGATTTGCCCAGTTAAATTAAAGAAATTCATTGGAAACACATAAAACTTCCCCTAGGGATCATCATTGTCAAATCCTTTAATATTTGATAAGAAGTCATATCGGGGGGACCATTCCAAAAATACCAAAAATTTGTCTCATTTTAATTTGAAAAATACCAAAAAGAGTTCATAAGAAGGGAAATATTTTCAAATAAAATAAAACATTCGGATTTAAACTAATTGACCTTAATTGGACATAAAGTATCGTTTTCAAACGGGCGTCTTGGGGTGTCTAACACCTTCACCGAGCATAACCGACTACCGACACTTAAAAAACCCCTTCTTTATGCACTTAATATTTCATATTCTTATTCTTTCGCAAAATCGAGGCGCATCAGTGAGTAATAGCCTCCAACTCGCGAACCTCTATGAGAGATCTGGGACAAGCTATTGGGACTATCACAGATATAATTGCATTGCTTTGCCTCTGGTGAAAACAAGACGATCTTCATCCAAATCAACAAGGAGAAACGACTTCGAACTTCTTTCAGGAAGATGTGAAGGCGGTTATGGAACAAAAAGAGGCACTGCAGTACTGCGACGAGGAATTAGTTGGGGGCCAGTCCGAGATGAGCTATTCTTCATCTTTAGGAAGATTGGTAGGAGTTGGTTCCTCTCAGTTGTGACATTCTCTTAGTTTTGAAGAGGATAAAAGTCAGCTTCTTTTGGGATCGGACCTTAGGCACTAGGAGTTTGGTTAACTCCGCCACAATTGTCGAACTAAGGGGAAAGTTTCCAAGAACTTTCTTACCTGAAGATAGAAATAAAAAAACTGGACCAGATAATAAAACAAACCTTTTGTAAGACCCCGATTTCTCACGTACGTCAATTTAGTTGAATTATTGAGTATTTAGAAAAATATGAGGGGGAAATATGCAAATTAAAAATTCAAATTAAAAGTTTAGGGTTCAATTTGCAAATTTAGAAACTTTCAATCTAAACTTTGGGAGGTAAATTGGCATTTAACTTCTTTTTTAAAAATTTTAAGGGGTGAAATTACAAATTAAGAAAATTATAAATGATGAATTTGGATTAAAATAAAGATTTAAAGAATGAGGGAGAGAAAAGAGCAATTTAACAAAAGATTTTTTTTTTTTAAAAAAACACACACATATATATACACATATATCGTGTGTGTGTGTGTGTGTGCAGTGAGATCACTGGCGACAGGAGAGAGAGAGGAACGGGAAGATGTGGCATGCGATGATCAACCTCTACCACTCAATTCATGCATATAAAAGGATACATGCAAAAAAAAAAAAATGAGGATCAAACACTATCAGAAAATGAGAAATCTAGAAATCTAGAGAGACTAGAAATCTAGAGAGAGAGAGAAAATCGGAGGTGGGCGACGTCGGGCTGTTCGTGATCTCCGATAGGGGTGGTTCTGTTCTGATCGGCCGGTGATTGTGGGAATGTGAGAGGGTGTAATCATCGCTGCTATGTTCAGGCATTGGATGGGTGGGTGATCAGCCGCCGTTTGCTGACGTATGTGCGTGTGTTTGTTCATCGGTGTGAGTTCGTTGTGTGTGTATGTAAACAGTGTGTGTGTGAGATCATGTGGGTGTGCCGTTCAGATGATCGCCGTGTTTGTATGTGTGTATGATCGGTGCTGTGGGTGTGAGTGCGTGACCGGCGATGTGTATGTGTCGGAGTGGTGCGTGTTCAGGTTCTGGCAGTAGTGGCGGTAGCGTGAGTTCGGTGAGGCGACGGTGGTGGGTGTGCTATTTCCTGGTCGGGGTGGTTCTCCGGGGGTGTGCGTTTGTTGTTGGTCGGGTTGTGTGTAGGGTGGTCGTCGGCTGGTTGAGTGAAGTGTGTGTGCGTGTCGGCGGTGAGAACCCAGCGACCAAAAACAAAGAAAAAAAAAGAAAAAAAAAAAAAAAAAAAAGAAGAAGAAGAAGAAAGAAAAAGAAGAAAAGGAAGAGGAAAAATTACACAAACACCCCAATAAATATCCAAAAATTCATCTCGCGGCCGACAGAAGTTTCGGAGCAGGTAAAATCTAAATCGATTACCATTGTTGTTAAATTGAATTATTAGCAAACGGGATTATAATTTAGAATCGTTAATTCTAATAATTTTTGTCACTGTCCATATTAACAAATACGTACAGTAATTATTAACGAAACAAAATTTACCGAATAACAATTTTTCCTAATAAAAAGTGGGGATGGGGGAAATTGCGAAATTTAGAGCCTGCATTGCATGATTCGGTTATTTTACATAAAATATTAATTTAGGCCATGTCACTATTAGGTTCGCAAGCACTGGGGTATCGATAGAAGATAGTCAGTAAAACACTATTCGGAACGGATAGCCAGGTGAGTGTATTGTCTTCTTGCCAAACTATTTTTCTATGTATATATACATGATGAAATATTTGTTTACTTAAACTGTACGAATTTATAAATGATATGGATTAAGCAGGATTTGGGTGAGTTAGTAAACTGGATTTTCGGAAGATTTCGATGGTTTTTCGAAAAGAAGTTGAAAATGAATTTTTGTTGGATTTGGTGGAATCAGACGGTGTTTTTAAAAGAAAATAGAAAACATCTGTTTTTCTGAAAATGCTTGGTTTTCTAAAAATAAAGGGTGAAAAAGTGATTTTGATAAAATCAGACGTTTTCTTTAAAAGAAAGTGTGAAATGTGATTTTTGGATTTAAAAGTTGGTTTTGAGGAAAAGAGATAGACGTGGTGATTTGATGATGTTGAGTAGACGATAATTATTGAGTTGTGATTCGATGATGCTGTATTTGATTTGACGATGCCATAGTATTTATCCGCTTCGGCGGAGTGATGTTTATGTGCTTCGGCAGAGTGATATTAGACGTTTATACTGCGCAGTGCTTATCCGTTTCGGCGGAGTGATGGGTGTTCGTAGAAAGGCATATCATACGGATGGTACGGTACCATTCCAAACTCTCGATCGTGAGGTTAAAACGATCACTAGGGCTGGCCAGTGTGTGTTTGAGGTGTGTGCTTGAGTTGTGTGCTTAAAAAATGTGTTTGAGATGTGTGCTTGAGATGTGGTGTTTTACGTATATTGGCTTATTGGATATTTATTATCATGGTGATTAGTATGATTTTTATATTTGTTGAATTTGAATGGAACTTAATTATGTCGCTTTATTTTCCCTGCTTTTATACTGGGGATTTTACGAGCTATGTGGTATTTATAAACTTACGCTTGATCCATTTAGATGTTGTAGAATGAGTTTTTATTATTAAAGATATTTTTAATAAGAAGGCAATACATTCGCAGGTGAAGCAGTTAAGAGTCGGTCCCCCTACTGGCGCTAGGTAGAGTCCTACGATGGAGTCGTGTGGAGGGTTGAAATGAGCTTTCTGAGGGGCGAACCTGTGAGAGGTTCATGGTATTATATTTTGCTGTTAGTATATTTGGGGAACAGGTGTGTTTCCATAACAGAATATGTATAACTTCATATAGATGATGGTTTATTTATATATGTGCATATTGTCGTGTAATAGATGATTGGTTGGTTGTTTTCGGCGATGTCATGATGTCGTCACGTCAGTCCGAGATATCGGGATTTCTGGACGGGTCGTGACAATTTTGGTATCAGAGCCTAGGTTATAGGTTCTGTAGACTTACCAGTAGTTGTGTCAATAGAGGATCATGGGATAGGAAGACATGTCAGTCGTCTAGTTAGTAGGGAACTTTGAGATAGGGTGTCGACAGCTGGTGTCGAGCCAGTGGTGGACTATGAGTTAGGGTTTCGATAGGTGGGTTATGTAAAACCTAAATCATAAAACGTACGTCATAAATAGTTGCATTTTAGAGCATTAAAAAAATTTTGGTAAAAATTTTTATTGATTAAGAACTCAAATCAAAACTTGGGGGGTCAAATTTGTAAATTTAAAAAGATTACTCTCAACTTGGGATGCGAATTGCCAATTAGAAATCAAAAATTGAAAATGTTAGGGATCAAATTACAATTTCAGAAACTTATAAATGTTGAATTGAACTCAAAAAGAAGACTTTAAGGAATTAGAAGGGGGAAAGAGTAATTTAACAAAACAATTTTTAAAACATATATATATATATACACACACACACACACACGCATACGCCGTGCGTGCGAGACCGCCGGAAGGGAGAAGAACGGAGAGGCAACGTGGCAGGCTAGGAACGTTTTCCACCACTTAATCCATGCGATATATACATACTTGTGCATGTACATTAATTAAACAACCCCCATTAAGTTTGAAATTAGGAAAATTTCTAGAGAGAGAGAGAGAGGACCGGAGCACAAAAGGGGTGATCGAACTTCCTTGAGTCGGTGCTCTTCCGGCAGGGTGGTCATGTCTATTGCTCGTATGCATGATCGTGGAGGTGTCTTCGTCAGTTTTAGGGGAGAGCGGAAGTGGTTCGGTCGGTGGGGTGGGTCGTCGACGGCGTGACGGGTGCATCGCCGGTGAGCGAACGTTGGGTTCGGTTGTTCAGCTTGTCGACGATCTTTGATATGGTGAGTACTTATACACATTTAATTAATCATTCTAGTAGGTGTGTGCATGCATGCGTATGTGATCGGCGATAGGATCGCTGGTGGGTTTCGGTTTCGTCCGACGGTGGCGTTTCGATGGAGTGTATGTGTTCCGATTCTTGTTTCGTGCAGTGTGTGTTGCCTCGACTGCATGCATGAGCGATCGTCACCACGGCATGGCCGACGCTGTGTGTCACCGCTACGGCAGTGCATGCCTGTGGCCTCCTCTGTTTCGGGTCAATACGGTAGGATGTGGGTATGTGGGTATGTGGGAGTGTTGTTCGGGTCGTCGTCCGTCAACCCTCGGCGATCGTGTGTGTGGGCGTTCCGGTTCAGTGTTATGCCTGTGTGTGTGTTTTACCCAGTTCGGCCGGCGACGGAAGCGTAGGACAGTGTATGTATGTGTGTAGTGTGTTGATCAGTGTGTGTATGCGTGTGCACGGGTGTGTTGCTGAAAAACTGTTATGGTAGCTGGTGCGTCACCGGCAGGAGGGGATGGTTGGTCGGTGATGGTGTCGGCGGGCGGAGCACAAACAGAAAACAGAAATAGGAAAAAAAAAAAAAAAAAAAAGAGGAAAAAGAAGGGAAAAAAAAAAAAAAAAAAATTGCGCAAATCACCCCGAAAAGAATTAAAAACCTATTTCATGGCCCGTAAACGATTCAGAATGAGTAACGTTTTCCGTTAAGTTTATTTCAGTTTATTGAATTGAATTCTAACATTAAAATTTTGGAATCGAAATAATAAATTGGGACCGTGTGTATTACTAAATTTTATGCAATTGTTTTTTTAATGAAATAAAAATTACCCGAAACAGTAATTTTCATAAGTAAAATGTGAGAAATGAAAAATTTCGGAACTTAGGGTCTGCATTACACGATTTGATTATTTTACATAAAATACTAATTTAGGCCCTATCATTACTAGGTTTACAAACGCTAACATCCCGGTAAGTTTGGACAGTGTTGTTATTGTAGCACAAGAAGCGAGGTGAGTGTACTGTCTTCTTGCCAAACTGTTTTTTGTATATATATATATATATGATGACATATGTGTTTGTTTACACTGTACGATTTCATAAATGATATAGATCAAGCAGGTTTTTGGAATTGTGTTGGTTTCTAAAAGAAAGCTTAAAAATAATTTTCGTTAGATATGTGTGGATTATATTTCTCCCCGTAAAGGGTGTGGATTATATTTCTCCCCAAAAGGGGTATGGATATTTTGTAGGAAGGCATTCCTACGAATATTACGGTACCGTTGCAACTCCCGATCGTGAGGTTAAAACGATCACTATGGCTAACCAGTGTGTGTTGTGCTGGATTGGTGGTATGAGATGTGATGTTTATTTATACTAGGTGATTTATTATTTATTGTGACGATCGATACGATATTTATACTAGATGGTTTTGAAATGGAACTTACATATATTGCTTTATTTTCCCTACATATATTGTGAAGACTTTCACGCTATGTGACATCTAGATACTTATGCTTGATCCATATTTAAATGATGTATTATTTAGAATGTGTTATTATGTAAAAATGTTTTTATTAAGAAGGCAGTACACTCGCATGTGAAATAGCTAGAAGTCGGTCCCCTATTGGCACTGGATAAAGTCCGGCAATGATATAGCGAGGGAGTATTTTTGGGAGGTGCTGTCTGAGGCGAACGTAGGAGAGGTTCATTGTTGTTTTTATTTTATTTTTATTTTTTTGTTATTAAAAATTCAGGGACGGGTGTGTCTCTAGTTAGAGAAAATGTTTATAGCTTGATTTTGGTGATTGTATAATTATGATTATCTACTGTCGCTTTCTAGTTGGTTTGTCCCTCAGAGGATGTCGTGTCGATGTCACGCCGGCCCCATAGGTGACGGGTGTCCCCGGGGGGGGGGGGGGTTGACAGGTTAGGCACGTGAGTGATAGTTATTGCATTGCATTAGATGGTACATTGGCATCGTGCATGGTTATTTGTCTTGTTGGTAATTAGTGAGTGCGACGAAGTTGTGATACTGCCAGTTGGTGGTTCGGGTAGTGTGGTTGGTAGTGGTAATGGGTGGATCGCAATTGTGGGGGTGCTAGTGGTTGGGAATATTAAATTATAACTGATAAGTAATTCTATTAGTAGTATTTGACATTGGGATTCCCTGTCGGTAGTACATAATATTTTTATTGTTAAACCAACGGTGTGGCAGAGCACACTTAATTCGTCCAATGTTAAGTTTTTCATTGAATTGAATTCGTAGACAACACTTTATTTATGCAATTACACAACACACTGTGTTACTATTTGAGATACGCGGATTCTATCATAAATAAGTGGGTGTGCTCGTGATTTTATTAGAGAAAGAGGTTCATATGGTTAAAGCAGAAAGAGACGACCATTTGGCGGTATGAAATTAAACTAGATTTGGTAAAAACGAAAGAGACAAGATGTAGACTAATCTAGAAAGGATTTACTTTGGAAATACGTTTTAGGTTGTCGGGCAGGGAAATTTAAAAGTTATACGAAATGGGCAAACGCAACGAGAATTAATAGAGAATGATATGTAAGAAGTAGCCGAGAACTATGAATCCGTGTTAATAGTTAGTGCGTATAAATATAGTTCACTTCGTATTGGTGGTAGGAAGTTGTCGGTAGATCTATTTACCCTTGAATATTTACGATCTTGAAGTAATACTGGGTATGGATTTGTTGTTCGGCTATCATGCCACGGTGGATTGTTTTAAGAAGAAAGTGATCTGTCAAATCTCAGGCGAACCAGAATTTGTATTATCGGGAGACAGAATTATCATTCCTGTTAGTTTGATTTCAGCCCTAGAAGCCTGGAAATTATTGCAGAAAGGATCTCAGGGATACCTTGCGCACGTGATTGAAACCAATCAGAGAGAAGTTTCGATAGCAGATATTCCAGTGGTCAAAGATTTCTCCCGACGCGTTTCCAGACGAACTGCCAGAATTTTCAGTAGATAGGGAGATGGAATTTACGATCGAATTACTTCCCGGAACTGCTCCTATATCGATTCTACCCTATCGTGTGGTGCCTACTGAGTTGAAAGAATTGAAGGTGCAGTTATAAGATTTATTAGATCATGGGTTATAAGACCCAGTGTTTTCCCATGGGGAACCCCAGTATTGTTCGTAAAGAAGAAAAATGTCACGTTGAGAATGTGTATCGACCATCGACAGTTGAATAGGGTGACCGTTCGTAATAAAAATCCGTTACCTAGGATTGACGATTTGTTTTACCAGCTCCAGAAGGCTAAAGCGTTTTCCAAAATGGATCTTCGATTGGGGTATCACCAATTGAAAGTCAGAGACAGTGATGTGGCGAAAACGGCGTTCCGTACGAGATATGGACACTATGAATTTTTGGTTATGCCCTTCGGATTGATAAATGTCCTGCTGCCTTCATGGACTTGGTGAATCAAATCTTCCAACCTTATTGGGATCAATTTATTATCATATTTATTCACGATATATTGATATATTCCCAAAGCAAAGACAAGCATGCAGAGCACCTTCAGATTGTGTTGCAGACATTGTGAGAGAAGTTGTTGTAGGCGAAATTCAGTAAATGTGAATTTTGGCTAGATCATGTAGTATCGTTGGGGCATGTTATTTCAGGAGATTGTATTCAGGTAGACCCGAAGAAAGTGGAAGTTGTTGTTTAGTGGGAAAGGCCGAGAAATGTGACTGAAGTTTGAAGCTTTTTAGGATTGGCAGGTCACTATCGACGATTTGTGCAGGGATTTTCTGTTATAGCGGCCCTGTTGACTTGTTTGACCCTCAAGGAATCCAAATTTGAGTGGACTGACAAATGCAAATAGAGTTTCCAGGAGTTGAAGAGTAGATTGATATCGGCACCAATACTATCCCTCCCGATGGAAGGGGTGGTTTTGTGATTTATAGTGATGCGTCCCACTAAGGGCTAGGATGTGTTTTGATGTAGCATGGTCATGTAATCACATACGCATCTCGACAACTGAAAAATCATGGGCAAAATTACCCGACGCATGATCTGGAGCTAGCAGCGATTATAATTGCCTTAAAGATTTGGAGACACTACTTGTATGGCGAGACGTGTGAAATCTACACCGACCACCAAAGTTTGAAATATCTGTTTACTCAGAAGGAATTAAATTTGAGGCAGAGACGTTGGATAGAGTTGATTAAAAACTATGATTGCACTATCCACTATCACTTGGGAAAGGCTAATGTTGTAGCTGATACGTTGAGTCAGAAATCGGCGGGTTCGATCACGCACATAAGAGTTGTTCATACTAATCTGTATGCCGATTTAAGATCGGTGTGAGTTCAGTTAGCAGTTGGTCAGACGGCTGCATTGCTTGGGACTTTGATTTTGAGGCCGACGTTGATTGATCGTTTTATCGAAGTTCAGAAGTCAGACGTTCAATTGGAGAAGATTCGGGATGAAGTGAGAAGTGGTTACAGAGCGGATTTTCATGTCAAGGAGAGCGATGAGGTGTTGATGATGAGAAATAGACTGTGTATGCCTAACGACACCAATTTGAAGAACAATATTTTGGAAGAAACGCATAGCTCAGTATACACGATGCATCCAAGCGGTACCAAAATATATCCGGATTTGCGTGAGCATTATTGGTGGATCGGAATGAAGCAAGAAATCGCGAAGTTTGTTGCCAGGTGTCTTACATGTTAGCAAGTGAAGTTTGAGCATCAACGTCTAAGTGGGTTGTTGCAATCTCTACCTATTCCAGAGTGAAAATAGGAGCACATCACGATGGATTTCATTTTGGGATTACCTCGTACTCAAAAGAGGCATAATTTAATCTGGGTGATCGTTGATAGGCTTACCAAATCTGCTCATTTTCTGACCGTAAAGACAACGTATTCTCTTGAAAAGTATGCCCAATTGTATATCGATGAGATTGTTAGGTTGCATGGCGCACTGGTTTCTATAGTATCGGATAGAGATCTAATATTTACTTCGAGGTTCCGACTGAATCTCCAGACTGCTTTAGGTACCAAACTCAAATTTAGCACCGTTTTCCATTCCTCAGATAGACAGTCAATTAGAGCATACGATTCAGACGTTGGAGGATATGTTAAGAGGAGTTGTTCTAGAATTTCCTGGTAGCTGGGATGATCATTTATCGTCGATGGAATTCGTCTACAACAACAGCTACCATTCGAAAATCGAGATGGCCCCGTATGAAGTGTTGTATGGTAGGAGATGCAAAACCCCAATCTGTTGGACTGAGGTGGGTGAATGGAAATTGTTGAAGTTGGACATAGCCAGATGACAGCAGACGAAGTGAGGGTGATTCGAGAAAAAATTAAAAATCACTCAAAGTCGACAAAAAAGTTATGCAGACAAGTGTCGACGGGATTTGAAATGCAAAGTGGGGGATCATGTATTTTTACGTATTTATCTGTGGAAAGGCATAATGAGGTTCGAAAAAAAAAAAAAAGGAAATTAAGTCTAAGGTATATCAGACCATATGAAATTTAGATCAGGTTGGCACGACGACTTGTAAACTTACTTTATCGCTAGAGTTGTCTCGACTACACGACGTTTTTCATATATCGATGCTCCGGAAATATGTGTCAGACCCTTTTCATGTGTTGACTTCACAGCCGATCGAACTAAAAGAAGATTTGACGTACGTTGAAGAGCTACTCCAGATTTTAGGACGTAAGGACCAGGTGTTGCGAACGAAAATGATTACATTAATCAAGGTGTTATGGTGCAGTCATACCATAGAGGAAGCAACGTGGGAGCGAGAAGACGAGATGAGAAACAAATACCCGCATTTGTTCGATTAAGGTAATAAAATTTCGGGTGAAATTTCTTTTAGGATGGAAGGATTGTAAGACCCCGATTTCGCACATACGTCAATTTAGTTGCATTATTGAGTATTTAGAAAAATATGAGGGGGAAATATGCAAATTAAAAATTCAAATTAAAAGTTTAGGGATCAATTTACAAATTTAGAAACTTTCAATCCAAACTTTGGGAGGTAAATTGGCATTTAACTTCTTTTTTAAAACTTTTAAGGAGTGAAATTATAAATTAAGAAAATTATAAATGATGAATTTGGATTAAAATAAATATTTAAAGAATGAGGAGGAGAAAAGAGCAATTTAACAAAAAAAAAATTAAAAAAAACATATATATATACACATATATCGTGTGTGTGTGTGTGAGTGAGTGAGATCACCGGCGACAGGAGTGAGAGAGGAACGGGAAGACGTGGCATGCGATGATCAACCTCTACCACTTAATTCATGCATATAAGAGGATAAATGCAAAAAAAAAAAAAAAAAAAAAAAAATATGAGGATCAAACACTATCAGAAAAGGAGAAATCCAGAAATCTAGAGAGAGAGAAAATCGGAGGTGGGCGACGTCGGGCTGTTCGTGATCGCCGATAGGGGTGGTTCTGTTCTGATCGGCCGGTGATTGTGGGAATGTGAGAGGGTGTGATCATCTCTGCTGTGTTCAGGCATTGGATGGGTGGGTGATCAGCCGCCGTTTGCCGACGTATGTGCGTGTGTTTGTGCATCGGTGTGAGTTCGTTGTGTGTGTATGTAAACAGTATGTGTGTGAGATCATGTGGGTGTGCCGTTCAGATGATCACCGTGTTTGTATGTGTGTATGATCGATGTTGTGGGTGTTAGTGCGTGACCGGCGATGTGTATGTGTCGGAGTGGTGCGTGTTCAGGTTCTGGCAGTAGTGGCGGTAGCGTGAGGCGACGGTGGTGGGTGTGCTGTTTCCTGGTCGGGGTGGTTCTCCGGGGGTGTGCGTGTGTCATTGGTCGGGTTGTGTGTAGGGTGGTCGCCGACTGGTTGAGTGAAGTGTGTGTGCGTGTCGACGGTGAGAACCCAGCGACCAAAAACAGAGAGAGAGAAAAAAAAAAAAAAAAAAAAAAGAAAAAAAGAAGAAGAAGAAAGAAAAAGAAGAAAAGGAAGAGGAAAAATTACACAAACACCTCAATAAATATCCAAAAATTCATCTCGCGGCCGACAGAAGTTTCGGAGCAGGTAAAATCTAAATCGATTACCATTGTTGTTAAATTGAATTATTAGCAAACGGGATTATAATTTGGAATCGTTAATTCTAATCATTTTTGTCACCGTCCATATTAACAAATGCGTACAGTAATTATTAACGAAACAAAATTTACCGAATAACAATTTTTCCTAATAAAAAGTGGGGACGGGGGAAATTACAGAATTTAGAGCCTGCATTGCATGATTCGGTTATTTTACATAAAATATTAATTTAGGCCATGTCACTATTAAGTTCGCAAGCACTGGAGTATCAGTAAAAGATAGTCAGTAAAACACTGTTCGGAACGGATAGCCAGGTGAGTGTACTGTCTTCTTGCCAAACTATTTTTCTATGTATATATACATGATGAAATATTTGTTTACTTAAACTGTACGAATTTATAAATGATATGGATAAAGCAGGATTTGGGTGAGTTGGTAAACTGGATTTTCGGAAGATTTCGATGGTTTTTCGAAAAGAAATTGAAAATGAATTTTTGTTGGATTTGGTGGAATCAGACAGTGTTTTTAAAAGAAAATAGAAAACATCTATTTTTCTGAAAATGCCTAGCTTTCTAAAAATAAAGGGTAGAAAAGCAGTTTTGATAAAATCAGACGTTTTCTTGAAAAGAAAGTGTGAAATATGATTTTTGGATTTAAAAGTTGGTTTTGAGGAAAAGAGATAGACATGGTGATTTGATGGTGTTGAGTAGACGATAATTATTGAGTTGTGATTCGATGATGCTGTATTTGATTTGACGATGACATAGTATTTATCCGCTTCGGCGGAGTGATGTTTATCTGCTTCGGCAGAGTGATGTTAGACATTTATACTGCGCAGTGTTTATCCGCTTCGGCGGAGTGATTGGTGTTCGTAGGAAGGCATATCATACGGATGGTACGGTACCGTTGCAAACTCCCGATCGTGAGGTTAAAACGATCACTAAGGCTGGCCAGTGTGTGTTTGAGTTGTGTGCTTAAAAAATGTGTTTGAGATGTATGCTTGAGATGTGGTGTTTTACGTATATTGGCTGATTAGATATTTATTATCATGGTGATTAGTATGGTTTTTATATTAGTTGGATTTGAATGGAACTTAATTATGTCGTTTTATTTTTCCTGCTTTTAAAATGGGGATTTTACGAGCTATGTGGTATTTATAAAATTATGCTTGATCCATTTAGATGTTGTAAAATGAGTTTTTATTATTAAAGATGTTTTTACTAAAAAGGCAGTACACTCACAGGTGAAGCAGTTAGAAATTGGTCCCCTAGTGGCGCTAGGTAGAGTCCTACGATGGAGTCGTGTGGAGGGTTGAGATGAGCTTTCTGAGGCGAATCTGTGAAGGGTTCATGGTATTATATTTTGTTGTTAGTATATTTGGGGAACGGGTGTGTTTCTATAACAGAATATGTATAGCTTCATATGGATGATGATTTAATTATATATGTGCATATTGTCGTGTAATAGATGGTTAGTTGGTTGTTTATGGTGATGTCACGATGTCGTCACGCAAGTCCGGGATGTCGGGATTTCGGGACGAGTCGTGACACCTTTAGTAAATAGTAAATCAGAACAGTGGCTACTATGTGGGATACAGAAATTCCTTGGAAAAACTGGGTCTGACATCGCATTTTCAGGTGAGAACTCCCAATCATCGCTAAAAAATAAGTAACAAGTCTTCCAATTCTTTATTAAAGTGAGGAAGATCAGTAAGGAATTGACAGTAAAAAAGGATAGATATATAGAATCTCCCTGAGTCTTTCTTGAATTTCATGGAGCAGACACTCCTCACCATAATTTGGTGGAAACTTTTTGGCCCTGGTTGTGCTAGACTAATTTCTGATAACCTAAAAACATAGCGAACAACATGAGTGAAATGAAGACGAAGGCCATATTTGAACATCTATGAATAAAAACAAATCTCACTCTCGCTATACGTGAATGGGCATTCAGTTTCATTAGGAATGCTAATAGTAACTGAATCAGGGATTCTGTATTGACTCCTAAGCTCGGGTACTAATTCATCCTGGAACTTGGAGGGACCATGATCCCCCCAATGGAGCGACAAATCAATGGGATGTGGAGTGCTAGTCTAACTAGGGTTTTTGGGAACCAAATCAGACGGCGAACAAACTTCTATGGCGCTAACCGCGATACTGTTCAAGGGGGTAATATCTATGAAAGCTATTCGAATGTAGGGAAAAACTAGAAATGACTAAGAAAATATGCAAAGCAGAAACGAGAGCACGAAGTAAGAGGAAAGAGCATGAAGACTTACTGGATAAAACTCTGGAAGATAGGACCGATGACTCCTTGCCTTCTTCTCGAAAATAACCAAGAAGTCAGAAAGGGGGCATAATGGGGGTTAAACTCCCGCCAACAAGCCTTCTTTAATCAATCAATGGGCTTGCCTAATTGGGCCCAAGGGGAAGGGATTAATAACCACAAAAGTAAGTTCGACCCAGCAGGGCTCTTTTTAGTGGGCATTGTGATCCATTTTCTATCTAGAGCAACATCTAGACCCAAGCCCACAAAATATTTGATTTGTACATAACCACACATTATTTATCCCCGATAAGAAAAAGAGTATACTCTTTACAAATACCGACTACTTATATACCTACAAAGAGCTTGCAATAAATTTTATTTTCTGCTTCATCTACGCCCTAAAAAAATTATAAGTACAAAACAAATAAATTTAAACATAAAAAAATACACTGAAAGGAAATGATAATAGCCAACAACCTCAAAACAATAAAATGACCTCATAGAACATAAATTTTAACACTAAAATTAGAAATTATTAGGATGGTGGGCTAGCTTGCTAAACTAAGGTTCAAACCAGAGGATAAATTTTAAAGTCATGAAGAGTCATCTTTTACCATCTAAAAAAAATTAAAATAAGTTAAAGGTGGGTGATTTTCGTACTTCCCTTTTCTCTAAAATAGATCTTACCACATCTAAAACAATGGTAATAAATAAACACCATAAACTTCACCTGAGCCATCTAAGACAGTGACGGTGGCGACGGTTGACTGGATCTATGACGAAGTTGATAGCGGGGGGTAGAGGGTCTAAAATACACCATTGAAGAATGAGGCATTGTCGTTGCAGGGTAGGGGCGATGTCATCTTGTTTGTTCCCATATTTTAACATCCAAAGCATAATATTGAGCCTGTACATAGCCAGTATCAAAAGCTTGTTTGTTCCCATATTTGAACAAAATTCATAACAATACCCTTACCAACAAAATTTATAGCAAAGCGTCTTGATTATATATGAAGTGGTAGAAAAAATGTTATGTTAATGATCTAATTTTAAAGGGAATTTTTTTATAAACACTAAAACAAATTTTATTAGCTTAAGTCATATTACTGAGTGAAATCATTTAAGAATGATTTCAAAATCTACTGAGATTTGTTTTAAAATGTTTCCAAATCTAGATTTTTGAATGAGTAAAACATTAGACAACGCATTAACTCGATGGTTAAAAAATATTAGAATGATTCTGAGACTACAAAAGTAAAACGATTTTGTAGCTAAACAAACAGGTAGGAGCAAACACAACTATATAAATATAGAAGTATAGAAAAACAACTAAAGTATCATACCTTGTACCTCATCGGGAAGTAAATTGTAAATGAGAGTCTAGGTTGAGCTCTCAATCTCAATTCAGAATCTCCTGATCTCGATAGCTGTAGAGTTGTAAAATCAGAGACAAAATTGACATGAAACCTTCATAGACGAGGAACCAAGAAATAAATGTTAACAAAAACTGGAGAACATGCAAAAAAACAAAAAAAATTAAAAGAATTAGCAAAACATAAAGAAAGAATAGAAAAAACATTAAAAAAAATCAATTAATCAAAATTGAATCTTAAACTAAAGACACTCATCATATAAACCTATAAAATTAACAATGAAATTAAAGTTGGTACCATAGATTCCTTCTAAACATATTTGTTTTTGAAGTGTTTTCTTAAAGTTCTTTCGGTAAGCAAATAATAAACAATGAGCTAAAAATGAACTTCACTTTCTAATGCCACTGTGCAAATGAAGGATAAATACATGAGACTTGAAAAAAAAAAAAAAAACAATTACATCACCTAATGAGTAACATTGTGAATAAATCTCACTTCATCTCAAGAACTTCAAGTTATCTTCAACTCAATACCTGGATTTATGGAAAACAAAAATAAGAATTCATATTTAGTGGATTAATTTCGCAAGAAATTGAATGAAATCAGAAATGAAAAAGCAAGTCAGATTCAACCAAGTTGGAGGAAAATAAATCGGCAAAAATAAACCACAATTCATAGATCAAAACTTAAATTGGTAATATAATTTTCAGATCGTAGAATTATTCACATTAAAAATCAAAACCCTAAATCAGATGAGTAAAAGCGAGAAAGATGAGAGTACATGTGATTAAAAATTAACATAGGAACAACGACGATGGAGCCAATCTAAGATCTGTTACTGGAGCATGCTTGTATTAGAAACCCTCAAGATGAGGGCAACGAAAAATCCTGAAGAAATAATACTTTCAATCAAACATTTGTATTCTTTATCGATCCAATTTTAAAGAAAATAGAACAATTTAAAGTAAATTTTGTCAGTTGGCCATGAGCATGGCAAACCCATTACTTCGAGTTCATAACCTTATCTAATAAACACAAAATAGAACATAAAATAAGGTAGACATTTATCAAAATTAGTTAAGATAATCAATTCCTCGACATCGGAAATGAAACAGGTAGAAAGCTTACAACGTAGAAATATGTAATTTGAGGAAAAAGATTAGAGATATAATTCAAAAGAATGGAAATAATCTCACTTGAAGCAAAATTAAAATAGAAATCCGATGATTCTGAACCCTAATATCTATACTGTGTTCGCTATCGGAGAGAAATCAAAGGCGATCACTGAGAAGATAGCCAGAACGGGGTGAGGTGGAGAAAACTGTCATTGAGGAGAGGGGTGTACCTGAGCGGTGGAGGCCGACAATGATGGGCACATAGTTGCGTTGGCGAGACGACGCGATGGCGATGAATGAGGGATATTGAGTGGGCTGGATCTGCAAAAACATGTGAGTGTGTGATGAAAGGAGCCGCCACCATCGTCGGGGGGGAAATAAGCCATCTTTGTCATCGTGATGGTGGTGGTTTCGTAGGGGCAGTGGCCACGAGGGATAGAGAGAAAGAGATTGAGAGAAAGATGGAAGGAGGGGCCAAGGTTTTGGGTGAGCACTGAGCAATGAGTGTAGGAGAGAGACACGCCCCTTGCGGCTGAAAGTAGACGAAAACCCTAAGGTTGCATTTAGTAAGGAGTTTGATAAATCTAAGGGATTTGTGAAATGAAGGGATTTCAAAAATTTTGAAATCCTTTCATTTTACAAATCCGTTGTTTGGATAATTGTTTGAACTGAAGTATTTGGAATATATTTTTTTTGTTCTATTTTTTATCACTTCTGAAAAAAATAAAAAAATAAAAATGAGAAAGACAGAAATAGAAGTGACTAACAGAAGATGAAGAAGAGGTGACGAGAAGATGATGAACAAATTTTCGAACAAATTCAAGAATAAATTCGTTTTCGAAATCAAAGAACATATTTGAAATCAATTTCATTTTTGAAAACGAACAAGTTGTACGATTCCAATTTCGAAAATGAAATTGAAATCGAAATCACAGCTGAAAACCCACGACGATTTTGATTTCGAAAACGAAGAACATATTCAAAATCGAAATCGATTTCGTTTCTGAAATCGAACGTGTTGCTCGATTTTGATTTCGAAAACGAAATCGAAATCACAACTGAAAACCCACGACGATTTCAATTTTGAAAATAACGAAGAAGAAATCGATTTCATTTTTCAAACGCAAGAATCACAGCTGAAAACCCATGACGATTTCGAACCCTATTTCGAAATCGATTTCGAACCCTATTTCAAAATCGAAATAAATTTTGTTTTTCAAACCCAGGAATGACAGCTCAAAACCCACGACGATTTCGAACCCTATTTCGATTTCGTTTTTGAAATCGAACCTGTTGCTGGATTTTGATTTCAAAAATGAAATCAAAATCAATCGATTCGATTGATTTCAATTTCGATTTCGTTTTTGAAATCAATCGTAACCCAATTTTGATTTCGAAGTTGAACTCGATGGCGATGGCGACAGTGATGGCCATGGAGGATGGAGAAGAACGCGATGGCGACGGCGATGGCCATGGAGGATAGAGAAGAACGTGATGGCGACAACGATGGCCATGGAGGACGATAAAGAAGTAGACGATAGAGAAGCAATTGAACAAACAATGAAGAACAGAAGAAGCAATCGAACAAACGATGGAAGGAATTAGCAAATTCAGCCTCTCCCAAAAGGATTTTGAAATCTTTCATTTCACTCCCCAAAAGATTTGACAAATTCTCTTTCCTAAAATCCTTTCACTCCCCAAACAAGGGATTTGTCAAAAGAGAATTTACAAATCCTCTACCTAAATGAAATCCCTCCTAAAATTCCCTTACCCAAACATAACCTAATTATCAAGATATGTATTATAGCAAAAGTGATCCGACGGTCCGAAAATGTCTAGAAATTTGTCTATAATCTGACGGCCCTCTTTATAAATGAACTGATTTATTATATATATAGATAGATAGATAGATAGATAGATAGATAGATAGATAGATAGATAGATTTAATTTGTGAAGAATTTAATCTAAAATAAAAGCTATAAATTTTATTAAAATGATAATTTTTAGTACTTTATTAACTAGTGATATTTTTAATAGTTAGTTAATATTTTTTCTATAATTTTGTATAATTAATACTGGTTTAAGAAAATATGACGTTTAATTTTCATATAATTAGAAAATTTTGGGGCCGGGGAAACAATACATTTTGTTATCATGGATTTTATGCATTTCAGGTCATATTAGATTTATTTAGATAAATTCTTAATTTAGGCCATATCGTTGTTAGGTTTACAGGTGACGTCGACTACAATAATATTTCGACGATAGCTTATTAGCAGCGCAATTTTCGAGCTGAGTGTACTGTCTTTTATGTAAATTGTTAAATTATATTTTTCGTACTAAAGTGTGAAAAGAAAATGTTTATTAAAATTGATTATTTTATAACATCAAATTGATTAAGTAAATAGTTAAATATGAAAAGTGATTTTTATTATTATACTAATATATCATAGTGTGGTTTCGATAGGAGGGCATGTTCTGCAGGATATTATTTATCCTAACAGAAGGCATGTCCTGTTGAATGTTGTGTTGTGACTTGACAGGAGGGCAAGTCCTGCAGGTGGTAGTTGTTATTGACAATGATGATTATTATCATGATATGGTGGTTTATATCACATGTTGGCTTCTACCGTTGAATGACCCTTACATTGATGACAACCTTAGATTGCATAGTTGTACACGTTATGGTACCGTTATAACTCCCGATCGTATGGTGAAACAATCCTATACTAGTAAGGAAATATGTTTGTAGTATTTTATTAGATAAAAGTGACTTGAGTGGTTGATTTATATTCAGTTGCTCTATTTTGATTATAGCTGTGAATTTTGTTACTGTTCAGTGCGGTTATATTCTTCTGTTGGAAAATATCCCTATAGTTATATTCTGTTTTGGAAAGTAGATTATGACAAATTTACTTGATCAATAAATTATTTTTATATTATGAAGACAATACACCGATAAAATATTTTTATCTTAGGTACCTCAGCTAAAGATGGGTACACTACTGGTAATAGGTAGAAGTTAAGGGTGGTGTCGTTTTTGAGGTTGACAAGACAGGTGTGAATCGCGAAAGGATTTAGTTTTTTGTAGTTTTGTTATGAGATATTTGAGACATGTATATCTCTGAATTTTGAATTTATAATATTAGAATTACCAAGTCGAGGTCATGACAATTTTTATTTTTATTATAGTGGCGCAATGGAAGCGTGGTGGTAGAGTGGTTTGTCTTTTACCTCCACTTTTTCGAAAAAATAAAATGGAGAAATCGAGTGACGACCTTGAAAAATCTGGTCGTTACAATTATCATTGTTTATCTTTCAAAATATATTAATTTATTCTCACGCCAGAGGTTTTTTGGCTGACACCACACGGTTGCGACGCTTAATCTTTTGGTGTTATAGGTTGTTGTTGATTTTGAGCGAGAATTTGTTTTCTACATCAACGACTAATCACAAATGCCTACTAGGATACGTCTCCTACTATGGTATTGTAAGATAACAATTTTACATGAAAAATGAAAGCAGTGAAATTATTAATTTATCATCAATCCAGAGGAAAATGAAAACAAGATTTGACAACAGATTATTGATCAATACTCAAGAGGTGTTAGTCTTGTTGGCAAGGGGAATGCCCATTTCCTTGTCATCCAAGGTTTAACTTTCCTCTGGAGCACTCCATAAATTAATTTTTGAATTTAATTTTGAATACACCAGGTCAATGTGTGGGAATGCATCCTTAAGATCGTCCGGAAAGATAATTAGTTGAGGTATACATAAATTGTCTGGACACACCTTACTGTCTAATAAAAAAAATAAAAAATAAAATAAACTTGATCAGAAGTTTTGCATCACAAAAATAGTTTTTCTCTATTTGTGATGTGTATTATTTATGTGGGGCAAATTTTATTTTTGACCCTTTAACTATTGACCAATTTGTAGTCTAATAAATTTGTCCATTTCATTTCAAACCTGTATCTTTAATTATAGTTTTAAGGGATAATAACACTTTTGCTCCTGACAATTGCAGCCGACGCTCAATTAGACCTCCCATATTTGAAAATAGACACACTGGCTACCTCATTTTTATTCTTGTTTCAATTTGGCCCCTTTCAGAATTCTATTAGGTCAACGTTAACGGTCAATTTGAAAGTAAGAGTATTTTGGTCATTTCATGTGAAACAATATGGGTAATTTAGTCATTTTACTCTAACTAATTTAATAATACCTATTTGTAAATTATTCTAAACTTAAGGGTAAAAACTATATTTAATTCATTTATCCTATTCTCATCTCTTTTCCATCTCTGACACCCTACTCTCCATCTACTCTCTTCTCCATCTCTGATTCTCATGACCATCCTCATCTCACAATGATTTCTTTATTTGAATTTTCAACTCTTGTTTTATAATAACACAACATTGACAAACACAACCAATATCAATCAAGCACGATAACTGTCACACCCCATCCTGGACACCCATCACTGTGGGACCGGTGTGACGTCGACACAACCTCACCAAAATCACAAATACCAGAGACAACCATATACATACATACAGACGTATCACACACACACACATATATATATACTCTCAAATTCGGGAAACATCAGTCTCTACAAAAAGTATCGTAATGATAAAGATACATAACATCTAAACCTCTCAGTGTTCACCTCTAGTAGCACTCCCAAGATACTCTTTCCCTATTGCCAGTAAGGGACGGACGCCTAGTTAATGCACCTGCGAGTGTATTGTCTTCTTAGTAAAAATATTTTTATAATAATAATTCATTCTACAATATTTAAATGGATTAAGCGTAAGTATGGAAACAACACGTAACTAGTAAAATTCTCCATAATATAAGTAGTGGAAATAAACCAATAAATATAAGTTTCATTCAAACTCATCTAGTAAAATAATACCAATCACTATAATAAATAATAAATTACCCAATATAAGTAAAATATCACATCTCAAACACCACTCCACTACAACACACACTGGCTAGCCATAGTGATCGTTTTAACCTCACGATCGGGAGTTGCAACGGTACCGTACCATCCGTAGGATATGCCTTTCTACGAACACCCATCACTCCGCCGAAGCGGATAATCACTACGCAGTATAAACGTCTAACATCACTCTGCCGAAACAGATAAACATCACTCCGCCGAAACGGATAAACATCACTTAATAATATTGTTTAATCAACATCGTCAAATCACCACATAATTTTTAAAAGCATCTAATTTAAATACAACAATTTTCCATCATAGATATGTATACAAATAATTTGGCAAGAAGACAGTACACTCACCTGATAATTTGCTTTCAAAAGCTCCACCGACTATCCGTTACTGCTCCTCCGATAAATGTGAACTTATTTGTGATAGGGCCTAAATTAATATTATAGAGAAAAAAAATAACCTACTCGTGCAAATGCAGGCCCTAAGTTTCGTAATTTCCCATTCCCCTCATTTTATTATGTAAAATTATTATTCGATTTAATTAATTTTTTTTTTGTTTTATTTTGTTAAAATTGTCTACATAAAAATTTAGTAATACAACGGTCTCCATGGTTACCAAATTTGTATGCTAGAATTTAATTTAATTGAAAATATTATCCGCTCCGAATCGTTCACGGGTTGTGAGATGAGTTTAAATTTTTGTTGGGGTTAAAAGTGAAATTTTTTCTTTCTCTCTCTCTCTCTCTCTCTCTCTCTCTCTTTTTTTTTTTTGTTTTTTGTTTTTTTCTGTTTCCTTCTTCTTGTTTTAGCCCGACCGCCGGCGATGCTCCCTATCTCTAACTCTCACACACACTTATAGCCTCTGCCAGCCGACAACCCACCTAAATTCACGGCAGGTCCGACCGTCAACACCACACACACACTACACACACAGTCGCCGGACGTACAACCACACCCAGTCGCCGTCGACGACACACGTGCGGGGACTCCTACTGAATGCACTCCCACTGCCGGACCAACACACACCCACAGACGGTGACTGAACATCGTATACACACATGGCGCTCGCACACACACATGCAAGCGACCCGACCGGGGACACACACACACACGGTTTGATCACACCCACATACTGTCGGCAAAAAAAAACAGAGCACACACCGCCGAAACTTTACCGACCGAAATCGCAACACCTATGCATGCATACACTCACCAAGAATAATTACACAATTACGTACCAAATCGGCGATGACGAACGACAACGTTTTTATAGGGTTAACAATCTCGCTCCATGACCGTCGATCCCGCACCGAACCGAACGGGAACGATCAATCCATCCTACGATCACCGAAGAGTAGTCGAAGAATGGAGAGCAGAACACACTCAAACTACCCCACACACATGCACGCTAATTCTCCCCACCATCACCGGAGGAAACACCACCGAAAACCCCCTTCCATTTCCCTCTCTCTCTCTCTCTAGAATTTCTCTAAAATGGGTTTGAGATTTTCTTGATTAATTTCTCTTGCATGATTCTATATATATCTTGCATGATTTTAGTAGAGAACGTTTTGATCTTAGCTTGCCACGTTGCCAGTTCCATTTCCTTGCTTCGGCCGATGCTCGTCGCGCACACATGCACAGGGGTGAACAAACATGTGTGTGTATATATGTGTTTAAAAAAAATCTTTAATTAATTACCCTTTTCTCCCCCAACTTTCTTAAATTCTTAATTTTTCTCAAATTCAACTTAAAAAAAATTCCTAAAATTTTTAATTTCACCCCTAAAACTTTTAATTATAAGGTTAAATGTCAATTTGAAATTTTAAGTTCTAAAATTAATATTTTCAAAATTTTCAATTTGATCCCTAAACTTTTTATTTGGATTTTTAATTAACAAAATTTTTCCCTAATTTCCTGATACTCTAAAATGTAACTATTAATAACGTACATGCTATGATTTAGGTCTTACAACAACAATGAATACAATCATATCATACAACAATAAGACCATAATCTACAATATAAACTTTAACAATACGACAAATAATAACTATGTATATATATATTATAAATTTAGTAATATAAGTCTACTACCCAGGACACTGGAGCCTACCACCTAGGGCTACTGGAACCTACTTTAATTATAGTTTGTCAAGCCATAAATTTCACCATTTGTCTTCAATATTCGAAGTGACACATATTTGTATATCGTCTGGTGAAAATCAAACATAATAATCATCAACTGGACAAATAAATTAGAATCATATTTAAGATAAACAAATAAATAAGTCCGCTCATGGTTAGGAAAAATTGCCTTAAACATGGACTCTCAAACCAAAAATTAAAAACGACATTAGAGCCTACCAAACAATTGCAATTTACACTAAATGTTACAAATATAACTCCAATTTTTAATAATCTTGTAAAAAAATTATTACCGCGTAGGAAAAGAATGACAAATAATTTGATCTCATTTAAATGCATAAGTAAAAAAATGATAATATTTCTAAAAACACAGGAAACAAACAAGAAATAACTATTCAACAGGTACCAGAACAAAAACTAAAAAAATATGTTATGAGAAATTTAGACATAATCCCCTTTATTTATAGTACATTCCAAAATTTCGAACATGACATTAACAAACATAGCCAATGACAATGAAACATGACAATAACTAACACAATCATGTCATAAACAATAGGAAAAAGTACAATTTAGACCCTCTAACTATTGACACATTTCTAAGTGGTCCCTCTAAGTTTAAACGTTTTATTTCAAACTCTCTACGTATCTTAATGTTTCTAAATGGTCCTTCCGTTAGAAAATCAGTTAAAACTAATGGAATTTAGGGGCAAAATGGTCTTTTCACTTTTTTAATTTTTTAATCATTTTTAATATTTTTTTTAATCTATCTCTCTCTCTGGCCACCTCCCTCTCCCCGTCACCACTCTCTCTCTCTCCTTCTCCCTCTTCCTCCCCTTCCCCTCTCTCCCTCCCACCCCACCCCCTGTTGCAGGGGGTGAGTTAACCCTTTCAATAGGGGTGAAATCACCCCCTGTTTCAGGGGGTGATTCCACCCCCTGAAACAAGAGGTGAAAACACCCCCTGAAATGGGGGTGTTGTTGCAGGGGGTGGGGTAGGAGGGAGAGAGGAGAAGGGGAGGAAGAGAGAAGGAGGGAGAGGGAGAAGGAGGTGGCAAAAGAGAGAGAGAGAGAAAGGTAGGGGAGGAAGAGAGAGAGAGAGAGAGATTCAAAAAAAATATTTAAAGATGATTAAAAAATTTTAAAAACGTTAAAAGACCATTTTGCCCCTAAGATTCTGTTAGTTTTAACAGAATTTCTAACAGATGGACCATTTAGAAACGTTATGATACGTAGAGGGTTTGAAATGAAACGTTTAAATTTAGAGGGACCACTTAGAAATGTGTCAATAGTTAGAGGGTCTAAATTGTACTTTTCCCTAAACAATATTCATTTTCTTGATTATGCAAGTTACAATAGAGAAAACCTATATAATGTTGCAGTAAATTATATATGTGGCTATTACATACCCATTAATAGGGTACTACTGGTCATTCTAAAAGTTTTTTTTTGGTATTTCTTCTCGACATTTTGAACATTCTATGAATATGTTTACCTTGGATTTCTTTCCTCCCAGAACTTAAGAAAAAATTCTTGAAACAAAACAAAATTGAACAAACGGATGGCATCTGTTCACTGTTTCTATTCCCATATTTTTAGAACAAATTTTCATTTGCCATTAACGAAGCATTATGATCTACTGTTTCTATTCCCATTATTTTTGAACAAATTTCTACTAACAGAACAATATTGCACCAAAAATTAACGGTGCTTTAATTACCATGTTTTCTTGCAACAGACTACCTTATTGCACCAAAAACTAACGGTGTTAAAAATCAAAAGCATAAATAATATAGGCAGCAGAAACAGTAACAAACAATAACTAATTGCACCAAAGTCTAAATTTCTGTCATGGAACTGAAAACATTCGGAGCAGAAATAGGAAAGAAAAAAAACTGTTCATATTTTACTATCACGCTTCTAGAACACATTTTCGAGAACATACACAAATTTGGAGACATAAGCTAAAGTTTCATTCTGAAAATTCTGTTTATGCTCCATAAACTTTAGAACAAATTTCTTCAAATAAAATAAAATTTAGTTTGAGATTTATATTTCGTGGGAATAGAAAATACTGAACAACGGGATTCGGTGGCATCTGTTTACCATTGCTATTTGCCATTAAAGGAACATTACTATCTACTATTTTTGCCCCCTATTTTAGAACAAATGCTCTACACCTTGAACGGATAAAGAAATCAACTATAGACGTTTAATATCTGTACTATTCATTGAGCAACACCATGTGAAATAGAAAAAAAGGAAGAAATAAACAGAAAATTATGTAGGAATTAATTAACACATGATAAATCAAGGCAATCAGAAATTAGAGAAAACGTAAGACAACAGTACTTTGAAATCCTCTTATTCGAAGGCGGAATCGCAACGGATAATTCAATTAGAGACCAAATGTCACTGTATGAATAAAAAATCCAATCGATTCAATCAAATGCGAGATAAAGCAGTGCCTATGTCATTCAAGATTTGAAACGAAACGAAACTTGATGATCAAATCAGAGGAACAAACAGAACAGTGAAATCAAGCTTCCAAATATCAAATTCAACTAAGAAAATGTTCATAAATTCAGCTAAAATACATAATCGTAGCCTACCACAATCACACAAATCTTATTCCAATTACCATCAATTTCATTAAATCTACACTCAACCGAAACACAAAGCAAATGTCAATATCATATTTGAACATTCAAACATATGAAATACAAATCTAATCTATGTATATAAACAATTTTGAGTTCTTCGATAGCAATATAATTTAAATGAGATAAATGACAGGATGATAAATAAAGCACTTATACATATAAATTGCTGCAATTCAGCTAAGTTTAGAGATGAAGGATCCATGGAATGATGAATTTTGCTCACGGAGCATCTAATGTGCTTGATTTTCTATGACAAAACAAAAAACAAAATTTAAAAAAAAATTATTGTTACTGCAATTGAAAATACTTTTATAACTAATTGAATAATTCTACGGTTGCGTTGGGTAGATTTGGATCTGGACCTAGATTTAGCTAAAATCAATCATCAAATTAAACCAAACCAGTGGACTGGATATATAAACCACATAGGAACAGGAATCGAATCAAACCAAGCCAGTGGAGTGATTATGTAATCTTTAGCAGTATGAAGCCTGAGTGAAGCCAAACGCACAACATTAGAAAAAATAAAAAAATCATTTATAGCACTAATTTATTGCCAATCTAAAATCAAAAAGTCAAACTATCACTAAATTTCAATTATAAAAAATAAAACACACTCACAAGTCGCATGTGAGAAATAAATAAGAAAAATTAAATAATAAATTTTCCAAATAAATTCAATCATTCAAGAATCTAAATATTCCATTCCAAAATTTTCAAATAAATAACAAAAATGAGCTAAATAAACAATTGAACAAATAAATAATAACATAAATAAACAAAAGAAACAATTAAATAAACAAATAATCACATAAATAAACTAAATAAACGATTAAACAAACAAATAATAACCAAAAAAAAACACAAACAAAAACTAAGAAGAAGATAATTAGAAGAAATGATTGGAAAGAACCAAATTTTGTTAAATAACCAATAACAACAACAACGAACAGAGCATATACCTGAATCGACTTCTCAAACACCCTAAAGCCCGCATCAAGTGATTCATCAATGAACCAAACAAAACACATTTCCATCTCCCCCCGCAGTTTACCCTAAGTTTCACTGTCTCTTCCATTCCATGGCCTCTTATCCACACCCCAAAGTCTGAATTTGAATAAGAAGAAGAAGAGGAAGAAGAAACAGTTGTCGGACATCTCATTGACGAGCTTTTGACCGATTAGAAGAGTGATGACTTGAAGATCAATGGCTAAAGTAGTTTCCACTTAAACACTTTAGTTGCGGTGGTGTTATTGCCATTGGGTGTATTGGGGTTACGATTGGAGGAAACCAATTGGGCTATAGTTACTAATTTCACTAAGTTTTTGTAGAATGACATGAAGTGATCCATCATCGGCAAAAGATTATTTGGCTTCGGTGTAGAACAAAGATTTGAAAACATTCTGCAAATAATAGGAGTTATGCTAAGTCTTAACATAGTGCTTGCAATTTCATTGTCCCAAAAACTTGGAACAAAAACAGAAACATGGGAAGAATTATAAATTTTTTTGATTCTGATTAGTTTTTCCCACGTTTTCAACGCAAATTCATGGGAATAGAATGGAAATTGATTTTCAGATTTTAGTTCCATGTTTATTGGGTACAGAAACTCTAAGGAGGTGTAGTTTGTTTAGCTTTTGTGTTCCCAAATTTCTATTCTGTTCAGGAAAAAGGGAACAAAAACGTAAATATGGGAACAGAAAAAAAAATGAACAAATTTGTTCTTGATACAAAATTCTCAAGAGTTAATCAAATGCTTCAAACAGGAATTACCTTAGACTTCTTAGAATTGATTCTGTGGTCACAGTAACTGTTGATAAATCCCAAAGTCATAGAAGTTTTTATAAGTCTACATCTTAAATGCAAACAATTTTTTCAAAATTAGAATTTGATAAAATCCATATTTGAAATGCAAATATACTTTTTGAAATTAAAACTCTAATATGTCAATTAGAACCTCGATGTTCAATTGATGCGATGGAGATGGCGACTTCAATTGATGTGATGACGATGGTGTGTGACTCAGTATTGGTACATATAGTAGAGAGAGAATAGAGAGAGGGCGAGTCCGGTGGTGGTGGTGGTAGCCGCCTGCAAGAAAAGAGAAGAGCTAAGACAGAGAAGAGAGTTGAGAGTGAGAGAACTGCGAGAAGGAAGCGATGGAGGAAACGTGATGGATCTTGGAGGACGTGTCAGTGTAGGTGCGGAAGGTTGACGGCAGTGGTGAAGATTTGGTGGACGATGACCACCGCCGGAACGGCATCGCCGCACTCCGATCAACTCGCCACAGTGGCAAAGGGCATGGCTGAACTTTTGAGGTCGGCACGGGCACGATGGTGGTCGTCAAGGCACAATTGATCGGAGGCGATTGGTGGTCGTTGAGAGAGGGAGTGAGAGAGCCAGAAGCGAGAGTAAAGGCTGAGTGAGAATGTAGAAGAGGAATTTTGTACTCACTCAGAGAATAGGGAGAAAATGGTGAGATTTGGGGGCTGTTTGGGTAAAGGGCTGGCGAGATTTTGGGGCAGTTGGATAAATTTTAATCATGACCCTTAGATCTAATTCAATTCGCTGGTTGAAAATATCTCTTAATAATAGTCAATCTCAACCGTTGGATATCGATCTAAGGGTTTAAAATGTCTTAAATATAAAATGTCTCCAGGTGTAATCTCAACCGCACGATATTCGATCCGACGGCTCAAAATGTCTGAAAATAGAAATATGTTGTGATTTATATATATACTAGCGTATACCCCGTGCCTGAAGGCACGAGTTTTAAATTTATTATTATTAAATATATAATTAATTTAATATAAAAATAATGTTATTTATTAAATACAAAAAAATAACTAAGTTTATTAACAAAGTCCTCTTAAATTTTTCAAGACTTCCAAATCTCATTGTTTCGAAGCAGTAACTAAAACAAAACTATACAATACAAATTTAAATATAAAAAACAATCAATGAGCCGCAAGTGCAAAAAAAAAAAAACAAAAAAACAAACAAACTATACAATACAAATTTAAATATAAAAAACAATCACTGAGCCGCAGGTGCGCACAACAAAAAATAAAAAAATTAACAACAATATCATAATCAACTTCTGACTAAAACCACTTAAATATTATAATCAACTTGTGACTAAAACCACTAAAAATCTACTTGCAAATTTCAACTATTTGCATATAAAACATCATTCCAGTCAACAATTTACGCATTAGCTTTCCCCCAATTAAGCATTACCACAAAACACAATACTTAAATGATGATGGTGCTAACAAAGCAGTATGAATCCATCCTACAAATTGAGCATCCATTAAAATCGAACAAACAATATACATTAGCACACATATTGATACACCAATAATGCAAATTTAGAGAGAGAGAAAGAGTACTTGGAGTTGGTGACATCGGTGAAGAGGGCAAGAGATGAGCCCTGACCATATTTCGCAACCATCCCGTGGGCCCTCGTCACCTCTACCCCTAGATTGATATTGTTCATCATCTGTACAAAAGGGGAAAAATTTTAGTACTGATAATCTGGAGGCAAAATGGAAGAATTTGGTTACGTTTCATATTTTTACATGCGTTCATTTTTAATTGCAATTCGCAAACTCCAATTTGCATTAAAACAAATGCTACCTAAGTGATTTTTGGAGGAACAAAAACAAAAACTGAAGAGCAAAAACACTAAACAAATACCACCGTAGTGTTTCTGTCCCAAATTTTAGTTTGTATTCCCAGTTTTCTAGGAACATAAACAAAAGTATTGTAACAAAAAGAGAAAAAAAAAATTGTTTGGGGATTCGAAACTTAAGGTTGAGGTCAGTTAAACATACCTAAAAATGGTATGTTAATTAAGAAACGACACTACTTCAACTCAAGGGGTCACCGTCCAAATCAATTGGAGATTCTAAAATTGAATAAGAAATAAATCAAAAAAAAAAAAATCGAAGTAATAAGCAATCGAAGAAACAGTTAAAATCGAAGTATAGTGCCGACAGCCGAGACAAACAACGATGCAAATTTTAATTAGAAACATTTAATTAAATAATTAAGGAATATTATTTAATTAAGGAATAAGTTAAATATGATATAAATTAATAGGTTGTTTTGTTTTTTTCTCAATATTTAAAGAATTAAGAAATATATAAAAAATGTATATTTCTTTTTTTATAACTCAATAAACCATTCCTTTTTTATATTAATTAATCAATTCTCACTAATTAATATGCTTTTATATTCTCACTAATTGCTATATCTAATTAAGGAATTGTGTAATTGTTCAATTATGTAATTAAATTAATTAAGAAAAATTGATTCAACCTTTTACCAAAATTGATTTTTTTTATGTTTGTTCTAATCAGCATTTGTTTGTTCTCGTTAACATTTTGTTTGTCTTAGTTATATTTTGTTTGTCTTAGTCATAAGTTTGTCCTAGTCAGCCAAAAAGCCGTCCTGTTTTATTATATAGATTAAATTAATTAAGAAAAATTGATTCAACCTTTTACCAAAATTGATTTTTTTTATATTTGTCCTAGTCAGCATTTGTTTATTCTCGTCAACATTTTATTTGTCCTAGTTATATTTTGTTTGTCTTAGTCATAAGTTTGTCCTAGTCAGCCAAAAAGCCGTCCTATTTTATTATATATATATATATATATATATATATATATATATATATATATATATATATATATATATATATATATATATATATATATATATATACTAACATATAACTCGTGCCTGAAGGCACGAACGAAAAAAAATAAACATGATATTTAGACAATTAAGCGGAAAAAAAAATCAATGGATTTAACAACAAAAATATAATTAGAGAATAAAGTCAAAACCCAAAACTCCAAACATCAAAAATCAATAATCAACAGTTTATTTGCACATGCATATTTTTAGTTGTATTTTAGAACATTTAGAAAAAATAATGGGATTCAATGTGCTATTTAAATTTTACTTTAAAAATTTTAGGGACTAATATGTTGATTTTAATTTTGACTTTTATATATATATATATGTATATTGCGAAAATAAAATATGAACACACACACACACACACACACACACACACACACATATATATATATATATACTAACATATAACACGTTCCTGAAAGCACGAACAAAAATAAATAACCATGATATTTAAACAATTAAGCAAAAAAATCAATGGACTTAACAATAAAAGTATAATTAGAGAATAAAGTTCAAACCCAAAACTCCAAACATAAAAAATCAATAATCAACAGTTTAGTTACTAACACATATTTTCAAACGAACAACACACTTCTACCATAATTCTAAAACTTTAGAAGAAATGAACAACACTTTCTCCATTTATACAATATAGTAATTGTTCAAGTCTAAAGACAATTTATAAAAATATATGATCACGCAAAACTAATGCCAAAACTTATAAATAAATAAAATATGAACAAATTTCAAAACCAGTGAACTACAATTAGGCACATCAATAATACATGTACAAATAAAAAAAATGACAAATTTCTCAATATTTATACATTCTCAAGGCCACACTTTTGATTTCAAATTAAAAGAATAATAACCAACACAACCAATAATAATAAACATAACTAACACTTCATAAAAATGACAAAGCACCTCTTATTTCATTGGTTCTCAACTTGCATTTTCAAATGAACATAATTAAAAAATAAATAAAAAAATATGGCATAACTTAATTTATTTATAAGACATTCTTATTTTTAATAATCCATTTTCAAACCAGCACAACAATAGCCAAGAATATAAAGGTAAAAATTCATTATTTTGAATTTTTTTTTGAAAAAATAAGGTGATAATCCTATTTGTTTGTACACATTTCCACCAAAATTTCAATAATTAAACGCTTATTAAAAACAAAAATCATATGCAAACAAAATTACACTAATTAAGCTCAATTGCAATCAAAATTTTAAAAAATAAATCTAATGTAAGGGGTTTGGGTACTTATTAAGGGCTATGGAGACAATAGCCACGCAAGGCACGCCTCAAGATCAAGACACGCCTTGTTGCGCCTAGCGCCTGGGTGCATGTCCAGGCTTAACAACTATGCCGCTTTCCTCCCTCGTCGCTAGCTTCTCTCTCTTCCCTCTAATTCTATAATCGAACCGAAAATAACTAAATAAAAAAAAATTGAAATAAAAAATTTGATTACAGAAAACAAATGAAAAAAAAAAAAGGAACAAAATTATAAATCTGAACAGAACAGAAACAAGAACAGAACAGATACAGAACAGGAACAGGACAGGAGCCGAACAGAAACAGGAACAAAACAGGAAACAAAACAGGAACAGAAACATGAGAACATAACAGGAACAGAAACAAACAGAAACAGGAACAGGAATAGGAACGCAAACAGAACCGGAAACGGAAACAGGAACATACATATTTCTCTAAAAAATAATCCACAATTTAAAAAAATTATCCATATTTCTTTATGAACACAATAAGAACATGAATAAATATATTTCTCTAAAAAATAATCCATATTTTAAAAAAAGTATAAATATAACCAAAAAGGATAGCGTTCGGTAAACAGAAATGGGAACAGAATAGAAACAGAGACGGGAACAGAACAGAAACAAAGACGAGAACAGAATAGAAACCGGTAACAAAAACGCATTTGGCGCCAATGCCAATGCGTTTGTGTATTAACCATAGTTCACATTTGGCGTTCAACATAAACAGAAGCATAAACGTAAACAGAAACATAAATCTGGGAACCAAATGCTAACTTGGAACAGAAACAATAAACAAAAATACAAAACAGAAACGCCAAATCTGAACATGATTTGAACTAACCTTGCGAGGAACGATTGTTGTTGCGAGGAACGATCGTCTAAAGAAGTATTTTTTCCCCAACCTCTCTTATAATCTGAAACCGTAAGATTAGAGAAACGATCTCAACCAAAATTCAAACAAAAACGATTGAATTAGAAAATAAATTGCTAGATTCCACATACACGTAACAATCGCCAGTAATTCGAATTACATTTCAAACACAAATACACATAATGTCCCATCAAATTAAAAGAATCAAAATGAGAATAGAAAATCAGTTAACTGAACAATGGGAACAGAAAATCAGGAACAAAACTAAACAGTAACAAAAACAGAATCTAAAACACAAAATAATCCACATTTAAATAAGAATGCATCTAATTAAACAGAAACAGGAACAGAATAGAAACAGAAACAGGAACAAAATCGAAACAGAAACGGGAACAGAACAGAAACAGGAACAGGAACAAAACAGAAATAGGAACGTAAATAGAAATAGAAAAAGAACAGAAAATACCTGATTCTAAAGCCGTTTTCCTCCTTCGTCGCTAGCTTGTCTCTCTTCCCTCTAATTCTATAATCGAACCGAAAATAACTAAATAAAATAAAATAAAAATTGAAATAAAAAATTTGATTACAGAAAACAAATGAAAAAAAAAGGAACAAAATTATAAATCTGAACAGAACGGAAACAAGAACAGAACAGATACAGAACAGGAACAGGACAGGAGCCGAACAGAAACAGGAACAGAACAGAAACAAAACAGGAACAGAAACATGAGAACAGAAACAAACAGAAACGGGAACAGGAACAGGAACGCAAACAGAATCGAAAACGGAAACGGAAACAAGAACATACATATTTCTCTAAAAAATAATCCACAATTTAAAAAAATTATCCATAATTCTTTATGAACACAATAAGAACAGGAATAAATATATTTCTCTGAAAAATAATCCACATTTTAAAAAAAGTATAAATATAACCAAAAAGTCTCCCTCCCCTTCATTTTGTGCAAAAATCAAACAACTTGCAGATGATTTTTTAGTTCTATTAAACACTTAGCCCTAAAGTTTTTCTATTCTGCCATTTTAAGTCCTTATTCTCCCTTTACATTAAAGAAAATGTTTATATTGGTTAACGATTCTTCTGCTACATCATTCATAATGAAAGATGAGAGGGCATTAAGAAAATATCAGTCAGTTGCCAAAAATCTGGGAATAGACACGGCGATGGCGCTAGATCGATGGCTATTGTTACTGCGGCGAGAAGGATTGAAACCTAATTGTTCATGCCATGGCTAGAATTTGAACAAATCAGAAATGGAAACAGAAACACTTATTTTGGGAACAAAAAAACAGAAACAGAAACACTTACCAAACGCCACCCTTAGAAACTTTTATAAGAATGCATCTAATTAAACCTCTAATTTCAAAGGATGGCGTTTGGTAAACAGAAACGGGAACAGAACAGAAACAGAAACGGGAACAGAACAGAAACAAAGACGGGAACATAACAGAAACCGGTAACAAAAACGTATTTGGCGCCAATACCAATGCGTTTGTGTATTAACCATAGTTCACATTTGGCGTTCAACATAAACAGAAGCATAAATGTAAACAGAAACATAAATCTGGGAACCAAATGCTAACTTGGAACATTAGGAGAAACAAAAAGCCGTGTTCATTCCATCCACCTTCCAGAAGAAGCAATTAAAAAAAAAAAAAGAAACGAAGAATATTGAGTCCAACTATCTAAAGATATGCTAGGGAAACACGGTTACAAACACTAAACTAAATAGAAGCAGAAGCAGGGGAATATCCAAGCAAATAGATTACGCGAGTTAAACAGTAAACGAATGCCATCTCAGATTGGGGCTCGAACGCCATCGAAACCCACCTGTTGGATAATTTACCAATTGAAATATCCCGCTAAATCTCAGTCCCAAAAAAGAGACCGAATAATTACCTCGATTGAAATTATTCTATTGCCTTTGTCTCCAGCATATCAGAGGGGTTTCATGCAAAATGAAAACACGGAACAACAAATACCAACCTAATCCAAAATAAAATTAATCAACAATTCCACATTGGAAGTGGTAATCCAATAATTTATATCCATTTATATTTTGCTCCCAAAAAATATAATAGAGAAAATGCTTATTTACTGAATAAAAACTGCAGTTATCAAAAACTAATGTACACAAAACAAACAAATTAAGAGTGAAAATAAAAATTTAAAAGTACAATTGGAGTACCTGCAATTGCTCTCAAAATCCGAAGATGATTAATATATGATAATCGACAAACTGATAACAAAAAAATTATCAAAAGAAAACAAAAATTATGAAGGTCCCCATGCGCTATTTCTATAACAAAACAAATTCAGTTTTTGCAATTTTCACACTACCAAAACCAATGAGCGAGGAGCAAAAAGAAACAAAATTCACTATGTATAAATAGAAATCAAGTGTTGCTGCAATTACCTCATCCAACTCATACTTCAAGCATAGAACTCTTTATCTCCAACTATAGAATTTCCATCCCACTTTACTGCACAATAAAAATAGCAATGAGGAACACCATTATATAATAAAAGAACCCAAAGAAATCGATAATAGCTTACATTGTGTCTCATCTTCAATCCAAACAGACAAAAAGAGGAACAAAATTTAAATGGAATAGGGTAATTAAAAACAAACAGAACAAATCAACTATGTTAAAAAAAAAATGGCGGAATAGAACAAAACTTAAGAGGAATAGAAACACACGTGGCAACAAGAGAAGCTGGAAATAAAATAAAAAAATTATAATGAATACACAAAAAAAAAAAATCAGTTTGAACCAACAAAAAAATCAGAAATCAGAAGCTGGAGAATTGAGAATTTCAGAGATGGCTGGTAAACATTGCTGGAATTTCAATTCCTAGAAGAAAAAAAAAATCAAGCTCAAATTCAAATTATTCAATTCAAATTTAGTTGAATCTTTTTGTTTAGTGTTTCTGTTCCTAGATTTCTAAAAAGATTGGAACAAAACCAAAACAAAAAATCGAATCATAAACAAAATAAAAAACCGAATCATAAATTGAACAAAAACCTTTGGTGGCATTTGTTCCCGAAAACTGGGAACAAAAACAGAATTTTTGAGAACCAAAAAAAAATATTTTTAGGTTGTGTTTCCTGAGAGATTTAAAAAAAAAATAAAAATTCTATCAGCAACTCATAAATGTTTTCTAGAACAGAAGCAGAAACAGAAATTTTGGGACAAAAAAACTGAAGCAGAAAACTAAAACAAATGCCTCAGGTTGCGTTTGTTAAGTGTTTGATCAAGTTGAATTCAAGTAAAACCCATTTCATAGCTCCAAAATATGAATTGAAAATCAAATTCCAAAAGTAAAACCCATTTCATAGCTCCTGAGAACAGTAACACTAAACAGACGCCATCTAAATAAACACTACAAACGCTAGGTAGACTAATTTCTAAGAACTGAAACACTAAACAAACGGCATCTAAATAAACACTAAACAAACGCCATCAAATAGAACATGGGAGTAGACTGGTTTTGGAAAATGAAAAGAGAAATAGATTTCACCATAAGAAGACTGAATCGAAAATTAGGGTTGAGGTTAGTTAAACATACCTGAAAAGGATTCTGATAATTAGGAAACGACATTGCTTCAGCTCCAGGGGTCGCCGTCCAAGCATCAATTGGAGAATTTGAAATTGAAAAAGAAAAATTGCAAAAAAAAAAGAAAAAAGAACAGTCGAAGAAAGGATGGAGAAATATAACAGATAAATGAGAGAGAGGGAGAGAAAAAACCTGGATCCAAGCCACTCGACGACTGGCGAAGGGAGACGACCGAAACAGTTATCGAACACAGAATCAAACGCGATGAACAAAAACCTAAATCGAGAATAGAGAATCAAATGAGATGAACAAAAATTAATTCAGAAAAAACCAAATTAAAATTGAAAGAAACGCACTCAACAGATCAGTGAAGAGAGAGGAAGAAAGAAAACCTGGATTCAAACCACTGTTGTGTTTTGGAGGTGAGGACGCCGTCGAACCTTGAAGATGGAAAGAGTAGCGATGGGTGGCGAGGAATCGAAGCTACCTGGACGACGGTGAGTTCGATTGACGGGTGGAGAAGAGAGTGTTGGTGATAGCGACGACGGCGGTGGTGATCGATCGAAGGTTGAGCGAAGAGGACCGATCGATCGATGTCGGTTGGGAGCGTTGAGGATCTGGCGATGGTGAGGGCTAGAGAGACGGTGAGGTCACCGCAGTGCTCCAGCTGTAGCGGCGACGGCGACGAAGTGTGAGTGAGAGAGAGGAGCGATAGAGAGAAGCGAGAACGTGACAGTGTGAGAGAGAATGAGAGGGCACTGGTCTTGAAAGAACAAAGGAATTAGATGGTTGTTTGATGTGGACTGTCGGATGTTAGATCCAAGGGTCTTAAATGTTTCTCGCCCAAGAGCTACAGTAAAACATTTTCAAACTCTGAAGTGATTTTTGATCTAACGGCTACGAATATCCAGAGACATCCGACGGCTCTGAATGTTAATGAGCTAATTTATTATATATATATATATATATATATATATATATATATTTATTTATTTATTTATTTATTTATTTTCTTTGTTCGGTCTTCTTCACAGTTCACACCTTCTACATCCCAATGTTCTAAAAACCGGACCGGACTGGTCGGTCGGACCAGTTGAACCGCCAACCGGTCTCCTCTCCGGTCCGGAAATACCCCCAAACCCGTTTTATTCTTTGAACCGCTAAACCAGCCGGGTCAAACTGGTTCAACCGCAAACCGGTGACCCGGTCCGGTTTTGGACATTTTTCCCCCCTACAGATACTCTTCCGAAAAAACAACCCTACAGCCTCCCGATCGTCGGCGCTGCCTTCCCCTTTCTCAATTTTTGTCTTTTAATCTCAGTTCCATCTCCGATTTCATCTTATTCTTGTCCGATTTCGACCATTCCCAAAAGCCGTCGCTTAGATTTCAAAAAATATGATTGTTCTGAGATCCCAACCCAATTACCCAACGAGATCTGACGACTTTTGACGACGACGGCGGACGAAGGACGATTGCAGACGGCGGACGATTGCAGACAGCGGACGACGGACGATTGCAAACAGCGGACGACGGATGATTGCAGACGACGGACGATTGTAAAAGATAGACGACCGACGATTGCAAAAGAGAGACGACCGACGATCGACGATTGTGGTAAGTTTTTTTTTTTAGTCTGAATCTGAGTTTTTGATTGTTGTTGATTTCAGACGAACGATTGCCGACGTGCGGCGGACGATTGCTGTAAGGTTTTTTTTTTCGTCTGAATCTGAAAGTTATATTTTGGTTGTTAGTTTTGTGTTTTGTTCTTCAATCTTGAGTTGTTGATTGTTGTTAAGTTAATGATAGTTCATTTAAGTTTTGTTCTGGATCACTTTCAGTTGAGTATTCTTCATCGTTCCGTGTTGTTGTGTGTGAATATATTTATTTTGTATTTTTTAATTTAAATAAATATATATAAAAAATAATTATGATGTAATTATGACGTCACCGGTTCTACCGCGGTTCGTCTATCGGTTGAACCAGTGACCCGTGACCTGGTAACCTTTCCGGTTCAATGTCCGGTCCGGTTTTAAAAACATTGCTACATCCCTGTCCAGCAACCATCACCGAGCCCTAAACCAGAACTCTAGGGAGAGAGAAGCTATGTCGGATGAAATCGAACAGCCCCGTTCTTGAGCGATATTGAACAAGCCCATGAATTAGAACAAGATTATGTTTATACCCAAGAATTTCATTATATCCCCCGCATGATTGCAGAGCGATAACGCATAATTTGATTCAATTGGAATTATTCATCGGAAAAAAATCATAATTTATTCGGCGTCTTGATCGGAGAAGAACCGCAATTACATGCTCTGAGAGGCCCACTAACAGTAGCGTGTCTGATCTTTGAACAACTATTGCTGAATCCCAGTTCTAGAGAGACGAGTGAAGGAAGAAGAATCATGGCTTAGGAGAGGAGAGAAATTGATGGATATTGAAGGAGGAAACGCGGAGAAAAGAGATATGGGAAGAGAGATCTCAGTTTTTTACAGCCGAGATGAATCGTGATCTTAGTCGTCGCCTCATTCCTCATATTCTTCGCATTCTCCATATCTCAACAGGTATCCATTTTCTCGATTTTAGGTCTACTCTGTCTAGATTATGTGTTGCTCTTTATGCTGGGGTTGTCTGGTGGAATCATATTTTGCGGATCTGATTTCTACTTGTTAGAGGGAATTTTCATGATCTCTTGCGGATGATTTTGATAAATCTTTGTATGAATCCCTAAACAAGCTATAATCCATTTTCTTTTTCATCCGACATAGCTTCTTTCTCTCTAGAGTTCTGGATTCGGGCTCGGTGATGGTTTCTGAACAGGGACGGAGACGGTCTGTGAAGAAAACAGAACGAAGAAGAAAAATAAAAATAAAAATTGAATAAAAACAAATAAAAATATAAAAACTGTAAATTTATAATTTTATAGTCTAATTTAATGTCTAAATTAGATGGAAAGACTAACTAAAATTGTAGTCGAAGATATAGGATTTAAAATGAAATGCACAAACTTATTGAACGGCATAAAAATTAGTCAATAATTAGAGGTCCAAAAACCGTAATTCGTGATTAATGACCCTTTTTTTGTTTCTCTCTCCCACAGCATTCTCTGTATTACCAGTTGGTAGTTTGAGGCCCAGAGTTTGAGATCTCAAGGTAAAAGTGACTGGTAGTTATTGCCATTATTTGTGCATGGAGGAAGGCATTCGAGAAGTTCTGTTCGAGACATGTTATCATGCTTCTAAGCCTTACTCGTCTAATTACCCTCCTTCCCATCAACAGGTCCTAACCTTATTCTATGTACCAAATCTAGCTCATTTTGATATTTTTTTTCTTCTCGATTCATCATACTGTTCATGTATTAAACTCAGCCAAATGAAGGCATCAAAGGGAGTCTTCTTTCGCTGCTTTCAACACGAGGTTAGTTATTTTTTCTTGTCAATTTGGTAATATGTTCGAACTTTTAGTACTTTATTTACATTCGTAGGATATACACTTCAAATGTAAATTCATATCTAGTATATGCATTTTTAACAAATAAGTATCCGAACAGCCACCAAAAAAAAAAGAGAGAGAGCTATGGTGGCCTAGGATTTCTCTCTTCTATATGTAACAACCCATCCAACGAGAACCATTTGGATAGGAAATTGGAAAGGAGCCCCAAACCTTTTCTTGGAAACTGATGAACAAAGAAAAGATGGTTATCACCTTCTGAAACAGCATTATACATTCATTCAAAGTGAAAATTCGATACTGCATAAAATCTGATTGCATCATTGAATCACGGTTTGAGGACCACAAATCATTTCATTTGGAATTTTCAAATCACAGTTTGGATTCTCCAAATTGTCTGCCAAACAGATGCTAAGTTTGACTGCTGGTGCAGATTTGTGAGATTTACTGAAAGTTCCATTTTGGAATAAGGAACATCTGTTTGTGGTTTTTCCACTGTCATGTTTGAACCCAAATAATCACGTGCAGTTTTTTCTTCTCCAAGTGATATTATCTTGTTTGTGCTCTCTTGGAAATGGATGATTCTGTAAAACCATACTCTAATAATTTTTTTTAATGATGTGAAGGTGTTAAGCATTTTAAAGAGAAGTGGAGTGCCTATGGGCGTCCACAGAAATTTGGAAAATGGATATCTTTGTTTGTTTCTCCGAGAGGTGAATATGTAGCTGTTGCAGTTGGGAATCAAATAACTATCTTGCAGAAGAATGATGACTATCGGGAACCATGTGGTTTATTTACCAGTAAGATTCAGTAATTCTACATGCGAACAGGATAATTGCATCCAGAATTTGTGCTCACTGCTATTACTCTGCATGAAATCATCTTGGCTTTTAACAGAATATTTGTGTTAAAATCCCTTCTATACGAACTTACCAAGTTCATTATTTACCTTCCCATCCTAAAAGAACAAAAAATAAAAAATAAAAAAAGAAAAAAAGAAAAGAAAAAGAAAAAAAAAGAAAGAAATACTTTAGTATAATAGTTGTACAGCAATGTGAAGCGCATGCCCAGTATAGAAGGCAAATACACGTTGTCGTTAATTTTGGTCATTAGTTATTCAGTCAGATAATAAGAGATAAATTCATGTTGGGAAGATTTAAAATCATATGGAGATGGAAATTTTAATGTAGATGGGAGATTAATGTGGGTAGTTGAGGTAATAGAAGCTCAATGAGACACCTCCTTGTATATTATAGGGCTATAGATGAAAGAAGTTTTTGATTTTTCTTCTTCTTCTTTCCTGGCGTATGATTGTTAAGATCATCTGGCCAACATAAAATCAAAGGAAGGAGGCTAGGGTTTATTATTGCAAATAATGAATGCAGAAGTTACAATGAAAGACCAATGAAATATAACTTATATATTCTTACAATGAAAATCTCTAGAGAGAATAAATGACTAATCTACCCTTAATACTAAATAAGTATAATAATAACTCTAACAATTATAAATTTCTTTATTTTTGAGTTTGGCATTCGTCTGTCATATATTATATTTCATTTCTAGATTGTTAGTGAAGTAGAGTTTTCTTGTTTTATTTTTAGTGGAATACCTGAAACAGTGAAACATAATTATCACACAGTTGGATGTTTTGAAATATAAATTGGACAGCCACATCTGTGCATGTAATGTTTATGTTGTAACCTTCATTTATTAAATCTCAGGAGAACTCTTCAGTCTTTACTAATGCTTATTGCCTTGCTCTATCAAAACGCTAACTTGCAAACACATCCACAAGTAGAGACACCTGTTGCGAACATTAAATATTGAGATTACTTATTAATCATCTTTTTCTTTCACAAAATTCACTCAAAAAATGTCCATAATTCAAATATCCATTTAAAGCTCCATGAGAGACACAATCACTGGATCTAGAGAAAATTTGTGATAACTATAAGCTGTTGAAAAGCAGGAGTTGTGTCCTGTGAGTAGTAAGTATCTTGAAAGAGTGAAAAAATTCCTGAGGGCATTGTCTTAGGTAAAGTTGTTGAAATGGAATTTTTTTTTTTTTAATGTTTGATCCCTACAAGCCACCTAGCAACTCCAGCCCACACTCATCGGAGTAGGCTTTATTAAGGATGAGAAAAAAAATAAATAAATAAAAGAGCGAAGAAACAAGAAATCTGTCCAGGAGTTCAAGATTCAGAAAACAAGGTACTTCCAGTTTCTTAAGTCAGCATGGAATAGAATAGCAGATGGACATCGGGAGGGAATGGACCTTCTTAGTGCACTCGAGAATGTTTTGCTGCCAGTAGCTGCAGGATATGATGATGAATGGGGTAATTAAAGTAAGGATGGTAGAGACCAGAGGGGGAGAATAAAAATAAGCATGTAAATTGAATGATATATTGTTTGATCAATTTGCAAGTCTTAAGAGTGGCGGCCCCTACAGGGTGATGTGTTCCATCTTTTAGTCTTTTAAACACTGTACTTCTTAAGGGCTGCCACATTAGCGAACGAAGCTTATCATCTATGCGCTATGTGTCATCAGGAACTAAATTGAGTTCCCCCATCTTCTTTTCCATATGTTTGGATTTTCATTTTTAGGCATTTTTAATTTCGGAATGCTTCAATTGAGTAGAATTTCAGATGTTATTGCACTTTTATAAGTCCGAGCTACTGAAAAATGATGAGCATGTTATTGAAATATTGATGTTTGGATGATGGAGAGCTGTATGTTGTTCATCCCTGACAATAGTTTGTGCTCTGTGCATTCAGGTGGTAGCCTTGGCATATTCACATCTGGAATGTGGTCAGAAGTTCATGATATTCTTGGAGTTGTCGATGACTCTGATACACTCTATCTTATCAAATCAAATGGTGAAGAGATAACCGGAATTACAAAGAGTCATTTTAGAATTTCTTTACCAATAATCGGATTGGTTGTTCAAGATGACTCTGAAATGAAGAAACCTGCCTTGTAAGTTTTCTAACCAATTCAAAAAAAGGGGGTGGGGGGAATGAAAATAAAAGATGCTTTGTGTTTGTCTCCTCTGTATAATGTGGAGTTGATGGATGTTTCAGTTGTTTTCTCTTGATTATTTGCAAGTTTTATGCCTTTGTTCGATTGGCTTCATTTTTCTGTTTGATTGAATTTAAATTTGTTTTCAGGTGTACTTTCATTGTTCTCACATCAGATGGTTCCCTTCACGATATTGATATTGGTCAGCATCCGAATTCTTCTGTTTCATCACCATGCACCTCAAATAGCTCGTCAAGAATAAAAGGACACTTCCCTCCAAATGTAGTGTGCTTGGATTACCATGCCAAAGTTTCGTTGCTTGCTGTTGTTAGTAGTGCTTCTAGCAACTTATTGACATCTAACAATGGGAACGGTAATATTTCACAAACTCTTTTATCTTCACATTTTACAAGTTCATATTGAAAAATATCCCGTATGCTTGTAACATTTTTTGGTACCAAAATGTTATGATACATTTGATAAATAAGTAAATTGGCGAGGTAGGAAAAATAAGGAGGAAAAAAATCATTTGGTTTTAATGAAATGGAAATAGAAAGGGATTTAAAAAGGCATATAAAATGTAAAGTAAAAGTGGAACATAAAAGGTAGATTTTCAGCTGCCGAAGTATATCCACTTAAAGCTGTTAAACTAACAAGAGCATATGAAAAGAATGAGAAGACTTAACAATTGTGTTAACCTATCGCTCTATTTATAATAGAAATTAGGAAACTATACAGTAAACTCTAAATCGTACAAGAAATCCTAAATAATATAGGAAAGACATAAATACTGTTTAACACTCCCCCTTACGCTAGAGCATATATATTGTATGCTCTTAGCTTATTACAAATGTACTTTATCCTTGAACTCCCTAACGGTTTAGTAAATATATCAGCTACCTGATCAACTAATTGACATGTGTAGTCTCAATCTGCTTCTGCAACAATTTTTCTCGAATAAAATGACAATCAACTTCAATGTGCTTGTTCTCTCATGGAAGACTGTGTTGGATGCAATATGAAGTGCTGCTTGATTATCACATATCAGGTCCATCGGTGAAGAGTGTTCAAAATCCAACTTCTTCCAACAAATGTTTCAACTAAGTTAACTCACAAGTGATATGGGCCATAGTCCTGTATTCCGATTCTGCACTTGACTAACAAACACACAATACCCAGTAATAGACTTCCTATCCAAGAGTGATCCGACCCAGTCTGCATCTGAGTAGCCCGTTATTTGAGTATGACTGAAATTTTGATATAGTAAACCACAACCAGGAGCACCTTTTAGAATTCGGAGAATAAGGATCACTTAAATGAAGAACACTCAAAGCAGAACAACAGTAGATTCACAAACGTCTGGCTAAAGAGGGAGCGCCATCGGATCTGGACAGAGCCAGCGGCGGCGAAGCCTTTGAGTCGTAAATCTGGGCAATCAACGGCGGAATAGATGTTGTGAGGCCAGAGGACTGCTGGTGATAGTTGGTTGTGGATTGTGAAGTTGGCGGAGGCTCGGATCTGGATGGCGGCAGTGGGGAAGGTGTCGCATTGGATAGTGATAGCGGGATGGCGTCTGAATTGGACTGCGAAGGTGATGGAAGTGCAGATCTTGACATCGACGATGAGGAAGGCATTGAATGTGGATAGTGACAGCGGTGGAGGTGCGGATCTGGACGACGGGGCTTTGTGACGGCGGCTAGGGTATACGGACTAGTTAGGGTTTCTGATCGACGGTTGCTAGGGTTTCTAAAACCTCCTTTTTTTTTTTTTTTTTTTTCCTGTACGGATGGTGAGGGAAATTGAAAGAGGTAAAGGGGAAGAAAGGGAAGAAAAAAAATGGTTGAACAGATCTATGGGATTAATGTCTCATAACTTGGCTCTGATACCATGTTAAAGTAACAAGAAAATATGAAAAGAATGAGAAGGTTTAACAATTGTGGTAGCCTCTCCCTCTATATATAATAGAAATTAGGAAACCATACAGTAAACCCTAAACCGTATAGGAACCTCTAAATAATATAAGAAAAACATAAATACCCTTTAACAGAAGCCAAGGACTGAACTGTTAATTTTTCTTTTCAATACAATTTTGTCTTGTGTTAGGGGGTAAAATTGTAAATTTTAGAAACAACGGTTTACCTCCTTCCCATTCTTCACCTAGTACATAACAAGAGCATTTTGTTCCATTTGTTCCACCTTCCTTAGAACAAGGAATGATAACTATTTCTATTGCTTTATAGATGGAATGCTCATACGTCTACTTTTCCTTCATCTTTTTATCCTCCCTCCCTTGCAACCAGACCCTTAGTGCTCCAACCATGAGTTACATGTAATAGCACAATGATGGGTTGGTGATTGCTAACCTCTTATATTCTTAGTTTCTTTAATATGCTTTATCTATCCATCGTCCATGCTAAATACATGTTCTTATGTCTCTTTGGTAAATGATATTAAATCGTAGTTTAAGATGTTAACAGAAATCTTGTTTTTCTTATACAAAAGCTTTTTAATTAATGGACAACTGTTTTTTATGAGTTTTTTTGTATATCTTTTCATTGCAGATTCTTGTAGTCTTTCACTTTGGCAAAGAACTGGGAACTTAGACTTGGAACTAGTGACTTCTTCTCACTTTGAAGGATTGTATTACAAGCCAAAAGGATATGTAGGTCAATTAACATCTCCTAAGGTGCTAATTTCACTACAGGGGAAATATGTTGCTTCTTTGGATCTAAGAGGATGCTTGGTTACTTTTAAGCTGGATAAAGAAGAATGTGCCCTTTCAAGTTTTCACTTTGGAGGAGTACATGACTCAAAAATGACGAATGATGTGTCGACTAGAGGAACTCAATACTTGAATGATATAGTTGATTTTGCTTGGTGGTCTGACCATATTCTTGCTGTTGCAAAAAGGAATGGAGCTATCGCCATGATTGACATTCTTACCGGTGATAAACTATTAAAGAATGATCCTCTATATTCCATGCCCATTCTAGAAAGAGCACAAAGCCTCCCTGGAAGGCTTTTTGTTTTAGAGAGTATGTGGTCTGAGGGAAGTGATGAACTATCTGAGAAAAAGGAAGCAGGTGATTTCCATCCTTTAATGTATGGTACTGTAGACAGCTATAATCATTTTGACTTTGCTAAGATGAAGTGGAAATTGATATCATTTGCTGAAAGATCTGTTCCCGAAATGTATGATATCATGATTTCCGGTTCTAAGTATCAAGCCGCCCTAGACTTTGCCGAAAATCATGGATTAAATAAAGATGAAGTGTTTAAGTCACAATGGTTGAATTCTTGCCAAGGAGTTGCTGAAATAAATACTTTATTGTCATCTATCATGGATAAAGTTTTTGTACTTTCTGAGTGTGTCGATAGAGTTGGATTGACGGAAGATTCGATGAGGGCTTTACTTGCTTATGGGCTCCACCTAACGGACCACTACCGATTCTCTGAATCAGAAGGAGGCAGCCAGATTTGGGAGTTCCGCTTGGCAAGACTTAAGTTGTTGCAGTTTAGGGACAGACTTGAGACCTTCATTGGAATCAATATGGGCAGGTGCGGATTCTATTTCAACATTATCATCCCCTGGATTGCAATGCTAGTTTGATTCGTATAGTTGTACAAATTAATTTCAGAGTTGCTTCATTGGCTACTAAATTGCTAGGTTTATTACCTATAAGAAACTTCAGTGCAGCTGCAAAGTTGCATTTGCTCAGATTTCCCCTCCTGAACCCCTGTGCATGCATATGATTTCCAACTTTTTTAAACAGGGTAGCTTCCTATATTGTGTGCTTTATCTACATATGCTCTTTGAAGCTTTTTCTGTCTGGGTGATCTTTCAAAAATATCCAGGGAACATGATTGTTTTTGCCTTCTGACGTCGTCCCCCTGTAATTTTCAAAATAAATTCATATTAGTTATTTTATCGTTATACATACATTCCTGCATTTGTGACGACATTTATGTAAGCCTTTCAAAATCTTTCCTTTTAACTTGCTGAACTTAATTGTATTCTTTTTGTTTTTGGCACTCCCACTCCCCTTCTGACGGTTTGCTAATTCTGCATATTACTGAATGCTCCCTTGAGGTCTGAATTAGGGTGGCGTGAATTTGCCAAACTACCTGTGGACTGTATCATCCAACCCCAATCACAGTGTGTTCACTAAGGCTTACAAGTTCTTTACATGTAGTGTTCCATTTTATCACAGAACACAGAAGAGGGAGGAGGGAGGGAGGGAATTGGTCAGTGTCTAATAATTTACAGAAATCTATAAAAATAGATATAGATTAGAAGAAGCTGGCCTAATACAATTTTTCAACTCCAAAATAATGTGGCATAGCCATATGTGGCTACGCGTGAGATGCATAAAAAAATATAAGGCATATTTTTGTCCAAGTTTTCTCTATTGTGGTTTGTTTTTATTTGGAACTTGCGGAATGTGTATTTTACATAATGATGCACTTTTTATTATCAAAAATAATATAATTATAGAGTTCTAAAGTGATCCGTGTAGAGTATGAAAGCGAATTACAAACCGTAAAAGCATACTAAAGATGACTAGCCTTACGTACTGCATACCTTGTACACTGCGTACCACTGCAAATCAAGAAGACCCATGTAACATTTGTCTGAACATGATAATCGTGAGATGTTTCATTGCCATAAATCAATGTCCCTCTATTGTGTTTTAACTTTCAATTGAAGAGAAATATTTGTGACAATGCTATTTGAGCTGAAGAAAAAAATTTCTTCTAATTATGTAATGGGATTGTATTTTTCCCTACACTTTTTGTTCCCTGGACCTTTTGTTTTTCCCCTGCAAAAAATCTCTTCTAATTATGTAATATATATTCTTTGATTTGCCGCTCTAAAATTCCCCCATTTTTTTTACTAAAAAGGAAAATGTGGTTCTTTCTGTATCTTGTAATTCACTTGTATTATGTATTCTTAGTGACCATGTTTTGGTGAGCGAGAGGGTGGCCCTTGTGTGGCAGTAAGTTTCTCCATTGCAACTTAGGTATCACAGACCCAAAACATGGAAACAACCTTCCATGGGTTTGTGTAAGACTACATATATTTGAGGCTCCCTAGATCCAGTCCCCCAGTAGCGTGGGACCCTAAGGCACAAGGTTTAGCCTCTACTTTATTTGGAACAAACTATTTTAGCTCATGTTGTGGATAACTACTGCCAAAATGATTTCTACTGACTCAAAAAATTAATAACTTAGTCTTATGCAGGTATTCTGTTCAGGAATACAGCAGATTCCGCACTATGCCAATCAATCAAGCTGCTACTGTACTTGCAGAAAGTGGGAAAATTGGAGCCCTGAATCTTCTCTTCAAGCGTCATCCTTATTCACTTTCCCCTTTCATCTTGGAAGTTTTAGCTGCTATCCCCGAAACAGTTCCTGTTCAGACATATGGGCAATTGCTTCCTGGTAGTTCTCCTCCTTCAAGTATTGCTCTAAGGGAAGAAGATTGGGTTGAGTGTGTTCAGATGGTAAATTTTATCAACAGTGTTCCCGAAAGTCATGACACTAGTGTTTGTCTCATCAGAACTGAACTCATTGTCAAGCAATGCTTTGGATTTTCATGGCCATCAACTGATGAACTCTCTGCATGGTACAGAAATAGAGCTAGAGATATTGATACCTGTAGTGGCCAGCTAGAAAATTGCCAGTGCTTGGTTGACTTTGCCTGTCGTAGGGGTATTTGTGAATTGCAGCAGTTCCATGAGGATATCTCTTACTTGAACAGGCTCATTTATACTCATAGCGGTGAAGACGAAACCAATTTTACTATGAGTCTTGTTTCATGGGAACAGTTATCTGATTATGAGAAGTTCAAGATGATGCTGAAGGGTGTCAAAGAGGATAATGTAATCAAACGATTACATGATGATGCAATTCCCTTTATGAGCAATAGATTACATGTCGTGGCTCCAATTTCTGGGGATGAGGCAAGGGATAGCCATTCTAGTCTTGATAATAAGGATGGATCATTTCTGGTTAGATGGCTGAAAGAGACTGCTTCTGAAAATAAGTTAGACATATGCCTGACTGTATTTGAAGAAGGTTCTCGGGAATATCAAAGTATTGTTTTTTTCAGGGATGAGGCTGAAGCTGTAGATTGTGCCTTGCAGTGCGTATATGCATGCTCTGTCATTGATAGATGGAGTACTTTGGCCTCCATTTTGTCTAAACTTCCACCACTACGAGGTAATTTTCCTTTTTAAATTGATCTTAGGATATAACTTATGTCATTTTAGAATACATGTTTCTGAAAGTAAAACTAAAATGGTAACGCAATTCATCATATACCCTTAACTTTAGAACGCAAAATGTTTCTGAAAGTATAACAAGGAATATGATTTTGTATTTTGCAAAACCAGGGAGAGAATGTCTGGTAATCCTTATTCAAGGTGAGAAATATATCAGAATAAATTTAGGTTCCTGCAATTCTAAAAAATAGAAACAAATAAAGAACTGGGGCTCGGGAATGTTAACCAAAGAAATGTTCACCATCTCAGACCAAACAGAACCATCCTTCCAATGAAATGAGGAAGGTTCTACCGTACTAGTCGTCTAGTACTACACTTTGTTAGAGATCACTGAAGAAATGGGATAGGGTTGAAATATTTAGGAGAATAGCCTTGCAAGTGGCACGTTTCTGATGGCTATAGAATGTTTGATGGTTGATAACTTGGTGAATGGATTGTTTCGTGTAAAACATGTCCAAGTAATATGACAAACTTTTTGCCTGTGTTGATATATTTGGACCTTTAAAATATACTCTAGCATATATATAGACATTTAATATGCGTGGAATTATATGTGAACATACACATGCTTAATGCCTATGGATTGCAGGAGGAACCATGAAATTTCAGGTTGGGTTGCTTTTACCTGTGTGTGTGTGTGTGTGTATCAATATGTTGCTGAATGTGATAGAAAATGTTTGGGCTTACAGACTATGAAGTTGAGAGCCTTAAGAAGCGACTTAAACAGACAGAAGGCCATGTCGAAGCAGGGAGGCTTTTGGCATTTTACCAGGTTGCTATGCTTTCTTCTATCTACAGTCTATACTGAATATTGTTTTTTGGGGTTTAATTTCACACATATCAGATTAAATTTTGGGGGTTCATCATTCATCTTTTATTCATGACATCAAAAGAGATTTGGGTGTTATTATGACTAATGAATGCTCCTCTGGTGCTTCTTTAAGTTGTAAGATCTGAAACCTCTTTGTCAGCATTTGAGTAAAATGCTGAATCAGTGGGGTTGTTTCATACTTGGAATTGCAAAAGAGAAAAATGCTACTTTGTTGTAGTTGGATATCTTAGACAGTTATCTCACATGGATTTTTTTTGGGGCTTTAAGAAAAAAACCATGTTGTGGAAATACATGCTTCTTAAGATAATTTTAAGTTTTGTTGCATTTCATTTTCCTAAAGTAGAAAATTTTGTGCGTGTTTTAGTTCTTCTTTGGTGTGGATTTGTTCAAGTACTTTAGTGTAGCGACATGTCACAAGTGTAGAAAAATCGTTTGACAAGGTCATATTTTTCCATTGAAATGTCAGTGATGCCATAGGAAAACTTCAATTATGACATAGTTATAGCCCTCACATTTCATGCTATCAATCTTCTGTCAAGCGATGTGGTAAATCTGTGTACTTTTGCATCTGATATCTTAACTCCCTGATTTTTTTTTATCCAATCATATATTTGCATATATGAAGAATGATGGTATGCGGTGATGAGAAGGATGATTTGGGTTTAGTGGCACGATTTTGATTGAAAAATTCTATTATGCAACCTAGTTTTGATATGACGACTTTGATATCCATGCATATAAAATATAAATAACATGGGAATTGATGTTTCATTCTTTGCATTATTTGTTGATGACCAGGTCCCAAAACCCATTAGCTTTTTCCTTGAGGCACATTCAGATGGGAGGGGTGTAAAACAAATTCTCCGTCTCATACTTTCCAAATTTATCCGCAGACAGCCAGGAAGATTGGATAATGATTGGGCAAACATGTGGCGTGATCTGCAGTCTTTGCAAGAGAAGGCATTTCCTTTTCTAGACTTAGAATATATGTTAATGGAGTTTTGCAGGGGACTTCTGAAAGCTGGAAAGTTTTCACTTGCAAGGAATTATTTAAGAGGTACCGGTTCAGTTGCTTTGGATACTTATAAGGCCGAAAATCTTGTCATTCAAGCTGCAAGAGAGTACTTTTTTTCGGCTTCAAGTCTTACTTGTTCTGATGTAAGTATTCATGAGGTTATGTTTGATCTTAAGATATTAATTTTGCTTCTAGTCTCACCTTCCCATATTCCTTTGGGATAATCACACTTTTGACCCTTAAAGTTGGGGTAGGTGTTCAAGTGATCTTTGTAGTTTGGAAAGTAACACATTTGTACCCCGAGGTTTTACTTTTGTTTCAATTTGGTCTAATCAAAAACAGGATTAACTAATATGAAATAGAAAAGGTCGCTACCTGATCACTTGATGGCCACTAAACCCTAGTGTTGTATTCTTTGAATTTCTTTTTCCCTTGCATGCAAGTCTAAAATTCAACATTTATTCGATTATTTTTGCAAAGCTTTGTAAGCAATAGTCAATATTAGAAGATATTTTGGATGAGAGTTTTAGTGGGCTCCTACTGGAAATGACAAAAGTAACCCCAAAAATATTGATCATGTGCTCTGCATGTGGCCTTTCTTGTTCAAATATGCTAACTTGGTTTTCGATTGGATCAAATTGGAATGAAACTGAAACCTTAACGCACAATGTTTTACTTAGTAAACTATAGGGATTACTTGAGCACCTATCCAATCTTTAAAGAGTAAAAAATGCCACTTTCCACATTCCTTTTGCTGTCTTTGTAAGGTTTGCGCCTTATCCTTGTGCGCCTCACTGCGCCTAGCACCTGGGCGCGTGCCCAGGCACGCCTTTGACAACTGTGGTTTGTCCTACCGTTACGGTAGGGGTACTAAACCAAGTGACCCCGTTTATCATTTTCATCTGCCAATGGACGCTAAACTGACTGAAATATGGTATTTTGATTAGCTTATATTTTGTTAGAGATAATTAGCAACAATTACAAAAAACCTACTATACCTGCTTGTGGGGGTCTCGGGTAAAATAAGCAAAGATATATGCATTCACATTAAAAGTAAGTATTTGGCCTTATATTGTTGACCGATTCTGACTTTCCCAGTTGTTTGTTCCACTTTTTTCGTTTTGGTTTGGGCCAGTTACATCCATCCCTATTTGTGCAATTTTTATTTTTTATTTTTTTCAAAATATATCTCAAGAACTGATGAGTTTTATGTTTAACATGATGGGGTCGCTTACACTAAATTGAAGTTTACTAATTTACACTGATGAAACTTGTGTCAGATCTGGAAGGCAAAGGAATGTTTGAATATCTTTCCTAACAGCAGAAATGTCTGTGCAGAGGCAGATATAATTGATGCAGTTACTGTAAAACTTCCAGAACTCGGAGTGAACCTTCTACCTGTACAATTTAGGCAAATTAAAGATCCAATGGAAGTAATTAAGTTGGCTATTACAAATCGAACTGGAGCTTATCTAAATGTCGATGAACTTATTGAAATTGCCAAACTCCTGGGATTGAACTCTCAAGATGAGATATCGGCTGTTCAAGAAGCTATTGCGAGAGAAGCAGCAGTTGCTGGAGACCTGCAACTTGCTTTTGATCTATGTCTTGTTTTGGCCAAAAAGGGGCATGGTCCTGTTTGGGACTTGTGTGCTGCACTTGCTAGAGGTCCTGCCCTCGAACACATGGATATAGGTTCTCGAAAACAGCTTATCGGTTTTGCTTTGGGCCATTGTGACGAAGAATCAATCGGTGAGCTTTTACTTGCATGGAAAGATCTAGATATGCAAGGCCAGTGTGAAACCCTAATGACACTGACAGGGACAAATCCATCCAGTTTTTCAATTCATGGTTCCTCAACTAACTCTTATTCACCCCACAGAACTGAAGATGCAGATGAATTAAGAGATTGGTCTGAACTAATTGATAGACGTGATTCTCAGGACCAAGAATATTTGAACAACATAAAAGAAGTACTATGTCTTGTTATCAAGAATTTTCAAGTGGATAACGGTTTAAATTGGGAATCTGTATTCCGAGAAAATGGGAAACTTTGGTCCTTTGCTACATTGTGGCTTCCATGGTTGCTTGAATTGAGTCGAAAATTTGAAAATGGTAAAAAAATTATTTCTGACACGGTTTTGGACGAGCATTACACAAGTATAAGAACACAAGCAGTGGAGACCATTCTGTCTTGGTTGGCATGTAATGGCTTTGTTCCTATGGACAACTTGATTGCATCGCTAGCTAAGTCAATTATGGAATCACCCATTAGCGAGAAGGAAGACATCATAGGGTGCTCCTTTTTGTTGAATCTTGCGGATGCTTTTCATGGGGTCGAATTCATAGAAGAAAAAGCGAGAACACGAGAGAAGTACAACGAAATATGCAGCATTATGAATGTGGGAATGATTTACAGTTTGCTACACAACTCTGGTGTCGAGTGTGTCGGTCCTGCTCAGAGGAGGGAACTGATGCTGAGCATATTTCATCAGAAACATACATCACTTGTTTCGGGTAGTTTTATAGAGCCTATAAGATCTACTTGATGTCTGTCTTTCACTACCCATGATTGTCTGTAACTCTAAAAAACTTGATGATGATTAGTTTCTTCCTCGTCTTTTTTTTTTTGTTTTTTGTTTTCTGGTGTGTTTTTTCAGTTGTTTACTCCTTATATCGTTTTTTGAATTCAGATGAGAGAGACACTATTGACGAAGCACAATCCTCATTTTGGAGGGAATGGAAGTTGAAATTAGAAGAACAAAAGCGTGTGGCAGATCATTCGAGGGTGTTAGAGCAAGTAATTCCTGGTGTTGAGACTGCACGCTTTTTGTCTGGGGATATCGACTATATGGAGAGTGTTATTTTCTCCCTTATCGAAACTGTGAAGCTGGAGAAGAAGCAAATCCTAAAAGACTTGTTGAAATTAGCTTCTACCTATGACTTAAATCGTACCAAGGTATGTCGTGACTGCTGCTTAGTGAAGGAATGGAGTAGATGGATAAAATATGCATGTCAATTGAATGTTCCAAACATTACCTTCATTTGCATATTGTTTCCTTTCAGGTGCTACTACATTACATTCGTTCTGTTCTTGTTTCCGAGGTATGGACAAATAATGATATCATGGCAGAAGTATCAGAATGCAAAGGAGAAATACATTCTTGTTCTGCTGATGTCATCAAAATCATTTCCTTCTCTGTCTACCCTGAAATTAATGGTTGCGACAAACAGCGCCTTGCTTTCATATATGGCCTACTCTCTGACTGCTACTTGCAGCTTGAAGATTCGGAAGAACTGTTAAGATTAATTAACCCAGATCCAGCACATTCAAGTACTCAGGGTTTAGCTCACTTTTACAAGATTATTGAGCACGAATGTTTTAGGGTTTCTTTTATTAAAACCCTAAACTTCAAAAATATTGCTGGATTGGGAGGTTTGAACTTCAATTGCTTCATCGATGAAGTTTATGCTCATATTGATGAAGATAGTGTGGAATCCTTAGCGAAAATGGTGCACACCCTTGTTGAATTATATGGAAATTCAGTGCCTGAAAGTCTTTTATCGTGGCAACAAATCTATAAACATCATGTCCTTGGTTTGTTGACTGCATTGGAAACCAGAGCTAAAACCGAAACCTATTTTCAAAGTGCTGAAAATCTTCACCTTTTTATAGGTGAGCTTGAAACAACCTATGAATTATGCATGAGGTATTTTAAATTCATGCGATATAGTGAAGTTTTGGACATAATGAAGTGGTTTTTCAGAGCAATTCTTCCCATTGAAGACTGCTTGATTAGTGTCTCTTGTGACTCCACATGGCAGGACAATCTCGTTTTGCTTTTGAATTTCTGGCTCAGACTTGCTGATGATTTGCAGGAATTTGAATCCCATGACCATTTGGAGGAGAAATTTTCTCCCGATTGTTTGGCGAAATGTCTTAAATTTTTTCTAAGGCTTATCATTGATGGGAAAATTTCCCAAAATCAAGGCTGGGGCACTGTTCTTGGCTACGCCAAGTATGGCTTCAGTGGAGGCAATGCTATAGAAATTCTTGTCTTTTGCAAATCAATGATATTTTCAGGCTGTGAGTTTGAAGCTGTTGTGAATGTATTCTCTGAAGTAAATTTTGATAGTATCCCGGATCTTTCCCATCTTTATTTAACCATATTGGAAGCCATTTTCGAAGAATTTCCAACTGAATCTCTTCAACATCATAATCTGCACCATTTGTTGTCATCTTTGAGCAAAATTGATGGTAATCTGGAGGATCTGAATAAAGTCAGACACACAATTTGGGCAAAAATGGTGGAATTCTCCAATAATTTGCAACTCCCAAATAAAGTTCGAGTTTATGTGTTGGAGCTTATGCAGTCGATCTCTTCTACCGGTAGAAATATGAGACAGCTTTCCTCTGAGCGAATTCCTGATGTTCTTCCATGGGAAGGTTGGAACAATTTTCAGACCACAACAGAAGAACTCAAAAACGTTTCTGATTCTGGAGATGCTCCCACCATTTTCACAAATACCTTAGTTGCCCTTAGATCTTCAGGGTTGATCTCAGCCATCTCGCCTATTTTACAGGTCACATCCAAAGATCTTCTGACTGTTGGATCTGCTGTTTCTTGCTTTGTTAGATTATCTGAAGCTTCCACTTCCAAAACCCATGTCGATATTCTGATTTCTGTTTTGAAAGAGTGGGAAGAGCTCTTTACAATTGGAAAAGAGTCAAAAGATGAACCGATTTTTACAAAAGAATCTGATGGTGACAACAATTGGGGTAACGATGATTGGGATGAAGGATGGGAAAATTTCCAGGAAGAAGAAATTGTTGAGAACGACATAAAGAACGGTGATAGCACCCTTTCGGTTCATCCTCTACATGCTTGTTGGCTTGAGATTTTAAAAAAATTGGTAAATTTATCCGAATTTAGAGACGGGTTTAAACTGATCGATCAATATTTATCAAAACCCACTAAAATATTGCTTGATCAAGATGGTGCTTGTAGTTTGATCCAAATATTACTTGAGAAGGACCGGTTTACAGCTCTAAAGATGGCACTTTTATTCCCTTACGAAGAACTACAAATCCGGTGTTTGGATGCAGTTGAAGACAGACTAAAGCAAGAATCCGCGCCAGAAACAATCGATCAAGAGCACGAGCTATTGATTCTGGTTTTATCTTCAAGGATCACGTCAATCATCGTCACAAAACCTTGTTACGGTACAATTTTCTCGTATATTTGCTATATTGTTGGAAACTTGTCTCGTCGGTGTCAGGAGGCAAAGTTATCGATCAAGAACAAAAGAAGCGGCTGTTGTGATGAGAAAAATGTTTCTTTTATTTTTGGGTGCGTTATGTTCCCCTGTTTTGTGTCGGAGCTTGTGAAGGCAGAACAGCATATTCTGGCTGGATTTCTCGTCACAAAGTTTATGCACACAAACCCGTCTCTCTCTTTGATGAACGTTGCTGAATCTAATCTTAGACACTACTTTGAAAGGCAGATTCGAGTACTGAAATGTGACGATTTTGCTTGTGGAGAAACAGGGTTTTTGGTGAATACGATATCTAGTTTGAGAGGGAGGTTGGGAGACCTCATCCAATCTGCATTGTCGTTGCTTCCATCAAATGTTAGATGAGGAGGTTTTGGTAAGTTTTTCTTTTTCTTTTTTCTTTTTTCTTTTTTCGAATATTTGATTATGGTGGGGGTGTTTTGCCCCCTTTAGTTATACAGGGTGAGCTAAAGCTCTTATAATAATTTCAAAGTTCTTAATTTTAAACTTCAGAGCAAAGGTATATGGACATCTTCCGGTTTAGATGGTGAATAGGTTTTGTGAAGGGTTATGCGATATGGACACCTTCTGGTTTATCTGATAAAAAAAAAAAAAAAAACACTATTTGTTAAATTACAATTTTAACCTCTATTCACTTAACTCTGCCTTTTTGGGTAAAATATCATAAACATTTCCTTAGGTATATCACAATTATCCCAAAGTATCATTGACTTAAACAAAGAGTGAATTGCAAATTTCATTTCCCGATGGGAAGGTCAGTGATATTTGCCCTTTTTTTTTTTTCCCCCAAAAAAAATAAAAAATCCTCTCTCTCCCCTCTATTCCACCTTGGCTCAAAATTTCTACCCTCCCTCTCTCTCTCTCTCTCAAAAAAAAAAAAAAAAAAAAAAAGAATAAAAAAAAAATAGAATTAGTAAAAAAGAGTTTCTTTTCTTAAGGATGACAGTTTTTTTTGAAAAATAAAATTGTAAGATAAATAGAATAGGGTTTAGGGTTTAGGTTTTTTATTTTATTTATTTATTTATTTATTTATTTTTTATTTTTTTGAGATCGGTAGCTTTTCAAGAACATTTGAGGATAAATTCATAAAAAATGTAAGAAAAGGAGAAAAATATTCTAGGAGCAAAATGTAAAGGGGGATTTTTTTTTTTTTTTGGAAAGCAAAGATAAATGCATAAATGTTTTAAGGAAAAACCAAAATAAAAAGTAGGATTTTTTTTTTTTAAATGTAAGAAATTGTGAGATAATAGACAAAAAAAAAAAAAAAAACTGTAAAAAATGCGAAGTAGGAATTTTTTTTTTGAGGCAATATTTTTTTTTCAAGGTAAGATAAATATATAAACAATATAAGAAAAAAATATAAAAAAACACTCAAAGAAAAAAAGAAGTTTTTTTTTTTTTTTTTCTTTTCTTTTCTTTTGAGATAGCAATTTTTTGGAAAAGAAAACTATAAGATATATACTTGAAAAAATGCAAAAATATAAAAAATAAAAAATTGAGGAAGAAAAAGAAAAAAGAGGATTTTTCTAGATTGCAATATTATGGGGAAAAAAAAAAAAAAAAGGTAGGATAAATACATAAAATTGTTCTCTTTCTTCTTTTATTATTATTATTATTATTATTATTATTATTATTATTATAAATAAAAATCTTAAATAAATTGCCAAAATTTTTGTAGGTCGGATAAAATGCCGTGTTTGCATCTGTCCCTTTTTTATTATTTGAATTTTACTTGTTTAACGAAGACATGAGATCTCACCATCCAATTTTTTGAACATCTTTTTTAAACATGAGTTTTTTTTTCTTTAAATTTTGTGACCGAACTCGAGGCTAGTTGCCTACGTATCCCATAGAGAATCAGGTTATGAACGTAATTCAAGAGTTTTCAAAATGATATTTTAAAAATGGTGGATTTCCACCATTTATAAAATGAATGAGTTGCCACATATCAAGGTGGTGATTTTTTGAAATGGTGGATGTTCACATTTTTAAATATTTTTTTAAGCAAACATATAATATGCCCCACCTATAGGTTGGGGTGACATGCAACAAGACCCAAATAATGTGCCGCAACCCAAGGAGTGTCCATTTTACATTGTCTCTCAATGAGTGTCTTCATATTGTATTGCCTCTAAATGAGCACATCTTGCATTGCCTCCCAATGAGTGTTGCTTCTATTTTGCATTGCATCTAAACGAGTATCCCTAGTCTTGAGTGTTTTCATTCTTTCATCAACTCTAAATGAGTACCCCTCATAATTAGTGCTTTTAATTTTGTGCCCTCCTCTAAAAATTGTTGTTCGTCATGAGTGCTTTTCGTTTCTTATCTCTAAAAGAAGGATAAACGAACGTTGTTTGTCACAAATTCGTCGTGAGTTCTTTTTTATTCCTTACCTATAAAAAGGATAAACAAATGTTTTTCGTTATGAATTCATCATAATTGATTTTCATTCCTTACTTCTAAACGAAAGATAAACGAATGTTGTTCGTTATGAATTCGTCATAAGTAGTTTTCATTTCTTATCTCTAAACGAAGGATGAATTCATCATGAGTGCTTTTTTATTTCTTACCTTTAAACGAAGGATAAAGAACGTTGTTCATCATGTGTGCCTTTTCATTTCTTACCTCTAAATGAAGGATAAACGGACGTTGTTCATCACGGTTTGTCAAGAGTGCTCTTTTATTTCTTCCCTCTTAATGAATGTTGTTCGTCATGAGTGCCCTTCTTTTACTTGTTGATCTAAATGAGTGTTTGTATTCCGCTCTAAAAGGGGCATATTTTGAACTATGTTCTTCACTTGATTTCCTGTGAAATACACAACTCACTCAAGTTCACTCGTAAAACTTAAAATTCACATGCTTTGAAAAAATATAGGAAAATGGGTTGGCAGACAAATTGATGCAGTCTCGTGTTTTTTTCAAGCAAGTTAAACTCGGGTGAAAAAGAGAACAACTATAGGCACGACACTGTCCCAAACAACTTTTAATGTTATTTGGCAATTTATTTCTTATTTTTTATTTACTTTATTTTATTTTATTAAAAAAGATCTTAAAAGAATAAAGGAAAAAAAATAATAATAATAAAAGGGAATAAAATAATAAAATAAATGTGAAAATAAAAATAGGGTTAATAGCACTTTATTTCCCTGTGGTTTGACCGATTTGCACTTTATCCCTATGTGCTTTCAAAATCGCCACTTACACTGTGATTAGATTTTCAAACCACTTACCTTCTGATATAGAGGAGTAAGTGCACTTAAATCAAGACCACATGGGGGTAAGTGCTAATACGGGGTAAGTGCAAATTAACTAAATCATTAGGAGTAAAATGCTATTAACCCATAAAAATAAATAAAAAAGAGAGGAGAAAAAAAAAAAAAAAAAAAGGCGCTTGCATGCTTTACATGCAAGTGCCTGAAATAAAATAATATATATATATATATATATTTCAAGCTAGGGGGTGCATGAATTGCACTCCCCCGGCCAAAAAATATTCTTTTTTTTCATATTTTGTTTTTCTTTTCAACCCCAAAGAGAGAAGGGGTAGGCGACCAAGACTAGGTTTTTAGGGTTTTTGAGTGATCATCCATTTCAAATCTCTTATATAAAATTTCAGGGAGTGTTCTTGTTAAATCTTTAAATACTTGATACGAGGTCATGCTGGAGAAACATTTCAAAAATAACTAAAAGTTGTTTGATTGATTCTTATAATAAGAGTAAAAAATTTCAAAACAAAATAAAACATTTGGTTTTAAATTAATTGGATTTGATTAGATAATATGATACCGTTTTCGGACGGGTGGCTTGGTGTGCCTAACACTTTCCCCGAGCGTAATCGACCTCGAAACTCTTTAAAATATATCTCTAGTTGGATCGTGCTTTTAAGGTCAAAATTTGCTTAGGCCCTTTAAAATTGTTTTATTAAAAATTCGGTGATCTAGCATACTATTTAAACTCAATATTAGGTGACAACTCTTTCTTTATTTTTTATTTTTCTAAATTTGACCTAAGCATTTTCATGAGAAAACAGACACATTTAAAAACCTCTATCATTGTTTTCCTTTAAACACTTTCATTTATTTACATCTACGAAAAATGGGGCGTGTCATCAATTATTCCATTCGAGTGAAATCTAGAAAAAAGTAGAAATGTTATTTTTAAATTGAAAAAGAAATCAAAACCCATTATCTTATTGTTCAATGGGGAAAAGGCCAAGCAAATAACGCTCCCTTTTTATCGCAATTGATTCAATTCATTTGGGTTTAACAATATAAATGAGTAAATTAAATAATATTGTACCGATTTATAAAGTTTAGCTCTAAAAAGAAGAAAGAGGAGTCCAAATAAAAAGCCGTATGGATGAGGAGAGAGTATAAAAATAAAAAAAAATAAAAACAAATTAATGAGAAAAACGTACATTTTCTTTTAGAGTCTCTCACAAATGTGCTCTCTCTCTCAAAATTGTCTTCCCAAATGGGTTTCTCTCTAACAATTGTCCCCGAGAATAAGGAGAATGAGGTTATATTTATAGAGAAAGATAGGTAATGAAAATGGCTCAAAATTCTAAAGAAATATAACCCTAGTTGCCACTATATTTTTCTATATTTTTTTAATGTATTTCAGACAAAGGGGGTTGGTTTCTAGTAATAATATCAAGTAAATAACAAAAAGTATTTTGGTATTATTATTATTTAATTATAACAATGTCGTTGTATACCTTAAAATATTGAGTAGAATATCCTGCTATTTAATATGATTAAATAAAAAGAGCAAAAATATTTGGTAGCTTAATATTCTAAATTCTTCCAGTCAATATTGAATTGTTGAAAATAGTCTTCAATAATATAGGTTACCTTGATATGATGTTCTCTCTTTTGAGAATGATGGGTTTCAATCCATTAGTATGAGTTATTAGAATATCTGCAAGATGACTTACTAATAGTAGAAAAAGACCGAATAGGATATCAAAATAGGATATTTGAGGTGATTGTATTCTGTGAACTTTTGGACTTGAGACACTGTATATTACATGTATGAATTTCTATACTTTAATAGTATTAAGCATTGTTCTTTAGCCACAAGACTTCAAATGTATTCATTGGTTAGAGTGGGACATACATATATACGAGTATGCAAAAATGGATCTATTACTCTTAGCAAAAGAGACGTGACTTACGTTATTCAATTTAATATAACTCACCAGGCCTCTGGCCACAACAAGGGGATGATAGGGATGAATTTTCATTTGGCATTATAAAGAATTATATTATCCATTAAATACGTATGACTGAACTAGGTTTTTTTTTATCTAACCATATCATGTTGGTCCTTTCAGGTACACAAATAGAGAGATCATGGAATACACTTATCACACCTAAGGAGGTTCTCTTGGTTAAATTCCTGCTAACTAGACATGACGTGATATGTAAGTAGACGTGACTCATAGTCGGAAAAAATACTTTTATGGAAGAAAACTTTTTTCTTCAAAAATGACAAAATTTGAATTATTTAATTCTTTTTATTGATTAATTTACCAGCAAAATAATTAATGAATTAATTATTTTCATCATCTAGCTTTTGGTATGAACCTTATGGGTTACACACAAAAGAGAATTAATATGAGAAGAGTTCTTGAAAAAAAATGGTGGTAATGTTGAACTTAAGATATTCGGGAGGCAAAGTGCAAATATAGAAAAGAAAGGGTCCAGAGTTAAGAAGCCTGGACAGTCTTTATAAGGTGGAAGACTAGTAATGGCCACCTACCTTGTAAAAATTTGAATCCTTCTTGTAGTTTTCATCCATAGGCTTTTTACTTTGTGTTTGTGAGATTTCTTTTTCCATATTCACTTACTGATTTGAATTTTACTACCGCTCAATTCAAATCACAATTATCCTAGAGTCTTGAAATTAGATCTAATGGTTAGAAATTCTAAGAACACTTTTCTTTCGAAGATCCTCAGTGTGGATACTGTTAGAGGTGACACATACGTGTCACTTTTGACATAATCAAACCTCCAGTACCAATTTTGTTCGTGTTCAGAAGCTCTAGGAAGAGCGTACACATATCACACCTTGGGAACTATCAAATTTGAGGTTGAAATGCCAAAAGAGGTATATTAAATGTGATTTAATATTGTCTGATTTCTTATTTTAATACTAATACAGTTTGATCCGGCTTTAAGGAATTGAATGTTAAATTATGATTTATTTATTTTTTATATTCTATTGCGTAAATCTGTGTTTTGGCTATGAGGTGTTATAACATCAAGAGATTGATATTGTATACTTTGCAATGATTAGTCGAATGAAGTATTAAATATTTTACCAAATTGGCTATAATGCTAGTGGGAGATTATTGGAGATAAGCCTAGAGCTTATTTCTAGTAATAATCTCTAGTAAATAATAAAAGGCATTTGATATTATTATTTAAATATATCAATGATTCTATAAACCTTGAATGTTGAGCATAATGACCGGCTATTTAATATTATTAAATAGGAAGAGACCAAAGATATTAGTGTCTTGATATTCAAAATTGTTTCTAGTCGATATTGAATTGTTAAAAAGAGTCTTAAATAATTTAGGCTACTTTGATCCGATTGTTTCTCTTTTGAGAATGATGAGTCTCAATTTATTAGTACGAGTTACGAGAATATCTACAAGATAACTTATAAATACTAGTAAGAGACCGAACAAGATCATTCATGATATCCTACATGATAGTTTTTCTCAAGTTAAAATAGGATATATGAGGCATGATTGTATTTTGTGAACTTTGGGTTGCTATACTTTGATAATACTAAGTGTTGTTCTCTAGCTAGCCATAAGTCTTCAAAGGTATTAATTGGGTATAGTGGGATATACATGTGAATATACGAGCATGCAAGATAAGACCTATCACTCTTAGCAAAAGAGACGTGACATATTTGATTCGATTTAATTAATTCACCAAAATCTCTGGCTAGAGTAATGTGATGATTGACATGAGTTTCCCATTGGTACAACAAGAAATTATATTATCAATCAAATACATATAATTGGACTAGAGATTTTTTTGACTTAACCATATCCTGTTACTTTTTCGAGTGAATAGATAGAAAGATCGTAGAATACACTTATCATATTTAAGGAGGTTTTCTTGGTTAAATTCCTGGTAACTGGACATAACTATGATATGTATGTAGATGTGACTCATGGTTAGAGATAATTCTTTAAAGAAATAAAATTATTTTCTACTGGAAGGGTAAAATAGGATTTTTTTTTTTATTAATTAATTGGTTAGTAAAATAATTAATAAACTAATTATTTTCACCATCCATATTTTGTTATGAACCTAATGGATCACACAATAGGGAATTAATGTTAGAATAGTCCTTGAAAAAAGAACAGATAGTAATATTGATAGGTGTAAATTACCTACGTATTTCCAATCTGAATTTGTTAGTTTTCGAGTACGTTTATAGTTATTTTTATATGTTTTAATATGTTTTTATATTTTTTGTATAAATCAGGTGTGTGGAGCAAAAAGATAGGAAATTGGAGGGAAAACGATGAGATCGAACTGAAGGCGAGTCAAAGTTATGGTGGATAAACAAGTAAGGAGGCATAAATATGAAGGAAACCCACCGCCTAGGTGTCCAGACCTCCGCCTAGGCAGTAAAGATGCTGAGAATGACAAAAGGCTACTGACAGCCCACCTCCTAGGTAGAAAATTCCTTCGCCTAGGTGGAAACTCCAGTAGAAACATTTTCAAATCCACCGCCTACTTCTTCGCCTAGGCGGTCACCAAACCTGCAAAGCCGGTACAGGTGCTGTAACTTCAAGCCTATTTTGGACTATGATTAAATTCGATTTTGGACATACTCAAAACATGGAAGTTGTATATCTTTTTCTTAGATTTCCATAGGTTTTTGAATCACCTCAATCGGAGTTCGGATGAAGAAGTTACAGCCAAAACAAAATTGCAAATCTGAAGTAACTTCGCCTAGGAGAAATTCCGGCAGAAAGTTAACCGACCTAACTTCGCCTAGGCGAAAATCCTGCAGCACAACCTTGATATTTATTAGATATTTTGAGATATTTTGGATATTTTTGAATCCATTCTCTCATCCTCTCTTCAGTCCTTAGGCCATATTTTAGGAGTAGGATTAGGGATTTTTGAGGGAGAGCTCTCAACCCGAGGTGGAGGATGAAGAGGAAAGCAATCGTTGGACAGTTCTAGCGCCAATTCTTTGGATATAGGCTAAGTTACTCGTTTCTTTTCTTTGTTTTTTTCGTTTTGGTAGTTGTTAAGAATGTTTAGCTCATTTTATATTGTATAAACGGTTAGGGCCATGAGTTAAACATAGATTGTAATAGGGATTAACGTATTATTTATGAAAATGCACTTTTGGTTGAATTTGTGTTTCGTTCTTGTTTGTTCTTTGTATGTTGATTGTGTTGCCGTGTTTTCTATGATTATATGCTAGTTTAGATATATTGAGAATATGGGGTTTGACACTTGAGAGAGGTAACCCCGGATTCGGATTAGGGTTAACACAACACAACAATCTAACGACCCAGGAGGGCATTAGAAAGTGTGCAATCGATGACGTTGGAAGGAGACTCACATGACCTAGAGTCGTTAAGACATTGAGGGGAACTTCGGCGTTGACACAAAGTCACGTATTCTCCCGTCTTACACTCGAAAGAGGTGGTGAGGGAGTTTACGAACTGAGATTGTCGGATACGCCGAACGCCATTAATGTTAACTAAAACGAAATCAAACGTATTTAAGTAAATAAAGTTAATCCCAAGGCAATCTACTCTCCTAAACAATCTCAAATTAGTATTTATAGTATAGTTAACTTTATTAGTATTTTAGTCAATGTTTTTAAAACCGGACCGGACGTCGAATCGGAAAAGTCACTGGGTCACGGGTCACTGGTTCAACCGGTAGGCGACCCGCGGTTGAACCGGTGATATCATAATTACGTTATTAATATTTTTATATATATTTATTTAAATAAAAAATATTAAAAAATAATATATATATATATATATATATATATATATATATATATATATATATATATATATATAACTAACCTAATACCCTTGCATCTCATATTATATGGTCTACATTGCACCACATGAGAGACCTTTTGACCCCTAGATCACTTTTGATCCAAGGGTCAAGATCAAGACTATATAAACCTCACTCCTCACAACTAACCCTAGTTGTGTCACCGGCTCATCGCTCATCAAATTCCCATGAATCATCTCTCTCTCTCTCTCTCTCTCTCTCACCCATTTATTTCTTAGCTCTCTCGCTCATTCAAGCTTTCTCTTTACATCGCCTCTCCGCTGCTACAGTCTCCCGTGATCTCGCCGATCTCCTCACTGCCCCGATCTCGCCATCATCGTTCGCCTTCCAACCTTAAGTCGCCGCCGTATCCCTCTCTCCCTCCATCGCCATGATGCTAACTGAACCATCGTCGAGGGTCGGATTTGGGGATGACGGTGTTTGGCGAGGGCCGGCGGTGGTCGGATTTGGGGATGGCGAAGTCCGGCTATCAATCGTCTTCACTTCGGCAAGGAGAGTAGTGTTTTTTGGGGGAATGAAGAAACCCGGCCGGTTCGACGAAAACCGGACTGGTTCACCGGTTCGAGGTTGAACCGGTTTGAACCGGCCGATTGAACGGCTCAACCGGATAAACGGTTTTTAGGGTATTTCCGGACCGGAAACAAGGCCGGTCGATGGTTGAACCGGTTCAACCGGCCGGTCCGGTCCGATTTTTAAATCATTGATTTTAGTTTAGTATTAATATTAAATTAAATTCCATTTTTAAAGCCTAGATAAAATTAGGTTATGACAATCGCGATACTCGATAGTAATCTCAATCAATCCCTGTGGATACGATACCCGATCGAAAGGTCCACTATACTAAAACTTGATCCGTACACTTGCGGTGAAAGTGGCAGCGCTTATTTAGCGGCCACCAAATACTGAACTTAAGAATTTCGGGTCAAAGTGCAAATATGAAAAAGAAAGGATTCAAGGTTATGAACCCTGAATAGTCTTTTATAAGGTGGAAGACTTGTAATGGTTGCCCACCTTGTAAAAATTCGTTGACTCCTTGTAGTTTTCGACCATAAGATTTTTGTTGTGCTTGTGAGATTTTGTTTTCTATATTCACTTATTGATTTGAATCTTACTACCCGTAGATTCAAACCAGAATTACCCTAAAGTCTTGGGATTAGATTTAATCTTAGAAATTCCAAGAAAACTTTTTTTTTGGAGATCCTCTGTGTGGATACTGTTAGAGGTGAGATATTTATGTCACTTCTAAGAGAATTGATTCTCCCGTGACGATATTGTTCGTGTTCAGACGCTCTCAAAAAAGCCTACTCAGATCACGCCTCGGGAACAACCAGTTTTGAGCTTGAAGCACTGGAAGAGGTAATTGTTATACTAAATGTCATTTAATATTGTCTGTTTATTGTTTTAATGTTAATACTACTAGATCCACCTTTAAGGAATTGAATATTAAATTGTGATTTTTATTTTTAATATTCGTTCCTTTCAATGCGTACCAGTAATGCCATCATACAGTTTTTGACTGATTGTGGCTTGGTATACTTTTGATTAATCGATGACGTCAATGATTTTTGGATGACAGCTAACCAATTATAATATTTCATCATCTCATGTATTTCAAAGTACAACAATAGTGACCACTTCAACGCCTCTCCGGTTGTGGGGAATAATAAACAGACAACAAGGTATAGACACAGAAGCCGGGCAATGTCTCTCACATCACTCTTTTTTTGCCCAGATGATGTGATCCTGAGTTGCTCTATGATCAACTTTGTAGCCAATTTGTTCTCACTGCTGCTTTTTCTCTGGACAAATTTACTATCGAGTTGCTTGTTTCCATATTTCATTCTTATAGAGTGTCGTCTTCCATTTTGAATGGCGAACATTAGGGTGTTGTCCCTCTCCATTAGCTTCAATTCATATTCACCAAACTTAAACCTTTTTTAAAAGGATTATCGGAAAAAGATGAGTTCCGCAATATTTTCATCATTTTCCTTCTTTGAATGCTACAAATAGCAATGAAAATGGGGTTTTCTGTAGGTGTTCATAATATGGCTCCTTCAGTTTCAGCATGTGCCACAACTTACAGGAACTTCTTAAATTTGATCAAAATTAGGATTTAGATCTCTTCATCTCTCTCTCTTCATGAATCAGTCTTTTTTTTTTTTTTTTTAATTCCATTGTAGATGGTTCTGCAGTAGGAATAACAACTCCAAAATTATATATAATTTCTAAACAAACAGTGATATATATAACAAGGGAACTACACAAAGGTTACATACAACAATGACTTTTTTCATTGAACAATGTCTTTTCATTTAAATTAGAACGCACTAGACAAACAACACAACTGACTTTTCATACAGAATAACACAATAAAACAACGTTTTCAAGAACAAGAACACACATTAGCTCACAATAGCAACACCAAAAGCAAAATCATACTTTATAGTGACTTTTTCATTCGGTGAACATACTTTTTTCATAGAACAATGACCAGAACAATTACTTTTCATTCAATATAGCACAGTAGACGAGCTAAACAAGGTTACACACAACAATGATTTTTAATACAGAATAACTTAAATAGTGTTTTCAAGAAGAACTACACACATTACCTTACAATAGCAGCAACTGCAAATCATATTTATAATGACTTTTTCATTACAAACTATGCAAGGTTGGTTACATACAATAATGATTTTTTTTTTCCATATAGAATAACACAATAGAATAGTATTTTCAAGAACTACACACATTAACTAACATAGTAGGACATTTTTGAAGAATAGCTACTCATTTTAATGCACAACGATTACATTTTATTCAATAGATACCCCAATGGAACAGATAGATAAAAACAGTGAACAAAACGAACAAAATAACAGAATACAACAATGTTTTCAAGAACAACTACACACATTGAGTCACAACAATGACATTTCTTGTTGAAATATTATATTTATGCATTAATTTATATTTTTGGTATCTTTATTGTAGGACTTTATTAAGCCTATTTATTTCAATAATATTCTTCCTAATTTAGCCTGCTCCTGCAACTATATAATTAGGGGAATAAGACTCATTCTAAAAGTACAAATTATCAATATAATTTTCTTCTTCCCCTATATCCTTTTTGGTATCTAGAGCCAATTTTTTTTTTTTTTTTTTCCAAACCCTAAAAGCTGTTAATTTCACTGTTTACCACCACCAAGCCGCCGTCGCCACCAATCACGAAACCCTAGCCTGCAAAACCAGCCACCACCGCAACCCTAACTCTTTGAACCGATCACAACCAACCCACCGAAACCCTAGCTTGTCGTCGCTGGACAAACCACTACTGAAACCCTAACTCGCCGTCACCAGCCATGAACCCTCACCCTACGCATCTCAGCCTCGCCACCGAAACCCTAGCTTCACCACCAACTTCGCCCGAAGCCAAATTAGTTCGCCACCAGCCTCGCCACCGAAACCCCAGCTGCGATTTCGCGACCTCGCTATCTTCGCGACCCCCAACTGCGATTTCGCGAACCACCCATCTTCATGACCCCCAGCTGCGATTTCGCGAACCAACCATCTCGAGCAAACAAGTCAATTGTTCCTTATACTCTGTTTGCAGCCAGACTCTGTAGCCATTAGTCTGACATCATTGCAGGCAACCATCTCGCTTCTGCCCCTGTTGCCAATTACGGATTGCTCTCCAGTTGTTAGTATTCCGACTGTTCTAAATACATGGCTGCCTCTTCGATTTCCTAAATGATTGGGTAACTCTGTCTAAAGTTCGTTTCTCAAATTGTGCCTTCTTTCTCCGGAGCTAGATCAGTCTTCCGTAGCATTTTGTCTGTGCATTTAATTGCTACAGACTCATCACATTGTATTCATGGCATCCGAAAGAGAAGGTGACGTCCCATCTCAGACCGTTCCTGCTCCACAGCTATCCGCCCGCTTGGATTCTACTTGTGCCCCTAAGGCCACGGTCCAACGTGTTACCACCGTCTTACTCAATATAGCGAATTTTCCTGCCTGGTCCCGCTCTCTCCATCTCTAACTTGGTGAAAAACGTAAGATCGGATAGCTCAACGGCACTGAGCCAAAGCCAGATATCAACGATCCCAAGTTTGCTTAGTGGGACGCTGATAATTGTACCATCCTCGGGTGGATATTAAACTCTATGGAGGAATGGATTTATAACATCTTCATGTTTCACAAGACGGTCAGTGGATTATGGTCTGCTCTTACGAAGATATATGCTCATTCTCGCAATGAATCACGGATCTTTGAGCTCTATCGTAAGATTTTCCATGCCTCCCAGGCATCCTTGGGACTTTTAGTTGCAGATTACTTTGGTCACCTTCAATCTCGGTGGGAAGAACTTGCGTAGTATAAACCTCTGAGTGAATTTCTTAAAGATGCTGTTAAGATCGAAGCCAAGCACCAGGATCATTGACACACATACCATTTCTTGATGGGTTTAAATTCAGAATACGAGAATCTTCGCACTTGGATTTTGAACACATCACCGATCCGGATCTATATAATACATTCTCTACTGTTGACAATGATTCCAAACGTCGGCTCCTTCTCCCACCTGAAGTCACTCCTTCAGTCCCTGAGCAGATGGTTTTTTCGGCTCCCTCTGGTCCGCTGATGGCCTTTCCGGCCCCCTCTGGTCCTCACCCATCAAGCACGAGGCCATACTGTCAGCACTGCCGAAAGCCTGGTCACACCATTGATCGTTGTTACAATCTTCATCTTGAATTGAAACCCCGAAACCTAGGAGAGCGGAAAGGAAGAGGAGGACCACGTACTGGTGCTATTGCTGATATTGTCCATCGTTCAACAAATCCTCTATTAGCTTCGCTGTATATTTCCCACGTCCAGGCCCAACTTGCCCAACTTTAGGCTTAGTTAACCACTTTGGCATCGTCTTCTGGCCCCACGGCTGCTCTTGCCTCCGGTACTCCTACTGCGTTCATGGTAAGTCTGGTTGCCCTACTTTGATTCTAGATTCCGGGGCTAACAATCACATGATTGGTGAGATTTCTACCTTCACCTCCCTTGTGTCACCTATTAACAAGTCTGTATGCATTGCCGATGGTACCTCTATCCCTATTCGTTATCAGGGAAATGCCTGTTTGTCCCCTGATATCACTTTTCACTCTGTTTACTATGTTCCTAAATTTTTCTATAATCTTCTATCTGTTAGTTGTCTTGAAAAAAATCTTAATTGTGCCGTTGTTTTCTTACTTGATCGTTGCCTCTTGCAGGACCTGATTACGAGGAAGATTTTTGGCAGGAGATATGAACGCGATGGCCTCTACTACTTTGGCAGCCCTCCACCTCCACCTGTTCTACCTTTTAGTATACAAGCTTCTGTACTACCTGTTTTTTTATTCCTCTATGTGTTCTTTAAAAAATTTAAACTTGTGGCATGCCCGTCTAGGACATGCAAACTTTCAGTATTTGTGTTGGTTGTTTCCATCTCTTAATAAAACTTGCAAAGACTTTAAATTTCAATGTGTGGTTTGTAAATTGTCTAAACACACACGTACCTTTTATATTCCTCGTATGCACCGTGTGTCACACCCCACCCCGGACACCCGTCACCTATGGGGCCAGCGTGACATCGACACGACATCACCTGAGCGACAAACCAAACTAGAAAGCGACAGTATGCATTCATAATTATACAATCACAAAATCAGGCCATAAACATCTTTTCTAATTAGGGACACACCCGTCCCTGAATTTTTTAATAACAACAAAAGATAAAATCAACAATGAGCCTATCCTAGGTTCGCCTCAGGCAGCATCTCCCAACATACTCCCTCGCTATACTATCGCCGGACTCTATCCAGTGCTAGTAGGGGATCGATTCCTAGCTATTTCACATGCGAGTGTACTGCCTTCTTAAAAAAAATATTTAAATATGGATCAAGCATAAGTATATAGATATCGCATAGCTTGTAAAATTCCTCATAATATATGCAGTGAAAATAAAGAAATATATATGAGTTCTATTTTAAAACCATCCAGTATAAATATCATATCAATCACCATAATAAATAATAAATCACCCAGTATAAATAAAACATCACATCTCAAACCACCACTCCACTACAACACACACTGGCTAGTCATAGTAATCGTTTTAACCTCACGATCAGGAGTTTGCAACGGTACCATACCATCCGTAGGATAGGCCTTCCTACGAACACCCATCACTTCGTCGAAGCGAATAATCACCGCGCAGTATAAACTTCTAACATCATTTTGCCGAAGTAGATAAACATCACTCCGTTGAAGCAGATAACATCACTCCGCCGAAGCGGATAAACATCCCTCCGCCGAAGCGGATCAACATCACTCAATAATATCGTCTAATCAACATCGTCAAATCACCACATAATTTTTAAAAAGCATCTAATTTAAATACAACCATTTTCCATCATATATATATATATATATATATATATACACACAAATAATTTGGCAAGAAGACAATACACTCACCTCGTTTCTTGTGTTACAAAAATAGCACCGTCCAAAGTCTATCGGGATGTTGGCGTTTGCGAACCTAGTAATGATAGGGCCTAAATTAATATCTTATGTAAAATTACCTAATCATGTAATGCAGGCCCTAAGTTCCGCATACTTCCATTCCTCATATTTTATTTATGAAAATAGTTATTATTCTGATAATTTCATTCCGTTAATTATTGCATAAAAATCTTGTAATATGAACGATCCCCAATTTACTATTCCGATTACACAAATTTTTAAGCTAGAATTGAATTTAACAAAACTAAAATAAATTTAACGAAAAACGATATTCATTCCAAATCGTTCACGGGTCGCGAGATGGATTTGAATTTTATCGGGGATATTTGTGTAATTCCCCTTTCTTTTTTTTCTTTTTTTTTCTCCCGGTTCTGGGACTCGTCGCTGGCCACTGCTCCGATCACGCCACACACCCACATGATCACCGACGGCCCATGCACGCTAGTGAAACCCCATGGCGATCCCACCCCCAACGACTTCTCTTTCTCTCTATTTCTTTTCCGCCTCTACCCTGCTTCCATTTCAGAGCTGCTCTCTCTCTTTCTTCTACTACCGTCCACCGACGACCGCCCACTCTCAGTTGACCCTCACCGCTGACCCTGCACACCAGCCACTACCGAACAATAACCACCATCGGTCGCCCCACAGCTGAACACACACACCCACAAGATTATCGAGTTCACACCCACTCACACACGCTGCAACTGTCGGCGTCACACACACATAACCCACGAACATCATGGACAGAATACCTACCGCAGAAACAGCATGCACACACACATTCATCAACCAAAGTACACACACACGCACAACGTCGACGATATTGTCGGACCGAGCGAATAACCCACCTGTACTGTTACACACACTCCCACCGACGGAACCACCAGACCGACAACGGAACAACACACATGCATGCCCACACTTACCAAAGTAATCAGAGACAAATATACACAATTACTCACCAGACAACGGTGACGGACGGCAACGATTACACCGTTGACGATTTCAACCCCACGGCCGCCGAGTGAACCACCGGAAAACCCACACGATTGATTCAAAACAGAGGCACACAGCAGCAGCCACAGAAACACACACATGCATCCACAAGACACATGTATTGATCACCGGAGAAACGCCGATCACGGAACTCCGGCAGCCCCGTCCTCCTTCGGTCCTCTCTCTCTCTCTCTAGATTTTTTTCTAAATTTTCAGATTTGATCTTGCCTGATAAACCACATGCATGAGTGTATATATATATATATATATTGCATGAATTAAGTGGTTTAATTTGATCCTAAGCACGCCACGTCGCTCCACAATCGCTTTCTCTCTCTTCAGCCGGTTAATCGTCCGTCACACACACAGAGTGTATATATATATATATATATTTAACAAAATAGGTAAATTGCACTTTTCTCCCCCAATTTCTTTAATATCTTAATTTCAATAAATTTCAATTTTTTTTTTTTAAAGTTTCAAAAATTATAATTTTACCCATAATATTTTTACTTTTTGATTTTTGGTTGTCAATAAAAATCTCAAGTTTAAATTTTTATGTTTCTAAATTTTCAATTTGACCCTCAACTTTTGTTTTGAATTTTAATCAATAAAATTTTTACCTTAAAATTTTCTAATGTTCTATAATACAACTATTTATGACACACGTTCTACAATTTAGATTTTACACCGTGCCCCCCAAGCATTTGATCTTATCCATTCTGATATTTGGGGATCTTCTCCTGTTACAGCCATTTCCAAACACCGCTACTATGTCATCTTCATAGATGATTATAGTCGGTATACTTGGGTTTATTTGATGAAGCACAAATACGAGGTTTACACTCACTTTACCCACTTCCTTCAAATGATAAAAACCCAATATAAAACCATTGTGTGCAATCTCTGGTCTGATAATGGCCGAGAATACTTATCCGATGAATTTTGAGCTGAGCATAATAAGTAAGGTATCCTTCAGCAACTTACATGCCCCTACACCCCTGAGCAAAATGGTGTGGCGGAATGTAAGAACCGTCATATTATGTTGTTCGTTCATTGTCATTTGCGCGGAATGAATGTTCCCAAATCTTTTTGGCACACGGCTGTTCTTACTGTTGCCTATCTCATTAATCACATCCCAAGCCGTGTCCTTACTGGAAAACCCTCCTTCATATATTGCAACCCACTAGCACCCTTTTTCCTATCTTACTCCGTGTCTTCGGTTGTATGTGTTTTGTCCAGAATCGGAGCCCTACTCGCACTAAGTTAGATGATAAATCTATCCGGTGTGTTTTCCTCGGCTATTCTTCCATGTCGAAAGGATATAGGTGCTATGATCCAGTTATCTACCGTACTTACCACTCTCTCGATGTTATGTTCCTCGAGACTGTACCCTATTTTTCTAGTATTGTACCTTTTCCACCTATCCAGGCACCCATTACTGGGAGATCATACTCCACTTACGCGTCCTATTCTTGTCTTAGATATATCTTCCCCGCCCACATCACATCCACCACCAGATACCTCACCCACCCCCTTACGAGTCTACTCTCGTCGTCCACGTGTCTCACGTCCCCTGTCGATATCTTCTCTGGACTCGGGTATATCTTCCTCTCCCATTATCTTTGACCCTGTTCCCCGCTGTTACCCAACTCGGGAACGTCGCCCACCTTCCCGCTACCTTCTTTCTTGTTCTACTAATAATCCGATTTCCAAGTATTTGTCTTTTCAGGTTCTCTCAGATCAATATAAATCCTTCATTGGACAAATTGATTCGGTTGTCATTCCTCGCTCCGTTCATGAAGCCCACCAGAATCCACAGTGGGTTGCCTCTATGCAAGCAGAGATGGATGCCCTACAGCGGAATCAAACATGAGACTTGGTTGATTTACCGGCTAGTGAACGACCGGTTGGTTGTAAGTGGGTCTTCAGTGTCAAATATCTAGCTGATGGTTCGATTGATCGGTACAAAGCCCGACTTGTTGCTAAAGGCTACACACAAATCCCGGGCAAAGACTTCGGTACTACCTTTACTCCAGTTGCTAAGTTGACTACTATCAGGCTCCTTGTATCGTTGGCTGCATCCCATTCTTGGCCTCCGCACCAGTTGGATGTCAAGAATGTCTTTCTTAATGGTGTCCTCACTGAGACTATCTATATGATGCCTCTACCGGGATTTCGGACTTAGGGGGAGTATTCGGGCAAAATCTGTCGACTCCGAAAATCTCTCTATGGACTTAAGCAGTCTCATCGTACATGGTTCAGTCGATTCAGCGCAACCATCCTCAAGATGGGATTTATCCAGTGTCACTCCGATCATACTTGCTTCATTCATCGCCAACACCAGGGACAATGCATTATTATCTCAGTCTATGTGGATGACATTATTATCACAGGAGACGACGCACCTAGCATTCACCAGGTAAAAAAGGATCTCGGACAGATTTTTGACATCAAGGATTTGGGTCTTCTCCGCTACTTTCTCGGTATTGAGGTTGCCTGATCTTGGAAAGAGATCTCTCTATCCCAGCAAAAATACACCCTTGATCTTCTTTAGGACATTGGGATGCTTGGTTGTAGACCCGCCTCTACATCCATGGATTCGAACCTTAAATTAACAGTAGACTCGGGAGAATTATTATCAGATTTGTTAGTATATCAACAACTTGTGGGTCGCCTCATCTATTTGACTAATACAAGGCCATATATTACATATGCTATCAGTGTTGTGAGCCAGTATATGCACTCACCATGTACATCACACCTGGATACTGTCTACCATCCTTCGGTACCTCAAAACATGCCCTAGTCTTGGGCTCTTCTATATGACAGGGGCACATGAGGGACTTTCCTGCTTTACAGATGCTGACTATGCAGGATCTAAGGACGATAGACGTTCAACATCTGGCCTGTGTACCTTTAATGGAAGACACCTAATCTCATGGAAGAGTAAGAAGCAATCCGTTGTCTCCCGATCTTCTGCTGAAGCTGAGTATCGCGCTATGACTCAAAGAACGTGTGAACACCTTTGGCTTCGTTCTTTTTTTTACCGAGTTGGGTTTTCCTGTAAGAAACTCATCTAAATTGTTCTGTGACAACAAGTCTGCAATTATGTTATCCCCAGATTCAGTCCTTCATGAGAGAACGTAACACATTGAGGTGGATATCCACTTCATTCGTGAAAAAGTCCGATCAGGAATCATCACACTAGCCTTCGTCCCATCTTCAGAACAAGCCGCTGATATGTTCACCAAGTCTACAGGACCATCTCTCCTTTAGTCAGCTATTAGCAAGTTAGGACTCATCAACATTTTTGCCCCAGCTTGATGGAGAGTGTTGAAATATTATATTTATGCGTTAATTTATATTTTTTGTATTTTTATTGTAGGGCTTTATTAAGTCCATTTATTTCAATAATATTCTTCCTAATTTAGCCTCCTCCTGTGGCTATATAATTAGGGGAATAAGATTCATTCTAAAAGTACAAATTATCAATATAATTTTCTTCTTCCTCTATATCTTTTTTTTCTTTCAAAATAATGCAATAGAACATAGTTTTGACGAACAACTACACATTTTAACACACAACGGTTACATTTCCTTCTAGAATAGAGAAATAAACATTTCATTTCTTGTGTTTTTGACAAAAATGTTACAATTATACTTTGATTTTTTTTTTTGAAAATGATGTAGAACAGTGGTGTTAAGGTTTTATTTTCAGAAATAAATGGTAATTTGTGCAACTATAGTAGATTTCGTTAATTAATGTAGCAAAATACCTTTTGATTTGAAGATTTTACTTGATCATTTTGGTTGTTCTCGCAACGATTTAGTTTGAAATCTCGTACTAGTCATATGATGATTCAAGATTCAAAACGAACTGTGTTTGGTCACTAGAGAATGAGAAATGAAGAGTTAGAGAAGATATTGTGCAGATGAACTTATTGCAACGAGGAACAATGAATATTCATGTGGGAGAGTTTTTTGATGACTACTAGTAGGATTTGCGATGACAAAGACAATCAACTTTTTGTAAGGTTTTTGAAATTGAATCAATTTTATGTAACATTTTTTATGAGAATTGTAGAGGACGAAAAATGAAGACATTTTTTTGGTGGCCGTAAATTTGATGAATAAATATGAATAAATTTGTCCAAGATACAAATAGGACATGCACCTCTCGAAAAGAGGGGGGGGGGGGGGGGGGGGAAAGACTTTATTACATTTTAAAGCATACATATTATAGTCCCAAACACATGATACTACAAAAAGGACTTAGGGGGAAACCCCATTTGTGCTGTTCTACATTTTGACTAAAGAACCACAAGAAAATTATCGAAAAAAACAGGCCTCATTACACACTTAACGTGAGACCAAATAGTATTAAAAAGGGGAAAAAAAAGGATAGAAGGTTCAGCAGTACTTTGAAGAGATACAACTAAACAAATGTGTTCTCTGCATCATTCTAACACCACCTGGTAGGTACAACTTCCATCACCGATTAGCGTTCTGCCCTTCAACCGTTTACTGTTTGTGGAGGTTGTTTTTACATCCAAAAAATGTTTGGTTTTTTTTTTTTTTTCAAAGTTTGTGAAAATTAAGCATCATTTAGTGGCTCAGCTTCGGAATCCTTTTCCCTCAATGAGGTCCAGTCTTCTGTCTCTGTAACAAACATCAATTTCAGAACCGTAAACACAAAACATATATTGAGGAGGAGAATAAAGATTCATTGACAAGGTGCCCTGTAGTTAGTGTTTCTGTTTTTGCTTTCTTGTTTCTGTTCCAAGCTAAATTGAAATAGAAACAAAAATCTGAAAACAATTTTGTTCTGTTCCTAGAAATTTGTTATTTAATTACTCTAGCAGAATAGACATATTTTTTCGTTCTTCTGTCTTCTGTTTTCTATTTTTGTCTAATTGGTGTGATGATATACAACAAAATAACCATGCACATCAAAGAATAAAAATTGCATGAGTATATAAAAAAATTACTTGATTTTTCTGCAATAACCAAGAGCCGCCTTTGTAGGATTGATGCCACAAAAAGGAAGATTGAGCACATGCCAAACATTACAGTTATGGGAAACGCATTAACCTGCACGAAAATCAGGTTCTTTACATATCAGAAACGGTAAATTTTGAATAATAATTTTATCAAACTCAGTTTTATGGAGAGAGAGAGAGAGAGATGTTCCCCAAATAGAAACAGATGGGAACCAAAAAAATACTGTTTTCTCAGTTCTGTTCGCAAAATTTTAAACAAATGACCACCAACAAGTCAAATTGTTTCCAATTTGCTTGTTTATGCTCAAAGCTTTCTAGAAACCAAAAATCTAGGAACAAAAATGCTACACAAATGCCACCTTAGTTTTTCGGTTCTCATATTTCTGTTATGTTCCCAACAAACAAGGAAAAGAACAGAAATATATTTTATAAGAACAAAATATAATATATATCACTGTTCTTTTCTCAGATTTCATAACAAATTTCTGGGAATAAGAATATAACTGCTCCCAAATTTCTATTTCTGGTCCATATTTTCTATGGAATACAAACATAAATCTGGGAACAGAAACACTATACAAATGCCACCAGAATATAAGTTGGAGGCAATAGCAGAAATAAAAGAGGGTAATTTCACATACATTGTAGAGCACAATGCAGACAAAGATATTGAGAGGAATTCTGAAGAAGTTCATAATGGTGCTTCGTGCTTCTTCAGGAATGTATTGCGACCTCATCTTCATAATGGATGGCCAAAATATACCCACACAAGCCTCAAATGTACAGAACCCTAGAAGTTGAATACAACCGGCGAATGAAATGCTTCCACCTTTCACCTTCGAAGGAGGTACCGCGAACTGTTCCCAGTGAGAAAAAAACAAAAATTAGGTACCGTTCGCATGTTGTTTTCATTCCCAAATTTACTGTTAGAAACAGTATATGGGAACAAAATTATCTGTTTCTGTTTTGTTTCCAATCTTTTAGAACAAATATATGGGAAGGTAACAAAATTATTTCCAGGTTTCTATTTAAGACTTGGAATAAAGCAGAAATCTTGAAACTGACACAATTGGTGTTGGTGTCGCTTGTCAGGTGATGTTTGGTTTAGTTTTCGATGAAAACATTTTCTGAGAACAGTTTTTGAAGTTGTGAAAATTGTTTTTGAGTGGTGGTGTTAAAAAAAAAAATAGTAGTTGAATTTTGTTTCCAGAAACAGTTTTCGAAAGACAAACCAAACAGGCTTAGTGTTTATGCCCTCATCTTTCTGTTCCCAGACAAAGCTGGGAACAGAAACAAAAATATGGGAGCAAAAAAAAAAAAAAATCTATTTCTGTTCAGTTCACTGATTTTTAGAACATAATTCTGGGAAGAGAATAGAATTTTTCCCACATTTTTGTTTCTGCTCAAAGTCTTACGGGAAAAGACACACTAAACAAACACCACCGTATTGTTTCAGTTCCCAAATTTCTGTTTCTATTCACAATAAAATTGGAAGAAACAGACACAGAAACCTTGGAACAACTCAGTTTCGGTCCTAGACATTTGTTCTAAAAATCTGAGCAGAACAAAACCAGTTTTTTATGTTCTTAGATTTCTGTTTCAGCCTTTCAGGGAACGAAAATAGAAATCTGGGAACAAAAACAGTAAACAAATGGCGTGTTGAACAGACGGAAAAACCAAACCAAATACGAAAACTAAAAACATACGTTTGTGACAATGGGAAGCAGAAGAGAGGCGGCGGAAATGACAAATACAATCTGCATGTAGCTTTCGACTCTGGGGGATGTTTGGGCCATCAGACGAGAAGCAATTGAGCTTCCCAACATTGACGCCAACATGAAAGTTGCAAAGATAAAGCCGTGAGGAATATCCTCTTCGTTTGGACTCAAAGCAGGTGTCCAAAGGAACACAAAGGTATACATTGAACCTTCAAATAGGGATTGTATTGCACCCAACAAAGCTATCTTCTCATCTGACCCATTTAAACGGAAATAAGAATAAAATTAAAAATAGTAGAGGGAGAAGTCTTGAACAATATATGGATGAATAATAATAATATATTAATTACCGAACTGAATGACAAAGATAGAGGTAGCTAGCTCTGTCGTTGAATGAAAAATCAAAGAACTAAAATGGCAGAATCATACAACGAGGGTCCTTTTTGGTATACAACTCAAAAAATGTGAAAACTTGGTATGGTTGGACAATTTTTTTTTTTTTTTTTAAATAAATCGAAATTAGTTTAATATAAAAAAATAAAAATAAAATTTGAAAACTTGTTTGGTATGGTAAGAGAAAAAATTGATAAACAAAATATTTATTATTAATGTAATAAAAAATAAAGAGCAGGCGTGATGTGATTGGTAGAAAATTTTTGCAAAAAAATGTAAGAGGGAGGGAGTGATGTGATTGATTGAAATTGTGTGTGTGTGTGTGTGAGAGAGAGAGAGAGAGAGAGATGCAAGGAGAGAGGAAAAAAAAAGTTGAAAAGAAAAAGAAAAAAATTGAGGATGTAGAAAAAGGTAGAAAAGTAATTTTTAAAAATAATAACAGCACAATATTATAAAAATATGTCAATTTTTGTCTGTCAAATAGTTGTGCTATAAAAGAAAATGTGTGTTTTTTTTTTTCTGCACAAAACTTGAATAAAGAATGGCATCAGAATAGTCCATGAAAAGCAAAGAGCTAGATGAATATACCTGAAGCAATGGCTACAGCAGCACCCTTGAACTGTGTAAGCAAGTCCTTGCTCTCTGAAGGATCACCATAATTCTCGGACCAAGATGATAGTATAACGGCCATTCCGATTGCGAGAAAACATGCAGCGGCATCGAAGGGTGCCACAGGCCCAAGGGCCATGGTATCAACAAGCAAATTCCCAAACAATCCAGCGACAATAGCAACGAGGCCATTGCCAAGAAATATTGCCTTGGAGAAAGTAATGGAGAGCCATTGTTGATCAAATCCCCTCTGCGAACAATGTTTCAACCGGATAAGTGATCATCAAATGAGATAGCTTTAGTATTTAAAATTCAAATCAGCTATTGATTGATATATATTTGACAAAAACACCAAATACAAAAACTAGGAATTCAGTTAAAAGGCAAAAGAAGTACAAAGAAAAGTTGAGTGGGAAAATCGCATACTCCCTCCGTCCCCATAATATTGTCTCATTTGACTTTTCACATAGTTTTAGGAAGTGGTTGAAAATATTTTACATTATCATACTGCCCTTATTGCAAAAGGCATAGAAGTATTGAAAGTTCTTAAAAACTGAATAAGTGGCAGAGAAGAGAATTAATTTGGGAAAGTGAAACTATTTTACTCAAAACAAGAAAAATGACAATTATTTGAAACTTCCCAAAAAGGAACGTACGACCATTATTTTGGAATAGATAAAAGGGCAACCTAATGCGTGAAGGTTGCCGCCATTGCGGGGTTGGGAAAGGGTCAGATGTAATACTATATTAGGAAGGGGACTCTGGCATCACATGCCTTCTAGCCAAGACTGAATAGGGCCTAATGATTGGAAGATGGCAGACGTTAGGTAGACAATCGACACAAACATTATCAGAATTCACAGACCTTCTCCAAATATTCTAGAACTTGTGATAAAAAAGACTGCATATCAAAAATTCATGGCTCATTTTGTTAGAAAGGCTTTCAACAAGGAAATAGGCTTCTATGGAAACAAACTGCCAATCTGAATCTATAGTAGGATCGTAATCCAATTAAAAGCATAATATTAACTTATTACCTAAAAATGAATGTCTACCAGTCAGTTTTTTTGAGTCTCGAAATTTCTTACCTTGTTGTGTTCTGCCACAAGCCATGATTCAAATGCTGAGAACAGGAGAGACGTGGCTATACCACCCAAAACACGACCCAACATCAAAACTTTGTATTGAGGAGAATGCTTGGTGATGCAGCTTAGTATGTAAGTAATGCAGTAAGTAACACAAGCCCTCTTCCGGCCCCTATTAAATTTATGAACCATCAGAAACATGGTCAAGAAACTCAACTAATGAAAACAAGTGGTGCAAAATCTCACTGTTTATCTGCTAGAGATCCAACAATCGTCCCAAATAGCATGGAAGATCCAAAGCCTGCAATAAAGAGTTGTCCAATCTCTCCTTTCCCAAAGCCATATGTCATGTACAGGTAGTATACATATGGACCCTGCAACCAATCACCGGCTATTGCCGCGTAAAGAGTACACCATAAGAAGAAGAAGAAACAGTCATAAAATTAAACATGTATGAACTAAAATATGGACAATTTATAGGAAAAGTAAGCAAAGAAAAGAATCAAAATATTAGGCCAACAATATTGAATTAAGTTCGCAATGTGCCTGCATAGAGCTTTTAATTCACTAGGAACATTTATGTAAATAAATTCTTTTCTCATTTAACAGGGTCAAGAATGGATTTAAAGAACATTTTTAATATAAAAAAATTAAAATTTGGTGAAAATTATGGAAGCACAGAAGGGTATATAACGACCAAAGAGTCATATACAACAGATGGGTGCATATATATCAGCCTATCAATGATGTCAAGCGTTGGCCAAGCGGTAAGAAAGATGGGAGTGAAAAGGACCTAAGACAAGAGTTCACCAGCCATCAAGGTGCAGTTTGTTTTCATTTTTTTTTCCTTTGTTTTATTGGTTTTAGTTCCCAAGAAATGGAACAAAAAACAAAAGAAATGTTGGGCAACAGATGGTTTGTTGGAGGGTGCAAAATGTTTTGTTTCTAAAAATATTCCCTCCAGGCCTTCACTTAGTGGGGACAAAACTTGGGGATATGTTTTCCAAATTATTAGATAAAAATCTGGGAAGAGAAAAAAAAAAAAATAAAAAAAAATAAAAAGAAAACAATAATGGGGTATTGATAAGTGTTTCGGTTCTCAAATTTCTGTTTCCGCTCCCAGAGAACTGCAACAAAAAAATATATTCCTATTTCCGTACTGTTCCTAATTTTTCAGGGAACAGAACAAAACAGTTCTCGGATTTTTGTTTTTTCCTGGAATAAAACATAAACACTAAAACAAAGCCACCTTTTAAGTTGCTTCCCCTACCCCTTTCAACAGGACAGAATGATTCAAACAAAATTAATAGGCCACACGCAAGATTTCTTGCGATTAATGACTAGCATGAAATAATAGTTCAAAAGGACAAGAGTGTTATGGAAATATTGATTCAGTTAAGCCAAAAAGTAGAATTAGGATCACTAATTAAATTTTTCACTCTGTTTCTCTCCAGATCCCGAAGAACAATTATAAAATTAATTTCTCCCCAACATTTTCTCAGCAACCAAACAGAATAAATTATAGAAATGCAGAGAAAATAGAGATTCAGATCCAACAATTCAACATCACCAATAGTAGTAACCTTAGAAAGCAGCCAACGATTATTATCATTTGCAGATTAGGTAGGAATATCCATAAAAGAGAATGTCATTTCCAATTTTCCATTTAAAAACGATCAAATATCAGATCTAGTCGAACAATATCTACGAAAGCAATCTAATTATAACCTACATTCATAAAAAGGCACAATCTACTATAAATATCTACAAACAGTAATGACAAGGGGCAGATCTGATCCAATCTGATTTGAACTGTTAATTGAAGCGAAATTAATAAACTCACCCATCATGAGAGAGTAAACCAGAAGGTAATTGTTCTTGAAGGAATTGAAAGGCTGAGAAGTGTTGACGCGATCTTTGTTCGACTTGCTTAGCTCCACAGCTGCTACAATGGCGCCTAGAGACCCAAATACAAAGTAATAGAACAACTCCATTGTTGTTCAACGATTCGATCGATCCCCTCGCCTCTGCTGCACTCTCCTAATCCAGTAATCAACCCAAAAATACACACACTACACACACTTAAATGGAGAGAGAGAGAGAGAGAGAGAGAGAGAGAGTTGCGTGTTGTTTGTACGTCGCTTTTGGAGTAAGATGGCTACGTATGCAGCTGAGTTTATTTATACACAGACGAATACCAATCTACCATGTATGTGCGAGCCACAAAGGAGAAAGAGAGAGGAGAGAGAGAGACGGACGCGGTTTCTCTCACATCAAGCGAGTGTATCTCATCTCAATTTTGGCCGTCTATTTTTGTAGATTGACACGTGGCAAAATAAGGTGTTTTGATCGGCATGGGTGGGATCTACTGTTGATGATTAGTCTGTCGGTGGGTGTGCTGGTCATGTAAGTACAAGTTGGGCCATCGTTAATGTAATACCAACAAATGAATAAATCTTTAATTAATTAAGCTACATTTTAATTAATTTATTTTTTTGGTATTCTCACAATTTTTGGGTGTGAGACTAATCGCGTTCGAGATTTGTGACTGTTTTTCTCAATGAACGTTTTTCCATAGGCTTGGACCTATGATATTGCAGAGATTTCTCAACTATTTTAACTCGAACGAACATTACCATTGAGTTATTTACGTAATAAATATTTAAAAAAAAAATTACTGAAAGAGTTCATGTTTGAACTTATTTACACGAGGAATACATTTCGGCCTTGTGAAGGCCGGGATAAAAAAAATTATTATTATTTTTTTTTTAATTATGTTTATGTTTTGACCTAATAAATTTTTAAAGTTTTCGACAATTTTGAGTTGATTAATGGTGGTTTATCGATATTTTAAATAATTTATTTATTTATTTATTTATTTAATTTTTTTAACTATGTTCATAACACTATATAACAAAACTTAGAACACTAAAAACAGACAAGTGGATGAATTTTAAAAAATTGCTAAAATTGACTAGATGAGTTGTTTCGATAACGGCGAAATTTTTTTCGCCAATTTAGAATTAACAAAAGATTGCATGTCCGTGATAGAAATGAACCAAATTTTTTGTATATAAATTATATTCATAACACTACATAACAAAACTTAGAACACTAAAAACGGACAAGTTGATGAATTTTAAATAATCGCCAAAGTTGACCAGACGAGTTGTTTCGATAACAATGCAGTTTTTTTTAAAACTTTGAGTTAATAAAAAATGGTCGTCTATCCGTAATAGAAATGAACCTGATTTTTTTGTATACAAACTATTTCATAACGCTAAATAATAAAATCGAGAACACCAAACACGAATAAGGGAATATATGATATTGCGAGAAGAGAAAAGTTGTGTAAAATAATAGAAAAAGTTTGGATAGACATAATTTTGCGCTCGGTGGTCTGTTTGGGGCAATTTTTTTTTTTATTTTTTTTTTATTTTTTTTTTTATTTTTTTTTTTTTTAGATCTAGGCGCGATAAACTGCCAAAGAGTATTTTTTCAAATAAAGTCCATTTTCACCTTCAATTTTGGATTCAAAATGTTGGGTGGCTAAATTTGTAATTTTCGTCACGAGCGTGCGTTTTGTCTTGTTGGTAAAATTGAAATCTTCAAAAGTTAAAGTGATGACTCAGATCAGATCCAACTTTTAAAAAACAAATCGCCCCCAACGGACCACCGAGGGTAAAGTTATGTCCATCCAAACTTTGAAGAACAATATAGTATTTTTGAAACGTTGAAGAACAATAAAATATTGTAACAATAACCATTATTTAAAAATTATTCACTAATCCGTTTTTAGTATTCTCGATTTTATTATTTAGCGTTACCAACTTTGACGATTATTTAAAAATTATTCATTAGTCCGTTTTTAGTGTTCTAAATTTTGTTATGTAGTGTTATGAACATAATTTATATATAAAAAATTTGGTTCATTTTTATTACGGACATGCAATCTTTTGTTAATTCTAAATTGCCGAAAAAAATTCTGTCGTTATCGAAACAATTTGTCTAGTCAACTTTAGCAATTTTTTAAAATTCATCCACTTGTTCGTTTTTAGTGTTATGAGTTTTGTTATGTAGTGTTATGAAACTCGTTTATATGTAGATTTATTTAAAATATCGATAGACCATCGTTAATCAACTCAAAGTTGCCGAAAACTTTAAAAATTTATTGGGTCAAAATATATATAAAATAAATAAATAAATAAATAATACCTTTAAAAATTTATAAGGTATTTGATCCCGGGCCTTGTGAAGGCTGGGATAATATATATATAAATTTTTTTTTGATCTCGGCTTTCAAAAGGCCAAAATGCATTCATCACGTAAATAAGTTCAAACATGAACTCTTTCGATATTTTTTGTTTTAAATATTTATTAGGTAAACAACTTCCTTACCATTTGAATATGTGGATAGCTACATTTTAAATTTAATAGTATATTAAGAATTGAAAAAATAATTATATTTAAAAGACATCAAATACACTTTCCACCGGCAGTCCGATTTAAAAAATTATTTTAGATATTTATTAGATATTTAAATAAATTAAAAAATATATAAATTTGAAAATTTTAAATTAAAAAAATTCAAAACTTAAACGAAAGTTTGAGTTGACCGCTTAATTTTTGTAAGTTTCTAATTTATGTTTGAGGGTATTTAGCACTTATCTCTTTTATTATTTTATCCCAAACTACAATTTTCTCTTATCAGTCAATCTCCCATTATTTTTGATTAAACACTTTTTAGTTTCATTATAGATTAAAAATAATAAATTATTAAAATTTTATTACAGTGACAATTTTACCTTTAATAAATTAAAAATTAAAATACATAACTATCGCTTTTAAAAAAATTATATATTTTTTTTCTTTGTTTTTTCATAGAACATCCATATTTAAACAATATTTTTTATCCTTTCCTTTTAGCAAATTTTAAAAAAAAATTAACCTTCACCCCCACCCTAGTCAGCTCTCCTTTCTCTCTCTCTCTAGATCTAGCATTGAGAGAGAGACAACAAGGGTTTGAGGTGGGAGTAAATATAATTTAAAATAAATAAGTTAGGAGTGAAATGTAATTTTTTTTAAAAAAAAAAATTGGGATATTAGTGATTTTTTGAAAAAAAATAAAAGAATACATTTTTTTTTTGACATGACATGTAAATGGTAAATATTATCAAGTTTGAAGAGAATGAGATATGTTGAGAAAGTGAGAAGAAAGAGTTTACATTTTCGGTGATTGTAGTTTATGTAAAAATTAAGCTTTAATTTATTAATGGTAATTATTCTTAGAGCAATTAGCTTTTAAATCTTGTTACTATTGACATATTTTTTATGTAGTCCAATAAATTTATTTCATTTCAATTTAAACTCTTTAGGTATATAAATAGTTTTAATTAATTATTTTATTTGTTTTTATATCCAAATTAGTAAAAAAACTATCATGTGCAATTAACGTGACTTTTTTAAGGGTGTAATAGTTTTTTTTTTAAAGAGATTTTTGGTCTATATATATTATTTTTATTTTTTTCTTTCTTCTTCTTCTTATCTCTCTCTCTTTCTCTCTCTACTCCTTCCTTTCTCACTCCCTCTAGCTATTGCTTTTCCTGCATGTGTTGCAAGTGGAGTTGAGCCAACAATATATGCCGCCTTTCTCACTCTCTCTCCCCTCACACATCACATGGAAACTCATCTGCCCAAAAGATACATTGCTGTTAAATAAGGCTGAAATTAAGGCTGAAATTATATGTGATTATATTTTTCTAATTTAGATTATGTAATAGCTTGATTCTAGATATTCCCTAGAATCGAGTTATGTAAACCATTGTATAATTAAAGAGAATAAATAAATGAAAAATTGAGATCCTTTTCAATATGGCTTAAAAGCTATGAATTAGATCTAATCTCAGGAAAAAAGAAAAAAAAAACCGCGTCACTCTTCAAGAACCTTAATCCCCAAAACTGGTTTGCCCAATTGGTGGAATCAAGAATAAAATTTCATTGATTGAGTATCGTTGCTAGCTCAATTTCGTCTTACCGTCATTGAATCGAATTTGCTCACTATATGGGTGAGGGATTTGCACTCTCTGCGTATATGACTACTCGCAAGTGTATGAGGTCAAAGTTTTAGTATAGTGTGATCGTTAAGATTGAGTTATTGTATCCATAGGGATTGGTGTCGTTACTATCGAATACCGCGTTTATCGTGACCTAACTTTATCTAGGCTAAAAACAAATGTATTTAATTAATTAAACTAATACTAATATAACCTAAATTAACTACATTAATATACTAATATATTTTAGGGGAAAGAATTGTCTAGGGATTAATGTGTTTACAATTACGTGTTCGATCTCGATTTACTCACGTTTACGGTGTTCAACCTATTTGACAATTTCGGCACGTAAACTCTACCGCCATTGTTCCCGAGTGTAAGACGGGGGAATATATGACTTCGAGTCAATGAAGAAATCCCCCTCAACCACTTAACGACCCTAGGTTATGTGAGTCTCGCCCAGCGTCCTTGATTGCACACAATCTAACTCCCGATTGAGTCATTGGATCGTGCGTTGTATTTACCCTATCAACAATCTCCGTTCTAAAACTCCCTCGCCACCTCTCCCGAGTGTAAAACGGGGGATATAACGCAACTTCGAGTCAATGAAGAAGTCCCCCTCAACATCTTAACGACCCTAGGTTGCATGAGTTTTGCCCCAACGTCATCGATTGACCACAATTCAAACCTTGACCGGGTTATATAATCGTGGCGTTTGTTTACCCTAATCCGAATCCAGGGTTTATCAAAACCCCGTATTCTTCACTTATCTAACTAAGCATGATAAACAAACAATACGATAAACACAATCAAATTACGAAGAACAAATATAAACACGACACCAAAATCATCAAAACAACATATTTATAAATATAGTGTTAATCTCTACTACAATCCATGTCTAGGTATGGCCTTAGCCACATTTACAATGAAATAACGAGCTAAATATGCTCACATAGTCCTAAGTTAAAGAAATAAGGAAAAGAATCGAAGAACTTAGCCTCGTCTGAAGATAAACCGCTAAGAATGCTCAATGATAGATTCGCCGTCTTTTCTACTTCGGGATGTGAGCTCTTCCTCTAAAACTCCTAAAACCTAGCCTAGGTGCCCAAATGGCCGGGGGGTCCAAAGAAGGGGAGAAGGAATGGTATTTATAGGCAAAAGATCAACAAAATATCTAATAAATATCTAGGCTGTGTAAGGGGTCTCCGCCTAGGCGAAGGGATTTTTGCCTAGGTGAAGGTAAGTCGGTTTGGCTAATTGCCTAGGTAAAGAAGTAGGCGGTGGACTTGGAAATACATTCTGCTGCTTTTTCGCCTGGGCGGTGGGATTTTCGCTTAGGCGGTGGTTCGTTAGTAACATTGTTCTTTCTCAGCTTTTTCACCACCTAGGCAGTGGTCTGGACGCCTAGGCGGTGGACCTCTTTCATAATTTTGCCTCCGAGCTTGTTTTTCCACCGTAACTTCGATAGCTTTTGGTTCGATATCATTGTTTTTGCTCCAGTTTCCTATCTTTTTGCCCCACACATCTGATTTATACAAAAATTATGAAAACTAATTAAAACATAATAAATTATTATATAAACGCTCGAAAACTAACTTATTTCGGTTTGGAAATACGTAGGTAGATCACATCTATCAAATACCCCCAAACTTGAAATTTGGCTAGTCCTCGAGCCAAACACACACACTAAAATGAAAAATATAACTAAATGAAATAACAAACAGCTTAAAAACAATTTAAACATAACAATATGTGAGTTTTACATTCTTCTAATGGCCTATTTATTTTTGTCCCTCAACAACAACTAGTTATATCGAGTTCAGGCGGTAAAACACATCATGTGGTTCAAGAATTTTGACATGCAGTAATGGTGAACGCTGTTCTTGATCCTGTATACATGTTAGTGCGAGACTCAATAATATAACTATACAATGATCGGATTGGATTATCGCACTTTCGATGTATATGACAACTTATAAGTATATGAGGTCAAAGTTTTAGTATAGTGTTATTGTTAAGATCGGGTTATCGTATCCACAAGGATTGGTGTCGTTACTATCGAATACATCGTTTGTGACCTAACTTTATCGAGGATAAAAACAAATGCATTTAGTTAATTTAACTAATACTAATATAACCTAAATTAACTACATTAATATATTAATATGTTTTGGGGGAAAGAATTGTCTAGGGATTAACGTGTTTACAAATATGTGTTCGATCTCGATTTACTCACGTTTACGGTGTTCGACCTATTTGACAATCTTGGTACGTAAACTCCATCGCCACCTCTTCTGAGTGTAAGACGGGGGAATACATGACTTCGAGTCAATGAAGAAGTCCCCCTCAATGTCTTAACGACTCTAGGTCACGTGAATCTCACCCAGCGTCATTGATTGCGTATAATCCAACTCCCGACCGGGTCATTGGATCGTGCGTTGTATTTACCCTATCAACAATTTTTGTTCTAAAACTCTCTCGCCATCTCTCTCGAGTGTAAGACGAGGGATATAATGCAACTTTGAGTCAACAAAGAAGTCCCCCTCAACGTCTTAACAACCCTAGGTCGCGTGAGTCTTGCCCCAACGTCATCGATTGTCTACAATTCAAACCCCAAACGGGTTATAGAATCGTGGCGTTTATTTACCCTAATCTGAATTTGGGGTCTGTCAAAACCTTGTATTCTCCACTTATCTAACTAAGCATGAGAAACAAACAATATAATAAACACAATCAAACTACGAAGAACAAATATAAGCGTGACACCAAAATCATCCAAATAACATATTTATAAATATAGTGTTAATCCTTACTACAATCCATATTTAGCTATGTCCTTAGCCACATTTACAAAGAAATAATGAGCTAAACATGCTCACGTGATCCTGAGTTAAAGAAGTAAGGAAAGGAATCGAAGAACTTAGCCTCGTCCGAAGATAAATCGCTAAGAACACTCAATGATCGATTCGCTGTCTTCTCTACTTCGAGATATGAGCTCCACCTCTAAAACTCCTAAACCCTAGCCTAAATATAGATTAAGGTGCCCAAATGGCGGGGGGTCCAAAGAAGGGGAGAGGGAATGGTATTTATAGGCAAAAGATCTATAAAATATCTAATAAATATCTAGGCTATGCAGAGGGTCTTCGCCTAGGCAAAGTGATTTCCGCCTAGGCGGAGGTAAGTCGGTTTGGCTGATCGCCTAGGCGAAGAAGTAGTTTGTGGACTTGGAAATACATTCTGCTGCTTTTCCGCCTAGGCGGTGGAATTCTCCGCCTAGGCAATGATCCGTCAGTAACATTTGTTCTTTCTCAACTTTTTTACCGCTTAGGCGGTGGTCTGGATGCCTAGGCAGTGGGCCTCTTTTATAATTTTGCCTCTGAGCTTGTTTTTCCACCGTAACTTCGATCGCTTTTGGTTTGATCTCATCGTTTTCGCTCCAATTTCCTATCTTTTTGCCCTACACACCTAATTTATACAAAAAGTATGAAAATTAATTAAAACGTAAAAAATTATTATATAAACGCTCAAAAACTAACTTAATTCGATTTGAAAATACGTAGGTAGATCATATCTATCACTCACCATCCGGTCACTACCGGTAAGGTCCTGAAGGACAACCCAAATCACGCCCTTGGCAAACCTTTTTCCAAGGCGTTGTTTGGTGAATTCTGATACTGTCGGGAGTCGGATGTCAAGAGAGGAAGCATATACTTCTTGATACTAGATTCCACCTCATATCTATCCGCCCTCGGTTACTGTCAATCCGCGACTTTGTACTGCAGCCAATCGAATGTGCCTCCATCTCTGACTTGCTAAATCGAACATCGTTGCCTCAGATCCAAATCCAGCCGATTCATCTACTGCCATCGCCATCTTGGACAGCGCTCTTGCAAATTCGGATCCTCTCCGTCGTCGTGCGAGGCTCAGATCCGCTGGTGGTATGCCTTTAAATAAGGCATATCCTAAAAACCAGTGTTAGTGTGTCTTGGTTACAACATTGAGGCCTTTGTGTGCTAGGTCTATGGATCAACCCATAGTACAAGTCAAAGTTAAAGTTTCGAACAAAGTGATTTAAAAGGTCCCCAATTAAGGCTGTTGGTGGTCTTGTTACTTTACTATCTCAATTTTCTTTTTCTTTTTTTTTTTCTTTTTTTTTTTTTTTTTAATAAAGCAAGGAAAAAAAGAGGCCAAAAGAAATTGAGTGAAGAACTTTCTGAGTCAGTTGGGAGTAAATCTTTTCCAGTTATGGTTAAGTCAGAAGGCGTTTTTAACGCCAGAATCACCCTCACTGAATCAAATTATGATATATGGTCTCAATTGATGGAAATACAAATTGCTGAAAGGGACAAGATCTCATACTTTCGTGGCAAGACTAAGCCACCTGCAAAATCTGAGGAATGTTATGAAAAATGGTATGCTGAAAATCAAAAGGTCAACCGGTGGATATTAATGTCTATGTCTCCAGATATTATGAGACACTATTTATGTCTACCCAGCCTACGACATCTGGATTACCTTGTCTACAACATTCTACGATGGAAGTGATGAGTTACAAGTCTTTACTTGGAATCAGAAGGCCTTTTTTGCAAGATGAAAGGGGCGATCCCTTTCTATGTATTATGGAGAATTTACTAAAATCTTCCAAGAGTTGGACTATCATGATAAGGTAGTTATGAAAGATCTAGATGATGTCAAAGCCTACCACCAGTCTATTGAATGATTAATGGTTTAGATCTTTCTCACTGGATTGGATGAGGTCTTTGATTCAATCCAATGTGAGATTTTGCGAAGAGACCCAGTACCAAACCTGGAAGAATATTTCTCATTAGTTCGACGGGAGACATTATGTAGTATCACCTTGAAAGGTGATTCTGGAGCATCTAAACCTAGTGTCATGGTAGCTTGGAATCAATCTAATCAGGGTCAACAACCGTGAGCACAACGCAATACTCGTAGATCAACTAAGAGTATTGACAAGTCTTCATACAAATGCAATCATTGCCATAAGACTAGTCATACCAAAAGTGGTTGTTTCAAACTGATGGGCTATCTAGAATGGTGGGATCCTAGTTGCGCAAAGAAAAATCATCAAAAGCCTTCAACTGTAGCAGTTACTCAAACAAAATAGAAGATGAAATCACTGACAACACCTCGGTATTGGTAATAGCTGTGGACAATGTGGTAAGGTTTTAAATATTTTAATACCTATTTTGAATAATGCTTAGATAATTGATTCTGGTGTAATAGATCACATAACATATGATTCTACACAAGTCTCACTACTTAATCACTCTAGCCAAAAGTTTGTCTCTACTGCAAATGGAACTTCGACCCTAATTATTTGAGAATGATCTTTGATTTTCACCAATACATTAAATTTGAATTCAGTCTTAGTTGTTCCATTTTTATATTATAAACTTTTATCAAAACCAGGACAACAATTGGTTATGGTGTTAGACAGGGAAAACTGTATTACTTGGACTTGAAATCAAAGAGTACTGAAAGCCTACGACAAGCTCTGGCAGTGGGATGTTCTGAAGACAAAATAAAAATAAAAATATATAGTTGAGGCATCGACAATTTGGGCATGCTTCCTTTGGATATCTCAAAATATTATTTTCCAGTTTATTTACAGATGTGGATGTTTCTAGCTTTCAGTGTGATACTTGTAAACTTGAAAAATTCCATCGTGCTACGTTTCGATTACGATTAAATAAAAATCCACTTTCATTTATGATTATTCATTCCAATGTCTGAAGTCCATCAAAAGTCAATAATTTGGGGGGGGGGGGGGGGGATCACGTTGGTTTATAACGTTTATTGATGATTATATCAGGATGATATGGCTTTGCTTGATGAAATCCAAAAGTGAAGTGAACTCAATATTCCAAAAGTTTCATAAAAGGATTAAAACTCAGTACAATAGAAAAATCCAAATTCTTCGCAGTGACAATGGTGGAGAATATCAGGGTATTGAATTTCAACTTTACTTGGAAGCACAAGGAATGATCCATCACACCATTTGTTCGACCATGACTCAACAAGACGAGATGGCTGAGCGAAAAAACGACACTTGTTGGTGGTTGTTCGAGCTTTACTAATCGAAACCTATATTTCTTTGTCTTATTGGGAATAAACTTTAACTTTTGCAACTTATTTAATCAATTGGGTACCTTCCAGCACCCTTAATTTCAAAACACTGTTCCAAACTCTTAATGATAAAATTGTTGCTCTAACTGTCTCAAGTTTAACCCCTCATATCTTTGGATGTGTGGTTTTTGTACATCTACACAAGCATTAACACACCAAGTTAACTCCTCAAGTATTGAGATGTGTTTTTGTTGGGTATGTAACTCATCAAAAGGGATATTGGTGTTATAATTCTCTAACATGTCGACTATTTATCACAATGGTTGTTGTTTTTCATAAAGATACAATGTACTTCTCCAAACCTGAATTTTAGAAGGAGTACCAAAAGAAAATTTAAATTCTAGATTACGATAAACAAGATGTGGGCAACTTGGAAATAACTGATATGACATTGGATTCCACGGGTAATAAATCACAGACTAGAGTAAATGAGGAAATGGATGAATTGGATTTAAGTGGTATGATATTATATCAAAATCGTGATGAAAACGAAAGAATTGAAGAGGTTTATCATTCTCCAACTCAGCCAGAAATTGAGGTTTATGAAAATATAGCTCTATTCCTGGTCGACATATCACACCAATCGTTTACTAAAAATGTTCCTAAATCATACAGATGACATTTACCACAACATCACATGAGAAGTATTCTTAAATCTACATGTGAACCAAGTCTCTAGTAAATTAAAATATCTCATGAGTTATTATGTGTCCAACCATTGTTTGTCAGAATCAACCATGTCATTTGTTAATCAATTATCTGTTGTATCTATTCCTAACAATGTACAGGAAGCCTTATCTGATCCTAGGTGAAAATCAAATATGAACGAAAAGGTGAAATCTCTAGAAAAAAAAAAATGAAACATAGGAACTAGTTGATCCTCCACCAAGAAAGAAACTAGTTGGATGTTGGTGGATCTACACTGTGAAGTACAAGGCTGATGGCAGAATTGAACACTTTAAAGCAAGACTGGTAGCAAAGGGATGTACTTAAACCTACGAGATTGATTACATAGAAACATTTGCACCTGTAGCCAAAATCAACACAGTTCATGTTCTGTTATCTTTAGTTGCAAAATTGGATTGACCCTTACAATAATTTGATATGAAAAATGCATTTTTACATGGTGAATTATCTGAAAAAGTTTACATGGATCCCCCACTAGGATTCATGATACCCGTAAGACACAACCAGAAGGTTTGCAGACTAAAGAAGTTATTGTATGGGTTGAAACAGTCTCCTAGAACATGATTTGAAAGATTTTCAAAATCTATGATAGCCTTTGGCTACCATAAAAGCAACTCAGATCATACTCTTTTCCTCAAAAGGGAGCAAGGTAAGATTATTGCGCTTATTGTATATGTGGATGATATGGTGGTTACAGGGAATGATCCTAATGAAAGGAAGGCCTTGTAAAATTACTTGTCCAAAGAATTTGAAATAAAAGATCTTGGCCCTCTGCAATATTTTCTTGGGATTGAAGTATCCCGATCTAACAAATGGATAGTTTTGTCTCAAAGAAAATATGCTTTAGATCCATTACGAGAGACTAATATATCAGCATGTCAACCAGTTGATACATCAGTAGAAAAATGTCTAAAATTATGTGTTGAGCCCAACCAAGTACTAGTTGACAAAGGAAGATATCAAAGACTTGTAGAGAGATTGTTGTACGTATCTAATACCAGATCAGATCCGACTTATACCTTAAGTATTGTCAGTCAGTTTATGTATAATCCTAGAGAACAACATATGAATGCAGTTATTCGCATTTCAAGGTACCTAAAGCCTGTTCCCTGAAAATGAGTATTATTCACTAAAAACACAGACCATCAAAGCATAAAACCCTATACTGATGTTGATTGGACTGGTGATGTGAGTGGCAAATAGTCTACTTCTGGATATTTTACCTTTCTAAGTAGTAACTTTGTGATATGGAATAACAAGAAATAAAATATTGTAGCTCGCTAAAGTGCAGAAGTTGAATTATGAGGTTTGACAAATGTACTTTGTGAGACATTATGGCTAAGACTCATTTTACAAGATCTGGGTTATCTATTTGAGCAACCTTTGTGACAATAAAGCAACATGTGTCATCGCGCATAATCCAGTTCAACATGACTGTATAAAACACGTCGAGGTCGACAGATTTTTCATTAAGAAAAATGGGATAGAAAGATTGTGGAATTGCCTAAGATTCGATCATAGGATCAGTTGGCTGACATCCTCACCAAAGCAGTCTCAAATCGGGTATTCTTAAAATTTTTAGACAAGTTGGACATGTGGGACATCCATGCACTAACTTGAGGGGGACTGTTCAATAAGACTGAAATTATATGTGATTATACTTTCCTAATTTAGATTATGTAATAGCTTGATTCTAGAGATGCCCTAGAATTAAGCTATATATACCCTTGCATAATTCATGACAATGAATATGTTAAAAATTGAAATCGTTTTCAATATGTTCATCATCAATTACCGTCTTACCAAAGCCAAGCAAGTTGTCGATGGTCGCCATGGAAGATGGGAATTAAGAGATTTTTCCCATTCCAGATCTAATATTGTGGTTGAGAAATCTCATTTTTTTACAAGCAACAGAGATTGTCAACAATTGTTTAGTCACTCTATCGTCACCTATTTTCTCTCTCTTCTACCTGGCTTCCGAGTCGTTTGAATTTTGGGAGTTCTTATATCTTAAACGGTAGCGGCTCTTTGCATAGTCTGATCAACATTGAGGTGAGAATGACATTAGCTGATTCCGACGACGAGAGCTAAACTCCAACACCTTACAGAGGAATCTGATTCTTGAGCACCAACAAATCCCTGAGAATTGCGTTGTGGCCAGAGCTTTTTCTGGAGAAGTCGACCAAATGTGACACCCTCAACGAAATTATGGTCGAGTATTTTTTCTCCTTTGGCGAAAAAGAAAATGGCAACCCAAAAAATGAAAATGAGAAGTCAAACAACAAACCTCCATTGGTGGAAGAAATTATGATCCCTTCGATGACGAAGCTCTCTGAAGTCGGAATTAAATTCTCACCAAGCAATGACGATTTTACCCTCGAAGTCATCCCATTGAGAAGCTTAAACAGAATTTTGGGAGCTAATTGACACCATTAATCAAGCTTTGGTGTTCGTCGGAGGGTGTGAGAGAGAGATGATGGATCTGAAGATGAGGAATGAAAGAAAGAAAGAAAAAAAAAGTAAAAAAAAAAAAAAAAAGAAAAATGAAAATAAAAAATAAAAAATAAAAAAATAGAGAGACTATTATACCCTTAAAAAATCATGTCCATTGCACATGATAAATTTTTTGTTAATTTGAATAGAAAAACTAACAAAATGATCAATTAAAACCGGTTACATACTTAGAGAATTTAAACTGAAATGAAATAAACTTATTAGATTGTATAGAAATGTTTCAATAATTAGATAGTTTAAAAGGTATATTGCCTATTTATTTTGGTAGTATGTGATTGCATAGAAGTCTAGTCTTGATATTAGAATAACAAAGAACTACATGTAAAAATTTAAAAAGTGATGTGATAATTTGAATTTGAATTTTGATGATGGTCAATTTTGCATGGCCATTTTCATGCACCAGAAAGCTATTACCTAATAGTGGGAAATATATAATCGACCATCAATCACTAGTCATCGTCGGCCGGCCAGACCACGGTAAACTCTGTAGGTTCACATTTCTCATTTACTCAAGACCGACCTCCCAAATGACAAAGTCGAGCACCTCTTGTTCGTCTTATTATCCTCACCGTGCTGCCTTGGACCGACCTACGACATACAAGGTCTGAGCAGCACCCTAATGTCCCTAGATGATCTTCACATGTAATTAGGTTAGGCATTGCACTTTTCATATCTTTGAGAGATCCATGGGCTACTCCAAATAGGTTGAAGGATAAGGCCTAATGGCTTAATCATACCACGGGCTACCTTATATACCACGTGTCGTATTTAATGGCTAATACGAGTTTGAGCCCTTAATTTTTCACGACTAATCTTGTCCCCTAGACTATAAATACCAGATGCATCAGATAATAGAGTTTTTGTCTAAAATACGTTAACTCTCTCATTTTCTCCAAAATCTTACTTTCACGCTGGAGGGACTTTGCTAGGCATTATCCCAACGGGTCTTTGTACAGATCACAACTCGAACATTAGACATACCACTATGGACTACTAATTAGACATGACATGTAGGACTCGACATCAACAAAAATCTACCTCATAGCCCTCTAGCCGGACCAATTGTAGATGTTAGCCATTTTCTGACACCAACAAATTTATGGCTTTAATTTTATACTCTCAAACACCACAGGCCAAAATCATATTTAAAAAAATGACCAGATAATCTCATTAGGAGAGTCATTCTACCAAATTATCCCATAACTTTTTGTTTGCACGAAATAAACCTTAAAATCACGTTAATTCTGCCATTTATCCAAATTTCAAATTCGAACCAAATGAAGTGACGATAATGTCCCTCAATTCCAAAATCATATCTTTGACAACATCTCTTCCCATGTCATAAAAGTATGAACAATCACCAAATTAAAACTAAATCACTTTTATATTCGTAAAATAACGATACATTTTTTTTTATATATCGTTTGTTTGATTTGATTATACATTTATGATTGATGGGTCATTGGCTTCAAAACAAGATTCATTTGTATATATTTTATTATGTAATTTAATATTTGTTGAATTCAACACGATGATGAATTCTGTGTTGAATTCAATAACATACATCACTGTTCAATCTACTTTTTTGGTAATTTTTCATTTAATTATATCTAATATTTTTTACAATGGCAATATAGTACAATTATAAAATTTTGTTGAAATACCATGTTGAATTCCACATAACTATGAAAAATTATGAAAGTTCAGAAATAACATGCCGAATTTGACACGAATATGAAAATTGATGAAAAAAATAATGAATGTGATCTCATTGACTTCAAAATAATATACATTTGTGTGTATGTGTATATATAGCACATATATAATTTTATATATATTTTTTTTAATTCAACACGATAATGAATTCCATGTTGAAGTCAACAATATGCATCATTGTTTAGTTTTTTTTTTTTTTTTAATTACATTCAACATTTTTTTTACAGTAACAACATAATAGATTTATAATGTTTTTAATGTATCATATTGAATTTAACACGAATGCGAAAACTATGAAAATACGGAAGTACCGTGTTGAATTCAACATGAACTTAAAAATTGATAGAAAAAATGGTGAGAATGATATCATTTTGAAGATCTTATTCATATAAATATGGATATATCTATAATACAAATCACATCCCAATTTGAAAATGTCTAAAAGACATTTTTGGAGGGAGATGTTTTGGGCCTTTGGATCTCATATCCAAGGGCTAACATTAATTGCTTGGAAGAGACATTTTCGTTCATTGGATCAATTTTGATCCAATGGCAGAGATCAAAGCATCATTTCAAAAGTCTCTAGATCTCTCTCACTCTTACTCCACATATGTCTCTCAGTCTCTCTCTCGCTCACAGGCTCCACATCATCATCTCTCTCTCTCCCACCTCCCGAACTTGCCCAATTGACTCATATATCTTGCCTCCTCTTTGAAGGCCACCACCGTCGCCATCACTATCGCAATCACCATTCAATATTGCCACCTCGGCTTCAGGCGAAGCACCGCCGCGCTGTCGCCATTACTCTCGCTGCCGATTCAGATCCTAATGGTCTTAAAGACGATGTTCGGTGAGGGTCTTGAAGACGATGGTCGACGATCGTTGATCGGTATTCGTTGAGGGTCTAGAAGGCGATGGTTGCTGGCGAGCGTGCACTATGACGGAGACGATGGTGAGCGTGGACTACGATTTCGACAGCGACGACATCTTTTCCTCACCGCAAGTCTCTCTCTCTTTCTTCCACATCTCTCTACATCTTCCGTTGCCCAACACGATGAAGACGACTTAGATCGTGGGCGATGATTTTCGTAGCGGCGAGAGCTTCGGCAGCAGCGTCGTCCTTTTCTCAGCACAAGTCTTTCTCTCTCCCTCTCTCTTTCTTTCTTCTGCGTCTTTCTCACTATGTAATCGAATCTGGGAGATCAACACTAGGCGAGGTGAAGATTGGCAATGACAACAACTACGACCATCGATTCTTCATTCGCTGCTTTGACTTCCATTTCTCTCTATGCATTTCACGATTCCAAGCGGCCAAATCTAGCCAAAATCATCCCACCACCACCAACAACTTCTTTGGAACTATGGTTTCTTACTATTTTCTTCGATTTCACATGGCCGTCTTCCATCACCACAGAGTTTCCTGATCAAAATCAGGTCACGAACAATTTTCAAGTATTTTTGTCCCTCTGCAACCATGGAAGAAATCCTTCTGATATGTGCTGAAAGAAAATGAATTGCTACTTTTTAATTACATTTACAATCCCTATTTCTAATTATGTAATGTCAAAATTATATTTACAACCCCCATTTTTTAATTTATGGATTGCTCCCTTAACTATGATGTTTTGCCATAATTAGGATTTTATATTTAATTTGATTTTTTTTTTTTTTTGCAGGTGAAGATCCTAAGTGTGATTTTTTTTTTTTGTTGAATGAATCTGCCACTTCGATCTATTGATGATGATTTTCGGTAATTTTTTTCCACTTTTAAACTTAAATTAGCTTGATTTGTGTTGACAATATAATTAGTTCTATTTTATATCTCTATGTCACAATCTCTCTGCATCACTTTCACAACTCTCTCGATGAATCTCTTTCAAGATCTTGACAATATAATTTGTGATTTATATTATAGATTTTGATTTCAGGTACAAAGTAAAAGAATCTAATGAAGGTTTATAAAATTCAGACAAATAATTTTGCTTTCCTCTCAATTTTTTGATATATTTTTTTTGTGCACGAAAAGGTGAGTTTCAAAGAGTTGAAGGGGGTGATGTGTAGTTTTTTTTAGAGTTGAAGGGTTAAAAGTGAAACAAGATCAAAGTAAGAGGGGGTAAAAAGCAATTTTTGTTTTTTTTTTTTTTATTTTTTTTTTAACTTTTTAAAAATAGGTTACCTCGGATCCTATCATGATAAGATTGAGAGAGGTGACTTTTATCATTATCTCCACCTCGATTTTTTTGTTCTTTCTTTTTTAGGATGTCGGCACTTAAATTATCAAAATAATTGCATTTTATGTGTTATTTTTGTAATCACTTATGTCCGCATAGTTTAAATTGAAGTGCAAGTGTTGCAATTTTCGTTAAAGTTAATGCTCTAACTTTAAAAAGTCAAAATTATCCATCAATATTTATATTGATTAGGGTAGAGTTTGATAATATCTGTTTGCATTTTCCATCGAGGATATAAGAGATGATTGATAATTTTATTGTTAATTGTCAATTACAACAAAGTGATGTAGTGTCTACTTTTTGTTTTTGATGAAGACAAAAATAAATGGAGTTCATAATTAATTGGAATTGATGGATAATTTTATTAACAATTGTTAATTATTAAAATTAGTGTTAAGATGTTTTGGCTATAATAATTGTTAATTTTTTTTTTTTTTTTGGTAGGGTGTTAATTAATTAATTGTTGATTAATAAAGTTAGTGTTTATTAGTTAATTAAATGCTAATTTTATTTTGTTGGTGGAAATGTTAATTAATTTCATTTTGGATTAGACTGATATTTATTGTTCTATGTTTTCATTTTGCAGGAACCTGATATGCGGAGATATAAGCAATAAATATAATTTAAATAGAGGTAATTATTCAGCCTTTTTTTTTTGGTTTGTTGGTGATAATATTTAAATGTTAATTGTTGTTGAATTACTAATTGATAAACAACCAATCGATAATTTTATTGTTAATTATTAATTTACAACTAATCAATAAACACGAAGTTTTTCGAACAACAATTCTCAGATTTCTGTTTTTGTTGTCTGTTGCCAGAATTTTGTTTTATGTTGCCAGATTTTTGTTTGTTCCCAAATTTATGTTCCGCTCGAGCCTGAAACTACCGTGTACACATATGAACTCCATGAAAAAAAACCTTATATTTTTTGTTGGTGTTGTTTGCTTAGTGTTACAATTCCAATCAATTTTAGGGGGAGGGCTTTTAATTGCCAAATGAAACCTAATTAGAATTTCAAAAACTAAGAACAAAATTGAATAGGTGGTGTTTCTTTAGTGCTTTCGTTCCAAGTCAAGTTTATGTTCTGTTCTTGAATTTTTCTTATTCCAATTTTTTGCTATGTTTGTCTCGCGATCTCTCTATGAAATCCACATGCTCGGCGATGGCGATTGGCTTAGACGACATTTGGCGGTTGTTGAATCTTCGATTTTCCGCCGTAACCTACGCTATGTATAGACGACGACCGACGATTGTTGAATCTTCAACCTGCTGCTGTAATCTACGCTATCGCCATCGATCCATCAAGGATCCATACGATCTGAGCGAGTGAGGTCCTAGCTTTGAACGATAGGCGGTGATGTTGTTTGTTTTGGTAATGTTGTTCGCTTTGATGGTGTTGTTCGCTTTGATGGTGTTGTTCGGTTCGGCGGTGTTGAGTGGCTGGCGATGACGATTTACACTCCCTTGAGCAAATCTGAGCCATGGTGGTGTTGTTTGGCAGTGTATTGTTTTGTTCAATGGTGTTGAGTGGCTAGCAATGACGATTCATGGTCATTTGATCAGATCTGAGCTATAGTGGTGTTGTTCGACGGTGTATTGTTTGGTTCGACGATGTTGAGTCACTGGTGATGACAATTTATCTGCGAATTGAAGGTTTTGTGTAACTACTTACGGTTAGTGTTTCTGTTATGTTCTATTCTGTTATGATGGGCAGACCTTCAAGGTGAACTCATATTTTAATTCCTATCTGTTGAATGCATTGTTGTTACAAGCTGAATTGAAATTGAGAATTCAGTTTATTCTTGAGGTTTTTCTTTGTTTCATCATTTGGTATCTTCAATGCAGATCTCTACTTGAGTTCTCAATTTTAGTTTCTATTTCATCATTTGGTTTCTTCAATGTTTATGATTACCTGCAATTTCAATTTTCTCAATTTCAGTTTGCACTTGAATATTCAGATGATTTCTTCTTAAATTCTTAAATTGTGATGTTCGTTTTGGTGGTGTTGTTCGCTTTGATAGTGGTGTTCGGTAGTAGATATTACCATTCCTATATTTCTGATTCGCTTTAGTGCTCTGAAATTTGGTTTCATTTATTTAGGATGAAGGTAATATTTTTTAGCAACTTTTTTTTTCCCCTGTCGAGACCTTGACATACAATGCCTTACCATGTCTATTTGATTGTTCAAATCAAATATACCTGATGAGGTTTTAATTGTTGTTAATCAGGTTGCTGATTTATGTCATTGAATCTTATCACTTCAATCAGGTTCTCTTCAATTTCTGTTGAATTTTTTATTTGTTGTTGATTTATCCCATTAAATCTTATCACTCTAAAATTTCTAGTAAAAAAACTAATTATCGTATATTGATCTGTTCCAGATATTTGTTTTATTTATGTTGATTTGAAAATTTGAACAAGTTTGAAAGTAATTATTATATCCTCTCCCCATCATGAAAAAAAAAAAAAAACAATATCGAAATGCAATTCGAATTTGATATCTAGGGGTGAGAAAAAGTCCAAAAGACAAACTCATTGAGATTTTAGTGGGGTTGGTTTAATTGTGTTGGGGAGGTCTTTTTTACTAATTTTGTTGCTTGTCTCGAATATTACTATTAAAGCCGCCGAAAGGGTTTTTTTTTGGCATAGCCCAGCGTCATCTATTGTCTCACATTCCTACCATGGTATATTGTCGCAACTCTTTATTTTGTAGTTTTTAAATAATAGCATTCTTTAACTAAAAGTATTTTGGCCGTGAGAGGTGGCGTGGGTGTTGGGTGGTGGTGGGTGGCGCTGAGGGTGTTGGGCGGTGGGTGGTGACAGATCCTTGAACAAATTGCAGAACTATGTTGTACAAGTATGTTGTCGGTGATTAATGTAAGTTTCAGTAGTCCAGAATGGTCGATTTATTAATACTAAGTTTATAATGTATATAATTAACTAGGGTATGATTAATACTAAGGGGATTATGTCCATATTTTAAATTTCCTATTAGTCGTGTGTGTTTATGCTACGTTATAAAACAGGAGTTGATAGTTTGATAATGTTATAAAATTAAAACTCATGCCTTAAAGTACGAGTTATGCATTAGACGTTTTCAAATACGAATGTTTTACTGGTATGAAATATTTTTTTTTCTTTTTTTGTTTTATACCCGTGCTTGAAACCAAGTATTTGTGTTGTATATCTCATAATACCAAACAAAATAACGTCCCTAAAAATTATAATATAAAGAGATATTTTCATAATACCAAACAAAATAACATTTTGATAATTTTATTCCCATAATTACTTTAAAATAACAAAAAGTGACGATTGTATTTGCATATTAAATGATATGAGATGAATGAGTATTTTTTCCCTTGAACGTGTCAAATGTCACATGATGTTATTGTAAAGACTCGTTTTGTGTATATATATTTGTGTAATTTTGAATTAGGGGATCTGATTGGTATTTTTTTTCAAAATAACACTCTCCTCAATGAGACACTCAAATTTAAAAAAAATTCATCACTTTAACATCATTGACAATATGGTAAAGTAAAAATATTGAAGCATTATCTAAACCTGATGAAAAGTAAAATGTGTATAAATTTGGAGTGGATGGAGTATTTCTTTCAAATTAAAAATTAAAGTAAGGTTAATTACAGTCCACCCCTTATACTTAGCCTCATTTTTATTTTATCTTTGAGTACTTTGGATATAAGCACTTCACCCTCTTTAAGACTTTGGACTAAGGTGCACAAGCTGGGTTTTTGTTTAAATCAAAATTGGCACGTTACAAGAAACATAACTTTTCGCGACACCATCATAAACAACCTTTCAAAAACTATGGTTTAGAGTGGATATAAATGGCGGCTAAGCCATAATCAATGTTTATCTATAAAGATCATCATCTTTATTAAATCCATTGAGTTATAAATAACGGTAATATGACTAACCACTATTTATAGTAAATTCGTCAAATTATATACGGTTGTTTGAACCATTGTTTATATAGTTTAGATTGTATACGGCCGTTGAAACCATCATTTAAGAAATAATCGTCGTAGACGTCACCACCACCACCACTCCATTGCCGCCACATCATACCACCAATCCACTATTATATAATTGGATATTTTTTTACCCAATTATTTGTGAACCCCAATCATAGATTGTGATATGTGAATATACCAATATATTATATTTGATAAGAAAATGATTGTGCTATATTTATTTGTGAAAAAATCATTTAGAGGTAAATTTATATTGTTTTTTAAAGTACCCATTTGAAGTTATTGATTGACGTGTCATGTAGGTTGTCTCACATTGGTTAATAGAAAATATGAAGAGTCATTTATTAATAATCGGGTTAACTCTTGAAGGAAAACTCTATAGGGCGTTTAACTGATTTGAACAGAAAGTAAGCTAATAGTTATAACATAAATAAATCCACGCACGTACGCTCCGCCACTGTCGTCGACCAACCTCCTGGTTAGGCTCAGGGTTGGGCTCGGGCCTAGGCCTGGGCTTGGGCTTGGGTTTGTGGTCTTGGGATCTTAGGGTATTGGGGAATGTTTGGGCTTGGTATCCTTTTGGATACTAGTAGCTGTTGATTGTTATATCCAGGAAGGTAGATGCTCGATCAACTATAAATACCATAACGTGGGTGAAATATGCTTTAAGGATAAATTGTCAAACGATAACCTTGATCTCATTTTTTGATATTATGTTTTAGTTTCTGCTTGGTAATACTATAAGTGTCACTCATAACTTCTTCTTGTTTATTTTGTTTTACATTCAGTATTTCATCACTTCATTGTAACTCAAATTTCCATTATGTAATTTTCTATTGTAATCTGTCAATATGAATATTTATGTGGCCAATGATCTGTTCTATTTTATTTCTCAAACTTTAATTCAATAATTAATTATTTAATTAATTTCTGAACTATTTTATAATGCAAACATAATTTTTGTTTTGTTTTAAAAAAATATTCCAGTTTCAGAATTCTTATATATTTATTACTTTCTTTCATAGAAAAATGTATTCATCTAATAATTTCAATGATGTTGCAAATCAAACCATCACACCACCAGTTGAGACTAAGCCTATTGCACATTCCATGTTTACTTCTCTTGGAGAAAAGTCAAAGAAGTTTGATAGAAGCTTCTTTAGGAGATAGCTATAGAAGATATTGTTCTATTTAACAACATTGAATCTCGCAAGGTTCCTATGCAAGAATACTCCGGCCATGACCAAACAATCTGACACATAGACTGTGACTGTTGTGGATGCATGGAAATACTCTAGTTTCTTATTCTAGAACTATATTCTCAATGGACTGAGTAACATACTCTACAACGTGTATTCTCATTCACGATGACGAAAGAACTATGGTAGTCCCTGGAAAACAAGTACAAAAGTGAAGATGCTAGGACTAAGAAATTTGTAGTTGAAATATTTCTAGATTACAAAATGGTAGACTCAAGAACAGTCATCAGTCAGACTGAAGAGCTCTAGATTCTATTAAATGATATTCATGTAGAGGGAATGACTCTTAATGGATCATTTCAAGTGGTGTCTGTGATTGAGAAGTTCTCATTATCAGGAGGTGACTTCAATAATTATCTTAAGCACAAATGAAAAAAGATGGCTCTTGATGACCTTGTTCTGAAACTGATAATCGAAGAACAACATCAGATTTCTTCAAAATGTGGGGGTCGTCATTTTATGATGTCAAAAGCTCATGTCATAGAAAGTCACAAAACTTTCAAGAAAAGAAAGCAATCTGAATCAAATTCAAGCAAATAAGTCGTGAACAAAAAGTTCAAGGAAAATTGCTATACTTGTGGCAAGTTGGGACACTGTGCTTAAAATTGTTGCAAGAAAATTATTATAACAAAGGATAAGCAGTATAATAATCAGACTCGTGTGGCTAAAATAGAAAACATAATTGATGAGGTTTTTGAGATGCATTTGTCAGCGGTTATATCTGAAGTCATCCTTGTTAACAATCCAAGAAACTGGTTTATGGATACTAGTGCTACCTACTATATATGCTTGAATAAGAAAATGTTCACTGTTTATCAACTGGTGGAGTTTGAAGATAAGATCTATATGGGGAACTCTTCAACTTCTAAGATTAAAGGACAAGAAAAGATTGTGCTGAAAATGACCTTTGGTAAGGAACTTAATTTGAACGATGTACTGTATATACTAGATATCTATATGAATCTGATTTCTGGATCATTGCTGAGTAAGAAGTGATTCAAACCAGTGTTTGAGTTTAACGAATTTGTGCTTACTAAGAATGGTATGTATGTTGGAAAATACTATGTGAATGAATGTCTTTTTAAGCTTAATGTCATGACTGTATTCCCAAAGAAAAATAATAACAAACGAAGTATTTATTCTGCTTATATGATTAAGTCTTATCGTTTGGGACATGGTAATTATGACACTTTACATAAATTAATTAATGTAAATTTAATTCCTAAATTTCATAATAATAGAAGTGATAAATGTCAGACTTGCGTGGAATCAAAATCGACTTGAACTTTGTTTCATTTAATTGAACGAAAAACAGATGCTTTAGAATTAGTGCATACAGATATTTGTCATTTAACATTTGTACAAACTACATGTGGAAAAATATACTTTGTTACTTTTATTAATAGTTGTACTGAGTTACTGTTGTGTTTATTGGCAGCGAATTATTTCGTCGCTACAATATTGCAAGTGTACGGATAAAGTTTTAATACTATAGGGAAGAGTGAGGGTTGTCATATCTACAGTGATTGGTTTAAATTGTCGTTAAGTACCGCAATTATCATAACTTAACTTTATTTAGGCGATTAAATTTTGGATTTTTATAAAAATAAACTAAAATAAATATAAATACAAAAATAAAATAAAATAAAATATGGATTATCTATGCACAAATGATCTAGGGATTTGATTTCGTCTCTTTATTCCCTTGTTATCCTATTAAGCAATTATTAGCTAATTCATTTAATTCAATAATCAAGATCATCGTGCTATTGCTATTTCACTACCTCTCCCAAGCGTCAAGTGAGAAAATATGTAATCACTTCAATACTGATATCCATATCTCGTATTTAGGTGAAAACATTCGTTAAATCCGACCTTATAGATTACGCAAGCTCTAAATATCTCCCAATCTATTAAAGTTTATGTTGTGTTTAACCTAAATCTGAACCCGAGACCTCTCCCGAGTGTCAAATTCCAAGTTCTCAATTCAACCAAAATATCATGTGGGAGCATATTCTAGAAGTATTAAGAAGGCAAACACAATTGAATAGAAAATCTAGTTGGTAAATCTAGAACTTGATCACCTCCCGATTTCACAAAATCCTAAATTCCCTACTAGATTACTTAGGTGTTGATTTCCTCCCAAACTCACGACAATCTAAATTATGCACTCCCAATTCCGGTTACGAATTCAACCTCTCCTAAGTATAAAATTCGTAACCCAAACTCGTCTAACTTATTAGTCAAATGAATCAAACACATTTGGCCCAAGAGATGTATAAAATAGAATTAAATCTAACAATTAACAAAATAATCTAACACGATTCAAATGAGACTACATCAAGCCCTAGATTAAATTACGAACACAAGAAATCCATAGATGCAATCATGTTCAACACAATATCCATAAATACAAAAATCAATCAAGATTAAGGAGAAAAGAAAGGTAGAAAAAATATTATTGTGGGTTTGAACTCCAAATCTTCAATCCTAAGTGCCACCAATGGTGCTTTCTTCTTCAATCTCGCATAAAAACACCATGACCCGGTGTTTTCTTGTCCAAAATCGTCTCCCCATGGTTTGAGCTTAAGGTGGTATTTATAGGGGGTCGAAAATTAGAGTTTTCAGATAAAAATACGACACAGCCTGCTGGGACCGCACTGCAGCGTGTGTTGTTGCACGCTGCAGCGCGCTATGATCAGCAGTAAACTGCCAAAAACGCGTTGCAGTGCCGTTTTGGTAGATCGGACACCTGTTCGTATTTTGATCGTAATTTTCTCATCCAAACTCCAATTGAAGTGATTCAAAAAATTATGGCAATATAAGATGTAGATATACAACGTTCATGTTTTGAGTTTTTCCAAAATCGAATTGCATCATGGTCAAAATTGGCTTTCAAGTTACAACACCTACACGCACTTTGCACCATTTTTTCCATTTATTTGTAATCTTACAAAACACAACAAAAACACATTAAATTAACAAAAATACTTCAAAATACACAAATATTTAAGCCTAAAAATACTTAATTTATTGGTAAATAAACCACCCATCATTTATCTTTTAAGAAGTAAAGACGAAACAATAGACAATGCTTTATAAGACTGAAGTTGAAAATCAACTTAACAAAAAGATTAAAGTGTTGCGTAATGATAGAGACAGAAAATATGTTACACATTTTGGTGAGCTGTGTACACAACATGGAATAATTCACCAAATAACAACACCTTATTCACCTCAACAAAAGGGAGTCTCTAAGAAAAAGAACAGAACTTTAAAAGAAATAATGAATTTTTTGTTGATAAATTATGGTCTACCTCAGAACTTGCAGGGGGGAGGCTGGTTTACCAACGAATTTTATTTTAAACAAATTCCCTCACAAGAAATTAAATAAAACCTTTTTTGAATTATGGAAATGTATAAATCCTATATATTCATACTTCAAAGTGTTGAGATCTCTTGCAAAAATTATTATTTGTGATCCTAAGCGGGTTAAAATAGACTAAAAAACTATTGATTATGTATTCATTGGATATACATAAAACAGTAGTGCATATCAATTTTTTGTTCATAAATAAAAAATTGAGAATGTGTATGAGAACACTATTATTGAATCGATAAATGTATCATTCTTTGAGATTTGTTTTCCTTGTAAGACTCTGATTAAATCGAGTTCTTTAAAAATAATTACTGATACTACATCTAGTAATTCCCAATAGGACAAAATTGAACCTAGACATAGGACAAATTTTTTAAAATCTTGTGGTCTTGATTTTTATACATATATGATAGGATATGAACCTCAAAAGTTTTAGGAGGCTATGCCTACGCCTAAAGCTATTCTTAGGAAATGGGTTATGAATAGGAAAATTAAGAACATCTTATAGAATCATACTTGATAACTAGTAGATCTTCCATTTAGAATGAAACCATTAAGATATAAATATATTTTTAAGAAAAAAATGAAAGCAGATGGATCAATTGATAAATATAAAGTAAGATTTGTAGTTAAAGGTTACAAGCAAAAAAAGAGTATAAATCATTTTGATACTCATTCACCAGTACATCTATACATATATTAATAGAAATTATAGTTATTCATAACCTTGAAATATATCAAATGGATGTTAAGAATGCATTCTTGAATGATAAATTAGATGGTGAAATCTATATGAAACAACTAGATATGTTTGTGGTTTCTGGAAAAGAAAATAAAGTGTGTCAACTTGTAAAATCTTGGTATGGATTAAAGCAAACACCAAAACAATTGTATGAAACATTTGACAATTTTATTTTGTCAAATGATATTAAAATAAATGAATACGACAAGTGTGTCTATGTTAAGATAAATGACTCTTGTTAGTTATTGTATGCTTATACGTAGATAATATGCTTATTATTGGCAGTAGTTATAAGATCATAAAATCTACCAAACAAATATTAACTAATAAGTTTGAAATAAAAGATTTCAGAAAAACATATGTCATTTTTGAAATTAAAATTTCAAGAATGTTTGAAGGATTGGTCTCAACACAATCTCATTACATTGAGAAGATATTTGAAAAATTTAACAAAAATGATTTGGGTATAACAAAATCACCGACAGATCTTATTCAACATTTTTTAGAGAACACTGGTGAGAGCATAACTCAATTGGAGTATTGTTGAATAATAAGAAGTTTAATGTATATTATGAATTGTACAAGACCTTATATTGCTTACGCAATAAGTAAATTAAGTAGATTCACTAGTCATTTAGGTAGAAAATATTGGAAAGCTATAGTGAGACTTTTTAGATATTTGAGATATACTCAAAATTATGGTTTGTATTACACAGGATATCCAACAATACTCACAAGGTTTAGTAATATTAATTGTATATCAAATACTAAAGACACGAAATCCACAATTGATCGATCTATTGAATTGACTGGTCTACTCAATCTATACACAGTCTTCATGGTTGCAAGTACAATGTCAACCTTTTATTTTTCTGATACTTTTCTCTCATTTTCAAGTCATAGACTAACTTCAAAAATGATAAAATAAATCATAGTCAATAATTGGACCAAATTGATGCGGAAAATGAATAGTTAATACCCAAGACACCCCTTGTCATTTATAAATACCAAGGTCACCACTTATAATTTCATAATACTTGAGCCACACCCTATTGTATTTTGTTGACAAAAATACCCTTGTAACAAATTTTTTTATTCTTTTATTTTTATTTTCTATTTTATACTCTCTTGTTTATTATTTTTTGTTCCTTATGTTTTATTCTTTTATTGTTTTGTATATGGTGTTTATAGAAAAAAATGAAAACTAAAAATTAAAAAATAAAAAATTTAAATTGAAAAAGAAAAAAAAATATTTGTTTTTTTTAATTCATTTTTTTTTTATTTTTCAAATCATATTTTCAGATTTTCTTGTTATTTTTTTTTTATTTTTTTTCACATTTGTTTTTCTATTTTTATTACTTTCTATTTTAAATACCAAACCAATTTTTTTAAAGAAAAATTAAAAAATTGGAAATTAAAAGTATAAACAAAAAAAATAGAAAACAAGAGTATAGAAAATATAAAATATTAAATAAACAACAAAATATATATGTTGTGAGGGTATTTTTGTCAATAAAGTGCGATGAAGGATGTCTTAGATAAACAAACTGAAAAGATAAGATGTATCTTAAGTATGATGAAATAATAGTACGTGTGTCAGATTTAAACTGGAAAATAAATTTGAACCAAAATTAAAAAGTTGATATATTAAGGAAGAAAGTGAGATTTGTGAATAATAAGATATAGTATTTTTTTAGAGGTTGATCAATCAATTTGGATGAATGAGACATCATAGGTTGGTAAGATATCATTTTTACATCATATGTGTGGATAGTAACAAGATATCATTTTAATATTGTCTACTTGAATTGATTACATCTTAAAATAACAAGGTGAAAGTGAATTTTCCTTTTTCATTAATATTGTAAATTCTTTGAGTTTCAACTCAAAAATGGTTTTGATAGTTATATCTGGCTTTAAAACTTTATTTACTACTTAGCTAAATATATATTCAAAAGGGTTAATTACACTTTATTCTCGTGCTCGTTTTGCACTTTGTCCATTACGGTATTCGCGTTATTATTTTATCCCTTATGGTTAGGCCTTTGTTACATTTTACCCCATTTCGTTAGCATTTTGTCATTTGTAGTTTTGTATACATCACGGAATAAAGTGCAACGATACCTAATTACAGAGGACAAAGTGAAGACTAAAATATTACAAGCAGACAAATGCAAAATTACCTAATTACAAGGGATAAAGTATATTAACCCTTTTCAAAACCAATTATATTAAAAATTTGTTTGATGGAAATCAAACCCGCACATACATGCAAATGCATGTGGGAGCTCACAATTTAATGCTTAGATGTCGGTGAAGCATTGACGCCCCCATTGATGAGTGACTTGCACGTACTGTAATATCTAATTTTTTTATTTTCATTCATTAAAAGATCTTTTATTTTATCTTTATTTTATTTTTAAATGGAAGGGAAAAGTTAAAATCTAGGTAGTTAGGACTGTAAACGAGTCGAGTCAAGTCGAATCGAATCAAGTATTAAGTGTTCAAATTCGGTTCGTTTATTTTTTATACTATTCAATTTTGGACCGAGTCTGCAACTTTATATTCAAATTTGGTTTGTTTAATAATCGAAAAGTTTTTTCCATTTTTTTTATAAAAATATTTATTAATTAAATTTTAATACTTATGATATTTCTTTTTTAGTAAAATTAATTATTTATAATTGTTTCTTGAAAATCTAAATACAAAATTCAAATATTTAATTTACGAGCGAATTAAAATAAATTTTTTTTTATAATGAATTAATATAAATTTATAGAAGTTTAGTCTATTATAGTAATTAAATAGATTAAATGAGGATTTATAAAATTAGAATTTAATTGAATTAACTTTTAGAACGTTTGGATATGTAAGATTGTACTATTAAAGAAATTTAAGAGGTTATTTTTTTATTTTTTCAAGTAAAAATATAATAAAATATTTTAATTTTATATTATTCGAGTTATTCATGAACATTAACAAGTTGAGTTTGAATGTTTCCTTATGTAATAAACGAACTTAGTTAAAAGTTTGAATTTGGTTCGTTTATATAATAAACGAACTTCGAACGAATTATTATCGAGTCGAATTCCAATAATTCACGAATAGTTTGATTCGTTTACCTCCCAATATAGAGAAAGCTATTAACAATTACCACCCCTTGTATCAAGTATTATATTTTTCAGGAACACTTGGTCGGCACTTTCATTAAATTATAAAAATAAATTAGAAACCAAGTTTACAAAAATATGTTATATTTTAATTATATTTTTCAGGAACACTTGGTCGGCACTTTCATTAAAATATAAAAATAAATTAGAAATCAAGTTAACTTACAAAAATATGTTATAATTTAATTCTTTTTGTTTTACGTAAGGATTTGTCCCTCAATAGATCAAGAGATTTTTTATTATTTAAAACTTTTTTTAAGAGTTAATATAGAAAAAGCAAACAAACAAATAGTTATGTTGTAATAAAAACCAATCCATACAGTATGTTGAAAAAATGATCCTCGGCAGTTGACATTCAAATTGAGATGGACGAGATTGCCCTTTGCATTTTGCGATTTTGTCTGAAATGGAAATGTTGGTTATGGGGAAATTATTTTAGGCAATTACCATTGTGCACAATATTCTTTGCAAGTCGATTCATTCCTTTTCATTTTGTATTGAAGCTGAGACGGCGGAGAGCAGACTATTAGGATTTCAGAGAAATCGGCGTAGAAGAAATTACAAATACAATTTAACAAAAAGAAGTCTATTCAGTTTGTTAAAAATCGTTCGAGCTTGCGTGCGTTCATATATTCTATAAGTTTGTTGCGAAACATACAATTAAACATTTTTTTGGGTTACATTTTAAGGGATTGTTTATGGATTCGACTTTACGCATGTGTTGGACATGTGTTGAGTCCACTTTTTTGTTGTTGAGTAAATTATATGAGTAGGCAATGAATGATGCATGCTTAGATAGGTAAAAGACAAGTACGTGAACATTCACGCATGCATTGTGTACGTGAATGTTAAAGTGGTTTAATATGAGAGGTTTTGATTTCAAAGTTGTTCCTTTACATGAACCTTAATATATGGGGATTTATATGTGGATTTTCACGTAAGAAGACGCCCACTCGAATTTTTATTTTCATTAACATTTACAACAAATGAGTTTTTTAGTAGTATTTTCCAAGCCTAGCTGTTGAGAATATTCACATAGGTATGAGATTTGTGTGAGTCAACATTATTCTTTTTTATGAATGTTCACACATTTAAATCATTCGTGCATGTTCACGTATGTAGATTTGGAAAGGGTGAATTATCATTAGGTGGACATTCACGTGTATAACATTCCATATTTAATTTTTTAGTTTTGGCCTATATGAATGTTCACACAATTATGAGATTTGCGTAGTCAATATTGGTATTTTATATGATGTGTGAGTTGCTGTTTTGATGACTTGCAGTTTGATAATTGTATTGATCAATGTATATTTTCAATTTTGTTTTTTGTGCAGAAATAATTATAACGAAAATGACAACTCGTATAATACTGATGTGCAAATTTGATGGGTACTCTTTAGTTATGAGAGTCGATGACGATTTTATTTTTGAGTTGTTAATTCAGAAGTTAATAATGAGATGGAATGTGTTTCGGGTTGAATCATTTGAGTTTCATTGCTCCATACCTGGGCATGACGAGTGATTGAGCTCATGTCAAAATGATTTGGAAGTCGTTGTCAGTATTGTCCGTGCATTGAAGCTTGAATATGTCGGAGTGGACGTCAAGGTTTGTCGTAGTGGGAGTGATTTGGGCGACAATGGGCCTAAGATGCTAATTGAACATCCATGAGGATGACGGGGGCGGAAGGAGGAGGGGGGGGGGGGGGGGGGGGGGGAGGGGTTAGGGTAGAGGTAATACTACCATGGATGATGATTTGTTATCAATTTTTCGTCCATTACCCCCAGAAAGTTTTATTATCGGATCATTGGATTGACAGTATCAAAGAAATTGGTCAGAATTTTAAGGGTGGAATACTCGAGTTCAGAGAAATATTGAAGAAGTATGTTGTTCAAGGAGATTTTAGTTTTTAAGTAAAAAATGAGTCACTGTTGAATATTTTTTGAAGGAAGAAAGGGGTTGCGAATGGAGAGTTCATGAAAGAGTTGATGAAAGAATTATATATATATTGAAGCTTGTAAACTGTTACTCTTGTGGGGCTGCGTTCAAGACAAATAAGAACGAGAAGATGAATTCGAGTATTGTTAAGTCTTATTTGGTGGATTTAGTTCGAAACACGTCGGCTACTCGATCGATTGATGTTGTTCACATGTTTAAGAATGACTATGATATTAACATTCCATACTACATTGCTCGGAATGGAGTAGAGAAAGCTCGGGATGATTGTACAGTGACCACAAGTCATCGTACAATCAATTGAGATAGTATATGGATGCTTGTTTGCACACGAACCCAAATAGCCATTTGTTTTTGGATTACGACAAAGAAATGGGAAACTTTAAAAGATTGTTTGTTGTTTTTAATGCCACTATACATGGATTCAAGTATTGTCAACCAACGTTATTTCTTGATGGGACTTTTCTGGGGGGGTCGATATAAGGGGGTTTTGTTGGGTGCTAGTGCTAAGGATGGATCCAATTGTAAGATATGTATGTTGGTAAATTAAAATAGGTTGATATGAAAAACAATAATCTGATTGTGTTTTTTTTTAATTTTGTGTAGGTTTGTTCCCAGTTATTTTTGTGGTGGTTAATGTAGAGAATGACAATAATTGATTTTGGTTTATGGACAAATTGTCGAAAATTGTGTCGCACAAACGTGTGTTAATGTTTAGACCAACATAGCGGGATATTTGAAAGTGTACGAAAAATGTCCCCAAATTGTTTCCACTCGTACTGTCTAAATCATTTGAAGAGTAACTTGAGGAGTAAATTAGTTGGCATAAAACAAGGATTTAAGAAGAGGTTACTGTACAAATATTTTATGATGGCGTATGCCACGACGATAAAGAAGTATTACCAAATTTTAGATGAGTTAAAGGCGAAAGGTAGAGGGCGAGTAGAAAATTTTATTATAGATGTGTTGCCAAATAGGCAAATAGATTATGCAACATGTTTTTTCGAGGCAAAAGGTACAGTGAAATGTCTTCTACTCTTGCAGAGTTTTTTAATGCATGGATACATGAGTACCGTTACTTGCCAATCATCTTGATGATTGACAATATTAGGTATAAATTAATGACACAATTATCTATTAGACTAGCAGAATCTCAGTTGATGATGAGTGTTATTTGTCCATGTTGCAATGAGATGATTGCGTATATGATTAGTGATGGACGGATATAGACAGTTGTGGAGTGCAGGAAGAATGTGTTCGAAGGGTATTCATATCATTCTATCCTGGTAGATTTGGAGAATAGAACGTGTACCTGCTTCAATTGGAAAGTGAATTGGTTTCCTTGTGTGCATGCTTGTGCGGCCATTCATAAGAGTGGATAACATTTGTATTCATTTATGGAGGTGTATTTATTGGGGGACTACTATAGGAGATGCTATTCCGAAGGGATATATGGTGTTCCAACTCTTGAAAAACCTGAATGGAATGAATCGGAAGTAGAAGTAGTTATCATTCCTCCAATTAAAAAAATAACTTGATCGTTCAAGGAAGAAGCGTATCCCCTCGAAAGGTGAGGTCATCGAGATAAGATGTGACAAATGTAAAAAATACAAGCACCATAATAGAAAGTCATGCCCTGCCACAATTTGAATAATTTTTCATTGTTGTTCCTTTTTACGAATGTTTTGAAGTTTTTTAAAGTACACTTGTACATGTATCTTTTATATTGTTTAATTACGAATAGTTATTTTTTAAATTTATATTTCGATATTCAGTTTTTTTTTTTTATGTTTGGAAATGTGTTCACTGCATTAATTTGTTAACAATCATACTATTACATAGACATTCACTCATTTAGCTATTTCACATAATGAGTGAATGTTCACCTATTTTTTTTTTATATCACAAAATTTTTAACAATAAATAGGGGTTGTTTTGAGGGCAACTATTACTTTTTTTAATTTATTAAGTGGAGAAATGATGATGTGACCTGTCTTACATGATATGATTTAGAGGGTTGTTGAATAATTAGTGTTAAGAAGATTATTGTTTGATGATTTTTAAAGAGAACATTTATTGTTAGGTGAAGTTATTATTTAGGAACATGAAAAACTATTGTGAACATTCACATTTGTAAATATTAGTGATAAAACATGGCTAAATGAATGTGTGAAAGGGATCAAAAGTGAGAAATTGGTTGTTAAAGAGTTCTAATTAATTGCAACTCTAAAGGTTGGAACTATGCTTTGTATTATTAAATGCATTTATTTGTTGATGTATCAATTGTAAGGATATTTATTTTCTTTAACTCAAATCCAATATACATAGAGGATAACTCATTGAATTAAACATGTTGAGCATTCAATGATATTTTGCAAATTAGAGGATTGAAAGAAATGACAAATAATGTGAACAATGTGTTTGACAAGTTTGTGGGTAAATGAGATGAAGATGCAGGAAAACTAACAAATATTATTAAGGGAATGCAGTGGACTATGACTATTTCTAGGTGGATTTACCATTCTATGGTAAAGGAGAATAGAGAACTGAAAGAAAAAGTTAAGCATTTGCATGCTCGTGTTTCGGCCTTGGAAATGGAGGTAGGGATACTGCATAACATGATTTGGCCTGGATATTGTGGACTAGTTGGGAGTGAATCTTCTGCTAATATGAAGTGAAAGTTTGTATATTTGTTTTTTCTATTTTTTTTTTGCCTGTGAATGTCATGTAATCTATGCTTAACTAAATGGTAAGGGTGGTTTCGTTAAATGCCACATTTGGCAAATTGTTTTCAGTTCATATTTGGATAGATTTAGTGTTTGTTACGTGAATATTCACTTATATGTGATTTTTATGACAATTGTGTATGTTATGTGAACATTCACAGAATGATCTGTGAATATTCAGTGGAGTGTTGAGTTTGTCGTTAAGCGTGAATTTTAAGTCAACATCCATGTAAATGAGATATTGTGATGACAAATATGAAAGTTGATTTTTTTAAAGATGTGGTTGGGATGTGACACGATGTGATATGTTTAGGGTTTGTTGTATGTTTTACTGTTGATAATATATTAGTTTACAAAGGGAGATAGAACATTCATTTTACTTTGTTAGGGTTTCTTGAGAAGCAAAAGGAACAGTGTGAATGTTCACGTTTCCCTAATAAATTGTTCATCGATTCTAAATGCACGCGTGGGGGTAATGAAACAAAGAGATAGTACGCATACGATTAGGTTCATGGAATGCCTTTGGTGTAGTAAATGCATTATGGTGTTCATTGTTATTATTAATTACGAAAGCCATTCGAATTAAAGTATTAACAATACTACATATAGATCTAAGGTTCATGGAACAATTATCAATGATATTTTTGTTGATATGTTTGTTTAGGTTGTTTTGATTTTATATCCCTTGCTGATATTGTAATAGAATGTTGAATAACGGTAACAACGCATTCGATGAGAATGTTCAAAAATGGGACAAGAATGCGAAAAACCTTATAGATATTACAAATGGGATATAGTGGCAGATGGGTTCCGCCAGGTGTAAGTACTGTAAGATCCCGATCTTTGGCATACGTATAATTTTAGTCGTGTTTTAAAATATTTCGGATATAACGGGGATAGATCGTGCCAATTATTGTAAAATTTAAAATTTAGGGGTCAAATTATAATTTATATAAACATAAATTTTTTAAACGGGTTTAATTAATATCCTAACTAAAAAGAAGGGGGGTTAGTGTAATTAAAATAAAGATTATATATATATATATATATATACAGTTACATACACACACGCATGAGAAGGTAGAAGAATCGAGAAGAGAAGAAGAAAAACAGAGGAGAGAGAAAGAGAAGTGGGTTTCGGTCGGTAGTGGTTCGTTGTTGGTGATCGTCGCGGTTCAGCGCCGTCTTTCGGCGACTGTGTGTGTGTGTTGCTGCTGCGGTGTGGGGTGGCCGGCGGTCAGTGGTGAGATAAGAGATTTCGTCTGTTGGTGGTTGGTTCAAACAGAAACAAGAAGCAGAAATAGGAAAACAGTGAGAAGGGAGAGAAGATCGGTGGTGTGTGTTTCGGCGGGAGTGTGTGTGTGTATGTGTTAAATGGTTGCAGTGTGGGTGTGGTCGCCGTTGTCGCCGAAGCCGAGAGTTAGAGAGAGAGAAGGTGGGTTCGGTTTTGGTTTTGTGTGTGTATTCGGTCGTGGGTTCAACGTTGCCGTCGTGGTGTGGGTGTGATTGTGTGTCGTTGATAGTTGGCTAAAAAGAAGATGAAGTAGAAAACAGAGAGAGAGAGGGTCGGCAATGGTCCGGTGATGCGGGGGTGGTGATCGTTCGGCGGTGAGGTCGCCGTGTTTGCCGTGTGTATGTGTTGTGCATGCCATGTGTGTGTTCGGATCGTTGGAATGAAGATCGGCGAGAGGATTGAGTGTTGGCCGGTGTTGAAGTGGTGCGGCGGGAGTTCCAAACCGAACAGAAACAAAAAAGCAGAAACCGAAACAGAGGAAGAGGAAAAACAAAAAAAAAAAAAAAAAAAAAAAGGAAAGAAAAAGGGAAAAGTCGAAATTACACAAACCACCACAGTAGAATCCAAAAACCCAATTCGCGGCTGGCGGGGGATTCGGAATCAGGTAAAATTTTAATCTGGTATTATTTTTGTTAAATTAAATTGTTAGTATTAAAAATTTCGTAATTGTGAAAGAAATTTCATAATCGTAGTAATATTTTATTAATCGTCAATCTAAATAAATTGGTGCGGTGAATATCAACGTAGCAAAACAGACAAATAATAATTTTCCACAATGAAATCTAGGAAATGGGGAATTATGAAATTGAGGGTTTACATTGCATGTTAGGTCATTTGAAATAAAATATTAATTTAGGTCCTATCGCTATTAAGTTCGCAGGCGCCAGCGTCTCGGTAGGATTTGGACGGTGATAGTTTTGCAGCGCAGAAATCGAGGTGAGTGTACTGTCTTCTTGTCAAATTATTTTCATATATATATGTGTGTGTAAAATGGCTTTACTGAGACTAGATAATTTTATAGAAGATATGGATCAAGCAGGTTTTGGGGTGAGTGGGTAAAATGGATTTTCGTGAAATTATGATGGTTTTCGAAATAAAGTTGAAAATGATTTTCATTGGATTTGGTAGTGTTTAAAAGAAAGTGAAAAATATCTGTTTTTTTAAAAATGTCTGGTTTTCTAAAAATAAAGAGTGGAAAGGTGGTTTTGGTAAAATAAGACGTTTTTTTTTTAAAAGAAAGTGAGAAATATGATTTTCGAATTAAAAGTTGATTTTGGGAAAGAGAAGTGGATGTGGTGATTTGACAATGTTGTTGTGGTTTATATTCTCCCCATAAGGGGTGTGGATTTTTAGACGATATTGATGATTTGGATGATGCCATCGTTTTCTCCCCATAAGGGGTGTGATTTCTCCCCGAAAGGGATGTGAATTATATTTCTCACCGCAAGGGATGTGGATTCTTCCTATAGGATGTGGATGTTTCTCCCCATAAGGGGTGTGGATTATATTTCTCCCCAAAAGGGGTGTGGATATTTCGTAGGAAGACATGCCTACGAATGTTACGGTACCGTTGCAACTCCCGATCGTGAAGTCAAACGATCACTATGGCTAGCCAGTGTGTGTTGTGGTGGTGTGATTTTTTGAGATGGGGTGTTTTACTTATATTGGGTGATTTATTATTTATGGTGATTGTATTAGTTTATACTTAATGGAATTTATATATCGATTTATTCTCATTGTTTATATGATGGAGATTTTTATTAAATATGTGATGTTTACATATTTACGCTTGATCCATTTAAATGTTGTAGTATGTATTATGGATTAAAAATTATTTTTACTAAGAAGGCAGTACACTCACAGGTGAAATAGCTAGGAGTCGGTCGGTCTCCTACTGACGCTAGATAGAATTATGCAGGTTATGTGATGGAGTCATTTGAGAGAGGTTTTGGGGCAAGGTGTCAGAGATGAATCTAAGTGAGATCCATGGGATTCGTTTGGTTCTTATATTTGGGACGGTGTGTCCTTATCAGTTGGAATTATGTATATGTTGTATAGATCATTTGTTTGTATAGTGTCGAATTGTGGTTGTCTAGTCAGTTAGGTGATGTCATGTTGACGTCACGCCGGCCCCATGGTGACGGGTGTCCGGGGTGGGGTGTAACAAGTACTCTTCAATGGTGGATAAGAATAGGGATTGAAACAAGAAGTCGAGCATATCCGCGCTCGTGTTGCATTGTTGGAACTGGGGGTGAAAATGTTGAGAGGGTTTCTTGGCCCTAGGTTTTCTACCCCTTCTGACAGCAAATAGTTGATTTTATATGAAATGAACCGGTTTGTTTTTTTTTTCCCCGTAAAATGTAATGTATTGACTCTCTTTTAATAGGAATTTTGATACTTAAAAAGGTTTATTAGCGTTCACAAATTGCGTGTTTTGTTCTTGTTGTTTATTTGTTCAATTTACAGAAAGTATGTTTATGAAAGTGAACTTTCACTTTTAAGTTTTGTGTATATTCTCTTCAAATTGACTCTTCAAATTGAGCTTCATTGCTTATAACAGCAAACATTCATGTACAGTTTAGAAATGTTCATGTAGAACTTGTGAACATCTACTTACAAGTTAATAATTGTTTACAAGGTTGTCTATTAAGTATTTTGGGTGCTAACTACATGTGAAAATTCAAAGTATATCTAGTTTGAATTTATACTTTTTTTTTTTTAATTTTGATTAAGTAATGCATGCATTAACCAGTTGAATACTAATGCCTCAAGAACATTTTGGAAACAAGACAAAAATGTACAGAGTGTATGATGGGTCTTTGATAAATGATCAACAAGTGACAATTTTGTATTAAATTTCACAAAGCATCCAGGAAAAAATTAGAAAATATGCACAGATCAAATCATTTTTTGTGCTGAGTTACATGTCTTGGTTAGGTGGGTAAACAACTTAGGTTGTAGTGTAATGTTCCTTCCTGATTTTACATCCCTACGAAGTAAATCATTCAGAAGATAGTGTAGGATTGTTTTATGTACTCCTATTGTGTAAGACCCGATTATTTGGAAGATGCATATTTTTATTTTTATTTTATTTTGTATTTTTAAATCGCTTTACAAATTAGTAGATCTAAAAGCAACAATATTTATAAGTTGACTACTACCTTCCAACTTCTTTTAAATCCGAATCCAATGAATGAGTATGAATTTGTTTGCCACAGTCTTTCAATTTTTTTTTTAATCCAAATCATCCCCAGGCTAAATTTGTAATTTGATACTTGATCTAAAATTTCATTATTTTTCCTAAAAATTTCGTATATCAATTGAAATTTTGGGATGACAATTCTTCTCATCATGCCTGTAAGGTCCGATTTTGTATTTTTATTCGAATTTCATAGTATTTAGAGATTCTTGGGTTTAATATGCTATTTTAAATCTATCTTAATTTTTAAGGGGGTTTATATGCTAATTTAAAATAATTTTGTTACTTTAGGGTATAAATAAATAATTATCAATTCTTAGTAGGCTATGATTGTAATTATGGTTAATGATCCATAAATATTCTATAATCATTCATCTTAGTAGGAAAAGATGTCACATGTCACTTTTGTGGGTGGAAGATCAACTTACCTTAGTTAAAGAAAATAAGTAAATCCAAAAGAAAGACAAATAACCACTCTTCCTCTTCTTTGCTTATTCGTGAGTTTCCTCAAGTCTACCGATTTGTTTCTCTCTTCCTTCATCTCTCATTTAGATATAAGTTCACCTACAACTACTATGGATATTTTTAAGTAAATACAGTAGTTTATATATTGGGTATTTAGTTGTGTTTATCGAGTTATGAGATTGTATTTTAATTATGTTAAAAATCAAAATATATTATTTAAACTAATAAAATATTTTTAATTAGGTGACCTTTCTTTTGTTAAAAAAAATAAAACAATGAGCTAATTAAGTTTAATTTAATGATTGAATTATTAATATTTTATGTAAGTAGTTAATTAGCCTATTTTGAAACAAATGTAATTTTAGTTATTATTAATGTCAATTATAGTTAATAGATTATATTTGATATTTTAGAATTAGCTTGTTGTAAGAATTTAGTGGGTTTAATTTTCATGTTAAAATTACTAAAATTTTGGAATGAATTTCTATTTTATTATTAAATAAGTCGTAGAGAATTGGATTATTAATTTAAGTTGATTTTTAATTATAAATGGATAATTTATTTTAATTATTTATTTGGAGTTAGTTTAATAAAAAAATGGTATGTTGAATTTCAAGATTTATAAAAAATTTGGGAAAATTATTTCGAGTTAGGAAATAATGCATTTATTTAATTGTCATATATTTCATGCATATTCATATTTAGATAAATTCTTAATTTAGGTTTTTTCGTATGTTAGGTTCTCAGGCATCGCTGACTACGACAGTATTTTCGCAGTAGTGTTATAGCAATGCAACTATCGAGGTGAGTGTATTATCTTCTAGGTAAATTACCAAATTATATTTTGTACTAAATTGTAAAAAAGAAAAGATTTATTAAAATAGATTGCCTTATAACATTAAATGGATCGAGTAAATGATTAAATGTAGAAATTAAGTGTTTTCTTTTTTACTATTATACTACTATGCCATATATGATCCCGACAGGAGGGTATGTTCTGCGAGATGTTGTTGGTCCTAACAGGATGACATGTCTTATAGAATGTTATGTTTTTGACCTGATAGGAGAGCAAGTCCTACAGGTTGTTGTTATTGTTGTTGTGATTGACGATGATGATTATTATTATGATATGGTGGTTTATACCACGTGTTAGCTTATACCATTGGAGATACTAAATGGCCATGACACTTATGATAACCTCATACTGTACAGTTGTATAGGTTATAGTACCGTTATAACTCTCGATCGTGAGGTGAAATGATCCTATAGCTAGTAGGAAAGTATGTTTCTAGTGTTTTATTATGTAAAAGTGACTTGATTGGTTTATTTATATTCAGTTTCTATATCTTGACAATATCTATGGATTTCATACTGCTCAGTATATGATTATATTTTATTCTAGAAAGTATTACTATGGTAATATTTTGTTTTGAAAAGAGAATTTTTTGCTAAAATGTACTTGATTAATAAATTATTTTTATATTATGAAGATAATACACTAATAAAATATTTGGTCTCAGATACCCCGAATAAAGATGCATCTACTACTAGCGCTAGATAGAGTCAGAAGGGGTGTGCAACTTTTGCGATTGTTAGTACAATTATTGATATAGAGGAATTTGGACTTTTATGGTTTATTATGGTATTGTTGTATGTGTAAAATCCTTGAATTCTGAGTTAATAAAATTTTTAAAATCTATTTCAAGTGACAGTAAGTAGTATAATTGTTATCCAAATTACGTTTGTTTATGGTTGAGTAATATCAATGTTTAGGTCACATCTAGTCTCGGGTGTGGTGTCACACCCCACCCCAGACTCCTGTCACCCTGGGGCCAGCGTGACGTCGATATGAAATCACCTAACTGACTAGACAACCACAATAATGATAATATATAAACAAATGATATGTACAACATATACATAATTCCAACTAATAGGGACACACTGTCCGAAATATAAGAATAATCAAAATTTGAATCTCATGAATCTCACTTAGATTCATCTCTGACACCTCGCCTCAAAATTTCTCTCAAATGACTCCATTGCATGACTCGCATAACTCTATCTAGCGCCAGTAGGGGACCGACTGACTCCTAGCTATTTTACCTTCGAGTGTACTGCCTTCTTAGTAAAAATATTTTGTAATAATAAATCATTCTACAACATCTAAATGGATCAAGCGTAAGTATGTAAACAACGCGTAACTAGTAAAATTCTCCATAACATAAGCAGTGAAAATAAACCAATAAGTATAAGTTTCATCCAAATCCATCTAGTATAAAATCATATCAATCACCATAATAAATAATAAATCACCCAATATAAATAAAAAATCACATCTCAAACCACCACTCCACCACAACACACACACTGGCTAGCCATAGTGATCGTTTTAACCTCACGATTGAGAGTTGTAACGGTACCGTAACATCCGTAGGAATGCCTTCCTACGAAATATGCACACCCCTGTTGGGGAGAAATATAATCCACACCCCTTATGGGGAGAACTATCCACATCCCATGAGAAGAATCCACACCCCTTACGGGGGGAAATATAATCCACACCCCTTTCGGGGAAAAATCACACCCCTTTCGGGGAGAACAACCATGGTATCGTCAAAATCAAATACAGCATCATCGAATCACAACTCAATAAATATCGTCTACTCAACATCGTTAAATTACCACGTCTATCTCTTTTCCTCAAAGCCAACTTTTAAATCCAAAAATCATATTTCACACTTTCTTTTAAAGAAAACGTCTAATTTTATCAAAACCACTTTTCCACCTTTTATTTTTAGAAAACTAGGCATTTTTAAAAAAACAGATGTTTTCTATTCTCTTTTAAAAACACCGTCTAATTTTACCAAGTCCAACAAAAATTCATTTTCAACTTCTTTTCGAAAACTATCGAAATTTTTCGAAAATCTAGTTTACAAACTCACTCAAATCCTGCTTGATCCATAAATTCATACCGTTTAAATAATCACATATTTCATCATATATATACATAGGAAAATAGTTTTGCAAGAAGACAGTACACTCACCTCATTATCCGCTCTCCAAAACCTTCACCACACTTTATCGGGACACCAGTGCCTGCGAACCTAATAGTAACAGAGCCTAAATTAATATCTTATCTAAAACATTCTAATCATGCAATGCAGACCCTATATTCCGAATCGTTACTATTTTATGTACCACGTAATTAAAATTAATTAATCGTTAAGAAATTATTATGATTTTAGGATTTGTAACGCTAAATAAAATTTAATTTCATGAAAATTATTTATCGATTGAAATTTCACATGTTTCCAAATCGTTTGGCGACCATGTGATCGGTTTTAGATTTTCCTGGGGTCATTTCTGCAAATTCCCCATTTTTTATTCTTTTTTTTTTCCTTTTTTTTTTTTTCTTTCCCGTTTCCTACTTCTGCTTTCCGTTTCTGTTTGCTGTTCCGCTGCAGCCGCCGGCTTCTTCCACTCTTCCTTGCCACCGTTCGTCGGCCAACCCACAACCGACCACTCGCCTACAATCGTAGCAGCACACACACAGCACTCATACAGAGACAACCACACGCCCACACACACACCCACTTTCTCTCTCTCTAACTCTCCGGCGATCTACACACACACACCGCCGAACGGCAACACCACCGGACCAAATACACACTCTTACGTACAGCACACACACAACATACACCGATGCACAGACCCACACACGGCCAACGGAAAACACACCCATTTCTCTCTCTAAGCTTACCGCCGGCGAACATCCGGCGACACCCACACAACCACCGCCGTCCACGCCACGCCTATAAGACACGACCACCCATACACGCATCAGACTATACACACAAGCCGATTGCAAATCACACCCAGACACACACACACACACACACACACACACACTCGTCGGACAAAACCGTACATCCGACCAAACCAAACTGACGAACCCCACCTCTTCACAACGTTGGGGGTCACCGTCAATCGATCAAGAAACGCACACACACACATACACACACACTGTCCCGAACAGAAGAGCCGAACGGCGCACCCACGTATACCCACAAAAATCGCCGGAGGAGCAAATGACGATTCCACACATACCCTCGCAACGTTGACCTGCACAGAACACACGAGCAACACACACACACCTACTCACCAACGACGACTGACACACCCACGCTGAAACGGCGCCGTCTCTCCGAACCCATCACCGCCGGCCAAGCTTCCTCTCTCTCTCTCTCCCTCTAGAATGTTGTGTTTTCAGATTTCCTTACCTCGTTTTTGATCATGATCCCTGCACGGATGCATTTATATGCATGGATTAAGTGGTATTAATTGATCATAACGCTGCCACGTCATGATTTCGATTTGCTCTGGATTCCACTGACGGTATGTATACATACATACATACATACATATATATATATATATATATATATATATATATATATATATATATATATATATATATATATATATAAATTCATTTGCCAAAATTACATTATCCCCCCCTCAGTTTTCATTAGGTCTTTAGTGGAACCCAAATTCAAATTTAATATTTTAAAAATTACAAATTGACCCCTACACTTTTTAAATTTTAATTTTTACTAACAAAAATTTATCCCAAATTTCCCAATACTTTAAAATACAATTATTAATGACGTACTTATTATGATTTGGGCCTTACACGTGGAGTCCGGGGTGGGGTGTGACAATTTTGGTATTAGAGCATAGGTTATAGGTTTTGTAGGTTTGTTAAGTTGTCTCGTTAGTAGTGGATCGTAAGATTGAGTGTTGAGTTGAAAGATTGGTTTAAAATGTGAATGATAGTTGTTTTTACTTATTTCTAAGTAGTACCTTTGCAGCATGTATTATTTGTTGCATTGTCGACATTTTTATTGATTAAATTAAATTTCCAGATTTTGAATATGGAACATGGAAATAAAACTAGTGGAAATTTTGGACCCCCCAAAAAAGAGGTAGGACGCATAAAAGATTGAATGCTGTAGAGCGAGTTATAGGTTACCGCACAACTGACAAAGCTGTAGATAAAGATGATTGAATGGCAGAAGGCCCAAACTGAAACAATCAATCCTCAGACTATACTCTTGAAGATTCAAGGAGCTAGACCCTCTGATTTTTACGGGAACTGGGGGTCCTACTGATGCTGAGAATTGGTTGAGTATAGGTATGCATTCGAGGCGATCGACATCACTGATGATAATCGAGTCCCTCTCGCCACTTTTCAACTAAATGAGAAAACCGAACATTGGTGGGAGGAAATGAAGTGATTGATTTCAATTTTAGACCATGAGATCACCTGAGATCAATTTGTGTCATTATTTAATGAAAAATATTTCTCTCAATGCTACCAATTCGAAATGGATGAAGAATTCATATTATTGAGACAAGGAAAAATGACAGTTTTTCAATGTGAGATTAAATTTGATACTTTGTCTCGATTTTCCCCTGACTTGGTAAAGATGGATGAAGCAAGATGCAGAAGATTCCAAAAGGGTCTAGAATTGCCAATACGTTCAAGATTGAAAGGAATACATATCAAAACTTACTCTGAACTCATACATACGGCAAAATAATTGAGAAAGATTTGCAAGAAACTGCCCAAAGTCATGAACAACATAAGAAAAGCAGATTTGAGCCACCTGATAGACATTTGGGTGGTACATCTCGGGGATCCAACCATCGACCTCAATTTTCTCGAGCTTTGATGGGTGGCCAGTTGGCTAGGAGCCTAGGTCAACAACAAGCTTATTCAGGGTAATGATAGAATATTGCAGGATAGAGTTCAAGTTAGCAGTGGCAGAGTAAAGGCTAACCATCTAGCCATTCTAGGACAGCTACATTCTATCAATGTGGGTCACCGGATCATTTCATTAGAGATTGTCCCATGGCAAGCCCAATATGTTATCGTTGTCATGAGTAGGGTCACGCGTTTCCATATTGTTTGAAATCTGTTGCTACACCTACTACACCTCCTGCGAGCAATGTTGGCCCTAGTAGTGTTCAGGGGTGAGGTAAAGGACCTACTGGTAGACCTCCAATTCGGGGGCGTGTATTTGCTATTACCCAGCAGGATGCTCAGACTACTCCAGATGTGGTTACAGGTATTATGTCGTTATGTGATAGAGATGCATGAGCACTTATTGATCCAAGTTCCATTAATTCATTTGTTTTCGTGACAGTCATGATGTATGTAGGAAATTTTTCTATTTCTCTGTCATATGGTATTATTATCTCTACCCACATTGTAAATAAGTGTTGATAGATAGTGTCTACAAAAATAGTTTACTTCACATTGGTGATAGAGAATTGTTGGTGAATGTTTTATCCCCGAGTATTCACGATTTTAATATGATACAGGTTATGGATCTGCTATCCAAATATCATGCCATAGTCGATTGTTTTAAAAATAAAGTTACTTTTCGAGTCCCAAGCAAGACAAAGTTTGTATTTTCGGGGGATAGAATCATTACCCTTGTCAGTTTGATTTTAGTTCTAGAGATCAGAAAATTATTAAAAAATGGATGCCAGAGATACCTTGCGCATGTGATTGACACCAGTCAGAATGAGGTACCACTGGCAGATATCCCGGTGGTCGGGGATTATCCCGATGTATTTCTAGAAGAATTATCAGGGTTGCCGATCGATAAGGATATTAAATTCACTATTGAATTAATTCTGGGTACTTCTCCTATAACAACTCCACCCTATCATATGGCACCTACCGTACTGAAGAAACTGAAGATTCAGTTGCAAGATCTGTTAAACCATGGGTTTATCAGACCAAGTGTTTTTCCGTAGGGTGCTCTAATATTATTTGTAAGGAATAAAGATAGTACCTTGAGAATGTGCATTGATTATCGACAACTGAACACAATGATGGTTCATAATAAATATCTGTTGCCTAGAATTGATGATTTATTTGATGAATTACAGAAGGCCAATGTATTTTCTAAACTAGATCTTCGAATCAAGATATCACTAACTGAAAATCAGAGACAATGATATATCGAAGACGGCATTCTATACGAGGTATGGACATTATGAATTTTTAGTTTTGCCATTTAGGTTGACGAATGCCCGTGCTGCATTTATAGATATGATAAATCGGATCTTCCAGCTTTATTATGATCAGTTTATCATTGTGTTCATTGATGATGTACTGATTTACTCCCTAGATAAAAAGGAGTATACAAAACATCTAAAAATTGTGTTACATATTTTGAGAGAGAAACAATTGTATGCGAAGTTTAATAAATGTGAGTTTTGCCTGGACAAAGTTGTATTTTTGGGGTATGTTATCTTGGGTGATAGTATACAAGTCGACCCAAAGAAAGTCAGAGTCGTTGTTCAGTGGGAAAGACAGAAAAGTATGATATAATTTCAAAGTTTCTTGGGATTGGTAGGTTATTATCGCCAGTTTGTATAAGGATTTTCTGTTATAGCAGTCCCGTTAACCCGTTTGACCCGGAAGGAAGCAAAATTTGAGTGGACTGACAAATGTGAATAGAACTTCTAGGAGCTGAAGAATAGATTGATATTAGCGCTAGTACTCTATCTCCCGACAGAAGGTGGTGGCTTTGTGATATACAGTGATGTTTCACACTAGGGTCTGGGTTGTGTATGGATGCAACACGGGCATGTGATTGCATATGTATCTTGAAAATTAAATAATCACGAGCGTAACTACCCGACGCATGACTTGGAGCTGGCGACAATTGTGTTTGCCCTAAAACTGTGGAGACATTATTTTACGGCAAGACTTACAAGATATACACTGATCACAATCGTTTAAAATATTTGTTTACTTAGAGGGAACTGAATTTTGAGACAGATTGGTCGGATGGAATTGATCAAAGATTATAATTGTACTATCCATTATCACCCTAGAAAAGTTAATGTTTTAACAGATGCATAAAGTAAAAAATCAGCAGGTTTAGTTGCGCACCTTGAGTTGTTCATACTAACCTATATTTCGAATTGAGATCCATGCGAGTCCAGTTGGAAGTGGGTCAAACTGCATCGTTGCTTGCGACTTTGACCTTGAGACCGACATTAATTGACCGTATTATAGAAAAGCAAAAGTTAGATGCCCAATTTGGGAAAATTAGGGGTGAAGTAAAAAATGGTCAGAGAACTGACTATTGTGCTAGGGATAATAATGAAGATTTGATATTTGGAAATAGATTATGTGTGCCTAATAATGTTGATTTAAAGAAAGATATATTGGAAGAAGCGCACACCTCAGCATATCCGATGCAACCAGGGAGCACTAAAATGTATCGAAATTTGCGAGGACATTAATGGTATAATGGAATCAAACGAGAAATAGTACAATTTGTTGCTAGATGTCTTATCTATTAGCAAGCCAAGATTGAGTACCAACGTTTAGGTGGGTTATTGCAGCATTTGCATATCTCATAATGGTAGTGGGAACATATCAAGATGTATTTTATTTCGGGATTGTCCCATACTAAAAAATGAAATAATTCTGTTTGGGTGATTGTTGATAGACTTACAAAATCTACTTATTTTCTGGCTGTAAAAATAACATATTTGATAGACAAGTATGCAAAATTATATATTAACGAAATTGCCAGGTTACATGGCGCACCAACTTCAATAGTATCAGATAGAGATCCGAGATTTACATCAAAATTCTGGCCTAGTTTTCAGGCTGCTCTGGGTACCAAATTAAAATTTAGTACAGTTTTCCATCCTTAGACTGATGGTCAATCAGAGTTTACGATTAAGATTTGAGAAGATATGTTGAGGGATTGCGTTTTATAATTTCCTAGAAGTTGGGATGATCATTTGGCTTTGATGGAATTTGCTTATAATAATAGCTATCACTTGACAATTGAAATAACACCATATGAGGCGTTGTATGATAGAAGATACAGACTCCAGTATGTTGGACTTAAGTTGGAGAACAAAAAATGTTGATGCCTAACATAGCTCAGATGATGGTAGAAAAGGTGAAGTTGATTCATGAAAGACTAAAGATTGATTGTAATTGACAAATAGTTATGCCGACAAGCGTAGACGTGAGTTGGAATTTGAAGTGGGCGATTACATATTCTTACATATATCCCCTTAGAAAGGAATAATGAGATTTGGAAAAAAAAGGAAAAACTAAGTCTAAGATACATGGGGCCGTACGAGATTTTAGAAAAGGTTAGTACAGTATCGTATCAACTAGCCCTACCACCAGGGTTATCGAGATTGAACGATGTTTTCACGTTTTGATGCTTAGGAAATATGTGTTAGACCTTTCTTATGTGTTGACTTCTCAACCAATTGAATTGAAGAAACACTTATCTTATATTGAGCAGCCAATACAAATCCTAGAATGTAAAAATCAAGTATTGTAAGCAAAAACAATTCCATTGGTAAAGGCGTTATGGCGTAGTCATTCCATAGAGGAAGCAATGTGGGAAAGAGAAGAAGAAATAAGGAGTGCATATCCGCATTTGTTTATTTAAGTTAATTAAATTTCGGGACGAAATTTCTTTTAGGATGGAAAGATTGTAAGACCCGATTATTTGGAAGGTGTTTTTTTTTTTTTTAATTATTTTGCATTTTTAAATCCCTTTACAAAGTAGTGGAGTTAAAAGCATGAATATTTATATGTCGGCCACTACCTTCCAACTTCTTTTGAATTCAAATCCATTTAATGAGTATGAATATGTTTGCCACTATCTTCCAAATTTCCTTTTTGATCCAAATCATCCCCAGGCTAAATTTGTAATTTGATTCTTGATCTAAAATTTCATTATTTTTCCTAACAATTTCGTACATCAATTGAAATCTTCTCATTATGCTTGTAAGGTTCGATTTTGTATTTTTATTTGAATTTCATAGTATTAAGAAATGTTTTGGTCTAATATACTATTTTAAATTTTACTTAATTTTTAAGGGGGTTTATATGTTAATTTAAAATAATATTGTTACTTTAGGGCATAAATAAATAATTATCAATTCTTAGTAGGCTATGAATATAATTATGGTTAATGATCAATCAATATGCTATAATAATTCATTTTAGTGGAAAAAGATGTCACATGTCACTTTTGTGGGTGGAATATCAACTTACCTTATTTAAAGAAGATAAGTAAATAAAAAAAGAAAGACAAGTAACCACTCTTTTTCTCCTTTCCTTATTCGTGAGTTTCCTCAAGTCTGTCGATCTGTTTCTCTCTTCCTTCATCTCTCATTTAGAGGTAAGTTCACCTACACCTACTGTAATACCCCGAAAATTTATATTTTTGAACATATTATTTTATGTAAGTTTAATATTTTTTTGGAGTTACTTTGTATAGATGAATATTTGATATTTTTAAGATTATTTGATATATTATTTATGGTATAAATATATATTTAATAATTCTTAGGGGTTAAATATTAATTTTAATTTGACTTTATAAATTTTGGGGACAATTTGTTCTTTTAAAATATTAATTTTTATCTTTTGGATCTATATAGAAATTTTAATTTTTTTTAGGGATGTTAAAATAATTTGGAATTGATAAATGTATAAACATAATAATTAAAAAAAAAAAAAAAAGGATGAAAAACGTGGCATGCCACGGAATGTCCAACAAGCTAACACAGAAAGGAAAAAGTTACATTTGTTATATTGGTAAGCCAAAAAAAAAAAAAAAAGTTTAAATATGAGGCGGTGAAATGGTTTTACACCATCTGATTGCGCGCGCGTGCGCACACACACATACATACATACATACATACATACATACATACATACATACATATATATATATATATATATATATATATATATATATATATATATATATATATATAATTAGATGTATACATATATATATGTTAAAAATTATAATCTCAAAAATCTATATATAATGTGGCGATTTCGGTTCGGATTTCAAGTATAATTTTTAACTATTTTAATATTTGTATTTAATCTCTCTCTTTATTATGTGATTCATGTTAAAATTGTTGTTAATTTTAATTGTCAGTTTTCATGCAATATTTAGGATTATTATATGAAAATTGTGTGGGAAACATGTCTATGTCTTTAATTGTAGATTGATTAATTGCACATAGTAAAGGGGTTAAGAATTTTACTGAGTTTTGGCACACAACCCCACAACTTTTATTGTAGGGCCGATAAAAATGGTACTGCAAATGAAATTTTATTTGAATTTCTATTTCATTAGTAATAATTATATTATTTACTGTTGTAAAATTGATTCAATAAATCGATAATTATAATGACTACCGTAGTTTGTAAAATTTCTCAAATTTCTATAAAATAAAATATTAGTTATTTAGTTTTAATATTAATTCTCCGATGGGAGAAACTGCGTGACGGCCCTGGAAAATCGGGTCATTACACCTACTATGGATATTTGTAAGTAAATACAGTAGTATATATATTGGGTATTTAGTTGTGTTTATCTAGTTAAGAGATTGTATTTTAGTTATGTTAAAAATCAAAATAAATTATTTAAACTAATAAAATATTTTTGATTAGGTGATCTTTCTTTTGTTAATAAATAAATAAATAAATGAGCTAATTAAGTTTAATTTAATGGTTGAATTATTGATATTTTATGTAAGTAGTTAATTAGCCTATATTGAAACGAATGTAATTTTGGTTATTATTAATGTCAAATTATAGTTAATAGATTATATTTGATATATTAGAATTAGCTTGTTGTAAGAATTTAATGGGTTTAATTTTCATGTTAAAATTATTAAAATTTTGGAATGAATTTCTATTTTATTATTAAATAAGACGTAGAGAATTGGATTATTAATTTAAGTTGATTTTTAATTATAAATGGATAACTTATTTTAATTATTTATTTGGAGTTAGTTTAATAAAAAAAAAATGGTATGTTGAATTTCAAGATTTATAAAAAAAAAATGGGAAAATTATTTCGAGTTAGGAAATAATGCATTTATTCAATTAGCATGCATTTCATGCATATTATTTCATATTTAGATAAATTCTTAGTTTAGGTTTTGTCGTATGTTAAGTTCTCAGGCATTGTCGTCTACGATAGTATTTATGCAGTAGTGTTTTAGCAGTGCAACTATCGAGGTGAGTGTACTATCTTCTAGGTAAATTATCAAATTATATTTTCATATTAAATTGTAAAAAAAGAAAAGATTTATTAAAATGGATTATCTTATTACGTTAAATGGATTTAAGTAAATGATTAAGTGTAGAAATTAAGTGATTTTTTTTACTATTATACTACTATACCATATTGTGATCCCGACAGAAGGGCATATCCAGCGAGATGCTGTTGGTTCTAACAGGATGACATGTCTTGTAGAACGTTAAGTTATGACCTGACATGAGGGTAAGTCCTACAGGTTATTGTTATTGTTGTTGTTGACAATGATGATTATCATCATGTTATGGTGGTTTATACCATGTGTTGGCTCCTACTATTGACAATATTAAATGGCCCTGACACTGATAGCAACCTTAGATTTCATAGTTGTAATGGTTACGGTACTGTAATAACTCCCGATCGTGAGGTAAAACGATCTTATGGCTTGTAAGGAAGTATGTTTCTGGTATTTTATTATATAAAAGTGACTTGATTGGTTGATTTACATTCAGTTGTAATATTTTAACGATATTTGTGGATTTGATATTGCTCAGTATATGATTATATTATGTTCTGAAAAGTATTACTGTGGTTATATTTTATTTTGAAAAGTAAACTTTTTGTTAAATGTACTTGATTCATAAATTATTTTTATATTATGAAGACAGTACATATATAAAATATTTGGTCTCAAGTACTTCGAATAAATACGGGTCCATTATTGGCGCTAAATAGAGTCAAAAGAGGTGTGTGACATTTGAGACTATCAGTGCAGTTATTAATATAGAGGAATTTGGACTTTTATGGTTTATTATGGTATTGCTGTACGGGTAAAATCCTTGAATTCAGAGTTGATAAATTTTAAAAATCTATGTTAAGCGATAGTTAGTGGTATAATTGTTATCCAAATTACGTTTGTTTATGGTTGAGTAATATCAATATTTAGGTCATGCCTCGCCTCGGGCGTGGGGTCTGGGGTGGGATGTGACATATTGTATTAGCCATGGTCATTTTTTTTTACAATGGGTTTTTTCTCAACATACTGCTTTATGGTATACATAATGTAAGCCCTGCATTCATTCCTTAAATTGATAAAAATACATAAAACAAAATGCATTAGTGATTGATTAACTAACATTTTGGAATGCGGTTTGAGATAGGATGGTAAATAAATTTTATGTATGGCCCATTTTGTCACAACCCGTCCCGGACACTCGTCATCCCGAGGCGGGCGTGACTACAACATGACATCACCAATACCCAAATAACCAAACGAATGACAATATACACCTACTGTATAATACAAACATCTACTATGGGGGACACACCCGTCCCGAAATTTGATTAACTAAAACTATTTATCCATGAACCTTTTGTAGGTTCGCCTTTGACAGTTTCTCTCAATCGCCTATATGATTTCATCACGTAGCTCTACCTAGTGCCAGTAGGGGACCGACTCCTAACTGTAGTACCTGCGAGTGTACTGCCTTCTTAGTAAAACATTTTTATAGTAATAATAAGTTATTCTGCAATATCTAAATGGATCAAGCTTAAATATGTAAACATTACGTAGCTTGCAAATTTTTTCATAATATTAGTAGTGAGAATAAAGCACTATATATAAGTTCCATGCTAAATCATTTAGTATAAGAATCATGCCAATCACCATAATAAATAATAAATCACCTAGTATAATCAAAATACCACATCTCAAAACATCCTCTCAAACACACACACACTGGCCAACCCTAGTGATCGTTTTAACCTCACGATCAGGAGTTTGCAACGATACCGTACCATCCGTAGGATATGCCTTCCTATGAACACCCATCACTCCGCCGAAACGGATAATTACTGCGCAGTATAAACGTCTAACATCACTCTGCCCAAGCAGATAAACATCAATCCGCAAAAACGGATAACATCACTCCGTCGAAGCAGATAACCTCACTCTACCGAAACAGATAAATACTATAGCATCGTCAAATCAAATACAGCATCATCGAATTACAACTCAATAAATATCGTCTACTCAACCTCATCAAATTACCATGTCTATCTCTTTTCCTCAAAACCAACTTTAAATCCAAAAATCATATTTCACCCTTTCTTTTAAAGAAAATGTCTGATTTTATCAAAACCCTTTTTTCACTCTTTATTTTTAGAAAATCAGACATTTTTAGAAAAACATATGTTTTTTATTCTCTTTTAAAAACACCGTCCGATTTCACCAAATCCAGCAAAAATTCATTTTCAACTTCATTTCGAAACCACTGAAATCTTCCGAAAATCCAGTTTACCAACTTACCCAAATCCGGCTTGATCCATATCATTTATAAATTCATACAGTTTTAGTAAATATATATTTCATCATATATATACATGGAAAAATAGTTTGGTAAGAAGACAGTACACTCACCTGGCTATCCCTTCTGAACAGTTTTTACTGACTTTCTTCTACCAATATTCCAGTGTCTGCGAGCCTAATAATGACAGGGCCTAAATTAATATTTTATGTAAATAACCGAATCATGCAATGCAGACCCTAAATTCCGTAATTTTTCCCGCAACTACTTTTTATTATGAAAAATTGTTATTCGGTAAATTTCATTTCGTTAATAATTACAGTACGCATTTGTTAGTATGGACGATGACAAAAATTATTAGAATTAACGATTCCAAATTATAATCCTGTTTGCTCATAATTCAATTTAGTAACAATGGTAATCGATTTAGAATTTTTACCTGCCCTGAATCGTCCGTCGGCCGCGAGATAGATTTTTGGATTTTTATTGGGGGGTTTGTGTAATTTTTTTTTCCTTTTTTGTTTTTCTTCTTTTTCTTTTCTTTCATTTTCTCATTTTTTCTGGTTTTTTGCGTTTCTGTTGTTTGTTTCGGAGTTCGCCGCCGCCGACGAGATCTCGCCGCCGTTCAAACCCCGCCGTCCCACCAACCGGACCCACGCACCTCCAGACAACCAAACCCACGCACTTCCACGTCTACCTCACCCATGCACGCCCGATCGTCCCACACCCACACACGTACAACTCTTTCTCTCTCTCTAACTTTCCGGCGAAAACTCCGGCGACCTCCATGCACCCACAACACGCACACACCCTGCAGGAACAACACGCACCGATTGAGCAGAGCCACTAACGCCGTCGTACATGCCGCCGATCGTCATCGTCGGCTGCTGAATAGCCCACCGTCGAACTGACCGACGGCAACCTCCGACGGAACGGTGACAATCACCCCATCGGCACTCCATACCATCGACAATGAACGGGACATCACACCGTCGGCACCACCAATGATCGACCAACGACCGAACGAATCGCTCACACCTACGCTCGTCGAATCTCACCACCCCCTGACCGCCAGACCTCCCATCTCTCTCTCCTCTGTTTTTGGTCTTCCTTCCTTCTTCCATTAAAGATCACGATTGCATGTTTCAAGTGGATCGGTTTATTCCTAGCTTGCCACGTCAATGGATCTCGATCCTTCCTCTCTCTGTCTCCGATTCTCCGTCTCCAGTTGTTCTCTCGGCACCCACACCGTATGCGTATATATATATATATATATATATATATATATATATATATATATATATATATATATATATATAAATCTTTTATTCTAATTACTCTTTTCTCCCCCAAATTTCTTTAATTCCTTATTTTAGCCCAATTCACCATTTATAGTTTTCTTCAAATTGTAATTTCACCCCTAAAAGTTTAAATGTTATCAATTGAAAGACAATTTGAATCCTAAAGGTTGGATTTAATGTATACAAATTTATAATTCGCCCCCTAAACTTTTAATTCGGATAATAATTAATTCAATTCTACTCCATATTTTTCTCAATTGCTCTAAAATGCAACTGAAATGACGTACGTGTTAAATCGGGGTCTTACACATTTTGCTAGGGACATTCGAGATGTTGTTTGATATGCGTGTCTCCTCAGCGTTAGAGCATGTCTATGTTGATATATTGCTCAACAAATGCTTTATGTTCAGGGTTTAAGATTAGCTACAGATAGATATACGACTTAACAAGTCTTACGAGTTAAATTTGTTAAAGCAATATCATAGTTTGTACGTCTTTGTAGTAATAATCAGATGGTGGGGTCCTGTAGACAAATTGAGTTATAGAATATCCATTTTAAAAAAAAAAAGATCCAGAACCAATAATGTCCAGTGGTTTTGTTATGCATGGAGACTATTGGTATTCAAAGGAAAAATTATGTACCTATAGTTGCTTGTAAATGCAGCTTTGATTGTATTGTAGATGTCTTTCAAGAGATTTTCGTGATTTTTTTAATGACGGCCCGACACAAATAGAGATAGACATGAGTTTTCCTGAAAATTTAAATATGGTTGTGAATATATGACGTACCCATATTCGTGCCATTGTAAACTTTGTTTGATCCAACAAAATGATTGATGATGTGCTCTGGACATCATTGATTGATTGCATTTTATTTTCAATGTACTCACCAAAAGTATTGATCACCTTAAATGTTTATGTGAATGTTCACATTTCATACCACATCGTATACTAGATCTTATTATGACTTAACAACTTAATGACGTGGGATGTACATGCGTGGTCGCATATTTTCAGCTATTAATGTGAACATTCACGTAGTACCGAAACACATATATTGGAATGTTCACATAGAAAATATTCACTTCTTGTCATTTCAGATCATAGGCCTATGTTATAAATGATACAACAAAATATTTTTGAAAGCGGAGATGATGCTTACATTGTTTAACATTTGTCTGTACCGGATGATACAGATAACATCGCCACACGTTATAGTGGATTGTGGTTTTCCTCCTTCGTATATGAATGCGCTGTGACATTTAACATGTTAACAATTTTAGGTTTAACAATTGTAGTTTAATGATATTTCTTGATTTTTATAGAAATTACTCGATACCTTCATTCTCCTTTATTAACTGCAATTTTTTCCAATCTTGATCTCTCAGCATTAGCACAACTTTTTATTTGTTTTAGTTAGGCATCTTGATGTTGTCCTTGTATTCTCGTACGGGGAAATCTTCGAGATTTATTGTCTTTGGATTGCTTTTCTATTTGGCCTTTGCCCTTTGGTGGATAGACATAGTCACTACCCTTTTTGGTGGCTTGCCTCACCTTAAGTTTTACCCTATTGATCATCGAACTAACTTTCAGAGTTTCTTCATTTGATCCTTGGGGTGGAACGATAGATAGATGGGAAGGTTGATTTATAGGATCTTTTATAAGCATAATGAATGTAAAGAGTTATGCGTATGTTATATGTAGGTCGGTGCAAGGGGAGGGTGTTGTGGTGGCAGCATGAATAGTTGGGGCGGCATTGATGTGGCAGCATATTGAATAGTGGGGGTCAATGTCTATGTGGTAGAAAGTTGAACAGTCGGGGCACTGGGGTGGCATACGATTTGACCTAAGCTTGTAGATTTTCGATTTGCTGGTTCAGCTCCTTAATGGTGCTAATGTATGCCTTATGCCTTAGCACCTGTATTTTTTTGCATGGTTCAATATTTTATTTATTGTTTTTTAATCCTCCTATTCATTGGCAAGCTCCTTATATTTTTTTTTTGTTAAATTCTTTTTCTTGAGATCAATGGGTGGGTCGTGATGTTTTTTCGTGACATCATGCACACCCATTTTTATAAACAAATGTGTCTTTTTGCTCTCAACCTTTGACAAATTTGAGGTGAGGTCAAAGACAATTTTTTCTTAATTATCTTTTTTTTTTTTGCGCAAAGTGTTGTATTGAGATCATCAATCTTGGTTTTCATTGAGATGTTTTTCACTATTATGTTTGCCACAATTTTTTGATATTCCATGATTGTCTCGTGTTCCTTGATCAACTTTTTTTCAAAATATTCTTGCATTTGATCCAACTGACAGTAAACGTCACCAAGTGCAATGTGTTGAGTGGATGAGGCACCAAAGGTATTGTCTGGTTGGGTGATGTCGATCCCCGAATCAAATGTTGGTGCTTATTGGCGACTTGATGGTTGACTGAGGAAGGGGACTATATAATCGTTCATGATATTGTCGATCATGGATTTGACTTATGGATCATCTTCGGCGATGGGCCTTTTTCCTTTATAAACGATAATATTTGCTTCAATAGCTCTGTCATTGTTGACGTTTATTTCAATAGGAGTTTCTTTGACAACTTGGACATCGTTACTATTGTTCTTTGAAGCGATACCCAATTGTATTCCATGCAAGGTCTCATTGTGTGTACATCACAGGACAGTTAAATTAACTGCTTTTATGTCACGACCCGGTTTCCTAGGGTCGGATTATGGTTTCTCCTATAGAGAAATCCTAAATCTAAAATCCAACTCACTCGACTTCCCAATATATCCAATTTGATAAATTGTATAATAAAGACGATAATTTTAATTGCCCATTTAACGACGGAAATTATTAAATATAATATTCATCATTTAAATATCACCAAAGGACCAATCATCTATTTTAAAAATTAATTCGCGGATTGTATAGATTGTGGCGACAACACTACTAATTTAATAACGTATAAATTAAAATCCGGATATTTAATAATTCCCAAAATTTTGAGATTTTGGAAAACCAATCGACCGAAGTTAATATTTATAAAATCCAATATATTTGAAAATCTTTCTCATAGTTTAAAATTGAATTTCCAACATTTTTCCAAACCAATCATATTTACCGAATATTTTACAACTATGATAATTAATATTACCGTTTTCTCCTATTACAACAATAAATAATAATTACAATTATTACAACTCGAATTTCAAATAAATTCTTCTCTCTCTCTCGTTTGCTCCCAACCGACCCTGCAATCCAAACATTATGGGGTTGTGAGCCAACTCTCAGTAAAACTCCAACACCTCTAATACGTGCATTTAATTTATCACATAAAACCACGTAATCATACTCATCACATAATTTTAACACATAAACCACATAAGCATGTTCGTCACATAAATCCTGCATTGTCCAACATATTTCACATAATTTCGACAGATAAAATATCGCTACAATATACTAAAAAATTTCATAATTACCCACGAGACAGTTAAATACAATTAAATGCATATATTAAGAGTGACAGGAATTCTACCTCTCCCGAATTTTTCGTTGGCTGTGAGATTGGATTTTGGTTTTCAGTGGGGTGGTTTGTGTAATTTATTTATTTTTTTCTTCTTTTTCTTTCTTTTTCTGTTTCTTCTTCCCGCTACTGCTTCTGCTTCGGTTTAAGGACCAATCGTCGACCGTTCTCACCCTGCCGCCGATCACTACTCCGATCATGCCACAAACCCACGAAGTCAGAACACCCACAACGCCAAATGGAACACACACCGCCGGCCTCCTGCACAGCCCTTACCAAACCCATGACCGAACACACACATACACAAAATCGAACCCTCCTTCTCTCTCTCTAACTCTCCGGTCGGCGAAACGACCGACACCAACCTCCAGCGATCACCCTCGCCGCCCTTCCTCAACGATCCGAACACCCATATACACACAAAAAACTCATACATACACCCCCCGTTCATGTGCCCACAACTAAACACACACCTACCCACAACCGACAACGACGAGCACATGCAAACACCGCACACACTCTCACTGTCCGACCAAACGACATACCATGCACGTAATCTGTTCGACAGCCGACGTTCACAACCGACGACAACACACACGCCATCAAAATAGTACACACACACACACACACACACATAGAGTCACGAACAAAGCATGCGCACACAGCCTGTGACACACACATACACATATGTACATTGGATCAAAACAGAGGAATACACACACATGATGAATGATGGAGACACACACACCGTTGGCAACCTACTGAAGAACACACACCTACTGCATTTCGATTTTTCTGTTTTGAATTCTCGCCGCCGATGAGTTTTCTCTCTTTAACCCACCACCGACGAACTCCGGCGACTCACCTATGATCGAAACAACGCACACACATATAGAAATTGGACACCCACACACACCCAGAATACACAAACACACACAAACCCATACGATCGCCGACCACCGAACACTCACCGGCGAACCCACCTCCGAGTCTCTCTCTCTTCTCTATTCTCAGATCTCTCCTTCTTTTCCCGGTTGAAAATCACGATTACATGGGGTATTTATATGCATGAGAGTAGTGGATCAACTTAATCCCTTGCTTGCCACATCATGATCTCGATTCTTCTCTCGGTTTGGTTTGGATCCCACCGACTGTATAAACATATATGTGTTTATATATATATATATAATATCTTATTTCAAATTACCTTAACCCCTCTCAGTTTCTTTAGATTTTTATTTGAATCCCCATTTCAAGATTTAATTTCTCTTAAAATTATAATTTAGCCCAAACCAAAAATTAATATTTTGAAAATCACTAATTAGCCCCTAAAACTTTAAATCAAATAATAAATTACGCCATCCACCCCGTTATTTTTTAAATATTATGAAATACGACTTAAATAAAAATTAGGGTCTTACAATTTACCTGATCATCTAGTAGGTGGCTGATGGGTTGAAACCTATTATAAAGGAATAAGTACTTAACCACCAAGGCTGCACCAGTGGGATGAAATATTCTCTCTTCAATTAGGAATGCCAATGTAATGTGTCCGCACGACCAGTACTAGGAAAAAAAAGAATGAACAACAATAGTGAGGATTGATGAACATAAACGTTTTTAAAAAATTTAGTTAACATAAACATTCACATATTTTATATTTTTGTGAACATTCACATACACATTGCATGAACATTCGCTTAGACATTAATATGTAAACAAGGCTGCAAATATGTAAGATAAGCATAAACTTTGTAGTTGTTGTATATTTATAATGAAAGAACATATCATGTAATGGATCTTGGATTTTGTCCGAGCTGAGAGCCCGTAGGGTCGTGAGCTCGGCCAATTTTGATGCCTTAGAATTTTTTTTAGGGTAGAAAGTTTGAGAGCCTTCCCCCTTTTGAAAGTAGTCGAGCTGAGAGCCCGTCAGGTCGTGAGGTCAGCCATTTTCATTGCCTTAGAATTTTTTTGAGGGTGGAAAGTTTGAGAGCCTTCCCTCTTTTGATTTTGTCCAAGCTGAGAGTACGTATGGTCGTGAGCTCGGCCATTTTGCATGCCTTAGAATTTTTTGAGGGTGGGAAGTTTGAGAGCCTTCCCCCTTTTGATGTTTTCCGAGCAGAGAGTACGTAGGGTCGTGAGCTCGGCCATTTTGCATGCCTTAGAATTTTTTGAGGGTGAAAAGTTTGAGAGCCTTCCCCCTCACACGTGGCTAACGACCCACACATTCCCCCCCAATCTGACTTGTGTGATAGGCTATGCCACCATCGTTGGATGGGTGCCACGTGGCAATGGCGTTTAAATCAAGGCATCCCCACCCGTTAGCCTTTGCGACCCTTCGTCTCGGCACATCATCCTTTTATAAATGGTAGCCCCTACCTCTCATTTGGCACTTACGTAATTTCCAGAGCTCATTCTTCCTCCTCGGCATTGGTACCCTTTTTTTTTTTTCTTTTGTTCGAACAAAATGTCGGGGTGTGACACCCCACCCTAGACTCCCGTCGTCCTGGGGCCGACGTGACGTCGACATGACATCACCTAACTGACTAGACAACCACAATAAATAAAAATATACAAACAAATGATATGTACAACATATACATAATTCTCATTGATAGGGACACACTGTCCGAACTATAAGAATAACCAAAATTCGAAACACATGAATCTCACTTAGATTCATCTCTAACACCTCGCCTCAAAATCCCTCTCAAATGACTCCATCGCACGACCCGCATAACTCTATCTAGCGCCAATAGGGGACCGACCGACTCCTAACTGTTTTACCTGCGAGTGTACTGCCTTCTTAGTAAAAATATTTCGTAATAATAAATCACTCTACAACATCTAAATGGATCAAGCATAGGTATGTAAACAACGCGTAACTAATAAAATTCTCCATAATATAAAAGTGGAAATAAACCCATAAGTATAAGTTTCATCCAAATTCATCCAATATAAAATCATATCAACCACCAGAGTAAATAATAAATTACCCAATATAAGTAAAACACCACATCTCAAACACACACACTAGCCAGCCCTAGTGATCATTTTAACCTCACGATCGGGAGTTTGCAACGGTACCATACCATCCGTAGGATATGCCTTCCTACGAACACCTATCACTCCGTCGAAGCGGATAATCATTGCGTAGTATAAACGTCTAACATCACTCTGCCGAAGTAGATAAACATCACTCCCCCAAAGCAGATAACATCACTCCGCCGAAACGGATAACATCATTCCGCCGAAGCGGATAACATCACTCTACCAAAACAAATAAATACTATGGCATCGTCAAATCAAATATAACATCATCGAATCACAACTCAATAAATATCGTCTACTCAACATCGTCAAATTACCACGTCTATCTCTTTGTCTCAAAACCAACTTTTAAATCCAAAAATCATATATCGCACTTTCTTTCAAAGAAAACGTCTGATTTTTATTAAAACCACTTTTCCACCCTTTATTTTTAGAAAACCAGGCATTTCTAGAAAACAGATGTTTTTTTTTTTTTTTTTTTATTCTCTTTCAAAAACACCATTTGATTTCACCAAATCCAACAAAAATTCATTTTCAACTTCATTTCGAAAACCACCGAAATCTTCCGGAAATCCAATTTACCAACTCACCCACCTCCCGCTTGATCCATATAATTTATAAAATCATACGGTTTAAGTAAACCAACATTTCATCATATATATATTCAAAAATAAACTAGCTACAAGACAGTACCCTCACCTCGATATCTGTTTTGCAAAACTAACACTGATCATACTTTATCTGGACGTCGGTGCTTGCGAACCTAACAGTGACAGAGCCTAAATTAATATCTTATCTAAAACATCCTAATCATACAATACAGACCCTATATTCCGAATCGTTACTATTTTATGTACCACATACTTAAAATTAATTAATCGTTATGAAATTATTACGATTTTAGGATTTGTAACGCTAAATACAATTTAATTTAACGAAAATTAATAACCGATTGAAATTTCACCTGTTTCCGAACCGTTCGGCGACCACGAGATGGGTTTTGGATTTTCCTGGGATAGTTTCTACAATTTCCCCCTTTTTTCCTTTTTTTTTTTCTTTCTCTTTCTTCTCTGTTTGCGTTTATTGTTTCTGTTTCGGTTCAAAAATATCGCCAGCCACCCTCTCTCTCTCTACCATTTCCGTCCACCCGAGACCTCTCATGCCCCATCGCTCTTACCGTCGGCCCTACTCCATCCCCCACCACGGTTCACCAACCACCACCAGCCACTTCCCCCACCAATCTCATCTACCCACCTAAACCGTACACGCCACCGTAACGACCCACACACACACCAACGGCCAAATTCATGTCGCTACTGCCTCCGTTGTTCACCCCAGTTGATCAAACAATAAACATAACACACACACACCACCGCCACCACTGCCGTCGGAGGAATACCCACTCCCACACGACGATCGCCGATCACTTACACACACACATCAGACAAACCCCCCTCATACATGCACACAAGAGGAACGCACGCATACTTTGTCGTACACACGCCAGCGACTGAACCCCAGCGATTACACGGCAGCACCGACGCTCCGCTCCTCCGTTTCTCTCTCTAGATTTCTGGATCGTTCTTCCTTGTAGCGTTTGAAATGGTAGGCACATGTATATATATGCATGAAAATGGTGGTGTGAAATCGATCGGTTGCTCGCCACGTCGATCCCCACTCTTCTCGATCTCCTTGTCGGTCGGCCGGATTCGCAACTCACGGATATATACATATATTTTTTTTTTATAAAAAAACATTTGGTTTAATTGCACTTTTATCCCCCTATTTCCCATTAAATATTTATTTAATCTCATTCATCTTTTAGGATTTCTTAAATTGCATTCTGATCCCTAAAATTTTTATTCTACAAATTTTGCATCTCAAATTTAGAATAAGTTTCTAAATTTGCAATTTGACCCAATCATTTTTATTTTATCTTTATTTTATTTTATTTTATTTTATTTTATTATTATTATTATTATTATTATTATTATTATTATTATATATTTAACTCAATTTTTCCCGAAATTTCCTAAATGCTTTCAATTGAAATTTAAAATGACGTAAGTGTTAAATCGGGATCTTACACGGGGTCCCCTTCTCATTCTTCTTTTTCGACTTCTGGCTGTACTACCTGCTCGGGGTCCGGCTCCTTGGACCGGTCGTCCTCCAGCTCCTCTCAATTCAGGGTGGAGAGACGTCCTGATCCTGGAGACGCCTCCTCGAGCGCTATGGCCAGGATCCACGAAACGAGTGGTGCTATACAGTCATGGCTGAAAGACCGTGCATTCGTGGTGAGCCATGCCGACAAGAGCGATGGGGAATCTATATCACTTGACACTGAGGTCGGGGTCCCTCCCAAAACTGTCACAATGGTGGAGATTCACACCGGCGTCTCCATTCCCAAGTTACTTCATAAAAACGAGGTGCACAACGCCAGGCTAGAAAAACTATTCATAAAAGTCCTACCTTCGAGTCCGGTATAGAAAACCAAAACAACTATGACCGAAGAATCTGTCCTCTACTGTCGGAGCGAATTTTTCATCCCGGAGGAGATCACGACCATTGTTCCTAGGCCTGATGATCGGGCCTATATGCCACCAGTTGGATTCATGACAGTCTATAAGAAACAGCTGGAGGCGGGTCTTCGCTTTCCCCTCCAATGGTGGATCAGGGCCATCTGTGAAGAATACCATCTGTGTCCGTCACAAATTGCTCCGAACGGTATAAGGGCCCTGGTGGCTTCGTATATCATCTTCCGGGCCGAGGGACTCGAGCCGAGCACTGAGCTCTTCAGGGATCTGTTCTTCCTCAAGCCACTCTCCCGGGGCACTGGGTGGTGTTATATTTTGTCCAGGTCAACTTTCCTGAAGGACCTGAACTCTTCCATCCATCGATGGAAGCCCCAATTCTTCTATATCAGAGGGAGGGGGTTGGCAATCTGGTCTTGAAGAAGAAGGAAGGTACCTCTCCAAATGGAATGGGGAAAAGTTGGTAAGGTTGCGGCCCCTTAGGGGGAGTGTTTTGTTTTTTGGCTTTACCATTGCCTGTACATTAATACCCTTATTTTTATGATTTTCTGCAACTAAAGAGCCGCCCAAGAAGAAAAGACCGGAGCCGAGCAGAGAAATTTTCGAGCAGAGAAACGAGGTCTTAAGGACTGCCTTCAAGGACGTGAACACCCTGATCGCCTCTCAGCTCTTTACAGCCTTCTGGTTTTCACCGTCGGACATCTCAGCCACACCCGATTTCCCCCTCGACTCAGACAACGGTAAGGAATTTTCTGGTATGTCAATTGTTCATACTTGGTAATTTTACGCATGTTACACTCGATTCACACAGATATTCTTGTATAGAACCGGATGCTGCCGGCCTGGACGGAAGAATTTCTAAAAATCTTATTGAATATTGAAGCTATAGAAAAGGCAATGGCAGTGCAGAAGCTTCTTGAGAAGAAGGCCAAGGAAGCTGCTGAAGCGGAGAAGGCGGCTGGTTCAGAACAAAGAAGAGGATCGCAAGCCATCCAACCCGCACGGCTCCCCAAGACGCCAGCCCAGAGTCGCTCACCCGCCCTGCCGGGCGTGCCGGGATATCTCCATCGCATGACGTCTCCTAATGATAAGGAACTGATGGAGGGGGAGAGCACCGGCAACTTGATGCGCCAGGCCATCTGTGATCAAGTCTCGGTAATACTTTCTCACAATTTACTTTCCGTTTCGCTTTTTGCGACTAAATTTTTCTAAGTGTGATGAAATTCCCGTCCTCACACAGTGTATGCTTTGGATGTCGGTGGTTTTTTACCGGATCTCTGAGAGCACCATGGAGGAGGCCATGCTGAGGTCCGAGAAGAATGCTGTCGAGGCAAAGGTGAACCGCTTGACCAACAACCTTCAGCTTTCCGCGCAGGCCCATCAGGGCCTACAAGCCAGGCACGCCTTTGTTACCAAAGAACGGGACGACTTTGAGAGACAGAAGGTCAACCTGGAGAAGAGGGTGGAGGAGCTGGAGAAGAAACTCAAGAAAGAAGAGCAGTAGAGGGGGAAGGCCATTCATTGAGCAGAGCAAAAAGCCATTGAGGATTATAAATCTAGCGAAGAATTCGAAAATCTAAAGTACGAGCTTGCTGCCGAATTCATGGATGACGGTCACAAGGCCACGATCCACTTCCTTCAGAGCCATCATCCGGAGTTCGATTGCTCGGGTGTTGGGATAGAATTTTCCCAACAAGGCGAGTTGGCGATGGAGCGGCCAGTCGAGAGGGCTTCCGAGGACCCCACTCATGAGGCCGGTGCTGAAGGAGCTGGTGGTGAGGAAGTAGAGGGTGATAAAGACACCAATGTCGACGTTATGGACGTCGAAGGCATTTTTAGGGAAGAATAGGTCCTCAGGTCGGCGTTTTTTGAAGACTTGGAAAAAAAATTTTGTTTTGAATTTTGTTGAACTCTTCTTGTACTCATCATTTGTTTTTTATATTTTGACTGTGTATATGGGCAAGAACCCCACCAATATAAGCCCTCTTTTTTTGTGGAATACGACACAACAAATTTTTGAGCATTTGTTCCCAATTCCTTCTCGCCTTCCCTTCCTTTAGGATGTAGGAGGCGATTTGCTTCGACCCTTTGCCCCAACTCGGACAAGTGGTCGTGAATCCACTTATGTGCTCGGGATAGGGTTGTAGACCCTTACACTTTCACGATCCCACCATTCTGTACACGTGCCGAGTCCTCACAAACCTTAGTTCAACGCTTACAACTTCAAATATGTTGTGGAATCGTTTTGGTGTCTAATTGTCACGGTTATGACCACCCTACCCTCCAGCCTGTAGTAGGAGTAGTCTTACTACTCATGCTATTGGTTGCAACGTGACACGTTCAGTCAACCACTTAGGTATCTTAGTGCGCCAGAAGACCTGTTTAAGTAACAAATTGCTTTTTATTTTTTTTGGAAAAACCACTATATTATCATCAAAATACTTAATACTTGGTGGTATACAGATGAAATGATTACAAAATGACCTCAGTCTCATAGGGGTATTGTTTGAGATGGTCGGCGTTCCACGGGTGTCGCAGCAAAACACCTTCCTCAGTTTCGAGCTTATAGGTACTCGGTCTTGCAACTCTTATCACGCGATAAGGTCCCTCCCAGCTGAGGGCCAACTTTCCTGCATTTGGCTCCTTGGTCGCTAGGGTAACCTTTCTGAGGACTAGGTCTTCGACGTTAAAATGCCGCGGTCGCACCCTTCTATCATAGTACCGAGCTGCCCGCTACTGGTATGTTGCCTGGCGCACTCGAGCGTTCTCTCATCGTTCTTCCAGAAGGTCCAGGTTAAGGGCCAGCATTGCGTCGTTCGTCTGCTGGTCCTACCCCTTAAGCGACGTTCGGAAGGTTGGCAATCCAATTTCTGCAAGAATTACGGATTCGGATCCAAAAGTCATTGCGAACGGCGTCTCTCCAGTTGGGGTTCGAGAAGTGGTGTGGTATGCCCAGAGGACTGGGTAAAGTTCCTCCACCCACCTCCCCTTCACTTTGTCAAGTCTGGTCTTTAAATCATGCAAAACTGTCCGATTCGTGACCTCTACCTGTTCATTAGCTTGCGGATGACCAGGAGACGCAAAGTGTGTGCGGATACCCAAGCCGAAGCAAAAAAAAAAAACAAACAAATCATTGTCGAACTGAGTGCCGTTGTCAGACACGATTACCCTCGGGATTCCGAATCGACACACCATTGATTTCCAAACAAAGTCCCGGACTTTCTCCTTGGTGATGCGAGCCAGGGGTTCGGCTTCCACCCACTTGGTGAAGTAATCGATAGCGACAACAAGGAATTTTCTTTGACCGGTGGCCTGTGGAAAAGGGCCCAACAAGTCAATTCCCCACTAAGCAAAAGGCCACGATCTCACCATGGGCACCATGGTCGTTGGCGGTAGATGAGGGTGGGGACCGAAACGTTGGCATTTGTCGCATTTTTTCATGAACTCACTCGCGTCTTCTAGTATTTTTGGCCAAAAATATCCTTGGCGGAAGAGTTTGCCAGCCAGGGCCCTGCCCCCCAAGTGGTTGCCACAGATTTCCTCATGGGTCTCTCTCATAACATAGTCGGCCTCTTCCGGCCGTAGGCACCGTGAGTATGGTCTAGAGAAGGAACGTCGATAAAGGACCCCGTCTAGAATGCAATATCTGGCCGACCTGTATCGCATCCTTCTTGCTTCGTTGCGATCGTCGGGGAGCGTTCCGTCTTCCAAATATCTACAGATGGGGTCCATCCAAGTGGGATGGTCACTGAGCTCACATATTGGAGCCACCTGGTTAGAAACTGCTGTGCTCAGAACATCCAGATACTCAACTGGCACACTTCACTTCAGGGTTAATGCTATTGCCGAGGCAAGATTTTCCAAGGCATCGGCGTGCCGGTTCTCCTCCCATGGTATTTGGGATACATTGATTTTTTCGAATTTCTCCATCAGGGTTTTGACCCTCTCAAGATATGCAGTCATACTGGGATCTTTTGCCAAATATTCCCTGTTGACCTGGTTGACGACCAGTTGAGAGTCACAAAAGACGGATAACACCGTCACATTGAACTCCCTGGCTAGGCGGAGCCCTGTTAGCAGAGCCTCGTATTCTGCCTTGTTGTTAGTTGCTCTGAACCCCAGCCTTAGGGCGTACTCTATCTCTTCATTGCCTGGGGTAACGAGCATCATCCCTGCTCCACAACCACTGGTGTTGGACGATCCATCGGTAAATAGCTTCCACGTCGTCGGACCTGTACCAGGGCTAGAGTCCCCCGGTACTTCCCCTCCTTCCACCCTTTTAGCTTCCGAGTGAGCGGTGGGTGGCTCGGGGTCCTCAGCAAATGTGAGCTCAGCGATGAAATCTACCAGAACCTGGCCCTTAATGGCCGTCCTAGGGCGATATTCGATGTGAAACTGACCCAGCTCAAGGCTATATTTCATTAGTCGTCCTGAGATATCTGGTGAATGTAAAATTTGCCTTATCAGTTGGTTCGTGAGGACGACGATCTCGTGGGCTTGGAAATACTATTTCAGCTTCCGGGAAGCCACCAGTAGGGAATAAGTCAGTTTCTCAAACTTAGTATACCTTGTCTCGGCATCTGAGAGGATCCTGCTAGAGTAAAAGACCGGGTGTTGGACCCCGACGTCATCCCTCACAAGAGCAGCACTCACCGCCATGGTAGATGCGGCAATATACAAGTACAGGGTCTTCCCCTCCTTCGGGGTGCTGAGCAAAGGAGTAGAGGATAAATAACTCTTGAGCACTTGGGAAGCCGATTTGCACTCGTCGGTCCATCCAAAGTTGCCATTGCCTCTTAGCACTTTAAAGAATGGCAGACACTTTTCCGATGCTCTAGATATGAAGCGATTGAGGGCAGCGAGCCTCCCCGTCAGCATCTGCACCTTCTTCTTATTCTGAGGAGAGGCCATCCCAAGGATCGCATGTATTTGATCGGGGTTAGTATCGATGCCATGCTGGGACACCATGTACCCCAGGAACTTTCCCGCAGAAACCCCAAAAATACATTTGTTCGGGTTAAGCTTCATGCGGTAAGCCCGAAAATTTTCGAAGTAGTCGTGGAGATGTTGGTTATGGTCAAGGGCCCTCGAGCTCTTGACCAACATGTCATTAATGTAAACCTCCATCGTCCGTCCGATCTCCTCCTTGAACATTTTGTTCACCAGTCGTTGATAAGTGGCTCCGGCGTTGCACAAGCCAAACGGCATTACCTTGTAACAGTATGTACCCTTATCAGTGATGAACGACGTTTTGCTCTTATCGGGGGGGAACATTGGGATTTGGTTGTACCCGACATAAGCGTCGAGGAAATTCAGGCGCTCATACCCTACTGTGGCATCTATGACGATGTCAATCCTGGGCAGAGGGAAGAAGTCTTTTGGGCAGGCTTTATTCAGATCTTTGAAATCAACATAGAGGCGCCACTTATTACCAGCCTTGGGAGCCAGAACCACATTCGCCAACCAGTCTAGGAATTTGACTTCTTTGACGACGCCAGAGTTGATCAATTTATCCATCTCTACTTCAATTATATTCTAGCGCTCCAGATAAAAATTTTGTCATTTTTGCTGCATGGGAGGATGGTGTGGATCAGTGTGGAGGTGGTGCATTGGCACGCTCAGATCAATACCCGGCAGCTCATCATGGGACCACGCAAAGACGTCGTAATTGCGTTGGAGCAGTTGGATGAGTTCATCCCTTTGTTCGGATGGGAGACTAGAACTGATCCTGACAGTTCATTCTTCGATGGTTGGGTGTATGGAAATCTCCTCTAGTTCCTCATGAGGTCGGGGACCGGCCTCCTCCTCTCTTGGATCATCGATGGGCACAGGCATTGGTCCCTGACCCAGAGCCATGAGTTCGGAATCTCCGAGCCCTAGCTCTATCTTTGATTGCTATTTCTTCTTCTCTAACGCCCTCTGAGCACAAGCCCGGGAGGACTCTTAGTCACCCCTCACTACTCCCACACCTCCCTCAATGGGGAATTTCATCGATTGGTGATATGGTGAGCAAATTGCCTTAAGGGCAGCCACCGTGGGTCGACCCATAATTGTGTTATAGGGTGACGGCCTGTCCACAATCAAAAACTTGGTCTAAACAATAGAGGTTCATGAATGGGCTCCGACCATCACGGGAAGTGAGACCCACCCGGCAGCGTTCACAACATCCCTTCCAAAACCGACTAGAGGGGCCGTCGACGAATTTATCGCGTTGGGATCCATATTCATTTTCTCAAATGCCCATTTGAAGATAATATCAGCGAAACTACCGCCATCTACCAGGATCCGTCCCATTTTGTAGTGATGGATGAGGGCCACGATGACAAGGGCATCGTCATGAGGGACATGTATATCCCTGAGGTCTGCCTCGCTGAATGAAATAACGTTGTGTCCCGCAGCATCAACCATGCTGACCTCGAAGACGTCTTCACTCACCTTTCTTTTGGCCTTGTGCTCATACCTCTTCTTGGAGGAGAGGGTCTCCCCTCGAAGGCCTAATCCTCCATGGATGACGTTAATCTCGCCATCAATCCTATGTTCGTCATCGCCCCTGCTCGCCTCTGATCTAGGAGTGGGTGACTTATGTTCCTATTTCTTCTACGACCCCTATGTTCATTGCGGGAGTCGTGCTCTTCCACATTGGGAGCTCGGTCGTCCCTTTGAGCATAGCGACCTAGGTATCCCCTACTAATGAGGGTCTCAATTTCTTCCCGAAGCCGAAAACAATTCTTGGTAGAGTGTCTCCGGTCTTTGTGGAATTCACAGTATTTGTCCATAGAGCTCCCTATTGGTTTTTCGCTGGGGGGGTGGAGGAGGAAGAAAGAAATCCTACCCCGCATTCTCAGCTAAAACGGTGGCCACCGAGACCGTGAGCGGCGTGTAGCTCCACTGGCGATTCTCCTAGGGTGGGAATGGTCTCCGATCCCCGGGCAACGGCCCCAGCCTACCTTCTGCCTGCAGCCTTTTGGATCCATGATGTTTGTTTGGCCCTTCCTCAGCCTTTCCTTTCTTCTTTTGACTTCCTCCTCGATCCTTCCGAGTTGCTTCCAGCTCATCAGCATTATGAAATCTTGTGCCTCTCTCTAGGGCGGCATCCAGAGTAGGAGTTGGGTTAGAAAAGAGGTCATACATGAGACGTTGATGCTTCAGGCCGTCGATAAATGTGCTCATTGCGACCACGTCGCTAAGTTCATTGCACCCGATGATCTTTTTGTAAAACCTCTCCACATAATCCCCCAGTGATTCATCGGGCAGCTGCTGGAGCGCTAGGATGTGGGCCATGGTTTTTGGCCTACACCGTGATCGTCCAAACCGTAAAAGGAAGAGTAGCTCTAACTCGTGAAAATTGGAGATGGAGGATGGTGCCAGAGTTCGGAACCAAGCCTTTGCGGCCCCCGTAAGGGTGAGGGGAAATGCCTTGCATCTCATTGCTATTGAGGCGGTGTGTAGGTCCATATAGGACCTAAAGATGGACAAGTGGTCCGCCGGATCAGTGACCCTGTCGTAGAGGATTATCTGGGGGAGGGTGTATCGCACGGGTAGGGGTTCTTCCATAATTTCACCAATGAAAGAAGATTTTACCTCCGAATGAGGCCCGGCCAGGCCCCTGGTTCCCTGGATCTGTTGTAAGGCTGTCTCCATGTCAGCTAGGCGCCTCTCCACCACTACCTCAGCCCGTGGCTAGGCTCGAGCCTAACTGAAAGCGGCTCGAGGAGGGGGCTGTCGTGGCGGGGAATATGAATCTACCTTCCAAAAGCGACGGGGATAATGATCGGACCACACGGTAGCGCTATGTGCGGGGGGTGACTCGGTGCGGGGGGTGACTCGGCTCGGTCGCCTCTCCTCCGCCTTGGTGGAGGTGGCGACGGGGATCCCGAGACCTTAGGGGGTACTACCTCAACTTTCCTCCGACCGATATTATGGTTCCGGGGCCTCGGGATATGCCCGTCGGAACTGATGATATGTTCTTCATCCTCGACCGCCCACCCCTCTCGACTCGCAACTTGGACTGTCGGAAGATCTATTGGAAGAACCGATGACAGGTGGGCTAGGACGATCTGGAAGAAGGTTTAGAACTCGCCGAGCTGATGTTCCAAAAGATCGACGCGGGCTGCTTGAGGTGCTCCAGAAGTCTACCCAACGAACTGCCTGGGGACAGGACTGGACCCACTTGGGCGGCGTGCTGAGTAGTCAATCCTCCCAACCCGGACGGAGGGATGCCGGGCAGGTGGAGGCTCTCCGCAGGAGGTGCCTAAGGATCCGACCTGAGAACCCTCGACATACCCTGTACGGATATGGGGGGTGGATTACTGCTGGTGGCAAGCGCTTGGTCGGCCTGGCGGATTTCCTCCCCAGACCTTGTGATCATCAAGTCTTAACCTCGTGGGGAGCTAATGATCAGGGGAGGCCTTTAGTACGTTCCCACAGACGGCGCCAAAACTATTGATGCCAAAAGGTGGTGGCAGGTCAACAGTATGGTCCGAGAGGATATCGGGGACATAAGACAGCCATCAGCACTACAACTGGTTGAGTTCATGGGCGGTGACAATCTCCGAGCTGAGCTCCACTCTTCTACTCCAAGCACCTGCACAAAGACCTACCGGGGTTGTACCCAGTAAAGTCCCTCTGGCGTGAGAGTAAGTATTCAGGGGTGAAGGGCTGAAAATATATTGAGTTCAGTAATAGTCACATACCTCTGGGCAATGGGTGCCCCGGTGTATTTATAGGTACCAGTACTTGATTAGTGTCGCGAAATTAGGGGGCCAGCTCAGGTTAATTAACATAATCCGCTGGACAGTCAATGAGCAGGCAGGTTAGCCCTCTAAACATTTGGGCTGGCTTTTGAGCCCATAAGTAGAGGCCCATGGGCCAAAACCTCACAACGGCCCGGTGAACTCCCGAGTGCGGAGGTGGCAAGCAGAGAGTACCTCAGCTTGTCAGTTTGGCAGGTCAGATTTCAGCTTGTCGGTCCAGATTTCTTCAATGAGACGACCCTCAGCTCGGCTGGGGGGCATCCCAGCTCGGTACTGAGGGGATTTCAGCTCTCATCCCGGCCACTCTTCCATAACTGGGCGGATTTTGACCACGTGGTGTACCTAACAAGATTCCCCTATATCATAGTTATATGTAATTTGTAATATTACATGTATTTGTAATTAGGTATGACTAATATTATACAGGTACATACATGTAACTAATATTACATAAACATATGTGATGTTAGTTATCCTCCACATGCATTGTATGAACACATGGGGACTAATACAAAACCAAAAATAAGTTTAAGGGACTAAATCAAAATTTATCTTTTCAAAGATACTAATAACAGATTACACCTGCTATCTAAAACTAATCGCTAGTTATACCAAAAAAAAAAATACTCATCTTACACTTAAAATGTTTAAAAAATAAATAAAAAAAATAAGCTAAAAGCAATCAAATAAATGTTGAAAATGAGGTGAGGATGAAACAAAATCCAAATGGAAACATAACCTTTGAACCACCACCACGAACTCAGATTGTATCAAAATATCCACAATCTTTATGGCCCACCCCCCACGTTACCTTCCACAAAGAGAGAGAGAACTTAAATTACACTTTATGCGCCCAAAATATGCATTGAGTTACACTGCATACCCTTTCATATTACCCTCAGAAATTTCACGAGTTTGCTTAACCAATTCTATGTCAGATATTAACATTTGCCAAGCACATGAGTAACACCCTTTAAGATAATCCTTAAACTTGATCGGAAAGGTTCTCAAAAACAATAGAAAATTCAATGAACCTAACTCACTCTCAAAAAACACCCTGAAAGATGTGGTTTGCCATAGGCTTTATATATAGTTCAAGATTAGGTAACACAAGTGATGTGAGATTTAACATACCCTTATTTGCAGGGTGGACTTTGATAAGCCACTCCATATGGATATTGGGGGTCCAACATTGATGTGGGATTTAACACCCCCAATATCATTAAAAAAAATTGACTCTGATACCATATAGGAATCCAATGTGCGTAACTCAACCTCAAAAGACTCATTGTAAGATGAGGATTGCCATAAATTTTATATATAGTTCAGGATCAAATAACAGAAGTGATGTGGGATTCAACAAAAAACCATTAATATGCGGTGTAGAATTGGTATATTCTGGTCGGTCACATGAATTTAACACAGAAATAAAACTTCAGGGGGCAATACAATGAAATCGAAACATGATGCTTCAGAGTGAAACTTGATCCATACTTCAAGGATGCAAGTGTAATTTTATCCCCCAACCCGCTTCAAGAAAAATCTCACAATAACGGGAGAAAAATCCGACAAACTGTAATTTTGAAAAGCTGATGAAATAGTTTTCTTTTTTTTTAGAAGCTTATTTGGAAAATGGCTGCTCTTACTTCAGTCTCACTTCACCCATCTTCTTCCTCATCACCTCCCAAATTCTACTCAAAATCATGCAATGAATTCAATATAAATTGCTTGAGAATCGAAACGATCAAACCTGGTAGTGGGAGATCGGTTTCGTGTTCGAACCTCAAAATCCGTAATGCTGCAACAAAACCTGCAAAATCACCAGGTACTTATGACATGTTTGGTGGGAGGTAATAGAATGAAATTGAATTTTTAATGGACGTCTATTTAAATTTTGATTCAATTCCATCAGAATTTAATTCTATTATCTTCAACCAAACATGCCGTTAATCCTAAATTTACCTTAATTTACATCAAGTTACACTTGGTTCATGAATGGCTTTAGTCAATGAAGATTTCCTTTGTTTTTTTGGAGGGATTAGCTGAAGAAGAGTGGAAGATTAAGAGGGAGTTTCTGCTCCAGAAAAAGGTCCAAGCATCTATTCTGTTCCCATTTTTTCCTTCTTTTCTTCTTAAACAAAAAAAACGCTACCTAGAAACTTAAAATTAAATTATCTGAACTTTAGATCAGCCTCTAGAAGAGTATGTAGAACAACCCAAAGGAGTTAATTTTTTTATTTTTCAGTATTAAGTCAGAGGGCTAAGGTGGCTTCGTTTAGTGTTTTTGCCCTTGGTTTTTTGTTTCCAAAACAGAAAAAACATGGAACAGAAGCAGAACTATTTTTGTTTTGTTCCTAGTAATTTGTTCTAAAACTCTGGAAATGGAACAAAAGCATATTTCTTTTAATTTTCATATTTCTGTTTCTGTTTTATAGGAACAGTGAAAAAACAGAAACAAAAACACAATATAATCAATTGGTAGTTTCTCAGGGTCCGTTTGGATTGAGAGAAATGACGAGAAGGGAAGAAAACTTATCAAGAGAAAAGTATATTATTATTGTCTAATTACTATAGTGTCCTAATTTCTAAATAAACAATGAAAAGGGTTATGGCTCTTGGGTCATGTGAATTCCTCAAATTTACTATCAACAAGACCACAAATAATATAAAAAGATCCACAGGCCCATACTTACCTGGCATTAGTTTATTGTTTCTGTTCCCCGAATATGGAGAGAAAAATCCATCCCTATTCTGTTCGGAAATTCAGAAATTTTTAAAACATATTAGTTGGAGAAGAAAACAGAATTGTTCCCGGATTTCCTCTACATAAAACTGGGAACAGAAACACCAAAGAAACACCACATTAGGCTATAGCTAGTACAATTTAGAGTCTAAATAAAGAAAGAAATACTCTATTTCAGGTAAGGAGCGTGGAAGTGAAAGAAGCGTTGCGGCTTCAGAAAGAGAACAAATTCGTGATTCTTGACGTAAGACCAGAAGCAGAATTCAAAGAGGTTAGCAAAATAAAAGGCCACACTCAAATAAAAAGAGAACAAATTTGTGATTCGTGATTCAACGTCAAATGGTTGCCCAATGCTCCTTAAATATTTCAATTTTGTGCCTAAAGGCCCAAATTGCACGGTTTCGGCCAACTTTGTCGACGAGTTCGGGAGCAAAGTGCAACTAGGTTATAATCAAACTTCAGTCTGCTAAATTTAATTTATTCTTTTTTATATTCCATTATTTTCCCTAATGCACAAGGCGCGGCCTCTGGCGACAAGCTTGGCCGTCTCAGGTCAATTAAGCCAATTAGAAGAGAAATTCAAACTTTAGATAGCAATATGACCGTCAAAACATTAAGGAGCAATGTGCAACCACATGCAAACCTCAAGCGTGCAAAGTGCAATTCAGCCTATAACCATTGATGCTACAAATTTCTAATTTTTTTTTTTTTTTTTTTTTGGGTTGTAGGCCCATCCTCCAGATGCTATTAATGTGCAAATATACAGGCTTATAAAGGAGTGGACGGCATGGGACATTGCTAGGAGGGCTGCCTTTGCTTTTTTCGGCATATTCTCCGGAACAGAAGAAAACCCCGAGTTTATCCAAAGTAAGGGCCGGCATAAGACATATATATCTTGTTGAATTTATGTTGTTTATTCTAGGATTTTCAGACAGTTAATTATTTTGGTTTGTATGTATATAAACAGGTGTGGAATCAAAACTAGATAAGAGCTCAAAGATAATAGTGGCATGCTCATCAGGGGGTACCATGAAGCCATCTCAAAATCTTTCAGAAGGCCAACAGTCGAGGTTACTTGCCCCTTCTAGGCTTTATCCAATCTCTTTTTTAGCCAAATAGAAAAGAAAGACTACTTTATAAGATAATCTAACATGGAGAACACTTCTTCCCGTATGGAACTTGAACCACTTAGAACTCGATTCGAAAATTAAATGATTCAGGAAGCAGATTTTTTGTGTTTTTTTTAATCAACCGGTGCAGTGTTATAGCTATGGGTTCCGTGTGTCCTTCACTCGTGCTGCATATGGTATATTTTGCATATAATTCCGTATATTTATACGCATTTCACCACCCCATAAATTTAGTTTTTTTAATAGTTTTTGTCTTCTTCTGTTGACCAATTTTAGCTATAAGTATTGGCCATTGGGCGGTGCGATTCGCACTCCTAAAATCGGCTGTCACACGCAAAATTACCAAAAATCCATCAGTTGATATTAAAATCTTAATAGTTAATATCGAATAATGGGTTGGGATTGCAAATAGCGCAACCCGTATTCTTCTCCTATTATTAATTACTAACATAATCCGGCACAAGCCAAGCACACAAAAGCTGAGCAAAAATATCATTTTGGTGGTTTAATTCAAAGGCAAATATCGATGTTTATACTCTGTCTGGTACTTGTTGCAGGTCACTTATAGCAGCTTACTTACTAGTCCTGAATGGCTATACCAATGTCTACCACTTAGAAGGCGGGCTTTATGCCTGGTTTAAGGAGGGATTGCCTACTGTTTCTGAAGAATGAAGTTTGCAAGCGCTTGTACATCTCCTTATTTTTCAATCACAACCATCATGTTGAAATCTTGCATTGTAATGGTGTACCCTCTTCTAGCAGAGAAATTATTTGTTCTTCTTTTAGGGTTTAAAATTTGAGTTGAAGCCCTCGTTTTAAGAAGCAAAATTCGATGAGGTCGAAATTTAACAGTTCTTGATATGCTATACGCATTCACTTGATCACTTCAGAATAGTGAATCTCAAGCATTTTTCTTGATCAGAAGCAGGGGAAGAACAAAGAATTGAGCTTGTATGAAATCCAAAAAAATGACTTGTAAATAGCATAAGAAATTTACTAGTATTTAATTCATCTTTGTAGAAACTTCAACGGACCTAACTCACTCTCAAAAGACGTTACAAGAAGGATGGTCTCTAGAATTATATATAGCTCAGGATCAAGTAACACAAGCGATGTGGAATGTGAATTTTGACAAATCACAGCGAATGAATATTAGGGGGGATTCAATACCCTTTTTGCGCAAAGTAAACTTTGACAAACCACTACGAAAGGATATTGGGGTCCCAGCATCGATGTGGGATTCAACCCACCCAAGCCCCTACCCCCACCCCACCCCTCTCCTCCCCTTCCCCCCTAACCACTCACCCTACTCTTCCCCTTACCCCCCCCCCCCCCCCATAAACACTCACACCCCCCTCCCCCCACACACACACCACACCACCCCCTCCCCCACTACCCTACTCTCCCACCTTTCCTACCTAACCCCCTCACCCCTCGCCCCACCCTACCCCTTCACAACATCCCCTCCGCCCTTTCCCACTCACTACCCCACCTCCCCTGACCCCAACGCAACCTTCCCCCTACCCTCCCCCTTTCACCCCACCATACCCCCTCTCCTTCCCCTCTACCTAACACCCTACCCCTTTCACCCCCACCATACCCCATCTCCTTCCCCTATACCCTTCCCCCTAACCCCTCGCCCCACCCTACCCCACCCCACCCACTAATCCCTACCCCTAACCCCCTCTCCACTAGTACCCCACCTCCCTTGCCTCCAACCCCCCTTCTCCTTTACCCTCCCCCTCCCCTACCTAACCTCTTGACGCGCCCCAATTTTTCGAAAGAAAAAAGATATGAAATATTAATAGAGTAAAAGGAGAAGGGGTTTTTGAAACTCCATTATTCTAAAAAAAATACTTAGGCTATTTTGAGATAAGCAGTCGCACCTAGCATTGGGTTTAAATAGTGTACTCGATCACCGAATTTTTATAAAATAATTTAAAAGACCTAAGTAAAAATTGACTCCAAAACACGGTTACACCAAAGATTCATTTAAAGAGTTCGATGGTCAATTACTCTCGGAGAAGATGTTAGGCACCCCAAGACATCCATCCAAAAAAGGCACCTTACGTCCAATTAAGTTCAATTAGCTTAAGTCTGAACGTTTTATTTTATTTTAAAATATTTTCCTTCCTATGGAATCTTTTTAGTATTTTTCAAAAATAAGATGGGACAAGTTTTATATTTTTGGAAATGTTCCCCCGGTATGACTTCGTATCAAATATTAAGGATGAAAATATAAATACAAAAACTAGCATGATATAAATTCTATTTTATTTATGTAAAAGTGACTAAAACAAAAACTACTTATATGATTTCTACGCAAGAAATGTTTTAATTTAAACATGTGAATGCAAAATTGTATGAATACGAGAATTAATCGAGAAACACTACGTGAATTAAAGTGATTATGCATGGCAATGATTTAATTATTTAATATAAATGAAAAAAGTACAAGTAGTGTATGTGTGACTAAATGAGAAGAAATGACATGGATTATGAATTTTGAAAGAACCTATATGTATGAAATGTAAAAAGTGTAAATGGTGAAAGTGTCTTAAACGTGTCATCTAAATGATATAAGAAATAAATATAGATTATGATGTCTAGAATGTGATATAAAACAGTGTAAGTGATGAAAGTGTCCTAAATATATCGTCTGGATGATACAAGAAATAAATATAGATTATGAATTCTAAAAGGACCTATATGTAATTAAATGTAGAAAAAAATGTGTAAATAGTGAAAGTGTCCTAAACATGCTGCCTCAATAATGCGAATGATGTCTATTTTAAGTTTGCCTAATTAATTTAAGGAAATCCCGCCTTGAAATTCCCTCATATTCTATGGAGATAAGAATCATAGGAAGATCGCGGAAACAAAGTTTATCAAAATTGATTTTCTCAAAACTTAGATAGAATCCCACGAAAAGATTTACCGAGAGAAGAAATTTCTTAAAACCGGACGTTTCTAAATTCCACTCTATTTGGGGAATTGAAATGGGATCATAGAAAAGTCTCCCACGATTTATCGAATCGTCGAATTCATACTAGGGTTTGTAGAGATTAATTCTTACAAACTAAGGTTTTATTTCTTAATTTTTGAATTTTTAAATTATTATTATTTTTTTAAGGGTTTTTTATAACAAGGATAAAATAAAATAACATAAAAATAAAGAAAAAATAGAATAATAAAGAATGAAAACATCCGTCACCTAACGTTCAGAGAATAAATTTAAGCACAAGAAACTCATCTTGGCATTTTTATCGGATCATCAGATGACTTACTTTTTTAGTATTTTCTTTTATGAATTGCAAAAAAATAAAAAAAGAATGTGACAATAATAATAATAATAATAATAATAATAATAATAATAATAATAATAATAATAATAATAATAATAATAATAATAATTAAAAAATAATAATAATAATAAAAAAAAAAAAAAATAGTAAGATATGGGGTGTTCTCGTCTAACGCTCAAATGTTCAGATTGAGAATGGAGAACCTCATCCCAGTATTTTCATCGAGTCATTGGACAATTAAAATAAATAAACTTGCAAGAATTTAAATTGCAAAAAAAAGAAATAAGCTGAAAAAGAATTAAAAATCAGAAGAACAAACTTGCTCTGGCCAAGATTCCCGATATTCGAGTTTTTCTCTCTCTTAGATAGCTTCCCAAAAAGGCCTTCGATGAGAATCACTCTTTTAGGGGGTTGTTCCTCTCAATTTTTGAATGAATAAAGTAGGAAGAGGATGGTCCTATTTATAAGGAAAGATGAGGTGTGAAAATCATTTAGGAAATCCTAAAAATTAGGTCTGGCTACCTAAACACAGTCCAAGTTGGATAGGGAAAGGGCAAAATTGGAAAAATGTTGAAAATTGAATGTTTTGAACATCCGTGAGCGTGAAAACACATGCCCATCAGTCACAACTACAGGAGATGCCACGTGGAAGCGCTTGCAGTCAAATTTTGCCTACCTAAGGTGGTGGGATCCCCATGTTTAGTCCTTTCCTCTCTCTTTCTCTCGCTATCTCACATGGCCGAAAATAGGGGGCCCACCTTCTTTCCCCCCTCTCTCTCTATCTAGGTTCACACTTGGCCAATAAGGCGGGCCCACTTTTCATTCCTTTTGTCTCTCTCTTTCTCTCTCTCTTTTGGTTCACACTTGACCAACAAGGCGGGCCCACTTTTCATTCCTTCTCAGCTCTCTCACATGGCCGAAAATTGGAGGCCCACATTCTCTTCTCTCTCTCTACCACCTACTCTACCCCAAATTCATCTTATTCAATTTTTACCCCATTTCTTTTAATTTGATTTTTCTTTTATTTTTCATTTTTATTTTTTTTATTTTTCATATTTCTAAAAATAAAATAAAGACAAAATAAACTATGAAATAAAGCATAAAATGTTTATAGAACGGTCAAAATGTCGTGTGTACATCTCCTACCCCCTACTACCTACAACTCCTACCCCCTACCCTCCTCCTCCTCCTCCTCCTCCTCTTCCTCCTCACACCTCACCCCAACCCGACCCCACACCCATCACCCCACCGAACCCCTCAACTTTCACCTCACCCTACCCCATCACCCCACCCATGCTCCTCCCCTTCCCCCTACCATCCCCCCCAACCACTCACCCTACTCCTCCCATTCCCCTTACCTTGTCCCCCTAACCACTTACCCCGTACCCACCCCCATAAACACTCACCCCACCCCACCCCCTAACCCCCCTCTCCACGCACTACCCCACATCTCCTACCCCAAAAACCCTTCCTCCTATTCTTTCCCCTCTCCTACCTAACCCCCTACCCCCTCACCACACCCTCTCCTCTCATCTCCCTTCCCCCTTCCCCCTTCCCTACCCACTACCCCCACCTCCCCTAACCCCAACCCTACCTTCCCCCTAACCTCTCTTACCTAACCCTCTACACTCCTCACCCCACCCCACCCCACCCCACCCCACGCCACACCTAACCCCCTCACTACACATTACCCCACCTCCAACCTCCTTCTCCTCTACCCTCCCTTCTTCCCTAACTAGCCTCTCACGCCCTACCACCTACACCTCCTACCCTCAACCCCCTAACCCCCCCCCTCCCCCCCCCCCCCCTCCCCAAAAAAAAAAAAACCCCTACAACCCCTCTATCACCTAAACCTCCTATCCCTGAACCCCAACCCCCTATACCCCCCCCCCCTAACGCCCTCCGCCACCCCCACCCACTAACCTACTTCTTCAACCCCTTTACCCCCTCCCCACCCATTCTCCCCTACCCTCCCTCCTCTCCCTAACCACTCACCCCACCAGACCCCCTCACCCCCACCCCACAATACCCCTTCACCCACCCCCTCTTATAAACATGTCATTTTGACCATCCCGCAAAATTTTAATTTTAATTTTACTTTTACTTCACTTATTTTTTTATTTTAGGTTATTGTTTAAAATTGAATAGGAAAAAAGAAAAGAAAAAAGAAAAGAGAAAAGAAATAGGCAAGTGGAGAATAAAAAGAAAAAAGGAGAAAAAATCGGAAATAAAAAATAGAAAGAGGAAAAATATAGAAAAAGAAGAAAAGAAATTAGAGAGAGAAGAGATAAAAGAAAAAGAAAGAAAATAAAATAATAGTGGTGAAAAAATGTGGTTTATAGGATTTGAACCCTTGTCATTTTCAAAACATATAAGATATCTCGCTACCTAACCAAACACAAGTCACTATTTAAGGATACTTATTTTCACTTATTGCCTAAAATGAAAAAAACAAAATAAAATAAATTAAAAACGTGTGCGCTGTGATAGGGTACACGTGAAAGCGTGCCCCTGTTCTAATTTGTTCGTAAAAAATGTGGTAGCTAGGGTTAGGGTATTTGGGGTTTTTTGTGCTTTTTCACCACCTAAATTTTCCTATAAATAAGCATTCCTCCTCACTTGTCAAGGTCAAGAAAAATTATTGAGAGGAAAACTTTGAGAGTTTTAGACTTAGAAATTCAAAGAGGAGCCCTCTTCGAGCGTGATTCTCAGTGAAAGTCGAGTCGGGAAGCTGTCTACGAGAGAGGAAAAACTCGAGCATCGAGAATCTTGTCCAGAGAACGTATGTTTTTTTTTTTTTTCCATTATTTCCTTGGCATACTATAAATTCCTGTAAGCTTACATATGTAAAAAATGGTCCGATGACTCGATGAAAACTTCAGGACGAGGTTCCCGTTCTCAAGCTGAACCTCCGAGCGTTAGACAACGAAATTTTTTTTATGCCATTGTTTTTTTTTATACCATCTTTTATTTTGTTGTAATTCATATAAAAAAAAATATAATAAGTCATCTGATGATCCGATGAAAACGCCTGGACGGGTCTCTTCGTGCTTAAGTTTAATCCCTGAGCATTAGGTGAAAGATATTTAATTCCTTATTTTTCAGTTTTTTATTTTATTGCCATTGTTTATGAAAACCCTAAAAAAACGAAAATAACAACAACAAAAAAAAAAATCCAAAACAAAAAATAATAGAAATTTTAGTTTCTAAGAATTAATCCTTACGAACCTTAGGATGAATTCACCGATTTGATAAATGGAATGAGAAGTTTATGTGCCATCGGTTTGATTCCCCAAATAGAGTGGATTTAGAAATGATCGATTTTAGAAAATCTCTTCCCTCAGTAAACATTTTCGTGGGATTCTGCCTAAGTTTTGAAATGATTAATTCCGACAAACTTGTTTTCAATTTTTTTTCCTTGATTCTCATCTCCATAGGATTTAAAGGAATTTCAAATCGGGATTTCTTTAAATTAATTGAGAAAATTAAAAAATAGGAATTCCTCGCATCCATGTTGTAAGTAGCATAATATCATGATATCTTGCATATTATTTTTTCTATTATTTAGATGACATGCTGAGGACATTTTCATTACCTATACTTCTCATGTTACACATAGGTTATTCTAGACTTCATAATTCATGTCACTCTTCATCGTTTAGTATACGACACATACACCACTTGCACTCTTTTCATATTAGACATTAAACCTTTGCCACATGTTGTAATGTTAGTCCATTTAGCTTCCCTAATTCATTCCCACATTCACATCACTTGCATTGGCACACCTAAATTAAGACTGTTTTGCATTAAGAAATCATGAAAGACATAAACATACATTTCTAGGGCCCTATAAATACATTGTTGCATAAATAAAATAAATTCATGTCATGCTAGTTAATATCATCACGCTTTGCATTCACACACGTACTTTTATACTTTTCGTAATTCACTTAGCTTAGTTTACTCATTTAAATTAAAGGAATTCATCGGAAACATATGTAAAACTACCCTTCGAGGACCACCCTTCTCAAATCCTTTAATATTTTATAAGAGGTCACACTATGGGAACATTCCCAAAATACCAAAATGTGTCTAGCCTTAATTTGGAAAAATGCCAAAAAAAAATTATAAGGAAAAGTTTCAAAACAAAACATTCGAACTTAAACTAATTAGATTTAATTAGATATAAGGTTTCGTTTCCAGACATGAGTCTTGGGGTGCCTAACACCTTCCCCAAGTGTAACCAACCCCCGAATTCTTTAATCAATCTTTGGTTTGACTGAGTTTTTTGGAGTCAATTTACATAAACCTTTTAAATTGTTTCCTAAAAATCCGGTGATCTAACATATCAATTAAACTCAATGCTAGATGGCGACTCCTTATTTTTAAAATGGCATAAGAACTTTTTTGAGAAAATCGACGCTTTTTAAAACCCCTTCTCTTAACATTTCATATTCTTTACCTTTTCGAAAATTGGGCCGCGTCACCTCCCCCAACCCCACCCTACCCCCTCCTCCTCTTCCTTCTACTTTCTCCCCCCAAACCCCTCACCCCACCCTACCCTACCGCCTAACCCCCTCCCCAACTACTACCCCACCTCCCCTACCCCCAACCCCCTTCCACCTTCTCTCTACTTTCCCCCCTCTTCTACCTAACCCTCTACACCCCTCACCCCACCCTACCTCTTTCTTCCCTCTCCACCTCCCCCTACTGTAACTGACCCTTTAGTTCTCCACACCCTACCCCCTAACCCCATCCCGAACCACTACCCCACCTCCCTTACCTTCCCCCTACTTTCCCCCATCCCCTACATAACCCTAAACCCCTTACCCCACTTTCCTTATCCCCTTCTCCCAATCTTCCTTCCCCACTTCACCCCTACCCTACTTAACCCCTAGCCCCTTTACCCCTCACCCCCACCCTACGCCTACTATTGATCCAGAAGTTTTGATGGACAATTAAGGATTGATATTGTTTGTGGAACTAACGTGTTTGTTGAGTGTTTCAGTATAAGAAGTTTCATTAAAGATCAAATCATAAAGTAATTATTCAAGATTCAGAGATGGACATTAAAGAGATGAAGAGTATTGAAGATTCTGAAGAAATTAGGTGAAAACAAGTCAAACGTCTTTTACTCTTAATGTATCGTGATTAGGATCACACACGACACAAATTAATAAGTTATATTTATGTGTATTTAATTTGATGAAATTAAGATCCTAATTAGTTTTCAATTATTTGCTCCAATGTGAAATTGAAAAATAAAAATTGACCTAAGTAAGATTAGTGTTTAAAATTGAATATTAGTGTTAATTGAGTTAACCGAGAAAAGAAATTGGTTTACGGGATTAAAACGATGAAGTTTGGAGTTGAAATAATTTGAGAAAGGAGTGTCCCGGTAATGATTAGTCAACTGACAGGTGAAGGTTTAGTCAACCGATGGGCGAAGGCTAGAAAATAAGAAGTCTCTGAGGAGATCGGCCAACCGATTGGCCGAAGTGAAACTCTCTGTATCAATTGGTCAACCGACCGTAGGGGATTGGTCAACCGACTAGGGCTTAAAATTAGACTAGAAATGCAACCTACATTGATCAGTCAATGGACCAGGGATGGGTCAGTTAACTAACTGCCTTAAGGTCTGGAAAGGCTTAACAACCTTTATTGATCGATCAACCCATGGCTGATGATCGGTCAACCAACTGTCTGGTTAAAATTTTGAGGTTTCTAAGAACCAAATCAAATACTAGCCGTTTTTGGCATATCTGATTCAAATATTCTTGGGATTTAAATATATTTAAGATATATAACATCTATTTTTATATCCCTATAGATATGGTACATAAAATTGAAGTGTCTCTCAATTTGGTTCATTTAATTATTTCTATCTATGCGATTTGAAATTGAGAAATAATTTGTAGACTTAATCGAAAGTTTTAAAAACCATATTTTAGTGAATTATACCAGGAATAAATGGTTATGATATAAGGAGTCTATAGGTGCATTGAAATGTCATATCTTAAGAAAAATAGCCGTTAGAGGGCCTGTTTCAAATCAGTTTAAATAGATATGCGAATTTCATATCATTAGAACACTGATAGGTGTAAAATACTTACGTATTTCCAAACCGGTTTTGTTAGTTTTTGAGTACATTTATAGTTATTTTTATATATTTTTATTCTTTTTGTATTAAAGTAGGTGCGTGGGGTGAAATGGTATGAAATCGAAGCATAAATGATCAATTCATATCGAGAACGGTCAGAGAACGGTGGAAAAATGAGCAAGGTAGCAAAATTCTACAAACAAGCCTACCGCCACGGCGTCCAGACCACCGCCGCGGCGGTGAAGATGCTGAGAAAAACCGAAGGCCACTGACGAACCACCGCCGCAACGGTGAATCCTACCACCGCGGCAGTGAAGAAGCAGAGAACATAAAAAGGCCACTAATGGACCACCGCCGCAACGGTGAACCAACATAAAGTTTTTCCAATCCATCGTTGCCTCCATCGCCTCGGCGAAGCCTAAACCGACATACTCCACCGCCGCGGCGGTGGCCTCTGTGCAAAATAGATATGTTTTTACCTATTTATACCTTCATCTCTTCCTCTCTTCCGACTTCTTCAGCCCCTAAGACCTTAGGCCATATTTTAGGGTTAGGTTTAGGGATTTTTGAGGGAGAGCTCTCAACCCGAAGTGGAGGATCAACGAGGAGGCGATCGATCGACGTTTCTAACGGTAAATCTTTGGATATCGGCTAAGTCGCTCATTTTTTCTCTTTGCTTTCTTCATTTTGGTAGTTGTTGAGCATGTTTATGCCATTTTACATTGTATACATGGTTATGGTCATTAGCCAAACATAGGTTGTATAGGGATTAATAATATAATTTATTAAAACGTTGTTTATGTTTATTTGAGTTTATGTTTTGTTTGTGATTGTTCTTCGTTATGTTGATTGTGCATGCCGTATTATTTGTTTATCTTGTTATGAGAATGATTGCTGTGAGAATACGGGGTTTGACAAATCCCGGATTCGGACTAGAATAAATGAACGCCATGATCCAACAACCCGGGAGGGAATTGGATTGTGGGAAATCGATGATGTTGGGACAAGACTCACGTGACCTAGAGTCATTAAGACGTTGAGGGAGACTTCGGTGTTGACGCGAAGTCACGTATTCCCTCGTCTTACACTAGGGAGAGGTGATGAGGGAGCTTTAGAACTGAGATTGTCGATAGGATAAACATAACGTGACGATCCAATAACCCGGGAGGGAGTTAGATTGTGTGTAATCGATGACGTTGGGGCGAGACTCACGCGGCCTAGGGTCATTAAGACATTGAGAGGGACTTCTTCGTTGACACGAAATCGCGTATTCCCCCGTCTTACACTCGGGAAAAGTGGCGGAAGAGTTTACAAACCGAGATTGTCATATAAGTCGAACGCCGTTAACATAAACTAAAACGAGACTGAACACGTATTCGTAAACGAAACTAATCCCTAGACAACATATTCTCTCAAAACTATCTCATATTAATATTAGTATTAGTATAGAATAAATTAGGCTATATTAGTATTAGTATTAATTAATTAACTTACATTTTTGTCGCCTAGATAAAGTCGAGTTATGATAATCACGGTATTCGATAGTAACAACATCAATCCATGTGGATACGATACCTGACCAAAAGGTCCACTATACTAAAACTTGATCCGTACGCTTGCGGTGAAAGTGGCAACACATTATTTGCGGCCACCAAACACATCAATCAAAAACTATCAAAGTTCTTGAGCTTTTTAAAAGTTGTTATTCTGAGATATATTCGAGAGATCCATTGTGAGATTCGTGTGTGAGAAGTTATTGAGAAAAAACGCTAGTGAGTTGGCGTCATCGATCTGTATTGTCTTGCTATTCTGATTTCAATCTTTCGATATTTTCCTGGTAAGATCTTTTCAAACTATCATTCTTTATTCTGAAATCATATTACTATATTTGCTTGGTTGATAAGGTCGTATTAAAATTGTTTTTAAACTTTAAGAGCATAAAAATTCTTTTTAAAAAGTTTTTTTTGATTACCTGATTATGTGTTTGGTTTTGTGCCACCCACACATATTATAATGAGATATTGAATTCCTCACTTAATTTCTATCACGTAGTAATTATCGAGACATTAATTAAGTTTAATTGGTTCGAGATGGTAGAAGCTCTTAGTGGGAATAAACTCAGTGATTTTTTGTAATTGGTGAGTTTGTGCTGATTGGATACAGTTAGGACTGTATCTAATCGGGGTAACTTGGGTTTCAATATTTTTTGAGAAAAAGATTGAAATTTGATATTTACCTAGTGGATAAAAAGGTTAGATTATTATTTTCCCTTGAAAAAAATTAAGTGTGAATTCTTCTTGAATAGAGTTCATTTTTGAATGAATTGTAATTGTTTTATCCTTACCGGTGAAAAGGATACTTGGAGTGTTTGTGGAGTTTGATTCTTAGCCTGGTAAAAAGATGAGGTTGTGATTCTTTCTGTAATAAAATTAGCTTAGTCTTTAAACTGCAAAAAAATAAGTTTCTTCCTTAACCTATGAAAAGGGAATTGTAAAGGTTGATTCTGAGTCTATGAAAAAGAATCATTGTGAGGGTTTAGTTCCTACCGTTAAAGGAATCTTGGGTTTTTAGTCAGTGCGAATCTCCGTGGAACTCAGGGGACTAGATTAGCCAATACTAGTTTGGTGAATCAGGATATATCTTGGTGTGCTACATTGATTTACTTTATTTATAATTTGTTGTTTAGGTGTGCACCTAGATTTGAACACTTAACTGTTGCGAAACAAAATAATAATTGATTTAGGATAAAATTGATTATTTAATTAATTAAGTATTTAAAATTATTTAAAATTTTATAATTATCCAATTCTCTCCCCCCCCCCCCCCCCTTTTAGGTAGCTCACTTGGCCAACACCTACCTACCCCTTTAACCCCTCACCACACCACCTCCCCTACCCCAATACCTATTCTCCCACCCCTATCCCCTACCACCTACAACTCTTACTACCCACCCCCAACCTCCTAACCCCTTCCTCCACCTACTACCTTACCTCCCCTACCCTTCCTTCTTACTTTCCCCCTCCCCCCTCCATCCCTCTAACCCCTCACCCTACATAACCCCCTTCCACCTAACCCCACACCACCCTGAACCCCTCACCCCACCAACTATCTTCCACCTGTAACCCCTTAACCTCACATCCCTCCACCTCCCCCAACCCCCTACACCCCCACCCACTAGCCCACCTCCCTTGCCCTTCCTCTTACCTACCCCCACCCCTACCCCACCCTCACCTCCTAACCCATCACCCCACCTACCCCGTCACACCCCACCCCCATCCCCCTAACCCCTCACCCCACCACCTACCCCCTACTACATACCTCACTTCCCCTAGCCTTCCCCCCAACCCCTTTCTATCACCCTACCCCTCACCCCACCATCTACCTCTTACCCCACTTTCTCTATCCTTCTCCCCAACCCCTCCACAAACCCCTACCCCAAACCCCCTAATCCCCCACCACTAGCCCACCTCCCTTACCTATCCCCTTTCCCTAGCCCATCACCCCACCTAACCCCTCACTCCCAACCCATCCCCCTAACCCTTTTACCCCACAACCTACCCCCTACCACCTACCCCACTTCCCATAACCTTTCCTCTAACTACTCACATCCCTCTCTTACCCCCTTCCCCATATCCTTTCCCTCTACCCCGAACCCCCCAACCCCCCTTCCCCCCACCTCCCCTACCATTTTCCTTCTCCTTCCTACCCCCTCTCCCACCATACCCCCTATACTTCACCCCCAACCCTCTATAACTCTTATCCTTACCCCCAACCCCTTATACCTCTCTCACCTACCCCTTCACCCCACCACCCACCCTCTGTCCCCAACCCCTTAACCCCTACCTCCCTTACCCTCCTCCCCCAACTCCCTATACCTCAAAACCCCCACCCACTAGCCCACATCCCCTATCTTTCCCCCTACCAATCATTTTCTCTTAATCCATCACCCCCACCCCAACCTCATCCCCCTAACCCCACACCCCACCACCTACCCCCTACCACTTACCACACTTTCCCTAGCATTCTCCCCAACCCCTCCCCAATCTCCTCCTACCCCCTCACCCACCTTACCCAACCACCTAACCCCATTTTTTCTACCCACCCCCCCCCCCCCCCACATCCCCTACCCTACCCCCAACCCCTTACACCTCCTACCCCCACCCCAAATCCCCTAAACTTCTACCCACTAGCCCACCTCCCATACCCTTTCTCCTACCTACCCTCTCTCCCTAACCCATCACCCTTTCTAACCCCTGACCACCCTGAACCTCTCAGCCTCTACCCCACTTCCATCACGCCTAACCCACTATCTACCCATCTTCCCCTAGCCTTCCTCCTAACCCCTTCTTATCCACTTCTTACCCTTCACCCCACCCCAGCCCCATTCGCCTAACCTCTCACCCCACCACCTACTCCCTACCGCCCACTTCCCCTGGCTTTTTCCCCAACCCCTCTCCATCTTCCTTTTACCTTCCACCTCAAACCTCCTGCACTACCACCTCATCTACCTTTCCCCCTAACCCCTCACCCCCACCACTTATACCATTTCCCTAAGCCTTCCCCCCATCCCTCCCATTACCCCTACTTTCTCTCTGCCTTTTCCACACCCCCTAACCCTACCCCCACATCTTCTACACTTACCCCCTCCCTCAGCTCATACCCTCTCTCTTATCTCACCCCTTGACCCCTCCCCACCTCCCTCTACTTAACCTTTTCCAATCCCACCCTCATCCCCCTAACCCCTCCACTCCACTACCTACCCTTAACCCCCAACCCCCTAACCCTTCCCCCCACCTCCCTTATCCTTTCTGTTGGCCTAGTAAGCTACCCAAGAGGGGGGTGAATTAAGTAGTATTAAAAAATTATCAGAATAATAATAACACTTCAAAAATTCAAACAATTAATTTTATTCTAAAATTAATTATCATCTTTATAACAACGGATATGTGTTATCAACTAGATGCATATCAAATAACAATATAAGTAAAATAAATAAGGCAGCACACCATGATATATCCTGGTTCACCAAGTTACTCTTTGCTAATCTAGTCCTCCAAACTCCACAGAGATTCGCAACCTATAATCACTAAGATTCCTTTAAACAAGTAGGAACTAAATATTTACACAATGATTCTTTTCACAGGCTCAGAATTAACCTTTACAAATTTCTTTTCCCAGACTTAGGAATAACCTTTTCTTTTTTCCAGGCTCAAGAATAACCTCCACTTTTTACAAGCTCAAGAATAACCTAATTATTTTTGTACCTTAGGCTAAATAATCAAAACCTCACAAAAACGCTCCAACTATCCTTTTCCCAAGTAAGGATGAAACTTTTACAAATCACTCACAATTAATTCTATAAATAAATAATTAACACCTCAATCTCTTTACTGAAAGAGATTGAAACCAAACTACTCCTGATTAGATACTCCCAATAGTACCTAATCCGCACACAACTCACCAATTACAAGAAATTGATAAGTTCTTCCCACTCGGAACTTCTACCATCTCAAATAAATTTAAACTCGATTAAGGTCCCGATAATTATTAGTGATAGAAAATTAGATTATGATAAATATGAATAGCACATAAATAAGTATGTAATCAGATTTTTACCAAAAATCGTATTAAAATATTTTATGCAATTTAAAGTTAAGAAAACGATTTTATCAAGATCTTATCAACCAAGCAAATATAGAAAAATAAATAAGTAGTAAAGATTAATAGCTTGGAAAGATCTCACCCGGATAACACCGAAGAATTATATATTGGAACGCTAGACAGCTCAACTCGATGACGCTTACACAATTAGCGATTTAACTCAAGAACTAGAAAAATAAATAAGTAGTAAAGATTAATAGCTTGGAAATATCTCACCCGGATAACACCGAAAAATTATAGATTGGAACGCTAGACAGCTCAACTCGATGACGCTTACACAATCAGCGCTTTAACTCAAGAACTCCTCAATAATTGATCTCACAATTTGATCTCTCAAAATAATATCAGAATGATTACTCTTTTAAAAGCTTATGAATTGAATTGTTCTTGATTTGATATTTTTGTTATGTGAAATCCGCATGTTTATATATAGAGAATTGAAACAAGCTTTCAAACGGCTAGTTTTTAAATGATAAGTATCTAAAAAGCACCTATAAACCCCATATATTATTATCTTTCATTTTAGGTATATTTGACTTAATTATAACTTTCAAAACATTCAAATTAGTCCCTCAAATATTTCTTAAACTTAAATTGATAGGATAGAAAGAATTATATGAACCAATTTGAAAAATAACCAAAATATATGAACCATATCTATAGAGATAACAAAATATCAATAATATATCTTTAATACTATCATATCCCTAAAATTTCTCTCATATCTCAACCATAAACGGCTAGTAACGGCTACTGTTTGATTAGAATCCTCGAAATTCTCTAAACCTGAAACAGACTCATCAGTCGACCGACCAATACTCATAAGTCGACCGCTCGATTCAGGATACTAGCCAAGCCAAAATTTCTTTGCCCATCGGTCAACCGTCCATCCATCATATGTCGACCGGATGATTCAGAGAGTTTATTCTTTGGCCACAGGTCGACCTACCTATCGACTGCCCATGTTGGAACTCTTCTCCTTAATTATTTTGTTTGACATTTTCACCCCATTAACCGATTTCTTTTCTCAGTTAGCTCCACTAAAATCTTAAAATCAATTTTAATCAATTATCTTTATTTCTTTTTCAATTACACATAGGAGCAAATAATTTCACTAATTAGGATCCTATCAAAACACACATAAACATAAAATCATTTTCGTGTCATGTGTGATCCTAATCAGGGATACATTAAGAGAAAATAGATTAGAGTTGTTTTCACCTAGATTCTTCAGAATCTTCAATCTCTTAGTATCCGTCTCTGCATCCTTCACAATTTCTTCATAATGCTATCTTCTTTACATTGTCTCTGCATCCTTTACAATTACTTCATGATGTAGTTTGGAACTTTTTAAACTGAAACACTCAATAAATATATTAGTTCCACCAAAAACATCAACATTTAATTATTCGTCAAAATCTTAAGATCAATACTTTCCCCCTCCCCCTACCTCTAAACCATCACCTCACCTAATCCCTTACCCTTCCCCATATCCACCCCCTACTCCTAACCCATCACCCCACCTAACCCCTCACCACCCACCCCACCACCTACCCCACTTCTCTTAACCTTTCCTCCAACCTCTCCCCATCCACTACATCCCTTCCCCCTACCCCCTACCCCACCTCCCTCGACCCCTTCCCCCCACTTCCCAATCTCTCTTTCCTCCACTTCCCCCTACCCCCACCCCTTTCCCCCACGTCCCCCTACCCATCCCCTCCCCCACCTCCTCTACTCCTAACCCCAACCACCTTAATTTTCTCTACTAGCTAGTAAGAGTGTTTTTTTTCTCGACATTTAAGAGACATATAAAAGAAACAAAATACACAAACACCCCTAGGGAGTATTTTGTGTAATTAACTCCTTAGGCAATTACAATCCCCAAGGAGAACATTGTCTACCCAGCATTTGGGTACACGTGGCTTGCTGTGGAAGTGGTAGGCACAACAAGCAAAGAAAATCGGCTCAGTGTAAGCCAATTTTCCTTGTATATGGAAAAAAAAATAAAAGAGTCATCCCAACTCTGGCCAATTCCCCTTATTTTTGTAAATACATTTTTTATGTAAAGGACACCCTAATTTTGCCATCTTTATGAAAAACTCACTACCGTAACATTTCAAAGGTTATATCTCACCGAAAAGTCCAATTTCGCAACTTTTATGAGAAATTCAAAAGTGTAAAATTTTGAAAGATTATTGCTCACCGAAATAGTCGATTTTGCTAATTTTATAAAAATAAAAAAATAAGTAAAATAAAAAAATCTAAAAATCATGAAAGTTTTAAAGGCTATAACTCACTAAAATTTTGTGAATTTTATGAAAAACTCAAAGTTGTGAAACTTTAAAATGCTATATTTCATTGAGAAAAAAAAATCCGATTTCACCACTTTTGTGAAAATCTAAAAATCGTAAAATTTTGAAAAGTTATAACTCTAGAAAAAAAACCTGATTTTGCCACTTTTACAAAAAACTAAAAATTTTGAATGGCTATAGCTCACTGAAAGTATCTAGTTTTTTCGATTTTATGAAAAATTGAAGATCGTGAAGTTTTGAACGACTTTCACCGAAAAAGCCTGATATTGCAACTTTTATGAAAAACTCAAAATCATAAAATTTTAAAAGGTTATAACTCACAAAAAATACTTGATTTTGAAAATTTTATAAAAAAAAAAAAAAAAACATGAATTTTTTTAAACACTAGAGCTCAATGAAAAAATTCGATTTTGCCACTTTCGTGAAAAATTCAAAATCGTGAAATTTTGAAATGGTACAGCTCAATGAAAAGTCTGATGTTGCCACTTCTATGAAAAAATCAAAATCGTAAAATTTTGAAAGATTATAACTCACTAAAAATACCTGATTTTTCAAATTTTATAAAAAATTAAAAATTGTGAAATTTAAAAACGTTATAACTCATCAAAAATGCCCAACTTTACCCCATTTGTGAAAAAAAATAAAAATATCATGAAATTTATGAAGGCAATAGCTCACCGAAAAGCCTAATGTTGCCATTTTTATGAAAAAATTTAAAATTGTGAAATTTTGAAAAGGTATACTCATAGAAAATACCTGCTTATTTGTTATTTAAGAAAAACAAAAAAAAAAACTCAAAATTGTAAAATTTGAAAGGTCACCAAAAAAATCTGATTTCATCACTTTTATGAAAAAATCAAAATCTTAAAAATCTTAAAATTTTGAAAATAGCTCTACGAAATTCTTGATTTTTGTCATTTTTTTTTTTAAAAACAGAATCTTAAAATTTTAAAAGGCTATAGCTCACGAATAACCCAATTTTACCACTATTATGAAAAATTCAAATCCATAAAATTTTGAAATGGTATAGCTCATTGAAAATACCTTATTTTGCCATTTTTTCTAAAAACAAAATCGTGAAATTTGAAAGATAACTCACCGAAAAATCCTGATTTTGCCAATTTTTTAAAAAACTCAAAATCGTGAAATTTAGAAAGGCTATAGCTCACCAAAAAAATTCGATTTTTTCATTTAAGAAATAAATAAATAAATAATGGGGGAGGGGAAGGAGAAGGGTATGAAAAGAAGGAAATAAAAAGAAAAGGGTAGAGGAGAGTGGGGGAGGGGGGGTAGGATAAGAAAGAAAGAAAGAAAGAAAGGGTGGGAGGAGGTGGTAGGATAAGAAAGAAAATAGGGATAGGGATAGGAGAGAGGGGAATGATAGGATAAGAAAGAAAGAAAGGTGGGTTGGAGGGTGGGGGGTAGGATAAAAAATGAAAGAAACAGTAATATTTTATTAACTATTTTTTCTATTCTGTTTAACTTAACAAAGTATATTAAAAAAAAAAAAAAAAAAATCAAAATTTAGATGGAAAAAAGGGTTAGAAAGTAAATGTTACCTTTTTTTATTTTACCTTTAAATATTAAATTTAAATTAAAAAAACACATAATCAAATTAAATTTTAAAAATAGAGGGATTAAAATAAAACTAAACCAAAGTAAAAGGGAGCAAAAGACAATTAACACTATTTCCATAGATAAAAAGGACTTTAACGACATGTTTGATTGGATGGAATCGGGGGCGGAATGGAATCGCATTCCGCCCTCGATTCTCATTCCGTTGTTTGATTCTCCAATAGAATCACTTTTGTGATTCTATTGGAATGAATTGGGATGGAATGGGATTCCATTTAAGATGGGCTGGAATCAAGTCCAGCCCAATGGAATCAACCTAGTAAATTACATAATAGCCCCTGTGTAAAACCAGCCCATTGCATATCACCCAACCAGTTGTTGTGCAAAACCAAGTAGCCCATCCTGTGATCCTGCTTCTCACATGGCAGGGAGCAACCAAATCCAGCATCGCAGCCCATCGCATCCCAGTCGAACTTCCAAATTCAATTGGCCTCAGATCAAAATCAATCGAAAACCCTAGCTCAACCGCTCCTGAGATTTCAAAGCTGCAATTCTCGGATCAGCTCTTGGATCAGCCATAGGTATGCATGTTTATGAATATTTATGATCGACTCTTGGATTGTTTATTGTGCTTGATTTCGTTCATGTTTGCTTGTGATTGATTTGTTTTTGATCGATTGGAATCGATTTGCATGTGATCGATTTGCTTTTGATCGATTGGCCTGAATAGATTCATGTAGTTGTCTTTCTTGTGCAATATAGTTCAATATAGTGTGACCGATTGGCCTGAATAGCAGAAGATTTTCATATGCACTGGTGTTCATCTCTGGTGTGTTCATTTTAGTTCAATATTGTCTTTCTTGTGCAATGCAGTTCAATATAGTTCACTATTGTCTTTCTTGTGTTCATCTTCATATGCACTGGTGTGTTCATCATTGTCATGCACTGATTTCATAGTAATTATAGAGGATAATTTTGTTAAATCTTGGTGACATAAAACACTACCAATCAATGTTGTGTATCATGCAATATTCTTGTTTTGAGTTTTTTTTATCAAGCCACTGGATAATTTTAACCATTTTCATTTGGTTGCCTGTAACTCAGCTACTTCAAGAATACTACAACATCTTTGTTGCTTTTCTGATTTTTTTTTAATCTTACATGATATATAAAATCCTATCAATCAACATCTATATTGACAATTCAAAAAACAGATTATTAAAGGCTTACATTTTTAACATGATAAGAGATGGGTGGCGTTTGGTTGGTGTTTTAGGCCTATTTTGAGTTTTCTGCCATTTTTCCTACAATTTTATTAACATGATAAGAGATGGATGCTGGCAATGATTCGATCATTTTCTCCATTAAGTTGCTAGTCCATTGAATCAGTCTTCTCTAGCTTGTAATTAGAATTAGAAATGGTCGAATTCCAGCTGAGATTATAGATAGATTATGTGCTTTGGAATTAGACAGATTATAGACAGCTGGAATTAGAAATGATCAAATTTAAGCTAAAATACTCATGTTTATAGAAGTATATTCCTCATTTATATTTATAACTTATGCCCCTATCTTCCTTTGTTTTATTTGTTTTGTTAATTTTGATATGCGGTAATGGCCAACAGAAATTTGGTAGTTATATACATGCATTGGTTACACACAATACATATTGCTCACTGGTTTCTACAAATGATGTTTATTACTGTCATACAAATACGGCGACGAAATATGGTTTTATCAAGACGAAGATATGTTCTTAATTTCCAAAATAATAGAAAGAATTTGATGGAACGTGTCTATGAAAGTGATGGTAATTGTATGAGTTTACTTAGAATGGATTGATATGCTTTTACCATTTTATGTAATAGACTTGTAGAAGTAGGTTTGAGATCGAGTAAACATTTATTAGTAGATGAACAAGTATCAATGTTTCTAGAAATTCTAGCTCATCACGTAAAGAACCAAGTCATACAAAAGAACTTTAAAAGGTCTGCCGAGACAATTAGTAGATATTTTCATGATGTGCTACATGCGGTAATACGATTGCAATAAGAATTACTGAGAACCCCTGAGCCTGTACCCCAACACTCTACGGATTGGAGATGGAAGTGGTTCAAGTTATAATTTTTTATTTAAATGTAACTAAGATAAAAGATAATTTATCTTCTTTCTTTCTTTCTTTTTTCTAATAAATATAGTATTTGATCAAATTCACTTTACTTTTCCATAGAATTGTGTCGGTGCTTTAGATGGGACATACATCAAGGTACGAGTACCTTTAGTAGATAGACCTAGATATCGTAATCGAAAGGGGGAGCTTGCCACAAACATATTGGGTGTCTGCTCTCAAGATGAGCAATTTATATATGTTCTACCAGGATGGGAAGGATCTGCTGCTAATGGTAGAGTTCTTAGAGATGCCTTGAGTAGGAGGAATGGTTTGAGAGTCCCAAATGGTAAGTTAGGCTAATAGACAATATGTATGCAAATTAATTTAATATAACTTATTGAATTTAGTTTAATATTTTTATTTTATACAGTATAGGTTGCTATTATCTTGTCGATGTTGGGTACACAAATTGTGAAGGGTTTCTTGCCTCTTATCGTGGTCAACGTTACCATCTTAATGAGTGGAGGGAAGGACACCAACCACGCACCCCAGAAGAGTTATTTAATATGAAACATGCAAGTGCTAGGAATGTTATTGAGCGATGTTTTGGCTTTCTCAAAATGCGATGGGGAATACTTAGAAGTCCTTCTTTCTATCCAGTGAAGACCCAAAATCGAATAATCATAGCATGTTGTTTGCTCCACAATTTTATTAGACAAGTTATGGAAGCAGAGCTGATTGAGCATTTAATTAACCAATCTCAAGGATAAGAGCAAGGACATACAAAAGGTGAATCAAGTCATCGAGACATCTAGTGAATGGAATACTTGGCGAACAAACCTTGCTAATGAAATGTATAATGAATGGAGAGAAAGTAGACGAGTTGTGTAGGAATTGTTTTCAAGTTTTCAAAGTTGTAGTTCTATATTTTAAATGTTAGACTATTTTCATTATGTCTTGGATCTAAAAATGTTGGACATTGCATTCTTGTTGTGGTTTATGTTTTAAATATCAAATATTTTCATTATATCTTGGATCTAAAAATGTTGGACATTGTATTCTTGTTGTGGTCCATGTTTTAAATATCAAATATTTTCATTATGTCTTGGATCCAAAAATGTTGGACATTGCATTTTTGTTGTGGTTCATGTTTTAAATATCAAATATTTTCATATTGCTATGACTTTATAATGTATATTAGGATGTCGTCTTTGCTACAAGTCCGAGGTCCTGGTAGAAATAAGAGGAAGTTGAGTCTTGAAGAAGATGATAAGCTTGTTGAGTGCTTGCTTGAGTTGCATAACAGTGGATCTTTTCAAGTCGATAATAGTTTTAAATTCGGTGCATTCACTGAGATAGAAGCAAAACTTCAGTCTAAGTTGCCTGGATGTGGTCTAAAGGCAAGGCCCCATATTGAATCAAGGATAAAGACATTGAAAGCCAAGTTTGCTGTTGTATACGATTTGTTGTCTCGATAAAATACAAGTGGTTTCGGTTAGGATCCTATTAAAAAGTGTGTCACAGCAGAAAAGCCAGTTTGGGATGCCTATTGTGTGGTAAACTAATTTTAATATCGTATTTCTTATTTTATTTAAAAAGTATGATGCCTATTATGTGCAAATTTACATAGAATTGTGTAAGTGAATTAAACGAATTTCTAAAATTGTAGGTTCACAAAGATGCTGAAAAGGTTAGGGATACGTCATTTCCATTATATGAAGATTTGAGCATTATTTTTGGAAAAGATAGAGCTATTGGAAGAGATGTTGAGGCTCCGGCAGATGTGGTGGAGGAGCTTGAAAGAGATGAACCTCATGGATTCGGTAATTATGAAGGTTCAGAATCTTTTTATTTTGATGAAGGTTCAAGTGGTACCTCTAAATCGAAGAAGAGAGAGACTGGATTTTCTGAGGATGAACTAATAGATGGGATGAAAGAGGCGTCCCAAGTTGTCACTGCACAAATTAAATAGTCTACAAATCTCTTGAGCCAAGCTGTGGGATTTGATTTGATTAAGAAACAAATGAAGATTAACAAGGAGCTACAAAAGCTTGTTGGGCTCACGGATGTTGATAAGTACAAAGTCGGTTATATAATATGTGGTAGTCCTTTCACAACCAATCTTTTCCTCTCCCTTGGTGACGGTGAAAAGGAAAAATAGGTAAAGTTACTTTTAAATGGAAGCTTATGATATGTTTTTCTTGATTGATTGTTTGGTTAAGGAAATGTTGATGTTTTCATATGGTTGAAATATTTTGGAGACAATATGATGAACTTAAAATAGGTGGTTTTAGTATTTGTTTAATATTTTGGAGATTATGGTGACAACATTGGTGATTGGAATGAATTTGTTTAGTATTTGAATTTAAAATAGTTGATTTTTTCTTAATTTTTGGTTCATCTATTTTATTTATTTTATAAGTTTTTATGCAGATTAAAAAGTAACAATTGTGTATTATTTATTTATTTGTTTGTTTGTTTGGCTTGAATGATGGTTTTTAGTTGATAATTTTTTCTTTTAAAAAATAGCAGTTGTATATGTTAAAAAATAATACATGTTTAATATTTTTCATATATGATATTACTAATATTTTATAATTATTATTTTTAAGTAATTTATTATATATGTGTGTGTGTATATATATATATTCAAAATGAAATCTAAAAGGGCATTATGGAAATTTTATTATATTTCATTCAATTACTTTATTCATTTCATACCAACCAAATAAAAGAATGAAATAATAATTTCATAAGGGTATAATAATAATTTTACTATATTTCACTATTCCATTCCTTCTCTCATTTCATACCAACCAAACAAGAGAATGGAATAGTAATTCCATTGACAATTCCATTCAATTTCTTCTCTCATTTCATTCCATCTTTCATTTCATTCCGTCCGACCAAACGAGCCGTAAGACTTTTAATGAAAACACAAATTTTAACGTATTTTCTATTTCAATCCTTAGTTTCGTTCTAAAATTTTCTGAGAAAAGAAACATAAATATAAGAACAAAAGCAAATTAAAAACTTAAGAAGGAAAATTGGTATTACATTAAAATTTAAGGACTTGGAAGGAAAGAATATTCAATTTTACACTTTCACATAAAATCGCAATTTTTTTTATTGTGTTTTTCAATGAATTTTCAAGTTCTATGTAAATGGAAAAATAAATATTACTAACATTTAAATCCCCATTTTTTTAAAACAATTTTACCCCTGAAACCGACATCGAAGTTTCACCGCTACTTTATAAACTTATAAAAATAAGCTTATCTAAAGACCAGATTATGGCAAGTCCGATCGCATGGATACGGACAATGGATAGCAACTCTAAATTTATCAAAATACCAATCTCCAACTGAGAGAGTAATTCCTTGTAAATTGAGAAACTTTTTTTTAATATGAAAATGTGAATTTCTTCCGTCACTGTTGGGTGGCATTTGGTTAGTGTTTTTGTTTTACTTATTTATTTTTTTTTAAAAAAAAAATGTTTTTTCTCTAAGTTTTAGAGTTAATTACGTCATTAGACACTAAAATTTGTAGATGGTCTCAATTTCGTCCTTACTGTTTTACTTTGAACACGTTATGTGTGTGTTCTTTCGTAAAACAATTGTGGGAAAAGCTAGAATTACCTATAAAGCACCCTTAAAAATTGTAAGGTGCACGACATATGACTATTTCATATTCATAATTAACACGAGGTTAATGATTTGAATTGAAATAGAATGATAAGAAAGTTTTGGGTGCCATGTGTTGAAATTGAAACTATGGGGTTGAAAGTGAGAAGATTGTCAAATTTCAAGGTGGAAAGTGTAAAAGAACATTTTTCAATCAAGTCCTAAAAGTTCTAAACTATCCAATTTCATCCCTGAAACTAACATCCGTTTAATTATCTGACGAAAATTGACTTGCAAACAATTTAGGAATGATCACGCGCCAATTTTTTGTCGTATATTGAATGGATATTAATCCCAAGGGTGGGATGAAATTGAACTGGTTTTACAATATCAGGAAGATTTAAAAAAAAAAAAAAAAAATATCAAGGACAGAAATTACACTACTCCCAAACTTTAGGAACCATCGGTGTAATTAACCCAAATTTAAGCAAATTTCAAGAATAGTAACAGAAACAGATTTTCTTCTTTTTTTCAAAAAAAAAAATGAAATGTCAAGGATAAAAATGACATTACTCCCGAAATTTAGGGACCTCCGGTGGAATTAATTTTAAGTTTTTAGAACAAATTTCAAGATCAAAACAGAAACAAATTTTCGTGTTCAATTTTTTTTCAAGCTTGCAGAACGGAAAAAAATTGGAAACAAAAAGTACTAACTGAACGCCGCTTAACTTAATGAAGCAACAAAAACGTGCTCATAAATCTTTTTGTCTACCTTGTTGCCGATGAGAGGAAAATTATTGGAAAACCACGTGTCTTGTCTCTCTAACTGGCAATGAGCGAAACACAAATGAATGAATAACCCATTTTTCTCAACTTTGAGTTTTTATAAAATTTACAATGTTATAAAAAAAAAATCACGATTTTGAGTATTTTTTTAAAAAATCATGATTTTGAGTTTTTTTTTAAAAAAAACACAAAATCAAATATTTTTTGTGAGCTATAGTTCATGCAACATCTTTTTATAGAATATCATAATCAAATTTAAAAATAAATAAATTAAAACTCGTGAAATTTTGAAAAACTATAACTCACACATACAAAAAAAAAACTCGAAATTGTAAAATTTTGCAAATTTATAACTCATAAAATAAACGATTTTGCTACTTTTATGGTACAACATCATTTTCTAGAGTAATGAAACAATTGATCAAAAATTAGAGATTTTGCGAACTTCGTGACATAATCATGAAATTTTGAAAAGTTGTATCTCACCGGGGAAAAAAAACGATTTCGCTACTTTAATGAAAAACTAAAAATCATAAAATTAGACAATGTTATAGCACACCAAAAATACTAAATTTCACTACTTCTAAGACAAACTAAAAATCGTAAAATTTTGAAAGGTTAGGCCACACACACACACACAAAAAAAAAAAAAAAATGGGTAAAAAATCCTTTCTTTTTAAGGCTAATTAGTGAAAAATCATTTTATGTTATTAGGTTTTGATTTAGTCCTTTAAGTTAGATTTCACTTGTGTTTTAGTCCCGCATTGCAGGAATTGTACGAATGTTGTAAGGATTATAGGAAGCCCTTAGTGAGTACATTCGGATTTTATAGTGAATTTTGTTACATGTAACTAATGTTAGTTACAATTTTATAATTGTTACTTTTCACACATATTTAGGTATTTTTGGTTATATGTACTTTAGTTACATGTTACAATTACATATATATGTGTAATATTTTGTAACGTAATTGAAAAAATATCAATCTTTTTAGTTACATATTAAAAACATGTAAATGAAAAATTAATTTTTTTAGTTACATATCAGAGATATATAACTAAAAAGTTATATATTATTTGAACATGTAAGTAAAAAATATCAAAATTTTTATTTACATAGCAGAGACATGTAATTAAAAAATTACATATAATTAGTAATTTGTAACTAATTATATGTATTTTGTGTAATTTTGTGACATCTAATAATTTTTTTACCTACAAAGTTGTTAAAAAAAAAAAAAAAAAAAAAAGTAGTTACCTGTAACTAATATAGTAATATTACACACAAAATAGTTACATGTAACTAGCGCGTGATTATCACGTGTACAAGGCTTCCTCCTTTTTAAAACATATGGGACTAAATAAAATTTTTTTACCTCATATAGGACTTTTAACCAATTAGAACTTAAATATAAGACATCTCACCCATTGTCCCAAAAAAAAAATACCAACATGGTTTATCTATTTTTATGAAAAACTAGGCATTGTAAAATTCTGGAAGGTTATAACTCAAGAAAAAAACTGATTTTGTCACAGCATCATTTTCTAGAGTAACAAAAACAATTAATAAAAACTCAAAATTATGAAATTTAAAAAGGTTATACTCACCCAAAAAAAAAATTGCTAATTTTATGAAGAATTCAAAATCGTAAAATTTTGCAATGCCTATAACTCACCGAAAATATCAAATTTCACTATTTTTATGAAAAACTCAAAATCGTAAAATTTTGAAAAACATCTCACCAAAAAAAAAATAACAACGATTTTTCTATTTTTTTGAAAAACTCAACCTGCTGAAATTTTGAAAGGCTCTAAAAAAATGATTTCACAACTTTTATGAAAAAAATAAAAAAATGTGAAATTTCACTACTTCTACAAAAAAAAAATTCAAAATTATAAAATTTTGTCAAGTTATATCACCCAAAATATCAAATTGTGCTATTTTTATGAAAAATTTAAAATCGTGAAATTTTAAGACTAAATACCTCACAAGAAGAAATAAGATATCTATTTTTATGAAAAACTCAACATAGTGAAATTTTTAAAGGTTATACCTCACCCAAAAAAATGTTCTATTTTTATGAAAAACTCGAAATTGTAAAATTTTACTAGACTAAAATTCCAAGAAAACATAATTTTACTAGTTTTATGCCATAACATCATTTTATAGAATAACAGAAACAATTGATAAAAAATGTCTTTCCCAAAATGAGCAGAATATTTTCGGCATTTCATTTCATTACCCTTCAAACTCAGCATCATTTCCTAAGAGAAGAGTAGGCCTCAATAAGCAGTACAAAAGATCAAAAACAAATAAGAAATTCAAGCATTTAATAAGCTATCTCCCTCCATAAACACAAGAACATCCATAGGATAGGATGGATCGGATTTAACAAGAAATTCAAGCATTCAACCAATACAAAAAATTATTGCTGTTCATTTGCAACTCTTTTAACAGATTACTCTCCCTCCTATACAAACTGCAAATTTTGCAAAACTGAAATCACCAAATAATAACAAGTGATTGGAGCCACTTTCACACATCAGGACTCTTACAAAAGTGAGATGAACCCTCGATATATTATCTGGAAAAACAAAAGGAAGAAATCAAGAATCTTCTGCAAGGCGGTACATTGTTATTTCCTGTTGCTTGAAGTATCGGCGGTCCTCTTCATCGACAAGAACAAGGTTCAAATAATATTTCACGCTGAATTTGTTGTTGATATTGCGGTGTGTTGGAGTCAGTTCATATGGGCTGAGGAACAGTCTGATTGGAATTGATTCACCTGTAGAAACAAGTCAACATGCTTATCATGTTCTTTCATTGTGAAATTCAAAATTTCAAGCCCAAGCAGTTGATTCCTCACACACACACACACACACACACACATATATATATATATATATCGACTAGGAACTGTGGTTTTGTTGGTTGGCTAATATAGCTTGAAACGCAAAAAGTCTAAGAAAACGATGTAAAAAAAAATATGATTAATGTCGTCCACTGAATTGTTGATGGTTGAACCAGTTATGGTTAAATGATTGTGTTCAATAGCCTTCCTTGACTTCAGGCAACACAAAAAAATTTAAAATTTCAAGTGCTACCCATAAAAATTTAAATGTTTTGAATCAATACGTTTTCATTTTTTCTTCCGTCAATTATATGTTTTTCTAAAAAATATCGTAATATAGCACTGAGTTTTCAAATTTATATTTGAAAACTAAAAACTAGAGAAAAATAAAATAACAAATATCATTCATTGTTATTTAAGGCTCGAGTCGCACATTTTAAATGTGTTTTTCTATTATCATGGCTTAATTTTAATTTGATTTTAAAAAATTTGGGGGGTTAATTGTTATTTTAAAATATTTTTTTAATTTTTATACTCAAATGACATTAGTATTATTGTAGGGTAATTTATGTATTTTGTGAAAAAGAAAAAAAATCAAATATTTTGTTCACTTAAATCTCGTCATGTGATCAAAATTAGAAAGGAGAAATCAAAGCTCCTGTGATCAAAATTAGAAGCTCGAAGCAGAAATTGAAGCTCAAAGCAGAAGCAGAAATTGAAGCTCAACGCAAAAATCAAAATTAGAAGGAGAAATCGAAAACTCCTGTGCGATCGAAAGCTCCTATGCAATTGTGCAAAGGAGAAATCGAAACTCCTGTGCGATTGTGCGAACTTCGAAGCAGAAATCGAAAACTAAAATTGAAGGAGAAATCGAAAACTGAAATTATCGAAAACTGAAATTGAAAGAGAAGATTCGAAGGAGAAAGAGAAGAAGCTTTGGAATGTTTCTTCTACAAGGGCGATGGATTCGAAAGAAAAGGCAATTCCTCTCCTGTCCGAAGTTGTCTTCAAAGAGATTTCTCTCCTTCAAATGTGATTTCTCTCCTGTCCGAAGCTGTCTTCAAAGAGGCGCGCCTCAACAGCGCCTCGCTGCTGAGGCGCGCGCCTCTTTGAAGGCACCTCGCCTCACCACCGAGAGGCGATTTCTCAGAGCCTCACCTTGAGGCGCGCGCCTCGTGCGCCTTAGGCGCACCTTTCACAACATTGATATCGCTAATCATTCAGTAGAGTTTTGCCTCACCGCATAAAAAAGTTTTGGGTCTGTCACAGGTAACTAGAGTGAAAAAATTCAATTGTACAACATCATGTCGTTAATAGTTTTTCCATTTTTCTCATAATTTTAAGTTATAAATAAATAAAAAAAAAACAAAGAAATTATTCATTATTGTCGAATCCCACATCGACGTTCGGCCCTTCCCCCAATATTCATTCACAGTGATTAAGTCCACCCTGCGTGTGAGGAGGTTGGTCAAATCCGATGTTGCTTGTGTTACCTGATCTTGAGCTATATATATAAAGCGTCTTTTGAGAGTAAGTTAGGCCCATTGGGTTTCTACAATTATCGTGCCCAAGCCGCGTCAGTGTTGAGAATTTTGGGAAAATGTAATATCGCATTGACCATGGTCCAACCTCCGACTAGTTAACGTTCACAAATTGAGATTTTTCAAAAAGAAATCTATTTTTTTGCAATTGAACAAACCCGTAAAAAGATGATAAAAGGGTGCTTAAGTTGCCAAAGGCAAGAGAAACACGGACATATGTTGAGAAAATGTGAGAAACCTGTAGAGTTGTTGAGTATTACCTCGGACAGGAGCACCATCCATCAACTCGAACTTAGCCAGCGTCTCCGTCTCAACATGAGTGTTAGCTCCTGATCCTGTTGATTCCCGGCGCCTGATCTCAAGATCCATATTTTTAATCTTGATCCTCACAAGAAGGAAATAGATCTTGCCTACAATAACGTCTTTCAAATGGTATCTGGATGATTTATAACTGGATCAGTAAGGAGAATAGATCTCATGCTCTTATGTTGACATACAACATCACAGATATTCAGGATAATTACACTTTTCCCCTCGCACTTTGAGACAGGAGTGATTTGACCCCCTCAACTTCAGGATTAAGCACATAACACTTCCAACTGCAGAATTAAGCACATATCTGGTTCTTTTTTCTTTGCCTTTTCAATGTTTCAGTTTTTATAAAAGTTGAAATGAAAAAATATAGGGTTATTTGACCAAAAACAATCAATTTAGGTTGCGCACATATTTTAGGCACGCGCACATATTTTAGGCACACGGACACAAAAAATGTCAAATTTAACAAAATCTGTGACTTTTGGACTTCCAAATATAATTAAGAGGGGGGCCATGTGCTTGATTTTAAAGTTTAAGGGGGTAAATTTCTCTTGCCTCAAAAGTATAACGGGGATAAATGAAATTAGCCCTAGATATTAAGTTAGGCCATGGAGTGCCAATAGTATCTACTTTCAGTCATGACAATGCCAAAATTGAGTAAAGTGTGGGACCTGCTGGATTGAATTGGCTGCCAACAACATAATTGAATTAAATTGGAAGAACCTACTTGTCTTCTCGGGTAATAATAAGCTAAAAAGAATGAGTGAATTCTAAATTAACAATTCACACTTGTACTTACTTGCTTTTGTTGTACTCAAACTCAATGTGGAGGCAATCTTCAATTCCAACTTCCATCTGCAAGGGTAAAGATTAGAGAATGAAATCGTTCTTAGAATCAGTTTTTTCATAATACTAAACAAATTAGTTTTTTTTTTTTCAAAAAAAAAACCACAAAAGTACTTCACACAATTTCTATCTTATTAAAACAATGGTAAGGGTGGGTAAATCTGTCACTTAGACCCGTGAAGGTGTAGTTTCTCCTTGTTTGTTTCATTTTAATTTTTATTGCACAGTTTTACAAGTTATATGTCATACACGTAAATGTTAAAGCTACTTTTTATCCAAACTAACCTTGATACTATTGTTAATTGACGGAGGTGGGCTGAAATTGCGAACCTGATGCACAAAAGTTGATACAAACAGATCAGCATGACTACTGCAGTGAAATAGTAAAAACATATGCAGCAAATGTCCAAAAAAGAAGAAAAATCATGAAATGTTCTCAATTCTTAGCAAAAATTGGAAAAAGAAGTGGATTACACTTTATTGATCACAATTTTTATTCAAACAATGCATTTTATTCAGAAAATTTCGTGATCCACCTCCCTGTCGCATACCCAAACGCTGAGTACCTGCATGAATGTTGTTACCTATTATTTAATAGATTATGCTACCACATCATTTTTGTGATATCCAATGTGGGCTAACTAGCAAAGGAACCAAACATCACGTATATTTAGTTACGTCTTCCTTATTTTCTCCCTGTGGAAAGAAAATTTAACGTGCTCTCAAGCCTCCATCCTTGTATAATGAATATTTCATGGTAAACAAATGCAAATACATAAATATATTTTTATAACTATCTTTTTATAAATGTACATATTTGTTATGTATGCAATTTGCAGACACACTGAATATTTGGCATTCTAGGAGTGCAGCACTTTTGCTCTCTTGCTCTCGCACCAGGACATAATGTGTTCTGGTCACTTCAGTCCAAATTACTCGGGGTAGGCATTCATGTGAAAACTAAGAGAATACCTAATATCACTAGAACATGTAAATATTTACCAAAATATATTGTTAAAAAAAGAAAGGGAAACGATGATTGGATTTCATTAATTCAGGATGGAATATTTAATATTTACATTAATGTATTATTTATTATTTAATATTTAGGTCATGCTGACCAATTTAGTTATTTCTTTTATTCCATCAATGCTTATTCATTAGGGGTTATTTCCTTACTTGTTTGGCCTAATGTTGGGCTTATAAACTGGGGAGAGTAGCCTCAAAGTAATATACAAAATAATTCTTTAATCTTCTATTCTTTTTGGTATCCATAGCCAAAGAATGAAAAAAAAAATCTTCAAACTCGCTGCCTTCAAACCCTAAGCACCGCTGCAGCTGCCCTAGATGCCACCGCCGCACGAATTCCAGCCACCGAGCTACAGTGTCTGTTCTGCCATCGCTGCCCTGCAGATCCAACCATCGTGCCAGTCCCACGGCTGTCCAGAGGTCCAGCCCTTGCTGAGATCTACTTTGGTACCCTGCTCTTCCGCCAGTAGCAGTTTTGCAGCTTTAGTGTGCTGCCCTGCTCTACTGTTCAGCTGATATGTGGCCCGCTTTGCAGCATTGTCCAATCATTAGTGCCCTTGCTGAGATCTACTTTGGTACCCTGCTCTTCGGCCAGTAGCAGTTTTGCAGCTTTAGTGTGCTGCTCTGCTCTACTGTTCAGCTGATATGTGGCCCGCTTTGCAGCATTGTCCAATCATTAGTGCCCCATTCATTGTACCAAATGTATTAGATAACAATTATTTGTCTAGAAACCAAGTGTCCAGTTACCTTCGTCCTGTCTCTTCGTTTTTTTCCGCAAACAACTGCTCGTCCATTTTTTTCTGCAGTACCATCGTCTTCATGGCTACCGGAAATGAAGAAGATCTCCAATCAAATCTTGTCAAGCTGGGACACCGAAACATCTTTGCCCCAAGAGGAGTGGGAGTGTTGGAATATTTAATATTTACATTAATGTATTATTTAGTATTTAGTATTTAGGTCATGTTAACCAATTTGGTAGTTTCTTTTATTCCACTAATTAGCACATTCATTAGGGGTGATTTCCTTCCTTGTTTAACCTAATGTTGGGCTATATAAACAAGGAAGAATAACCTCAAAGTAATATACAAAATTATTCTTTAAGCCTACATTCTTTTATCCAATTTTCATGAGCCTCATAATTTTCACGTAGATTAAACTATCTTGATAGGTAGGAACTATGAAGGCATTTCGTTTCTATAGAAGTGTGACTACAATCACACAGACAATACTCTAATTATCATCTTATCAAAGGAGAAAGCTGAGCAGCACATTTGCAGAAGCAACATAGAAACTAAATAACACAAAAAAATGAACATTGGCACCAATGTTTCCGTTAGTTTTTCAGGCACCTTTCTTAGATTGGAAAAGAAAGAAAAATACCACTAAGTCTTGATATTCCACAATGCTTCCTGCATAGCCACGGCTGACAGTCACTTTCAGGACATATCTGGAAAACACACAATTCGAAATTACCCAAAAATGAGTATCAATCTATCATCCCTGACCAATTTTACCTACATCATTACGAATTTGAAACCCAAACATTATTTACACTATAATACAACTACTAAGTAAACATGGCAATACAACAAACTTATTTTCCAAGTCAAATATGGACATGTCAAGTAAAACCACATGTAACAAAGAAAAAGAAAAAGAGCAGGTGTTTATTCAAAAGTGTATGTGCTTTACAAGGGACAATACACATCACATACACTTCCAAGTAGTCTTGTTTTAACAATAGATTGATTGATAACTAGAACGTAAAAAAAACTTAATCCAATTGACTTACTAGAATCTCTCACCTTTTACTTATATGCGGATATACATATAATTTTCTTTGTATTATTGCTAACATATTATACTTGTAATTTCATTTCTAGTTCTTTTCCTGCTGCCCTTCATGAAAGGGTCTGCGGAGCGCTTGACATTATTTTCAGCAATACCAGCGTGGGCACCATCCAGTGAGACAATAGTGAGGAATATGTCCTACAGTCTTTCACCGAGTATTCACCACATGCTTCTGATATATGAATCTTTTATTGCATATTTACTTTAAATGGGTCAATTGCCTATTGTACATAACATATTAGACATACCGTTGAATCCATACAAAAACCAAATAAATATTGAAAAACAACTTTCAAAGTGCCCCTGCATCATGGTTTAAAGGCTAGACAATTTTACCATTGAGTCATTGACTGAAATTACTTGTATCCGACACTTGTACATAAATTCATTTAACATGGCTTTTCTATTAATCATGTGTCCTTGAAAATTATGGCCATTTGCATTATAATACCCCCTCCGTCCCTGAATAATTGTCTCCTTTAACTATGCACAAAGTTTAAGAAACACTTTGATAAATTTTAATTTTAACTTTCTACCCTTTTTGTGGAAAATAAGTAAAACGGACGTAAAAATTTCAACACAATTACTCCATATAATAATACTCCTAAGCGTCTTTTCTTTCACAATTTCCAATGCAAATTGAAGTCATCATGCTATGTTCAAAAGGGTAGAATTGGAAAATAAGTTACTTTTACTTTGTTAGAAAGGAAGTAGGACAAACATTTTGAAACATCCAAATATGGAAAGTAAGACAATAATTTAGGGAGGGAGCGAGAAGTACTTTAGCGAGGTAGATGGCCAAATATACATTACAGAAATAGGTCTTAATTTTGCTGATTCTAGCAAAGCAAACACCCATCATTTCCCATTGATTGTTAAGGCGTATTGTTACAACTGTATCTACAGCTATGGAACAAAGGTTGTCGTTTTGTAATACACCAATTTGACCACTAGTGTTACAAAAAATTCTTTTTTCCACCTCCAATTCCCAAACAATACTATTAGCGGATGAGTAGACTCAGTCATAACACCACAATGAGAGTAAAAGCCGCATAGAATACCAAAATATATATAATTCAAATATTAAGACACATAAGCTACCTCAGTCGCACGTTTGCCCCATTATATGTCTCATATGGCATTTCAACTGTGGAAAATTCGAATGGATATGTTTTCCTTTCATATATCTCACCAGGAACGTCCAACTCACGAACTAACAGGAAAACAATGAAAGCCAATTAGAAGGCAGCAAAAATTATCTTCTAATAGGTCTAATACTGAACATAATTGGGAAAAAAAGAAAAGGAATGCTATGAATTCATCATATCGAAAATGGTGACAAGTGCAGAAAGAGTAGAAATTCATAATTAACTAGAATACATCAAAGTTCCTGACATCTACAAATAACTGGAAATCAGACAAACGGTGATAAAAAATAATAGAAAAAAAATCCTAGCTAGTGACGTTAAAAAGGAACTCACCAAGCGATGTAAAATCATAGAAGTTGCCCCTGTCGAAGTACATCTCTGAAAAAAACATAAGAGAGAGATACAGTTGAGATAGAAGTGATAGATGCTTGAGATATACAAAGACAGAAGTATCGAAACTGATCTGTGATAACTAGCAGTGAACAAATGACAGCGTGGAAAGTAATTGCAAAAAGGATTTTTTTAAGATAATAGGAGCCATCAGAAGTACTAGCCATTTTATTTATGTACCATTGAATCCATACAAGGAAGATGTCATTAAATTTTTAAGTTTCATATATCTTATAGAAATGCAAACCTTATCAATGCCAAACAAACTCTAAACCAATTGAATACCTATGTTGGATGCAAGTTACTCAGACTAGGGCATATAATATGTATCAAACACTTTTAGTAAGATACATAAATAAAATGCTCTTGAATATTTCTTTTGTTGCATGGTTAACATAAAATAAAGAAAGTGTCCATAATAGACAATCTAGAATATATGAAATAAATTTATCTTGGAAAGAAATTTTGAAACATGAAAAATATCACTTTCGCGTGTATTGAGTGTAATTATTACAACTAGATGAACAGGCTAGTCATGGAGGTTATGTCTCATCATTTTCCAAATGATTTTTAAACTTTAGAAATTCATCCTCAATATTTGTACTTGGATCCAAGCAACATAGAATCCTTATGATTTAATGATCAAAATAATTGCCAAAAGAGATTTCTAATGCCTTAAATAGACTGTGGAATATAAGTCCCCCATTGCAAACTTCATGATAGGGTTCAAAAGGTGCATAACTACAGGCGTGGAAGGGAATGATCAACTACCCAGGAAAAAAAAAAAAAAAAAAAAAAGAAGAAGAAGAAGAAAATAAAAAACCATGTGTATAGATTTCCAAAAAAAAAATTCACATGCAAGTCATGACTTTGGCCAGCTCATATGGGAGCGTCCATATCAAAGATCGAAAATATTTCAAAGAAACTCACCTAATTAATTCAGCCTTAACTTTCAAAACTTGAATTCAGTACTTAATACTTATCAACATTCACGCTTAATTTCCAGTTTCATCAGACTGGCCCTTAGGCTGTGGAATTGAATTTATGGTAGATGTCTAAAATCAAATTATCTTGCTGCCAAACAAGGACGAAAAGAAAACCATTCTGCACCATTGCCAACAAATCAGAAACAATGCAAGCGTATAATATAACTATCAACATTTTTCCTATAACTATCACCAATTGGAAGAGCTCTGATGCAATAATCCAGCAGCAATGACTCAATTAAGTACCAAACAAATCAACACTCAAGATTATATGACATGCCAATTAACACGATATTAGAACAACTAGCAACACTGATTGGATAAAATCAAAGAGAAGCTAGCAAGAAAATCATTCAAAAGTTAGACGCGAGGGAAATTCATGAAGGTAAAAGGAAAATGCGAACCCATAAACCATAAGCTGTCACCAGGACAGTTCTCCTCTTGTTCTTTAGACAAGATAACAGCCCATTGAAACAGAAAACGCAATACAGTTGTGCACAGGTAACTCAGTTTCTATTGAGCTTGCGAAAAAAAAAGCACAAGTTAATACTACATTCTTGTAAGTTTATCAAAGAGTTGCACTAGCTAGAGGCCTAGCACAAACTTCAATAGTAAAATCTCTCGGAATTTCACATTCCTTCAAGACACCATAAACTTTTCTGCCCTCTCCAAATTTAATTTGCCTTTTTTGTTCTCTTCTGTTTGTGTATGATAATGGGCCATAAAGTACACAACATAAGAATATGCTCAGCATGTCAAAATTCAATCTATTTATTGATGCTTTGAGATCACCTCCAACAAGCAATAATATAAATTGAATGATCCAATCAAATACTCACCTATCTGACCAAGTAGCTCAATCTTTATCCCATTGTGTTCAATTTTCTTCCCTTGAAATGGTTCTATAGAAATCTGCCAAATGTAAAAAGAACAAAAGACATGCAAATACATATTTATATATCTCAAAATTAAGATTGCAATCATGTATAGTAAGATTGCAATCATGTATAGTAAGATTGCAATCATGTACAGACAGAGTTTTATATCCAAATTTTACCATCATGCGGTGACGATAATAATTATTATCTTATGTGAAATACCTTGCCAGCAATGTTTTCCTGACTTTGGAAAAGTGGGACCATCACCGTTTGACCATTTTCCTTCTTCAATGGAACCTAAGAAAAATTGCACATAACAAGGAGATATTTTAAGAAAACATAACCCACCGTCATACATCAAATGCTAAAGACAAACAGAGGTAAATTGGTGGATATCTTGAATAACAAATAGCTAAGTACGAAGTTAACTACGATAATAAAATCAATATTAGCACAAAACCTTCACTTATCGGCCTGAAGCTGCTGATAATCCATAGAAGGTCTACAAACAGTAATCCGATAAATAAATACAACAGATCTAACAGTGACTATTTCCGATACATTATGCATATAAAAATTAGCATTCTATTCTCAAGTTTTTCATTTCTTGGAAACAGCCCCTCTATAGGCAGGCATAATGCTGCGTACAATGATCCTCATTGACCCCACAATAGTGGGAGCTTTCGTGCACTGGGCTACCTTTTTTTACACTTCAAGGACAAATAATTCATCAACCAACATCTCCAGAAAAATTGCAATTTCCGAAGCACCACAGTTTCAGTAAAACCGTATAATGTCTATCATCTCACAAACCAGATTATTACACTTCAAGGACAAATAATTCATCAACCAACATCTCCGAAAAAAATTGCAATTTCCAAAGCACCACATTTTCAGTAAAACCGTATATCATCATGTCAAAAGCTAGATTTATTTACTACAAACTCTGAAGCGCTTCAAATATTTAATAGCAGTGATCTACCTGTTTACGAGTTTTTCCATCAATAAATATGACTGAAATGTTACAAGCTGGCTTGAAAGCTCCAAGTATATAATTCTGGAAACATAAATGCGGGCAATCGGTTTAAAAATTGCACAGAAACTTCAACCAAATAAAAATTAACTCAAGTCATAGAATACGAAAACGATATTACAGTACTAGCAATACATTACCATGCTGATTAATCAATCAATGTGGAATCTAATCTCCTTGACTGAAACACCTGTCACATTAATCATGAAATTTCAGAATCATGGGAACTAATGGTAGCCAGCAGCTATACATTAGCAACAGCTTCGAACGCTTAATCAAATAACATTCCTCGGCCGATTCAGAAGCTAAAAAATGAATATTACCTGCGTTCATCAATGCATTGTAAAGAAATAAAAGACTTCCCCAGTTGACTTGAAATCCCTAAGCACAAAATCAGAACTGATTCACATCATCTGAATTGAAACCCTAAATTTAATCCTCAAAAATCTATCTGGAAACTAAGAAACAAACTATTCCAATAAGGAGGATGAGAAATCTCACGAGAGGGAGATGAGTCGGAGATGTAAGAAAGATTTGAGAGATGCTGCTCTGCGCCGATGATGAGAAGATCGGGGATTCAGGAGAAAGAAACTAGGACGTAGGACAGAATCAGAAGTCCAAATTCAACTAAATTCGTATTGCACACTTTGTACACCCAATATTTGGATAGAATCTCACTTTAGTCCATCTAGTTTCGATTTGGATCAACATGAAAACCATTTGTAAACGCAATTTGGTAAAATTTACTAGCGCAGTGACTTTAGACCGATTAGATTAGATCCCCTAAACCTGATTTCAGACGACTTCTTCGCTATTTAATTAGGGAAAAAATATGTTTTCTACAGTATCTATAGGTTTCAAAAAGTTACCAAATTTACAAACACTCGGTGATAAAGACGGGGTGCCACCCCCATTTCATGCAAATGAAAAATGTTGGGATTAATCCCTATAAATCTCAATAGATTTCACAAATTTAAATCAACATGTCAAATTATCAAGAGTTATTTAAATACATAAATCGCGTACCTAAATCTATTATAAACAATCGACCACCAATGCAGAAATCTACGATGATCGATCATAAGTAGGGCACAGATCGAGTGAATACGTGATCTTCCTCAACCAAATCTCCGGAATTTCTCAATAGGATTCACCATTCTATTCTTGATGAGGAGAAGAAAGTCGTCAAGTGATTTGGTTTATTGGGGACCATAACCTTAATATTATCTATATATATATGGTGTGATTAGGGTTCCCATAATCCCCTAATCATTCAACAGTTTTCGGTATCTACACATTTAATTTACATTCTTTTGAATAGTTTATGGGTTTACCCAAATTAATTAGATCAATTAATTTTAGCTCATTAAATTTAAATAGCAAATATAATTGAGTTAATAATATGATGTCCAAAATAGGTTAGGAAATAAAATTTCCTAACAATCTCCCACTTGAACTACATATTAATTATTCTTGAAATAATTATATCACAAAATTCCTTAAGTGCGCATCCGCATCCTATTTATCCTTAGACTTCTCCTTAAATAATCTGGTTCATCTCATGTACTAGCAATGGAATTACAACAGCTTTTATCACAATACAATCGTGACTAAATCACGATTATCACCATACCAATACATTTAATGACATAGATCAAATATGGATGAGTAGCATGTAAATTACATGCAATGTTATCTCATACATGTCTATTTCCAACTGATCCAACTTTAGTCTTTAGTGAGATTAATCCAAATTCTTTAATGCAATTCAAACATTGCAAACAAAAATAAACCATCAACTTTATTCTGCAGAAAACTTAAACAATTCAATGTCTAAAGCAAAACATATAGAACAAAAATAAGTTCCACTAAACTAAGGTATTATTAGAAATAACACCCACGTGAGCGGTGTACTCATGAAAGACTTTAGGGGTTAAGCCTTGGTTAATGGATCCGCTAGTATAGAATATGTCCCTATGTGTTCTATAGCAATCTATTTATCCTGAACTCTCTCCTTAACAACTAGAAACTTGATGTCGATAAATTTCGACTTCGTCGAGCTCCTGTTGTTGTTGGAGTAAAGCACCGCTAAGTTATTATCACAATAAATCTTCAATGACCTTTCAATGCCATCTACCCCACGCATCCTAGTGACAAAGTTCTGCAACCATATTCCGTGATTGGATGCCTCATAGCAAGCAATAAACTCTACTGTCATGGTTAAAGAAATTATGAAAGTCTGCTTAGAAGACTTCCAAGATATAGCTCTTCTATCCAACATAAAAGATGTAGCCTGATGTGGAGCGCCTAATATCCTGGCATCCTGCAAAATCGAAGTCAGAGAACCCGATGATTTCTAAACTGTTTGATCTCCAATAAGTGAGTATATAGTCTTTTGTTCTCCTCAAATAAAGCATCACGCATGTGGCTGCCTTCCAATGTTGCATACCTGGATCACTCAAGTATATGCCCAAAACTCCTACTATAAATGCTATGTCGGAACGAGTACAGACTTAAGCGTATATTAGACTCCCTATTGCTAACACATAAGGAATCTTCTGCATCTCTTTCTTTTTAGGGTCAATGTTGGGGCACTGATTGAGACTAAAGTTGTCTCATTTAGCTATGGGTGTATCTCATGATTTACTGTCTTTCATGCCGAATCTACTCAAAACCTTATCGATATAACTTTTTTGTGATAACCCAAGGATACCTTGAGAACGATCTCTCAATATTTGGATACCTGATACAAAAGTGACATCACCAAGATCTTTCATCTCAAATTTCTTTGTCAGAATTTTCTTGGTCTCGTACAATAAGCCTATATCGCTGTTAGCAAGAAAAATATCATCGACATATAATACCATAAAGATATATTTACTCCTACTGAACTTGTGATATACACAATCATCAACGACATTCGCCTCAAAACCGTACGAGGTGATGACTTAATGAAACTTGTGATACTATTGATGGGAAGCCTGTTTAAGACCATCGATGAATTTCTTTAATTTACAGACCATAGACTTTGGATCTCCCGATACAAAGTTTTCTGGATGTACCATATAGATAGTTTCGTCAATGTCTTCATTGAGAAATGCAGTCTTAACATCCATCTGATGTAGCTCCAAATCAAAATAAGCCACTAGTGCTATTATAGTTCTAAAAGAGCCTTTCGAAGACACCGAAGAGAAAGTCTCTTTTTAGTCTATCTCTTCCTTTTGAGTAAAGCCTTTGGCGACTAGACGAGCTTTATATCTCTCGATGTTACCCTTTGAATCCATCTTGATTTTAAATATCCATTTACAACCAATGGGCTTCGCACCTTCAAGTAACTCGATGAGATCCCAAACGTCATTGTTTTTCATAGACTTCAACTCATTATTCATGGCATTAATCCATTTTTTAGAGTTAGAACTGCGCATGGCTTGACAGAAATTGATTGAGTCATCTTTTATTAAACCGATGTCATCCTCATGTTCTTGAAGAAAGACGATATATTCATCCGAAATCGCACTTCTCCTCTCTCTAGTGGATCTCCTTAATGCACTTGTTGAGATTGTTGAGTTTGTTTCATAGGTTGTATTTGAGGAAGAACCTCATTGTTGCCTTGTTCTGGAACAATGTCAGGAATAGGAGCCTGAACCTAAACATTGTTATCCAAAGCCAGAATAGTGTCTTGGACAGCGATAGGTATAGAGACCTAATTATCGTCAATAACATGTTCTCTTTCGAAGAAAAATGTGTCTTGAACAACAATAGATATAGAGACCTGATCATCGTCAATAGCATATTTTTCTTCAAAGACAACATTATTTATATTTCCTTCCCCCTCAAACTCAAAACCCTCAAGGAATCTCGCATTTTCTATTTCAAAGAAGGATCTTGATGTGGGATCGTAAAACTTGTAGCTCCGAAAGTATTTAGCGTAACCAACAAAATAGCAGCTAATCATTCTTGAGTTCAATTTTCTTTCATGTGGCAAATAAGGTCATGCCTTAGCTAGACAACGCCAAATGTGCAAATGACTAATGCTATGCTTCTTGCCTGTCCAAAGCTCATAGGGTGTTTTAGCAACTGCTTTACTGGGTACCCTGTTAAGGATGTATCACACCCTACCTCGGACCCCCTGGACACTCGACACGACCTCACCTGAAAGACAATCACTATAGACGACAACATACACACATCAATAGATAATCACGAAAACCAACCAAATATATATACATACTCTACCCAGGGACACTTTTATCCCTACAAAATACTCAATAATGTCCAAAGTACAAAACCCAAAACCCCTCATTTGATTCGCCTCAAGTAATACCTCCAAGAAACTCATTTCCTATCACACCTCCGGATCCGACCTATTGCCAGTAGGGGACGAACACCTATCTATAACACCTGCGAGTGTACTGTCTTCTTAGTAAAAACATTTTAGAATAATAATACATTCAAAATAATATAATATTTAAATGGATTAAGCATAACGCGTATAAACAAACCTCACATGGCTAATAAAAATCATCATAATATAAGTATCTCACCATAATATAAGTAGTGAAAATAAAGTTATATATATAAGTTCCATTCAAACCCATCCATTATAAAATAAAACTAATCACCATATATAATAAATCACCAAATATAAGTAAAACACCACATCTCAAAACACCACACCACTCACTAGCTAGCCATAGTGATCGTTTTAACCTCACGATCGGGAGTTGCAACGATACCGTACCATCCGTAGGATATACCTTCCTACGAACACCCATCACTCCGCCGAAATGGATAATCACTGCGTAACATAATCATCTAACATCACTCTGCCGAAACAGATAAACACCACTCCGCCGAAGCGGATAACACCACTCCGCCGAAGCGGATAAATACCATGGCATCATCAAATCACAACTTAATAATATCGTCAAATTACCAATATCCACCTCTTTTTTCCAAAATCGACTTTTAATCCAAAAATCATATTTCTCACTTTCTAAAAAAACAACTATTTCCAACAAAAATATTTTTCCCCCTTTTTATTTTTAGAAAAACAGGCATTTTTAGAAAATCAGATATTTTCCACTCTCTTTTAAAATCACTCAAATCCAACAAAAATCATTTTTCAACTTTCTTTCGAAAACCATTGAAATTTTACGAAAATCCATTTTACTCACTCACTCCAAAACCTACTTGACCCATATCGTCTATAAAATCGGCTCGTTTTAAGTAACGCATATTTCATCATATATATATAATAAAATAGTTTGACAAGAAGACAGTACACTCACCTGATAATTCGCAATCACAAGCTCCCCCGGCTTTCCATTACTGATTCGCCAGTGCCCGCGAACCTATTAGTGACAAGGTCTAAATTAATATTTGATGTAAAAATACCCTATCAGAACCATGTAGGTCCTAATTTTTCATAATTTCCTTTTCCCCGTCTTTTATTATAAAATATGTCTATTTAACTAATATTACTCCGTTACAGTTTACTTTATCGAATTTATTCATGTGAACGATCTCACTATTTTTTATCGCTATTTCGACGTTTTTCAAGCGAACACATAACTCTAAATTCAACGATAATGATAACATGTATTTTACATTGAGACAATTAAATGTATATATTAAAGAAATGCAGAATACTACCTTCCCCGAATTCTCCACTAGCAACGAGATTAGATTTATGTTTTTCGTAGGGTGGTTTGTATAATTTCTTCTCTTTTTTTTTTTTCCTTCTTCTTTTGTTGTTTTCTTTCCCTGTTTCTATTTCGGTTTGACTCCACCCGCCGACCACTCTCACTCTTCCCTGCCACCGCCCGCCGAACCTGCTCTCTCCCTTTCGTTTTCTGTTTCTGTTCCTTTCAGCCAACCCATGACGACACACCCTCCTCCGTCACAGATGGCCGACGATCAACAGCATCCCCCCCACGCCAGATGAACGGCGACGCCACACGCCTCCCTCTCCGCCGGCGACATATACATACCCGAAACACACACATCCACAACCGAAACACACCCACACCCACACATACTCAACCAAACGGTCACACACCCACAGTCGACGCAAGTCACACACCCCCATAACTCTCTCTCTCTCTCTCTCTCTCTCTCTATATATATATATATATATATATATATTCCACTCCGGTGGCTTTCACTGCCGACCTCCTCAACGATCAAAGCCCACACAGACCAGACAACGGCCATGATCACACCCAACTGACACACGCACACACTCTGAACAAAACACACACCCACTACCTCGCCGGAACGACCGCAATGATCACCTCCACCGCCAATACCGTCGATCACCCACTGACCAAACTTACTACACACACATACACAGCAACATCGATGAAAACAGAGAACACACACACTCACTAGATAACGGCGACGAACGGCTCACGCTGTCGGATCGATTCCATCCCTGACATACAACGCCTCATTCTTCGCCTGAGCTCCATCGCCGATCATCTCTCTCTCTCCATTTTCTCCGATCGTTTCTCGATCCTTCTCTCGTCTCTATCTGTATATGTATATATATGTGTATGTGTATGTGTGTGATTCTAGAAACCGGTCAAGTGGTCCTCGCTCCACCGCCTCATATATATATATAATTTAAATGTATAATTTGCACCTCCCCCCTTCATTTCAGGTTAGGATATTAATTAATCCTTATAATTATTTTTAATATTTTATTAAATTTACAATTTGACCCTTAAAACTTTAAATCAACCAATAAATATCACTAATCGCCCCGTAATTTTCGAAACATTTTAAAATGCGACTAAAATTGTTCGGACAAGAAGATTGGGGTCTTACAGAATGTACACTGCGGTCTTTAAAGCTTCTTCCCAAAGTAACTTCGTCAAGGAAGAATAACTAATCATACTCTTCATCATATCCTTAAGAGTCTGGTTTTGTCACTCTGCAACACCGCTCATGCTGGGTTTGCTCGGTATGGTGTATTGCGGACCAATTCCATACTCATTGAGGAAAATCGCAAAGGGTCCTAGATGTCATTCTCTTTATCGATCATTTCCCTCGTAGTATTCGCCACCAGTGTCCGATTTAACAGCCTTAATTTTCTTTTCAAGTTGAAGTTCAACTTCAGCTTTGAAAAACTTGAAAACGTCCAAGGATTGAGACGTCTCATAAATCCATTATATAGGTACCCATAACGAGAGTAATCATTTATGAATGTAATAAAATATTGTTGTCCATTCCATGAATCCGTAGGGAATGGACCACAAATATTTGTATGTATTAATTCTAAGACATCTGTAGTTTTGTCGGCACCTAATTTTCTTTCGTTTATTCGTTTCCCCTTGATGCACTCAATACAAACTTGAAAGTCTGTTATATCTAGGGGTTCAAGAATTTCATCCGACACAAGCCTTTGAATTCTCTGTTTGGAGATATGACCTAAGTACTTGTGCCATAAGGTGACAAAATTCTCATTTAATTTTTGCTTCGTACCACGTGAACTTATTTGCAGCATTTCGTTATAGAAACTAATATCAAGCATATAGATTACCAATCAAAGAACCGGAACCAATAAAATTTTAACTTTGATAGAGACTAACTTTATTATTTCCGAAAGAACAAGCAAAACCTGATTTGTCCAAACTAGAAATAGAAATCAAATTCCGTCTAAAAGTCAGTGCAATAAATGTCTCATACAAATTCAAATAAAATTTGATTTTCAACCGTAATCAAAAAGTCCCTATAGCGTCTACCGCAACTTTATTACCATCGCCACAAATATGAATTTTTCAGCATCATTTGGCAGTTGGCTCCACAGGCAACCCTGCATAGTCATAGTTATGTGACTTGTAACACCAGAATCAACCCACTAAGTATCCATAAGTACAAGAACTAAATTAATTTCAGAACAAACCAAAGTTAGAAGCATACCCTTCTTTGCACACCAGGTGACGTACTTGGAATACTCATTCTTCATGTGTCCCGTCTTCTTATAGAAGTAGCAGGTAAAGTGTAACAACCCGGTTTTCCAGGCCGCCATCCGATTTCTCCCTTGGGAGAAATAACACTAAAATAGATTGACCGAATTTTTATTCTATAAAATCTAATAAATTTTATTATGCAACGGCGACAAGTAAGTAATATTTCGTTTTGCAAAAATAATTTAATTTACAATGCAGCGGCGATAATTATAATTATCAAATTTATAATTTATCAATTTATTGAATCGATTTTACAACGGTGAATAATAAATACAACTCTTACAGTTTTAAATAGAAATTCAACTAAAATTTCTGGCGTCGTTAATACCACAATCGAACGACCTAAAATTACATTTCATAAAAATCTGATAAAATTTGACAATGACGGCGATAATTAAATTTGTCGACTTTTTGAGTCATTTTTTTTAGCAGTAATTAATCAGTAAAATTATTACAAATTCAAATACAAATATAATTCCGGATGTCATTTCGTTCTCACCGGCCCTGAAATCAAAACTGTGGGGTTGTGAGGTAACGCTCAGTAGAATTTTTAACCCCTCTATTACGTGTATCTAATTAATGCGACAAATAAAATACTTTGGCATGATTTCTACATAATTTTCACATAATCATAATTATTTCATAAATTTAACAGTTAAAATTTAACAACAATAATAACATAAATCACATAATAAGAAAATTAAATATATATATCAAAAGAATTAAAAAATTTACCTTAAATCATAAATTGGCAATTATCCGAATCCTCCTACTGTTCTTCTTCCTCTTCATTTTTTTTTCCTCATTTTATTCCCTCCATCTCTTCTGTTGGCGTGTGAACTTCCTAACCCTAAAAACCACTCCCTCTCTTCTTCACATAATGTGTATATACGCATATATAAAATATTATAATATAAAATAATTATTAATAATTAATTAGGTTCACTTTTCCTTTTCTCATTGTTTTCTCGTGGGATGTGTCTCACCCTTTCTCCCAAATCCAAACACACACATGATTATATATATATATAATGATCATGATTTTTTCCTTGTTGCCTTCCAAGACACACACATGTCAAGCCCTTTTTTCCCCCCTCAATTTTATGGCCACAATTTGATTATTTAATTGTTAATATTTATAAAAATTATATTTAACACCCATAATTATAAAATAATTCATATTAAATCCAATAATTACACTTATCTCCTCCAAAATTATCAAATATTTATTATAATTTTTTTTAATATACAAATCAACACAAAAATATTATACTTATATAAAATAATATTTTTAAAAATATAAATTTAACATTTAACTCAAAAAATTATCAAGTATATATTTATACCTCAAATTTATAAAATCGTTTCAAAAATATTAGATTTATATAAAATAATATTTTTCAAAAATTTAAATTTTCGGGGTATTACAATCTACCCACTTAAATAAATTTCATCCTCAAAATTTTGTTTAGAATAATAATAATTCAAAATCGCACCGTACTAGTCACTCTTGGTTAAACAATATTAACCGCAAGTCACCATCACGCTCCCGCTGTGCTATTCTGATAAAATAGCAATAAAGTCTATACATAACCAATAAATATATTTTCAAAATATCACGATATCTCACTTGAATTGGGTCTATCTCAATTCCAACAGGTCTACGACCACGATAATTTTTCCACTTGGCATGACTTTTAAAATCTATTGTCATATCCCATAATCAGCATTTATCAATTCCTCCCAACATTTCAAGCCATCATATCACAACAACTACTATCTTATCTAACAGATAGCCCAATTCCTTGTGAACTGTCTCGTGAGACTAAAAATAATCAATTCCAATACCCACATTAAAATTTCAATAATCTCGTAAACTTTTTCGTAAATATCAACACAATCCAAATTTCAAATAATAATTTTTTTTGCAATACATCTAAAACACATAAATACGTGTTGAAATACATAAACATGTCTCAATCACATAAGTATGTATCTAAACACATAAATACATATGAATTACATAAATACGTGTCAATCCCGTAAAGACATCTCAAAATACATAAATATATCTCAAACCACATAAATATCTGGAAACACGTAAATATGTCACCAACATGTAATTATGTCTCAACCACACAAATACGTTTCAAACACCTAAATACGTGTCAAACTATAAAAATCAAATATATCTCAAATCACATAATTATATCTCCAGAGTCACGTAACATAACGATTTCAATACTGAGTCCAATACTCATGTAAAAGGTATATAAGAAAATATTACATAAAGCCCCCAATCGAATTTTCAAAATACTACTTAATTTCAAAAATTCAAACTAACATTTCTATAACAATTTGGCTCCCAATAGTCTCACAATGACCCTAAACTCCGACTCCACCTAATGCTAGTAATAGACATCGTATAGGTAAAACATAGTAAAAAAATTTAGGGTTTCTCGATAGAGAAGCTAGATCTAAAATCAAAGATCTAGGCCATGAACATGAAAAATTTTAAGAACCCTAATAATTTAACATGAAGTTAACTCTGATACCATTTGTTGGGATCAATCCCTATAAATCTCAATAGATTTCACAAACCTAAATCAACATGTCAAATTATCAAGAGTTCTTTAAACACGTAAATCGCGTACTTCGATCCATTATAAACAATTTACTACTGAACAAATTCGCCCGCCGCTTGATTTGACTCGCAAGTGCACGAGGTCAAGTTTTAATACAGTGGACCTTTCGATCGGATATCGTTCCACAAGGATTGGTTGAGAATATTGTCAAGTACCGTAATTATCATAACCCAACTTTATCTAGGCGACAAAAATGGTTTTTATAATTAATTAATACTAATACTAAATTAATTAATCTAATTATACTAATATATTGGTAGGACGTTTATGGGAATTATTGCCTAGGAATTAATATCGTTTACTTAAACGTGTTCATTTCAATCTATTTTCATTAATGGTGTTCATCCTATCCGATAATCTCAGTTCGTAAACTCACTCACCACTTCTCCCGAGTATAAGATGGGGGAATATGCGACTTCGCATTAACGAAGAAGTCCCTCTCAACGTCTTAACGACCTTAGGTCACGTGAGTCTCGCCCCAACGTCATTGATTGCACACTCTCCAACTTTCTCCCGGGTTATTGAATCGTCGCGTTATGTTTACCTTAGTCCAAATCCGGGGTTACCTCTCCCGAGTGTCAAATCTCGTATTCTCGGTATATCATAACAAGCATAATAAACAATACAACATGGCAAACACAATCAGATAAACATGAACAACCACTAACAAAACATCGATTTTATATAAACAACGTTTTCATGAATTCAATCAAGCCCTAGACAATATATGTTTAGCTAAACATGGCTGTAGCCCTATATACAGCTAGAAACGAGCTAAACATATATAAACATTCAACCAAATCTAAGAGATAAAGAGAGAAACGAGAAAACTAGTCATTTATCTGAAGATTCGATGCTAAAACCGTTCCGAGAACGCTTCATCCTTCTTCGCAATGCGATCTTCCCTTGGTCGAACGGCCTCGGAGCTCTCAAGACTTCCCAAAACGTCTAACCCTTGAAATAGAGGAGAATGGAGAATATATATAGGCTCAAAAATATCACAAAATATCCTAAATATCCTAACATATCTGTAGAGTGACCGCCGCGACAGTGGGATTCATTGCCGAGGCGGTGAATAGGTCAGTTTAATCTTTGCCTGAGCGGTGGAGTCAGCGGTGGATTCAGGGACCATCTTGCAGTTTCACCGCCGCGGCGGTGGATCTCACCGCTACGGCGGTGGATGTCCAACCAGATTAGGCCCTCTCTGTATTTTTACCACCGCGGCGATGGTCTAGACGCTGCGGCGATGAGCTTCTTTTTTTAATTTTGCCTTCGTGCTTGTTTTTCCACCGTGCTTGCTCTGATTTAACAGCCTAAGGATCGTTTTAGTCTCTTTTCATCCCAAATACATGTTTTATGATAAAAAGAATATAAACGAATTAAAACGTAATAAAACATACTCGAAAACTTATAAGTTTGGTTTGAAAATAGATAGGTAATTTACACCTATCAACTATCGATGCGTAAATCTACGATGATCGATCACGAGTAGGGTTCGGATTAAGTAGGTACGTGATCTTCCTCAATCAAATCTCTAGAGTTCCTCAATGGAATTCGCGATTCTTTTCTTGATGGGAAAAAGAGAGTCGTTAAGTGATTTGGTATATTGGGGATCATACCCCTAATATTATCTATATATATAGTGTGATTAGAGTTCCCAAAATCCCCTAATCACCCAACAGTTTTCGGTATCTACACATTTAATCTACATTCTTTTGAGTAGTCAATGGGTTTACCTAAATTAATTAGATCACTTAATTTTAGCCCATTAAATTTAAATAGGAAATATAATTGAGTTAATAATATGTTGCCCAAAATAGATTAAGAAATAAATTTCCTGGCAAAAAAAAATAAAAATAGGAAGGCCAAACGGCGGTGGTACCTCGCTTATACAATTACGAAAAATACCAAAAAGTCCACTTGAAATGATAAATCTACAAAATGGCACCACAATTTGTTTTTTGCACATAATAATTCTTCAAAAAGAGTTAGTTTGCACCAAATGATCCTTATTTTTTTGAAATGATGATTTTATTCTTCCTTCACTACTCATTCCCTTACGTCTTTCATGATTTGCTTTATGTTTCTGCATTTCCACAAACGCCGTCAGTCTATGGTCCAATGATGGACCTTCGGCGATTGATCAACTATCAAACCAACGTTTTGTTGATGTTAGCGAAACACAACCTGTCAAATGAGGACAAGGGCTCCAACCTGTTCTTCGCCGGAATCCATCGAGATGACCTGTTCTTCATCGAAATCAGTAGAAAAATCGTCCACATCGTCTGAGGAGTAGGGACGATGACATCAATTTTAACTGAAATAGTTGTTGGAAAAGCAAAAGTTGCCATTTTTTGGTGTTAATGTCACACAATAGCCTCTTTTCGCCTCACCGAAAAAATTTGTTGTAGAATTTCCACAAATCCGGTACAATCTTTCGAAATCCTTTCAAAAACAAATCTGGTAGATTCAGATTCAAAGACATGTTAAACCCTTGAATTTCTTTGTGTGAAGGGTTTTTCGTTTTTTTCGATTTGAGGGTTGCACTTTGGTTTTTCATTGGGAAAATTTCTTTTTGCATAGGGCTATTTCTTCTGTCATCTCATTTTATTTTCTAAGGTTTGTATTGATTTGGTTGATTTTTTTGGATTAATTTGGTTGGATTGAACTATGAATTTGACATATATGTATATGTACGTGGAATTTAGGGTTCATTTGATTGGATTGATTTTGTTTGTATTGGTAAAAATCAAGCATATTAATGTAGAGAAAAAATTATCAATTTAAATAAAAAAAAATGGAATATAACACGATCTCAAGTTATATTCCACACAAGATTGTGTTGAATATAACAAGATAGCTGACGACCTCAAACTTGTCGTCCTAGACAAATGTGAGAAAGAAAAAGAGAAAAGAGACTGGGTTTATGCACATGGTGGAGTGGAACTTATGCTAAGTATATTGTGTAGTTATTTTGGTGAGATAGAATGGGGACGTCGACTTGATAAAATTTTAATGGTTGTGAAAGTGAAATATAACACGAGATAGTGTTATATTCCAATGTGTGGAGGGGTAAAATCGTCACAAAAAGATAAAGGGATTATTTTGTAACATGTATTTAAAAAATGTGTATTTGGTAGTTTTGTCCTTTGATTAGGACTGTTTGGTAACCGGCCTTACACAATTTGCCTACGTCTTTTTGTTTTTAATAAGACCGGTTTGTCTATTAATTTATTTCTTTTAATATGATGGTATCTCAACTCAAGAGAGACAGGATGCCATCCCGTTACCTCTAAAGTCAATTTCTTTTTTCTTTTATTAAGGATAGTCTTGACAGTCCATTGGCTAATCAGACAGGAGAAGAGGCTACAACTTCCTAATCACCAAAGCTCTCGGCTCACGGGGATCGGGCGAGCTTCCCAGTTGCCAAGACTTCCTGTTGATTCAGCTTTTTTATGACATTCCTTTCACTTTTCTCCTTTCTGAGGATCCCGTAAACTAAACCTTTCGGCCACGACGTTGGTGGGCTAAATTTGGCGCATTTCGAAATTTACATGAATTTGGACTCAACTTTCTTTTCTTATTTCTTGAATTGGACTATACTAGTGGTGAACGGAAAATTAACCTGAATATGGGGATCACCCTGGGTCCTTCATTTTTTTTGGGATTGGTGGCCATACCTCCCATTCTTGGAACGTATCCCAACACATGGGTATCTTTTTTTTTTTTTTTTTTTTTTTTTTTTTTTTAATCTTAGGCAGGGATTGCATCCCTACTTCAGTTCCACCAAGTCTTTTTTCTAGGTCGAAGTTCATGGCATGCAGGTGAGTGGCTATCATGGTCATAGAAACGGATAATTTGGGTACCGACGGCTGAGTTTCCTCATGGATATATATGGCGTTAGCGATGTCAAAGCCCTGGAAGGATGCTGTTTATTCGATTTACTTTGCTATAACTACCGGAGTGGCTGAGAATCGATAGATGGCATGATTTTCTTTGGGAGCTCTCTTCCACCTTAGTTAGATTAGATTAGTTTAGGAAGTAGATTAGATTAGTTGTAAAGAGTGTTCTTGGCCAATCCTTGAAGAGCTAGAAGAGGAAGTTCATCAAGCGAGAAAGGAAGCTCGGGAGGATCGTTCTTTGGCGAAAGTGGACTACTCCACTTTGAGATTTGGCTTTTCTTCCCTTGTTTCCATCTTTGTATTTACATATTTATAGTTGGTAATGATGATCTCCTCTTGATTTATGTTGTATTGGCTAAGAACATGTTAGTGTAATTTAGAGATTACTTAGGGGAAGGTGTAGTTGTGTAAATATTCGTTTGGTTTAATATACGTTTCTCTAACGGTTGTTGTTTCAAGTCCGATTGTGTTTATCATTTGATGACGATCTTAATATGCTTGTAATGGTATTAGGGTTGGATTTGAGAATCTAGGGTTTGACACTCGGGAGAGGTAATCTTGGATTCGGACTAGGGTAAACACATCGTTACGACCTAACGACCCGGGAGGGCGTTAGTTAGTATGCAATCTATGACATTGGGTCAAGACTCACGCGGCCTAGAGTCATTAAGACATCGAGGGGGACCTCGGCGTCGACATGAAAGTCGCGTATTCCCTCATCTTACACTCGGAAGAGGTGGCAGAGGAGTTTACGAACCGAGATTGTTGGATACCTAAACTCCGTTATTGTTAACCGAACGAAATCAAACGTGTATTAAGTGAACGAAATCAATTCCTAATTAATCAATTTAGTTAGAATTAACCCACTAATTGTAATTTAGCTTAGTTTAATTTCAATTCACGCTTTTCGTCATCAGGATAACATGAGACTACGTCAATTGCGGTATTCAATTCAATTATTCACACTTTTCTCTGTGGGAACGATATCCTATCTTCAAAGATCCACTATATTAAAACTTTAGACCTCGTATACTTGCGAGCGTAAGTAGGCATGCGAAAATCTCCCCGACCAAGTTTTTGGCGCCGTTGCCGGGGAAAAATGTGAATTTTATTTGAATTATTATTTGAATATTGCAAAAGAAACGGGGTATCGGCTCAGAACTTAAGTTTTATATTGGAAAAGCAAATGTATCGTATCCTAGTTCCATTGACACACCAAGTTTTGGCGTTGTAGACGTGGGATTAGTGTGAATTCTAAGTTGATATTGCGACTAAGTAGTCGAGTGTTAATTCTGACATTTATTTTTGTTTAGTTTTTAATTTTTATTTTTGTTTCATTATGTTAATGAGATCAAGCGGTGCAAGGAACGATGAAGAAGATTGGAATTCTTAATTCTCAACATATTGGTCCGTGTGTTAATCCATGGTGCCGCGGTGTTGGAAAAATTCTCCAAGCTTTGGTGACTTGGTGAATAATTCTAACTCTAATAATCAAAACCGGCCATGTCTTCCAACAACCATTAGCCGTCGTCCGCGGTTAATTGGTCGAAAGAGGTGGAACCGATTCCTCTTTCAACTCAATTTCTGGTGGCAGCTAATAACCCATCGAGGAAGTTCAGTAGTTGATACTCCCTCAGGAAACAGTGGTTCGAAAATCGGAGTAGCAAATCCTTGTATCGATCCCAGGTACTATAAAAAGAATCGAATCCTGTTGAAATAAATGTATCTATACTTGTCGATCTAACATCGTCAAGTATCTTGTATAAAAAACGGAAAATAAAACTACAAACAAAAATTATAAACACTAAAAAATGCCTAAATTAAAATCAATTTATTTATTCACAATATCAACAATAATCTAAAACACAATTCTCAGCAATCGCGCCAAAAACTTGGTGACGGAATATTACGTCGTCACTTTCACCGCAAGTGTACGGGTTAAATTTTAGTATAGATGGGAAGAAGTAGGGGTTGTCATATCCACATGAATTGATTGAGATTATTATCGAGTACCGCGATTGTCATAATCTAACTTTATTTAGGCGACATAAATTGATTTTATAATTAATTAATACTAATACTAAGTGTTTTTTTTGTTTTTTTTTTAAATAAACGGGCCACTAGGGCATATTATTGAATAAAGAAGGATTACATCCTGAGACTAAGTTAATTATACTAATTATACCAATATTATATTGAGATGTTTAGGGGAAACGATTATCTAGGGATTAACTTCGTTTACAAAAAAGTGTTTGGTTTCGTTTAATTTACAATAACGGCGTTTATCCTATCCGACAATCTCTATATCGTAAACTCACTCGCCACCTCTCCCGAGTGTAAGATGAGTGAATATGTGACTTCACGTCAACGAAGAAATCCCCCTCAATGTATTAACGGCACTAGGTCATATGAGTCTTGTCCCAACGTCATTGATTGCACACTTTCTAACTCCCTCCCAGGTTATTAGATTGTCGCGTTGTGTTTACCCTAATCCGAATTCGGGGTTACCTCTCCCGAGTGTCAAACCCTAATTTCTCACTATCTATACAAGCATATAATCATGACAAACTGATAAACACAATCGAAATAGCAAAGAACAACCATTAACGAAACACAACTCAAACAAACAACGATTTCATAAAATATATTAATCCCTAGACAAAATCCGTTTAGCTCATGGCCATAACCATTTATACAATGCGAAACGAGCTAAACATGCTCAACAATCTATCGAAGTTAAGAAAATAAAGGGAGAAACGAAAGCAACTTAGTTGTAGTCCGAAGATTTACCGCTAAAACCTCTCAATGATCGTTTCTCCTTCTTCGCAACGTGTTCTTCTCCTTCGGATTTGGTTGAGCACTCCCTAAAACACTCTCAAAATATCCTAAACCTAAGGAGTCTCTAATGAGTTCTCCCTTGGCCAAAATAGAAGAAGGAGGAATAAAAATAGGCTCAAAATATCTAAAAAAATATCTAACAGCTGTGTAGAGTGACTGCCGCGACGGTGAGTATGCCGGCGGGGTCACGGCCTCGACGGTGAGATTAGAGACCTTTCTATTATTTCACCACCGTGGCGGTGGATATTCAGCAATATATTGGCCTTCTGTGCATATTGACCGTCGTGGCGGTGGGTTGTTGTTCTAAATTTTGCCCTTATGCTTGTTTTTTCATCGTCCTTCCACCGTTCTTGATCTGATTTGATCGTTTATGATCCGTTTTCATGCTTTTTCACCCCCACACACCTGTTTGATACCAAAAATAAATAAAAACGTAATAAAACGTAATAAACGTACTAAAAAACTAACAAGTTCGGTTTGAAAATAGATAGGTAAATTACACCTATCAGAGGTCCATAGTAGTAGAGTTCTATTGTTCTTTCCAAACTGTTGGGGTCGTTGCTCCGGATATTGTTCTCCCAGTTTTATTTAAAGGATATTCTTGAGTCAATTAGTTAAAGGTATGACTTTGACAGGTCCAATTGCTCTTTGTTATCAAATGGAAAGTAAGCTCATACGACTTTTATTATACTTTGTGAAAAATGCATTAATTTGATTAGCCTGCTTTTGACCTTTCAGTATGCGTGAGAAGTAGGGTGGTCTAGGTTCATGATTTTAGCTCTCAGGTGCAGGATGTGATTCTATCCCTTTACCGAATCTCTATCATTTTTTCTAAAATGTTCTGTTGTAAGATGTTGTAATAAATGTCTGCTGGCCAACAATAACTTCATCAACGCTTGTCCCGACAGTCTAATTAAGCTCTGACACTATCACCATGGTGGTTTTCAGTGAGTTCTTCTTCCCTGTTTCTTGATCTTTAGCAAAAGGGCGAAACTTCATTAGATGTGTGCCCCTTACGCAAGTGTAGCAAAGCTTATGGAGACTCTAATATTCAATCCTATAGTTTTTTCCTCTTAGTTCATAGGTAGGAACTAGAGGTTTGCTAAGGTCTATCTCAACACAGATCCTCATGAACTTCCACTTGGTAGATGCAAGTGTTTTTGTCCATTTTAATCAATCTTTCCAAAGAATTGCATATGCTATAAAGAATCGGTGATTCGTAGTATTCCACTTGAAGAACAGGCATATGAACCCACATAAGCATTTTTTATTTGGTTGTTTTTCTTGGTTTGAAGTCTGGTTCCCACTTCCTTACCATTAAGTAATGATCCAAAATTACCCATGGCCCCTCTATGAGACTTGGTGAGCATTGATCAATGATCTCAAATTTACCGTGAGATTACTAGATGTGTTTGGTTCTTTCACAGAAGAATTTGTATCCTATCGGTCATCCAAGAAGCCAAATTATCTGGGTATCTTTCCATTTTCTCTTTTTTGGTTGAGGATATGGTTTAGAATTTTGATTCTAGGTAGCAGAGTTTTTGATCCATTGGCATTCCCCTGTTCCAAGCCTCCTTATTCCATTACTTCTATATCATCCGCTTCAGCGTCAAACAATATCTCTTTGAAGTCTATATTTTTTCCTTGACGTTCAACGTCAAACAATATCTCTTTGAACTTTTTATATTTTTTATTTCTCATATAAAGGTTTATAAAAGTAATGAAAAAAATAGATTTTTTTTTATGCAATATTTTATGTACATGAGTTAAAAATGACATTTATAAGTAAAATCTAAAATTGAAAGCCTAAAAAAATGGATTTCCTTTCTAACAATATTTCATATACATGAGTTAAAAATGACATCTATATATCATATCATATCTAATAAGAAAAATTAAAAGTGAAAGCCTTGGTATTTGAATAAAGGAGAGCTCACAATTACTTTATTCTCTCATCCCCTTGCTCTCTCCCTCAATCATCATCCCTACCATTCATTCTCTCTTGCATTCATGCAATTATCCTCATTTAATGTATTTGAAGATAATGAAAATCAAACTCCCAAGGTAATCATTCATTATCTACTTTTCATTCATTCAATTATCGTTATTTCGAGTCTTTCTGGTTGGCTCATCTTCTTCCGTATTGATCATATACCCAAATCCTCCATTTTGTTGCTTCCTTCCATCGTATTCTCATTCAAAAATTGGGGCATTTTGACTTTCATTAACACTTGAGGAATTTGGTGATTGTTTTTTTACCATTTGTGTATTGCGTTCCATACCATTTTCTTCCTCCGTAGATTTTTCTTCATGATTTTTGGGGAGAGTTCTAGCTTTCCATTTTATAAAATAAAGATAGTTCAATTATTTTATGGTAGACTCAATTTTCAATGAATCAAAGCACTATCTCTCTCCTATTTCTAATTTTTTTAGGCAAAATTACTGGCAATCCCATTTTTGGCATGGAACTATCGATAAAATCCACATCCATTTCTTGCACCAAAACCTTTTATGCTAGCGATTTCTTACACCGATTAGTTCCTTTTTCAAAAATGGCTAGCAACGAGATTACCGAAATGTCCCTCCCGTGATTTCACGTGAGCATCGCCTTGCCGCTGTCACTATCGAGATCCGACGTACTCCCACCGTCGTCGTCCAGATTCAATACCTTTCCCATCGTCGTCAATGCCTTATCTACCGTCGCCGTCCAGATCCGGCTTCTCCACCACTTTCGCAACTCAAATTTGAGCATTTTAATGGATGCATTACCCCTATTTATGCTCTGTTTCAATCTGACGAGATTTTCTTTATTTTAGAGAGAGAGATAAATGGTGAAGTGGGTCTTAAAGCTTTTGGAGTTCCTTTTTGACCAATTACACATTGTACCCTGCAATGTTACATGTAACATCCCCTGGGTATTAAAGTCTTTGGAGTTCCTTTTTATCTATTTACACATTGCACCCTACAATGTTACATGTAACATCCTCTTGAAATATAGTGAGGGGAATGTAGGTCTGTGTTACATGTAACATCCCCTTGAAATATAGTGAGAGAAATGTGAGTATGTGATAATATGAGTCTGTGTTAGTGAGAGAAATTGGAAATCAGATTGATGTTACATGTAACATCCTTTAAAATATAAACGTTTCATGTGTGTTAGTGAGAGAAATTGAAAATCTCATTAATAATACAAGTAACACCTTCTAAAATATAGATGTTATATGTAACATCTACATAAAAATATGTTTTGCATGTAACATCAATTGGAAATAATGATTGATATATAGATGTTATATGCAGCATCCATTGAAAATATATTTTAAAATAATTATTGATTATAGATGTTACATATAACATCCATTGAAAATATTTTTTTGAAATTTGTCAATATTAGACGTGTTATATTGTTACATTTGATACTACATGTAACATCCACGCATAATATGATCCACATGTCCAAAAAATATGATTAGCATATCGTAAAAAAAAGGGCATTTTACTGATTAATACAGTATAAAAATATTAATTTTACGACATCGAGAACTACGAAAAAATCCATGTGTTTTGATGTTAGTATTGAAAGTTACACAAGAGGGGTATTTTCGTCACAAAAATGGCAAAAGGACTGTTCGGTGCATGGAAAAAATCCTGAGTTTATTCGGTAGTTTCTGTCGCTTTTTAGGACTGTTCGGTCAACGCCCTATTTTTTTAATCAATCACATCATTAATAGTTCTTATTTTTAACACGCTGGTTCTTTTTTTTTTTAGTCAAACAAAAATAGTTTTAAATTTATTTTCAAAATTGTTTTTAAACTCTTGGAATTTTTATTATTTTTTTTTTTTTGAGTTATCAAACAATACATTAATACTTCGTGAAAACACTAAAAAAAGTGTAGAAAGAGAAAATTGCACTTTCTTTTTTGGTAGTTTTTTTTTTGGCTGCAAAGTACTATATTTGTAATCGTTTATAATTATTTCATTCAAATCATCAATTAAAAAATATTTTATTAGTTTTCGGATGAAAATGTAGAATTTTTTTGGTGTGTCATTTGTTAATATTGTCACACCTCCACCCTGGGCCCCCACCGTCGACCTCGAGATAACGCTACCTGACTAATCAACCAAATACATACATATACACGCTACTATATATATACCTATTCAAAATTTGGGAGCACACATGTCCCAAATATCCACAACCAAAATCACAAAACAACCTGAACCTTCAACGGTTCCTATCTGACCGGCTCACCTGCAACATGACACTATCTTCGGATTCTATCTAGTGCCAGTAGTGGATCAACTCCTAGGCTTAGTATCTGAAATAAAATATTTTTTTTGGTATACTGTCTTCATAATAAAAAAAAAAATATTTAATGGATCAAGTACAATCATGAAATATCATCTTTTAAAATATAATATTTTATAATCACATACCAGGTTGAGAATCCAGTTTCACTACCACCAATGTAATGATACTAATATGTTTAAACCAAGCAGAAGTATTAAATACCAGGTTTCAAAATATAATAATATAACTGCATATTATGTTAAAAAAAACAGATCCACTACCACCAATGAAATGAAGTAATATAATTAATACCCAACTCAAATAATTTAAGTCAACCACTCCAAACATTTTAAACCAACTAATTCAAATATTTGAAATCAACCAATTCAAGTATTTTAAATCCACCAATCCAAATATTTTAAACCAAACAATCCAAATATTTTAAACGTATAATAAAGTACACCACACCTCCTCTCCTACTAGCCATAGGATCGTTTTTATCTCGCGATCAAGAGTTATGACGGTACCGTAACCTGTACAACTGTGCTATCTAAAGTGACTACCATTGCCAGGGCCATTTATTATCCCCAATGGTAGGGGTACCACCCGCAGGATTTGCATTCCTGACGAGTCAATCAAACCACCTGCCGAACTAATTCTCCGGACATGTCATAATAATCAACCACCTACAGGACTACCTTCCTGACAGGTCATAATATCATCAACCACCTGCAGGACATGCCCTCCTGACAGGTCATCATAATCAACCACCTGTAAGACTAACCCTCCTAACAGGTCATAATATCATCAACCACATGCAGGACATGTCCTCTTGACATATCATAATAACCAACCACCTATAGGACTAATCCTCCTAACAGATCAAAACCATCCTGCATAACATGCCCTCTTGACGAGATCAAAACTATGGCATAGTCGGACAAAAATTACTTTCTATCTTTAAAACCAACTTGATCCAAAAATCATTTTCCACATTTAAAACCAACTTGATTCAAAAATCATTTTTCACCTTTAAAACCAACTTGATCCACATAAGTCGCAAAATCATTCATTTTAATTAAACACATTTTTCACAATTTATATGAAAATAAAATTTGTAAATTTACATAGAAAATAATACACTTACCTCGATTTCCGCACTATAAAACTATTACCATCCAAAACCTACCGGGACACTGGCGCCTGCGAACCTAACATCGATAGGGCTCTAATTAATATTTTACTTAAAATAACCTAGTATGCAATGCATGACCCTAAATAACATGATTTCCCATTCCCCGAATTTAATTATGCAAAATTGTTATTTTGTTCGTTTCCCTACGTTAATTTTTACTGTACCAAAATTATTAAAATTACTAGTTACAAAAATTATTACCACAATTGCGAAAATCCAATGCTAATAATTTTATTTTAACGAAAATAATAATCGATTAAAATGTTTTTACCTATTCCTGAATTTTCTGCTTGCCGAGGCGAGGGGTTGATTTCCGGTTTTTGGTTTTTATTTGATTTTCTTCTTCTTTTTTTTCCTTTTTTTTTTTTTTTTTTTTTTTCTTTTTCTGTTTTTGGTTCAGCCCAACTACACCGACACCCTTCCATTCTTCCCCTCTTTACCGTCGCCGACCGTCGGCGACCTTACATCCATACCCCCACGCTATCACCTGCCGAACAGCAACATACCCACACTACCAGAGGAACACACCCATGCCAAACTAATGCACCCACACGATCAGCATTGGTCCACACACACTGGCGATACCCCACTGCGATCACACACCCACAGCGGCGACGGAGCAACCGAACGTGTACACCCTCACCGCTGGCAATACCTACACACACATATAACGCCGAACCCCAGGACAGGACACACCCATGCGCACACCACCACCGTCGATGATACCCACACACCTCTAGACCGAACAACACCCACTGCCATCGACAACCAACAACCCGCTCACACCCCTACACCGGACGACTACACCCACCACCGGAGTGCACACACACACAGACACACACCTTGGCGACGAGCACCGTCGACAAACAGCCCACACCGGCGATGACATACCCACCGGACCAACTGAACGGACGAACACAAACACACACTCACCAAACACTGTCGACCGACCGCTCTCTCTCCTCTGTTTTTTATGTAGATATATATATATATATTTCAAATTACATGAATCTCCCCCAAATATTCTTTAAGTTTTTAGTTAAACCCAAAATCTAAAATTTATATTCTTAAAATTGCTAATTAACTCCTAAAATTTTAAATTAAATTAAAAATAACGCATTCTACCCCATTATTTTCTAAATGTTCTAAAATGCAACTAATAATTATGTGTATGCAAAAGTTAGGGTCTTACAAATATAGCCCACCAAAACTAGTATGACATACATTGTTTAAATGGATGCTCCAAGCATTGTGGTGAAATAGTGTGTCATTGTTTATTTTTGTATTAAAATTAAAATTAATCAACTTCAACCCAAATAAAATTAGGGGCGTTTACCAAGCAGTCTCAAAAAGTGGCCAAAACTACCAAATAAACCCGCTACTTTTTATTTGAACAGAGCAGTCCATATGGCATTTTCCTGACTAAAATGCCCCTATTTAATGCACCGCTTTATAAATTTCATGTAATCACCTCTCCCTTATATTAGACTAAATTAGGTAACATACGACCAATTCTAGGTGAGAACAAGATACTTGTTTTGATCTCAATCCGAACGTGAAACAATAATTTTTTTACACAACAATTATATTCGATTAATTCTTTTTAAATTGATATATCAATCACATTTTTAAAAGTTGCTTATCATAATCAGTGTGAATGTTACATGTAATATTTAGTAACTACACCATGTTACATATAACATCAATGTTACATGTAATATTAAAACCAAATTAAAATAAAAACCTAACCAAACGGTTAATAACTACACCATGTTACATGTAACATTAAAACCAAATCAAAACCAAAACCAAAAGGTATATTACATGCATTCATGTAACATTAATGTTACATGTAACATTAAAATCAAACCAAAACCAAAACCAAAACCAAAAGGTTAGTAATTACACCATGTTACATGTAATATCAATATTACGTGTTACATTATTGTATTTTTATTTATATTTGCATGTTCAATATAACATTCAATCCAGCCAAAACGACACTATAATGTCCGCGTTGCATCTGATTATAAATACTCGTTCTTTGCATGTGGAATGTAACATTACCTGTGTTGAATCGTATTTCATGTAAATGTTATAAATAAACATCTTATAGTTCGTAGAAAGCTAAAAATTCTAAAAGTACCATGTTGAATGTAACATGAATGAGAAAACTAAAACTAATGAAAAAAAAAATAGTAAATTTGATATCGCTTTGAAGATTTTATTTAGACGAATCTCAATATATAATTAGATTGTAAAAAAAATATGCACAACAATAGTTATTTTTATTTTAATAAAAAAAAAATTGTTGATATGAAAACTCTCAATCCCTATCATAGAATCTTCATTGCCTTATATAACGCGAGGGCAAATTTGTAAACAAGAAGTGTACGGATTCGGAATCTAAGATTGCGTTGTGCATGTAATTTGTAAAGAGGGACTACTCAGTTTATTACTTAATTAGCGGGTTTAATTGGTAGATTAGTGGTTATAATGGGTCCACGCGGTAATTTTCCCATAAAACTAATTCAATCCAACACAAATAAAATTAAATTAATAAATTAAATTCCACCAAACCTAATTGAACACAAATAAACAAAACCTATTAAATTCAATTGAATTTAATTAAATCAAAATTAATATAAATCTAACCAAACAAATTTTACTTAGCCCTAATTAAACAAACTCAATATTAATACAACCACATTTAAACTCAAATCAACTAATTAACCTTAATTAGCTCGCCCACTCACTACTTCAATATTTGGTTCTTGCTCTAAATGTGCAATATTTGGCACATGTGATGACACATTTTTTTTTTTAATTTTTTTATTTAAGAACAAAAAAAAAAAAAAAAAAATGACACACCATATAACAACGCCTTGGAGTTTCTATAACGCTCCATACAAGTTTTTAGTAGGGATGCTACTGGTTCGGTTTCATATAAAACCAAAACCATTAGAAATATATCAAACCAAAATCGCCGGGTTTTTTTAAACGGTTTTAAAACCAAACTATTTAAATTTATACAAAACCAAAACTAAAATCGCGAAATCATGAAACTGTTTAAGATTTTTTAATTTTATAAAAATAAAAAACAAAACCAAAATTGTGAAACCGCTGACCCTTTTTATATATATATATATATATATAAACAAAAATATAAAATATAAATTCTAAAAAACAAAACCAAACTACAAAATAAGTATAATTAAAGTTTTGAGAAAAATACATTTTAAACCCTCTAACTATTGATACATTTCTAAGTAGTCTTTCTAAATTTACACGTTTCATTTTAAACTTTTTACGTGTCAACACGTTTTTAAATTGTCATTCTGTTATAAATTCCGTCCAAAGTAACTGAATGAAGAGACAAAATAATAATTATATATATATATATATATATATATATATATATAAATATATTATTTTTTTAATCATTTTCTCTTTTTCTTTTTCTTTCTTCACTTCTCTTTCTCTCCCGCTCAACTCTCTCTCTCTCTCTCCCGTTCAACTCTCTCTCCCTCCTTCCCTCGCTCTCTCTCTCTCTCACTCAACTTTTTTTTCTCTCTCTCTCTTTCTTCCTCTCTCCCTCTCTTTTTCCCTCCAAAGCACCCCCCTGTTATGGGGTGGTTCACCTCCTATTTCACCCCTGTTACGGGTAGGGGTGGTCATGAGTCAAGCTCGGGCCGGGATTTACTTAGAGTATTACAAAAATAATTCTAGGCTCTAGCCTGACCCTGCCCTATGATCGGACCCTACTTTCATGCCCAAGCCCGACCCTACCAAAAAAATTCAAGCCTAAGCCTGGCCCTAAGGCCGGCTTGGCCTTATGTTTTTTGTTTTTTTTTTTTAATTTTAAAAATAAACACTAAAATATAAACATAAACATTAAAATATAAAAGCGATCAACAACATGGAGAGACAAGTGACCCAAAAAAAACGATCGACGACAAACGAAATCGACGAATAAAAGCGATTGATGGCGAATGAACGTGATAGATGGCAGCGGCGAGGAAATACAGGTAGGAAATGAGAGAGGGAGAAAGGTTTCAAGAATGAAGAGGAATTAAGATTGAAGATGTATGTACGAGGTGGTAAGCGACAGATGAAATAAAATGAACTAAAATTGAGTTTTTTTTATGTCTATATATATATGTGTGTGTGTGTGTGTGTGTAACTATATATATATATATATATATATATATATATAAATAATACCCGGGCTAGGCCGGGTCGGCCCTAAAATTTTTTGGCTAGCCCTAACCTATCCTAAATTTGATCAGGCCTGAAAATCAAAACTCAAGCCTTGCCCATGGGTTTAAATCTAAACCCTAAACCCTCAAAAATAGAGTCGAGTTGGACGGGTCCCCGAGCCCATTACCACCCCTAGTTACAAGGGGTGTTCAAACACAGGGGGTGTTTCAACCCTATGTTACAGGGGGTGAAACACCACCGGCAACATGGGGTGAAATACCCCTTGCAACAGGGGGTAAAACACCATCTGTCACGGGGTGAACCATCGCCGTAACAGGGGTTGCTTTGGAGGGGGAGAGGGAGGGACAGAAGGAGGAAGAGAGAGAGAGAGTTGAGCGGGAGAGAGAGGGAAAGAGGGAGAAAGAGAGAGAGTTGAGCGGGAGAGAGAGAGAAGTGAAAAAGAAAAAGAAAAAGAAAAAAGAAAAAGAGAAAAAAAAATAAAAGTAAAATGACAATTTTGCCCTCTAAATTCTGTTAGTTTGTATGAAATTTCAAACAGAATGACCTATTAAAAACGTGTTAATACGTAAAGAGTTTAAAATGAAACATACAAACTTTGAAGGATTACTTAGAAATGTGTCAATAATTAGAGGTTTAAAATATATACTTTTCTCTAAAGTTTTTAACCAGTAATCATCATTAAGTTTCTAACCAGCAACCATAATTAAAAGAATGGGGGAACGGTTGTAAAATCACTAATCAGAAATGAAACCCTAAGTCCATTTACATGCATATATATAGGAAGAATGAAAGTGTAAATAATAATAATAATAATAAAAAAAAAACCATACATATATATTAGGGTTAAATTGTATATATATTTATAAATTAGTGTCACGATTCGGTTTTGTAGTTTGGTTTTGTGGTTTCTATCCCAAAACCAAAACCAAAACCGCTTCTGTTGCTAATTTTAAAATCAAAGCCGCAACCAAATCATATAATCGGTTTTAAAACCGAATCATTCAATTCGGTTTTTCACAATTATCCATCGATTCCTTTTTTTTTTTGGCATCCCTATTTTTTAGGCGTATCTCGTGTAATTTATTTCATTCCTAATTCTGTACACAATTCACAGAGTTGCAGGTCTATTCTTTGTCTTGCAATTCATAAATGCCTATTTCCACTCGGGATGTCGGCGGTCCGGGTTCGGCCCGGTTTTATACAAAACTAAAGCAAAACACGTGAAACATATATAAAACCAAAATCAAAACCAAAATCGTCGGTTTGTTTTAAACGGTTTTAAAACCGAACCATTTAATTTTATCCAAAACCAAAACCAAAACCAAACCGCGAATCCATTTAAGATTTTTAAATTTTATAAAAAACAAAATCAAAACCAAAACCGTAAAATTGCATACCATTGTTTCTTATATATTAAAAAAAAACATAAGTAAAATATAATAACAGTCTCCAAATCATTCTCATACAATTAATTTTTAATCCTACAAAATCAACGGATTGATTCTGAAGAGGAAATATGAGAAGTGAAATTCGAGAACCCTACCTATAACCATATATTTATACTAGGGTTAGTGGATAAAAGGGTTAACTTATAAATAAATTAAAAAAAAATTAGGGATTAAACTGTAAATTTCTTATTTATGTGTGTGTGTATATCGGTTACACGGTTCGGTCACGTGGTTTTAACTACACGGTTCGGTTATGCGGTTATTATCCCAAAATCAAAACTAAAACCAAAACTGCTTCGGTTGCTAAATTTAAAACTAAAACCAAGACCAAAACTATTTAGTTGGTTTCAATCCGAACCATTCAGTTTGACTTTTCTCGATTACCTGTCGGTTCGGTATTTTTTTGCATCCCTAATTTCCACATAAACGCAACCGGTGATTCTCTCTTGCAAATTGAAATGACAAAGTAGCCATTAATGTTTTTCTAATATCAGTGCCCTACCCACAATAAATCGTAAAAACGAGTTGCAATAATTGAACAAAAGTTTATTTTCTTTATTTTTCTGTTTTTAACTTTTGACTTTGCTATTTTATTGGGAAAAAAATAATCTTTTTAAATTAAAATATTAGATCAATCAATATTTTATTGTTCTAAAATACCCCCGCAAAATTTCAGTTGCTTTTGAATATTGGACTTTCCACTAAAATGATGAGATAAAACAAACTCCTCCTCTAATCATTTATACAAAAAAAAATAAAATTAACTAGTTTATTTTGTCATAGTATGATTAGTCGAGGTACGTATAAAATTAACTAGTTTATTTTATCATAACATGATTAGTCGAGGTGCGTATAAATTATCCAGGACACACTTTATCGTCAAATCAAAAAAGTTGTGAAAAAATTTTTACTAGCAATGGGCATCATTGAAAATATATATTACAGTTTATTGTACGACTAAAATCCAAACACAAAAAAATAAATTGATTCTCGCGAACAATGCTTTTGAAATGCACATCCAAACACCTATAAATATTTCGAATTGATTTTACAACCAATATTTTGCAAATTAAATTTTACAGATAACACTTTTGGTCAAACGGTTTTAACCAAATTAACCTTTACGGCATGCTTGGTTGGATGGAATCGAGGGCGGAATGAAATCGCATTCCGCTCTCGATTCCTATTCCGTTGTTTGGTTCTCCAATGGAATCACTTTTGTGATTCTATTGGAATGAAATTAGATGGAATGGAATTCTATTTGAAATGGGGTGGAATGAGATTCCAACCCAATAAAATCAATATCTTAAATTACATGATAGCCCTTATAATTAAGTCCTTGAAAATTGAGAACAAAAATAGAAATTAGAGAACATAAATTGAAATTAGAGAACAAAAAGTTGGGAATAGAAATAGAAAATTAAGAACAAAAAATTGAGAACAGAACTAGAAAATTGAGAACAGAAACTGAAAATTGAGAATAGAAACAGAAATTTGAGAATATAAACCAAAAATTGAGAATAAAAACAGAAAATTAGAGAACAGAAAATTGAGAACATAAACTAAAAATTGAGAACAAAAACATAAAATTAGAGAATAGAAAATTGAGAACGGAAACAGAAAATTGAGAACATAAACTGAAAATTGAAAACATAAACTGAAAATTGAGAACAAAAATATAAAATTAGAGAACGAAAAATTGAGAACAAAAACAGAAAATTGAGAACAAATACATAAAATTAGATAATAGAAAATTGAGAACGGAAACCGAAAATTGAGAATAAAAATAGAAAATTGAGAACAAAAATAAAAAATGAGAACATAAACTAAAAATTGAGAATAAAAAATAAAAAATTAGAAAACGAAAAATTGAAAAATGAAACTGAAAATTGAGAACAAATACAGAAATTAAATAATAGAAACTGAAAATTGAGAACAAAAATAAAAATTAGAGAACAAAAACTTAAAATTGAGTTGAATAGTGAAATATAATAAAATGAGGAAATTAATAGAATAGTGAAATATAATAAAATTTTATTATAACCAACCATGAAGAGAATACAATAATAATTTTATAAGGGCAAAATAGAAATTTTACGATATTTCGCTATTCCATTTTTTCTTTTATTCCATACCAACCAAACAAGATAATGGAATAGTGATTCCATTCACAATTCCATTATATTCCTTCTCTCATTTCATTATTTTTTTCATTCCATTCCACCCTCATTCCATTCCGTCTAACCAAACATGCCGTTACTACTTTATATGTTAAAAATTGACCTTGAGGAGAGTTCGGTTAACTTATCACAAATTGATTTTTTTTTTATTGCAATTAAAAAGGGTTCCTATAATATGTTTTTTTTTTTTTTCATTAAAAAAAATCCATCTTATTTATAGAGAAATTATTATTATTATTATTCCTTATCAACTTATATTTTTTTTTTTTTTGTTCTTACTGATATTTCAGTTCTTTTTAGCAATAATATCAAATACAAATTTATCCCAACACTTGTAACCTAATTGATATTTAACTCAGTAATTAATATTAACTCGTTGTATTCAGTTGACATTGTGAATTAAAGAATTAAAAAATAAAAATGAGGATTTTTTTTTTTTTTACAAAAATCTTAATTGTAAAGAGTTTTTCTTTTTTCTTTTTTCTTTTTCTTTTTCTTTTTCTTTTTCTTTTTTTTTTTTTTTTTTTTTTTTTTTTTTTTTTCATGAGTGTCTCCTTACTCATATTTTTCATATGTTCGAACTCTTGGACCTTCTTGGTATCTATGAAGTTCCCCGTACGAAATTCCATTTGAATTAGTAATTACAATACTATTTGAAAACTATTCTGCATAGAATAACTTTAATTATTCGCAATCAATAAAGTCACCTCCCTCTTCATATTCTTATTCTAATAGTTGTTCAGTTGTTCAATTATTCTTTATTTCTTTTTATCTACCAAATAAAAAAATATATATATATTCTTTCACTTTTTGTCAAAATTAATCACACACTATATTTATAAATTCTGATGATGTTTTTTAGCATCACCAAATCAACATCAGGGACCCAGCCATGTATTCACCATTATCGTGACATGGTCATATTCAAGAATTCAAAATATCATGCAAAAGAATATGCCAAACAAGGCTTCTTCTTTGAAATCTCCTTTGCACCCAGGGAAGAACAGTGTGCCTCGCAGGAACACTGCCACTCAGAACTCTATGTCGTGCCAACTTCAAGGACTTAGCCGTTTGTCTCGATTGGCACGTCACCATTTGTCTCGATTGGCATATCATTTCAGTCCGTTTCTCTTACAAAACTCCACAGATCTTCAAGTTCCTCCACCAACTCACCTCCACAGGCCTGACAAAGGCCCTCGGGTTTCTTCAAATGGGCCCAAAAGTGCCCAATGATTATCTCTTAAATGCCCCCAGATTATCGATTAATTACATGTTTAGGCCTAATTAGGTAAAACTAATTATCTCCAACCATGTTTAGGCCTGATTAAGTAAAATTAATTATCTCCAATGCCTATAAATACTAAGAGTTATGGAAGCTCGGGGTAACGCTCAATCGCTATTTACATACTTGACGCGTTATCGTACATTTTCTCTCTGAACTCTTACTCTCACACAGGAGGGGTTTCGCGAGAACAAATCTCAACTCATCCTTTTACAGGTATAACTCCCAGAAGGACAAGAATTTGGATTCCAGCTAGTTAGTCTCCTAGGATGACATTTACAACTCACTGGAAGAATTTCTAACTCCAACTCCAACAAAATAACTCCACATTAGCTGGAGAATCTACCTGTTACCTGACTGAACTATATTTGAGGTGTTGACCACTTTGGATACCAACAAATTCTTCTAATGTAATTTTAAAATTTTGTAAAAATTTTATTATGTAATTTTATAATTTTCTAAGTATTTGTAAGCAAAACTTTGAAATCTATTATAATTTTTTTATTAATTTAATAATATAATTTTTATATAAAATAGTATATTTTAATAATATCATTTTAATTGTAGTATTTTAATAATAAAGTTTTAATAATATAATTTTAATAATAAAATTTTAGCAATATCATTTTAATAACATAATTTTAGTAATATCATATTAATTATACCTATTGGGAGAAGTGAAATATCTCTTTGAAGGGATTTGAAAAAAACATTTGCTTTGAAGGAATTTGAAAATCCCATTTTCTTCCTTTGAAATTTAATTTTATAAATTCAATGAATTTTAAAAATATCTCTTTGTAGTATCCAAAACCAGATATTTAAAAAAAAAAAAAAAAAGAATTTATGATTTTTTTTTAAAGTGAAATTCCTCTATCTTACCCAAATGCAACCGTAGTATTATTTTTGACACATTATTAGTAATGATTTTTCAAGATATAATAATTACACAAAAATTACATTTTAAAATTCATTAAAATCTTAAAAAAAAATCGAAACCTGTTTAAAGAATAAAAAAAAGAAGAATAACATAATGAAGTTAAATCTCAAAAGCACATTTGATAAAGTCAAGTATCAGAATATTCTCCACCAATCCCATAAAAAAGCCTTGTTTCACATTATGTTTTCTTTCTTGCTTTTTTTTATTTTTTTTTTATAAGAAAAAACTTTCTTTCTCACAGTTTTATTCTTTTGACAATATCAACCACGAAAATATGACTTTTTTATTGACCATTTGTTCAAGCGTAAAGTTGTGTTTGACATTGTAAACAACGTTGTTGTTACGGTGTCCCCTGCCTCATTGGAAGTGGAAAAATGATGTCCTATCAAAGTGAATACCCTCGGCCTTGAAGACACCAAAGTCAAGTTTTTATACAACTCTTACAAATTTGAAATAACTTGCCCAACCCATTTTAGAATTATTAGTTCAGTATATGCTACAGTTATTAGGTCGGTTGGTAACAAAAAAAAATATCTCATTTTCTTGTCAATTAAAATTCGATTTTTTTAAGAGCGTCTAAACTGGTCAGAATACAATTTCCTATATATTAGAAAAGAAAAAAGAATTAGTTTGGTGTGGTTGATGAAAATAATTTGTTAAAAAACCTAATGAAAAAGAGTCGTTAAAACTGTTTAATAAATTTATAAAAAAATTATATATTAGAAAAGAAAAAAGAATTAGTTTGGTGTGGTTGATGAAAATAATTTGTTAAAAAAACTAATGAAAAAGAGTCGTTAAAACTGTTTAATAAATTTATAAAAAAATAATAAACACATGATCAATTTTGGTTGAATATTTGTGTAGAAATATTAAATATAAGTAAACATTTAATGCGTATAGTTTCATAATACTTTTAGGTCATGTTTGGTATATAAGATTCATCTTGAAATTGAAACAAAGTTGAGAATGATCATTTTATTTCTACGTTTGATTGGTGAGATTGGTTTTCATTCTCATTCCCAAGTAATGACTAATCTCACAACTCATGGGATTATCCCAAATAAAATGAAGTATTAGGTAATCATAGGATTACTTAATCCTAAATGAAATAAGGTATTATGTAAAAATAATGATTTATACTTCTATTTCTGTATTTTTCACAACAGAAAATAAAATTCTGGGAACAGAAACAAAAATATGGTGGTGTTACTTTCATATTTCTGTTCTCAGAAAACATGGAACGGAAACAGAAATATGGGAACGAAATCTGAGAACAAAAACAAAAACAGAAATCTGTGAATGAAAACATAAATCTAGGAACAAAAACAGAAATCTAGGAACAAAATAAAAACAGAAATATGGGAACAAAAACAGAAATATGGAACAAAAAACAGAAATCTGGGAAAAAAACAAAAATAGAAATTTGGGAACATATTTATGTTTTTGTTCCAAGAAAACTTGGAACATTGATATAAAAATCAGAATAAATAACTTTTTCCCCATATGTTTATTTGTATTCTCAATTTTATGAGAACAGAAACACTAAACAAGTGAGGCATAAGTCAGATTTGGTGTTTCTATATCTTAAATCTGTTAACAAAATGATTGGAACAAAATTAGTAAAATAGGAAAAAATTTGTTTTGTTTTGTTCTCAGATTTTTACAACAAAATCCTGGAATCAGAATATAAGCAAATTATTTTATCTTTTTTTGATTTTGTTTCAGTTATAAGTTTGTTTTTTTTAACATAAAAAAGGGAAACAGAAACACGAAAGTACTTTCATGCCTTTTAATTTGCCGGGTTAAAAGAGAACCTAGGTGACATTTGTTTAATGTCTCTGAATAATTCTATTATGTTCCCAAAATTTTGTTATAAAATTTCATAATATTTAAAAATATTGTTTCATTTTTATTTATCGGTAATTCTGATACCATATTTAATGTATTTTGTAATCAAACGTAAGAATAGTAATGGTAATTTCAATATCATGTTTAATCCCGTTTGTCACCAAATATAGGAATAGTAATTGTCATTTCATTCCAATACCATATCCATTCTAATATTATACTCATTCTATTCCATTCCAGCGTACCAAACGTAGCGTTAATAATAAAAAATTTATAATATTAAGTGATAAGGCATCTCTGCACATCATTTAAAATTTTGACATATTTTAAGTGGTACTTAATGTTTTAAATAATTATTTTATTTTTATTAAACATATTTAATTGAATAACTCATTAATACATACAATTTTAAATACTAAAATCTTATCAAAGCTGCCCTTACCTTAAGTGGTTATGCATGTATTATTTACCTTTCTTGTTAGAATTAATTAAGAATTCTAATATAAGAAAACATGTAAAAATATATTTAATTAAATATTGAAAGCCGCTATTTGCGCTCTTAAATTCAACTGTTATATTCCCTTTATTTTACTTTTATGGTCAAATTACTAAAAGTCCATAATTTATATTTGACTATTTAAACTCTAACGACTTAATATAAATATAAAATTATAAAAATATCTAATTAGCATCATTTGTGTAAAAAGATTCTAATTATTTAATGAAAACATAAAAATAGAAAACTTTAAAAAATCCTATGTTGCAAAAAATAGACAATGCAACCATTCGACTGAAATTTAAGCTTATTAAAGCTATTAATTTCATCTTCATAACATATCTACTCCTTTTTTTGGGTATAATTTATCTTTATCTTTATTTATTTAATTTAAATTATATGCGAATAACTTATTACTCTGTTATTTATAACATAATACATTTGTATATAATAAAAATATAATAATCTATGTTTAAATAGTGAAGTTATTAAAACTCATATGTATGTGACCTATCACTATAATTAAGTGAATTAGATTCACATGGAGTCACATAAAAAATAAACCCAAATAGATATATTTGATTAGATTAATTTAATCAAAATAATTTAAAAAGTGAAAAGTTTCATCAATTTCGTAATTTATAAGGATATTATTGAAATTTTTATTATAATTTTAAAATTGACCTGAAAAATTAGTGTGTTGTAATTTTATCTAAACGAAAAAAGTGTAGCGGTTAATTTTGAGGGGCGAACAGTATTGAATAACCAAATAGAAGTGAAAATCCCATGTTTTCTCCCGATTATGAAAACACCTTAGTCAAGGACTTCGTTTCACAACTTATGGTTTTACCAATGTGTGAATAGAGAAATGCTTTTGAAAGCGGGGGTCCATAATTAGTAAACGTATTACCCTTTAATTTACATAATTTAAGTAATATATATATATAATCACAAATTCACGATTTATTTTGTGATTCAATGAACTCCTTGAATATTTAAACACCGAATGTTGGTATGTTGAAAATTCACAACCATAATTAAAAATGACATATACATGTTGATATTAAATGCAAGATCGAGGGTTTGTAGAATTCAACAGTGTATTGAATTGTTGTGAAGCACAAAATTCAACGTGTGACTCAATGTAATTCAACAATATTGTTGAATTTAAAATACACGTACTATCCAAATCTAATAATGAAAAAATAGATTTGAACAAAATTAAATTAAAAAACAATATGAACTATAATTCTATATTTTTAATCCGATAATAAATGATTGATATCCAATTAAGTTGGATTGTGTTCAAAAGAAAACTTTAAAAACATCGACCAAAACAAATATGAGATTTGTCTTGAAAATTCGGTATCTCAAATTTTGAGAGTGACAGCTCTACCCTAAAAAGTGGGATTATACCTCAATGAAAAGTTCAACTCACGGTTTTTACACGGCTAAAAAAGAGAGATATTTTAACGCTACGTTTGGTACGCTGGAATGGAATAAAATGAGTGTGGTATTGAAATGAATATGGTATTGGAATGGAATGGCCATTGCCATTCCTATGTTTAGTGATAAACGGGATTAAATATAGTATTGGAATGGTCATTACCATTCCTACATTTGGTTACAAAATACATTAAACATGGTATTAAAATGACCAATAAAAACATAAATATAGGAGCAAAATCTGGGAACAAAAACAGAAATCTGGGAACAAAAACAGAAATCTAGGAACAAAATAAAAACAGAAATATGGGAACAAAACAGAAATCTGGGAACAAAACAAAAACAGAAATATGGGAACAAAAACAAAAATAGAAATATGGGAACAAAAATAGAAATCGGGAAGAAAAACAGAAATATGGGAACAAAAACAGAAATCTGGGAACAAAAACAGAAATCTGGGATAAAAAAACAAAAACAGAAATCTGGGAACATATTTATATTTTTGTTTCCAAATTTCTGTTTTTGTTCCCATATTTCTGTTTTTGTTCCCAGATTTTTGTTTTTGCTCTCATATTTCTATTTTTCTTCCCGATTTCTGTTTTTGTTCTTAGATTTCTGTTTTTGTGTTTGTTCCCATATTTCTATTTTTCTTTTGTTCCCAGATTTCTGTTTTTGTTTTTGTTCCCATATTTTGATTTATGTTTTTGGTCCCAGATTTCTGTTTTTGTTCTCATATTTATGTTTTTCTTCCCATATTTCGATTTCTGTTTTTGTTCCTATATTTCAATTTTTGTTTTTGTTCTCATATTTCTATTTTTGTTCCCGATTTCTGTTTTTGTTCTCATATTTTTGTTTTTATTTTTGTTCCCATATTTGTGTTTTTGTTTTGTTCCCAGATTTCTGTTTTTCTTTTGTTCCCAAATTTCTATTTTTCTTTTGTTCCCATATTTCTATTTTTGTTTTGTTCCCAGATTTCTGTTTTTGTTTTCGTTCCCTTATTTCGATTTCTGTTTTTGTTCCCAATTTCTGTCTTTGTTCCTAGATTTCGTTCCTATATTTTTGTTTCTGTTCCATGTTTTCTGGGAACAAAAATATAAAAGTAACACCACTATATTTTTGTTTTTGTTCCCAAAATTTTATTTTTTATTGTGAAAAATACGAAAACATAAGTATAGATCATTCTTCTTACTTAATATTTCATTTCATTTTGAATTAGGTAATCCTGGGATTACCTAATACCTCATTTCATTTGGGATTGACTAATCCCAAGAATTGTGAGATTAATCATTACTTGGGAATGGGAATGAAAATCAATCCCTTCTACCAAACATAGGAATGGAATAACCATTCCAATGGTCATTCCAATCTCATCTTGAATCTCGTGTACTAAATGTCACATAACGCTACGTTTGGTACGCTGGAATGGAATGATAATAGGATTGGAATTAATATGGTAATGGAATGGAATGACTATTATCATTCCTATGTTTGGTGACGAAAGGGATTACATGTGGTATTGAAATAACAACAAATAGTAAAATAGTAATTTAATTGAATTTTCAAATAGTATAATAGTTAATTTAATTAAATTTCATTCGAATAAAAATATTTGTTTTGTATTTGGTCTCATTTTTTGGCCAATTATTGATTAAAACTTAATCTCATGTAATTGGGATTAACCAATACCAAGTTTAACTTGGTATTGGTTAATCCCATGCTTTGTGGGATTAAGGATTCCTTGGTAATAGAAATGAGATTAAATCCCATGTACCAAACATAGGAATGGAATGACCATTCCAATCCCATCTTGAATCCCGCGTACCAAACGCCACCTAAGGGTTTTGACCCTCCTAATAGGATAAACATGAGATTTCTCCTAAATATTTTTAAAATCATTAATTTGATAGACACTAATAACAACAATAAAGACATATAAAATTATTTGCTCTATTTTTAGGAACAATTAGTACAAGCTCCCGTAAGGAGATGAAAACTATCAAATTATCTCACTGCCTTTTCAATTTGTATTCCACACTTTCTGCAACATCAGATAGATTTATCCCCAATTAATGTCATTACATTCCCTAAATACCGGTTAAATATGTAACAAAAATATATATTCCACAAAATATGAGCAGTTATCAATTATATTTCTATTATTCATCTCTCAATATAATCATAAATAACTATCTTCCAATTACTTTTTTGTTTGATTTAATTACACAAATCTATTCGTCTAAATAATAGTTTCAAAATGAAATCTCAATAAATGATTTTAGGAAACAAAAAATAAAAAAAATCAAGTGTGAAATCCAACATGGTCACTTAATTAAAAAGTTTGATAACTGGAATTCGAAACTTGTGTTGAATTCAACAAACAAATTATCATTGTGTCATTTAATTAGGAAAACTGGAATTGAATTCAAAACAATCACTTAATTAGAAAAGTTTGCCATCATTTAATGCTGTTTATGTACCCTAAATAATATGTACTCATAAAATATTTTCAGCAAAAATAAAAATAAAAATATACGATTATCAATTATAGTTCCATTAATCATCTCTTGATATAATCACAAATAACTACATTTCAATTACTCGTTTGTTTGATTTAATTACACAAACGTATTTGTCTAAATCATAGGTTCAAAACAAAATCCCAATCAACCATTTTGGTAAACAAAAATAACCTGTGTGGAATTTAATATGATCACTTAATTAGAAAATTTTGATTATTGAGATTCGAAGTTTGTGTTGAATTCAATATATAAATTATTATTGTGTCATTTAACATAGTCACTTAATTATGAAAGTTGCTGTCATTTAATGTTCTTATATACCCTAAATACCAATTAAATATGTTCCCAAAAAATATCTTCCTCAAAAAAGAAAAATTATCAATTTTAATTATATTAATCATCCCTTAATATAATCAATAAATAATTACCATTTAGATTTCTTGTTTGTTTAGTTTAATTTAACAAGTGTATTCGTCTAAATAATATCTTCAAAATGATAGCTCAATCAAGTATTTTAGCAAACAAAAATAAATCGGATAAAATTCAATACGTTATTTAATAATTATCACGAATGAGCATTGTGCTCAAAATAGATACTTATTTGAATTTAACTTAATATGACGAGATTTTTTTCACTTTTAATCCTAAAAATTTAGTGGGTATTTTCGTTATAAACATAGGATTAAGTCGTTTAAGTGGTCCAAACGACTATTTTGAATGTATACAAATTCATCAATCATGTAAACTTTATCGTTTCTTCGCATACCTATATTATATATAAACATCTTATTATAATATTAAAAGTGATGTGGGTAAAGTCGGGCCTTATCCACGTGTCAACCATCAAGAACAGTTTTTGCCACATCGCCAACCACCTCGTATCAACCCATTGTATAGGCAGCCTGGGATGTTCTGTGCTCGGCGGCCATCGGAGGTCGGGGTGCCCAGACCGACCTCCTCGTTTGGTCCCAACATAGCCCGCCTCCTCGACAGGGCGGACCTAGGCCCTCGCCATCAACAGTAATGGGCCCAAGGCCTAGGCCCATAGTTCTAATCCACCATTCGCCCACGCGCCTGACTACTTACCGGTAATCCAAACTTAAGGTCTTAATCTTATTTACACTAGTCACGCTCCCGCCTATAAATAGGAGGCTTTCCCAACACTTTTAGAGGACTTCACCATAGGTCGCTAAGACAGGTTGAGGTAATAGTAACTCTTCGATCTATATTTCTACCCCGGACTCTTACTCTCACGCTAGAGGGGACACGACGGGAAAAACCCGATCGTTCTTTGTGTAGGTGACGAATAGGAGCTCGGCCAGGACGGCGACTAGGAGCACGGAAGGAAAAAAAGACCCGGGCTCGGACTCAGGCCCAACCAGATTCGTCTGACCTGGCTGCAACACGCTAGAAAGTTCAATCTTTACACCCCTCTTACCCCTGATTGTGTTCGGACCATACTACTGGTTGGACCAAATTTCAGACACCAACAGTTTGGTGCCATCTGTGGGAAGCACTACTAAAAGTCTTCTCCAAGTCATCAGCTACCTACTCCGCTAAGGTTTGATAAACACAAGGTCTGGTCACTCCCACCGATCAGATAACATAAGCCACTCGGTGAATAGATAGCTCAGGTAGGATATGTTACGGGCACCGAGGCCGAAAACTAGGGCCACAGCCCGTTGAGTGGTCAAGGAAGAAGACATGGGTGTCGAAAGACGGAATATCAGCATGAGAGACTCTGCCCGGGCCAGGCGTCCGGGGCCGTCGATGCCGCTAGGCTCGACAACGTAGAACGCCAGCTTAGCAAGTTCCAGGAGTACTTCGACATTCTCCTCTCCCGCATTCCTCCACCCCAGGTTGAAGGGTGGTCGAATCTTCATGTTGCGGAAGAGAAGGCCCGTCCATAGGAATCCGGTGATTGAGCACTAGCCTCTCACGAACAGATGGTTCGGGCTCGGCCTCAGGCCGCTAACCTAGCACAGAGAGAAAGGGATCTTGATCCCTCGGTCACCTCGGCAACCGTTTCAAGGTCAGCTCGAGGACGATGGTTAGAGGACCGACTGGGATCGCCATCAGCTCGGGAGTATAACCGCCGTGAGCGTTCCGAGCACTGATCTTCTCAAATTAGGGAAGTAGACTCCCACTCCCCGCCACAAGTTTGTAGAAGGGAGCCCAAACTTGCTGCCAGTCAAATTGTCGCCCCGAAAAGGGTGACGACTACAATGGAACGATGCCTGGCAGAGATGAAGGCTGCCCTCAGTCTCATGCGCAACACCGGGGGAGTAAGCTGATCTGCTCATTTTTGCACTAAGTTTTTATGACTAAGCTGATATGTTCTGCTCATTTGCGAATGAGCAAGCTGATCTGCTCTGCTCACGCTGAGCTGACTTGCTCAGTTAATATGGTTTACACTTAGTTTTTGCACTAAGTGTTTTATAAGTAAACTGATATGCTCTGAGCTAATCTACTGAGTCAATATGGTTTACACTTATCAGCTTACTCATAAAATGATGTTACCAAAATTCTCAGCATGTGAAATCAGCTTCTCATGTGCCATAAACCTCTTTAACTTCTTCCTTTAACTTGCAAAACTGTTGAATTCTTACAGGGGACACCGATGTGATGTCGGCCAAAGAACCTCCGGCATGAGAATAAGTTAATCAAATTATAGAGAAGGCTAAAATACTCAAATTAATCGTAAAGAATACACAATGATACATTCCCTTTATATAGGCTCAATAAATCTCTGCTGTTTCATTGGTGAGGTCGCCCGTTACGTGATCTCTTCCTAAAGGCATAGGAGTTAACCACGATCTTCGCCATTTATCCAAGGAGAGATCTCTGTAACGTGCTCCACTAAATATGGGTCGTTACAGTCAATGGTTCATAACCTTCCGCATGCATATGAGATATGGTCATCATAGGTTGACCTATTCGTCATTGGCCTGATCACTGTGGGCGCAAAATGCCCATTGATGGGCCTCCTCATGGGACTAGTTGATTCGCATAGTGGACCATTGAGGTCTTCTTTCGGTGGGCCCCAATTCATGTATTAGGTTTATGTCTTTTGGGTTAGACAATTGACCAGATTTGACCCATTAAGGCTCTCATGCCTATGTTAGTTTGTGAGCGGGAGTTTTTCCATATCATAACTCATACAAATTTGGGAACAATTAAAGGAACAATGTGTTTATTTGGAGATAAAATACGTTTACTAGAATAAAGAGTCAACTTAACTTTTTTTTTCCTATTGTAATCCATCGATTTTCTTTTTTTGGTTTTGACATATATTTCCATGTTTACTCTTTCCTGACTTGAGGATCCAAAATCACTTCGTCATTTAGGTGGCGTTTGGTAACCACTCTCATCTAAAGAATTCTCATCCCATTCCCAGATTTTTGGGATTTATTTTTGGGCATAGTGTATGGTAAGCCATCCCTTTTTTTTTTTTTTCCGTTCCCATTCCCCAACTGAAAATCCATCCCACTTTTTGTATAGAAATGAGAAACAAAACAAAAAAAAACAAAAAAACCATTCCCATCCCCATTACCAACCAAAAAAAAAAAGCCAATCCCAATAAAAAAAAACCACGATCACCTTCATCAACTCCATCACATTTGTCACCTTCGTCGTCCTCCATGATCATAATCCATCACGTTCGTCGTCGTCGTCGCGTCCTCCGTCATCATCGATTTCGTCTACTTATAGGGTTTCAATTTTGAAATCGATTTAAAATCAAAACTCGATTTCAATTTCGATTTCGACCTCAAAATTGAAACAGGGTTTTGATGTTGACCGTGTTCGTTGTCGTCAACCGTGTTCGTAGTCTTCTTCTACCATGTTCAACCGTCGTCGTCTTCTTCAACTAATTTTGACCGTCGTTTTCAACCGTGTTCATCGTCTACTTGGTGTCAATTTCGAAATTGAAATTGAAATCGAAACCCGATTTCGATTTCGAAATGTGATTTCAAAATGTGAAATCAAAGCGGGGATTTCGAAATGTGATTTTAAAATCGATTTCGAATTGATTTAGAAATATGATTTCGAATGGGGTTTAGGGTTCGATTTCGATTTCAATTTTGAATAGGGTTTAGGATTTCAATTTCAATTGTGGTTTAGAGTTTGATTGTTTGATGATTTCTTGATTGTGATATAGGATTCAATTGCTTGATTGTGGCTTATGTTCGTTCTTGATTTCTAGGATAAAATTGTTACCAAACGCAATTTTGTTCCAAAAAAATAAATAAAATGTTATTACCAAACACGATTCTGTTCTCAAGAAAGAAACAAAATTCTCATCCCAAAACGGTTACCAAATGGGCCCTTACTTACTGTGGCATTTGTTCCCCTCATATTAATTAGGGTTAATAGCATTTTACCCCCCTGTGATTTGACTGATTTGTACTTATTTCCCTGTGATTTCATTTTTGGCACTTACCCCCTGTGGTTGTAGACTAAAGTGCAATGATTAAGTTTTTCGTTAACTCTAACGGTTAATGGACGGAAGTCAACCAAAATTCTTTAAATAGTGTGAAATGACATTTATACCCTTAAAATACTTATTAATGACTATTTTATATAATTAAAAACTTAAGGGGGCTATTATGTATTTTTTGTTTCATCTTCTTTCTCCCATGAACACTCTCTCTCTATGGTGCTCTTTCCACCGGTGAATTCTCTCTCTCTCCGGTGAGGATTATCCGGCTTAATCTCCGGCGACCCACCCCCCAACAACATGTGGAAAATCAACAGATTTCCCATGAATTTCACTTGCAAAAGTAAGAACTAAGAATTTCTTTGTGAACAAAAACATAAATTTGGGAGAGATGGATCGGTGGTGGCCGTTGCGGGCACACCCAGAAGATAGAGAGATACAGGGACGGGGGGAGAGAGACAAAAAATACATTTTTCCTCTCACAATTTTGGATGACTTTTAAATAAATCCTATAGAATTTATTAGAGTAAAATGACTAAATTATCCTTAATTTCAAAGGGAGATGATAAGTTTACCCTTAATTTTAACCGTTGCAGTATAGCCCACAACTATAGGGGGGTAAGTGCCAAAAATAAAACTATAGAGGAATAAGTGCAAATCGGATAAGTGCCGTTACTATTTAATGCTTGTGCCCCGATTTTCTCTCCTTTAGCCTTTTCCCTTTCTCAATTCTATCACCAACCCTAAGCCTAAAGTCAAATATAACACAACTCATTTTTGGTTTTTTTTTTGGATGTTGTCGAGACCCGTTCAAATAATCACCGTTCCTTTCGATTTTAAGACTGCATTTTTTCGCATCGACCTAATGCATTCAAGATTAAATTTTAAATTTAATTTTGAAAATGCTTCACAAGAGAGTCGAATCTTGATCATAATGAAAATATACACCTTATCTTATTAATTAAACTAATATCTCTTGGCTTTTTGAAGGTATTCTATTCATGTTTATTAAAGGAAAAGCAAGTCGAATAAAGAAAAAAAATTTAATATGACTTCTATAAAAAATTATAAATAATATTAAGTTGACTAATACTCTTGATTCTTATTAGGAAATTAAGGATTCGAGTTTTGCCACAAACAAACTTTATTGCCACAAACAACAATTATATATTGAAACAAACTCTTAAAAAGAAAATTTTTAATCTCAATTTGGCTTTGATTGGCAAGGATAAGAGTTTTTTTTTTTTTTTATAGGGGAGCACATAGTTCGATTTTAATTTTTTTTTCACTTGAGTTTAAGTTAATTATGAATGAGCTGTAAGTTTCACATAAAAATCGCTACCCTTGTGCATGATTCTTAGACACTAAATCCCTTAACTTTGTCTAAGAACCAATTATCCACTTGCCAAATTATCCACTTGCCAAGTCAAACATCTGACTCTTTAACAAATTTGATAAACTTAGGAGTATAGTTGTAATACTTACCTGCATCTTGTTGTAGGATGGTTTTACTTTATGACATGGGTGGATGAGTGCACTCCTTTTCTACCCCCTTTCCTTTTTCTTTGCTTGTTTGCTCCGTTGTTTCCATACAATTTTTTGTGGAACATTGTGGTTTGGGTATCCAATCTGATTTTTCCCGTGCATCGTTCCCCTGGGTCTCCAATTCCTGTTTTGGAATGGTCTTTGATGTCCATATTGATTGGTGTATCCTGCAACATTAGTATTGTTTTTAGGTACCTTTTTTTTTGGGTCGGTCCTTATAAGTGTGAATGTTTCTAAGTGGACAATATTGCGAATAATGATCACTCTTAAGACAAATAAAGCATTTAGATATAGGTCGATCATTATGCACATTGCGATACACTGGGTTATTAAGAAGATTCATTCTAACCTAAAGTTCCTTGAGCTCTGACTTTGAACTTTTTAAGGATCTTCTCAATATCCCATTGCTTTTTTCAAGGCTAACATTTCTCATGTATATAGTATGAAACTAATTTTTCAAAATTTTGAGATTATTTTCAACAAATATATTTGTTTAAAAGATTTTATCAAAATCTTCTTTGTTGAGATCATGAGTTTTATTTTAGCAAAATGTTTTCCGTCTTGGTTGCCTCAACTTGTTTTGTTAATGAGACAATCAATTCATTTAAAACAGAATTCTAGAACTCTATTTTTTTTTAACTTATTAGCTAAGTCTTCATATGAATCATAGTGTTCATTGAATTCAGTGCGATTAGATTGACTAGTGCTACATACCTCATCTCCGTTGGCCAAAAGCGCTAGCATAATCGTTTCCTCTTTGGGAGTGGCCTTCATGGCCTTCTTCTTCGTTTTTTGGAAGTGACATTTATCTTGTGTCAATGATCTTTGTTGGGTTTCCAGGAAGTACTTTTGGTAATGGTTGGTCTCCTGATAGTTGAAGCGTTGGACTTTCGGCGAATCGACTTGCTTCCACAAAACTGTCATTTGGCTGAGTAGATACAGTTTCGACATCAGCCTCTTCCATAAAATTGAGTTCGGGAGGTGGATGCGGATCTAGCCATGAAAACAATATATTAGATCCAAGGAAAATGAGAACAAGTAGAAGAATATTTTTACTACAATAGGCTCAGTATGTACGGGAAATTGACCACCAATGAGGGATGGGGAAAGTATTCTTCTCGCCAAGTGAGTACTCCTACTTCTCGCCAAGATGAAAACATCTATCCTCCATGCGTTGGGGGTTAATTAAGCGAGATAGATATTAAACCGGTGCAAGATTTACCTCAAGAATATGGAAAAAGAGAAACGGGCTCCCCCGACTACGATGTCCTTGTAGAAGGCGATCTTGCATGAGCACAACATATGAGCCCAAGGCTACTCCTATGTAGGGAGGCTCATCTCCATAGTGTCTAGGATGTGACACCAAAAAACCTCAGAGTGTGTGCAAGTTTTCCTCGATGGCTCTCAATGTCCAGGGCAGGGTCCAGCGGGTGCCTTAAATAAGCGGGCCTGAGCCAGACAAGGGGGTGGGCTCCCTCATTTTGAGTTGGAAGAACGTGAATAAGAACCACCTTCCCGAGCTTAAGATTGCTTGGCACCATTTGTAGGATCGGGCCTCACGAAGAACCCTACTCCTCTATTAGATCGAGAATCCAAGCCGATAGAGCCATGAGGCTCAACTTCATCGTCAGATACAGGACAAACCAACGGGCTAGAAGAACCACACCCGGAGAAGTCGATTGGAGTAAAGAAAAAGATAAGACAGAGGTCGCGGGAAAAACGATAAAGAAAAAAAAAAGAGAAAAACAACAAGAAACAACAAAACACACAAACATAAATGAAAGAAATATAAAATGGAGAAAAATTGACGAATTGAAAAATGAAAAGGCTTATACTAAAATCAAGGGAAAACATCAACGAAACAGAGAGCAAGGTCGTCGGAGAGTTTGAAGGTTTGTGGATAAGTGCAAGAAAGCTCGAGATTGCCAAAGGGTCCCAATCTGAGGATCCTTTGCTTAATAAGGCAGATCCATGTGGCAAGGGAATGTCAGTCGTCAATTCGGAGGTGAAAAGACACCCCCTGTCACATCAGTTGTGCATTAAATGCATGACAAGCTTTGGGCACGAAATTTGAAGCATCGTAACTTTTTCAAAAAATTGATTACAAGACCATTTGGGGCTTTGGGAATGACTACTAAAGCACTACCCAAAATGGTAGGAAAAGACAAAGACAAGTGAACCTTTTTTTATTGATTCTATAGTTTGGATAAAAAACCTAAACCCGTGCTCCAAATTATTTGGAGCACGGGTTCCAATTGTAGAAAATCAAGGCAATATATCCATCTATATTCCACTAAAGCACGGTTCTCAAGATTTCACCCCATCGAATAATTCCCAACCCCTTGTCCTTAGCCTCTGGAATATGAGGCATTTGATGAGAGGTTTTCCAACCAACTCCAAAATATTACCACAAATAAGAGCAAAACTCACGTAGTAAACACGTGTTCCCCATCAAAACTGGTTAAAACTCACGTTCTAAGCACGTGAGCCCAAATCTATCTATAGTTAGCGAGGATATTGCCTGATACCCAAGGAGACTACTCAAAACATCAATATAATCAAACGAAAGGTCTGAACCAACCGATATCATAGCTCGACAACTCGATAGAATCGTCCTCGAAGTCCCTGAGGACTTATCAAGTCTAATCCTTGCTCGGGCCGTAACCCTTGCTCAAGAGCTGTTATGATAGCCCACCATATATGGAAATAACAGCTAAATTTCTTGAATAACGATACCCCTATATGCCACGAAATCTAGGATGTTAATAGGGATTGATCGGGATTTATGAAAGTCAAACAAGTCTTCTATCTCCTATAAATACTGTAAGACGTTTCTAGCCAAGATATGTTCACGTTTAGTAACTGATACTTTACCAATTTTTCTTCAGAACACTACTTACTCCCATACTAGATGTGCATTACCGACAGGTCTACCGACGATATATTGTTTTGTAGGAACCAAAACTAAAAAATGATCATATTTTGAATTTCAAAGACTATATCTGATGATCTATTTTTTAGCACCATCAACATTCATTTCTAATACCAATTCCCAAGACCCATATTTTCGCAACTACACACTATTATCATGGGATCACATTTTTGTGGTGGCGACTACCCATGCGACACCCCTAACAGGTCCGTTGTGCTAGCGTAAGTCTGCCTTCCTGTACAATGCCAACTAGTTTTACCCTGCCTTAAGCTCATCAGAAGAACGACTCCAACTTCTGACCAGTTTTTATAAGAGAGGTCAACCCCCTTTTTTTTTTTGTCATGTCCATAATCAGCGACATAATCTTCAAACTTAACTGGTCGGTATGTCTCGACTTTGAAGGAACGAGTAGTTGTGTCGATGCCTACCTGGCTGAGAGCCATATATAAGTGCTACAATTCTCTAACCAATATCCATGTTCCTTTTGACTGCCTTGTTAATAAGCGGTCCATGACACTCTTCCTCTATCGAAAATCGCAAATGTCCTCGTTGCGATACGAACAACTCTCGATGTCGGGCTCTTGGCGTGCCTCTGCACTTGCGCGACAAAGAGAAATGTAATGTGCCCCAGATCGCACGATCCATGCGAAACATTGACGTAACGCTCCTGACTCCCTTCTTGCCCATCCTCCGACGAGTACTTGGTGAATCATGAGTGCAACTCGGCTCCTTTCCCAAGGAGTGCCATCCCCACGGCTCAAGTGAGTCCCCAATGGAGCTAATCACGCCCTACTCTGATACAACTTGCCATGGGCTTGGGTTTTTGTCGAATCTTTTCAGGTCCATGACTAGTGACACATTCTTCGAATATTATCGAGTGAGTATGTCTCGACTCTGAAGGAACGCCTAATTGAGTCGGTGCTCACCTGGCTGAGAATTGCATATAGGCATTATGATCCTCAATCCAACATTCTTGTTTTTTCGAATTGCCTTGTCAGTTTGCGGTCCGTGACACTGTATAAGCAAAATTACCATTGCATTGAACCCGTCACATAACCTAAATATAGTTTTCTAACTCAGTCTTTAGCATAAAAAATGAAGAACACCTTGCTTATTCATGAACGTTAAAAAAAAAAAAAAGGGTTTCAAATTATGATCTGTATATTGAAGAGACATTGCCTTTTGCAATTCTAACTTACAAGTAAAAAAAAAAAGTGAAAAAGATTTTATAAGGCCCAATATAGAAAAAATGAGAAATTTGGGGAGTCCTAATTGTAAACACAAGCTAATTTCTTGAAGCATTCACGAGTTCAACTCCGGCCGTGAATTCTCCTTCTCCGTTAAATCCAAATCCATCGATTCCTTCCGACTACTTCTCATCCTCAGAAGCCCATACAATTTCCGAAACTCTTTCATGGTGTGAAAGCTTTCTTTGCAGAAGACTCCCGAATCGCCGGACTCTTCCACCGTCCTGCCGGAGGCGCTCTGGCTCAACCGCCGTCCGATCCTTCCGGAGCTGCTTCCTTCGCCGTTACTCTGCAACGCAGTGATGACGGTTTTCAGAGCACGACTCGGCGAGCTCCGGTTCGAGATCATGATTTCTCCGATCTCCGCCGGACTCAGGCTCGCGCCGGTCTGGAAAACCTCTTCGACCTGCGGGAAGAGCTTGTGATCTTTGAGTCCCAAGTGATTGTGAGCGAGGGTTTTGAAAGCAGAGAAATCGCAGAGAGGGAAGTGTATTTGGACGTCTATTCTTCCGGGCCGTAGAACCGTCGGATCGATTTGATCCCTACCATTCATTGTGAAGACCATGACGCGTTCTTCTCCGCAGCAGGAGAATATCCCGTCCATGAAATTCAGGATCCCTGAGAGGCTCACCGCCGTTGATTTTTCAACCAAACAACGGTCGAGATCTTCGATCACGATCATTGACTTGTTCGTCGTCTGTAGTAAAAGCAGCTTTAGATCCGAGTCGCCGGAGACTTTCGAAAGATCGATGTCGTAGACGTCGTATCCGAGGAACTTCGCCATACCGGCGATGAAACTCGATTTCCCAGTGCCGGACGGTCCGTACAGCAAATAGCTACGCTTCCAGACCCTGCCGAGCCGGTTATAGTACTGCTTCGACTTGAGGAACGATTCCAGGTCCGACTTAACCTTGTTCTTGAGATCCGTTTCCATGACGATTGAATCGATCGTCGCCGGATGAGTAAACGGAACCGATATCCACCGTCCGTTTCTCTCCGGTTCGTTCTCTGCGTTTACATACAGTCTAACCTCTTTCTTCCTCTGTTCGATTTCATCGAACACATTGTGTATGTTCTGGAGGTAAGGACGAAGAATCCGACGCTTATCTCTCCTCCTAATCTTCAAAACTAGCGTCCTCGAACAATTCCCGTCGATTTTCTCGTTCTTCCAGTAGACCCTGGAGCCGAGAAAGTTATCAGCAACCGTTTGATTCGAATCGAGAACGAGATTGATGTCGTTAGATCTATTCCCGGACAGAAGGTTCGTGAAATCGGAATCTTCAACGCCCGGCAAAGAATTCAGGTAGGTAAACACCTTCCGGTAGAGTTGATTCTCTTGCATGTGTTCGTTGAATTGCGGTACCTTGTAGAACTGGTAGACGTGAAAACTGTCTTCCAACAATCTCCACCATTTCTTGAGAATATACAGTAGCGAAGTCCTGGAAAACAATCGGAGAACCAAAAACACAGCTATGATTAGGGCCAAGAACGTGATTGCGTTGGCCAGAAACATGATTGGTGACGGATTGAAGAGATGAAGATTATGATGGGGGGGAGTCAGGAAATCGGAGAGCTAAGTGGTCATTTTGAGTTGGGTGTTGATGGTGGAGGAAATCATGGGGATGAAGAGAGAGAAAAAGAGGGGTTAGAGTTGAGTTGTATGTGCTTGCGTATGGGTATCAAAATATGTGGACGGGGGGGCATTTAAGAAAAACGGGTTTGGGTCGTTTGAAACTTTGAAGACGGCTGTAGCCGGCACCCAATGAATGTTTAATAGGGGAGGGATGGACGGGGGAAAGAATTTATTGTGGTAGTGGTTTTGTGTAGCTGTGAATGTATGACTAGTACTAATTCTTTTTTATTTTTTTCTTTTCGGTACAAATAATACTAATTATTAAAAGACATGTGGCCTAATCAATAGTTAGTTTATCTTCTTTTTAAAAAAATAAGTCTAGAATTTAATCCTCTCCCACAACATATGTTTCAAAAATAAAAATAAAAAATACATATCTAATTATAAGTTGTGTAATATTTACCATTAGCTCGAAAAAAATTAAAAAATTAAAAACTTGAAATTAAACCACTTGAATATTTTTTATTTTAACGCAGTGATTTGATAATTTTGATTTCATTCTTTGATGTTTTGTTAATTGGGTTGGATATAGTGAAGAAAGAAATATTGACGAAAGATAAAATACCGTAGACAAGTTATATCAAAGGGTCTATAGAGTCGATGTAGCACCTTGAGTCTTTACCTAAAATTTTATATTCTTATTTTTACATTATCAACGTGGACGCAGATTGTTAGGCTCTTTCTTGATATATCAAATTCACGATTTAAGACATTTGTCTTGGTCAGAATTCGTTCTAGATTGACATGACGCATAGCAAGGTGTAGGAATCAACCATAGTTATTTGTGTTAGTTCGGTCATTGAGCTCGGGTAGTTGGCTTGGTTGGATTTTGTTGGTGGACATTTTTTGTGATATTGTTGAAACCAAAGTAACTCACAAATGTTAAAACATGTAGAGAAACGCTATTGGCACTAAACAAATGTTGGGTTTACTCTACTTACATTATGCCTATGTAAAAGAGTATTCACGTTTTTCGCGAAGGAAATCATTACGCAAATTGGGTGGCTAAGAAGGGAGAGCAAACTGTAACCATAATTCGGCTTCCATGGACAGTGCTCCAGATGACTTATTGCCTCTCTTCTATGCGGATAGGGCGGACAAATCATTTATAAGAGTTTACTTTTTCTTTTTATGACTCGTCTCTATCAATCAAAAAAACAAAGAAGAGAAATAATGGAATAGGAGTGTGACTAGATATTTTTGGACTGTCAATAAGACTTTCTAACAAATATGTTTATATATTTTATGAAAAGAACATTAATTAGGATGAGATAAATATTTATCACATCAAACAACAACTAGACTAAATGTTGGTACCAAGGAGAATCACTACGAAGGGTAAGAGTAAAGACTTGGATCATAACTAATAAATGTTGGTTCTATAGTTTTCCATATGACATAAGTTATTCACTAATAAAATATAAAAATATTGATTAGGGGTGACTTGTTTGGTGACTTATAATTACACTACAAGTTTTGGGTTGGGTTTGAAATAGTAGTTGTAATAGGCAAAGAATTCGAAGGCGTTAGTCAAAATTGGAAAATCACCCACTTTTATTTTAATCAATTGTAGTTAGGACACACTTAATAGGCAAATGCGACTAATTATTTAATGATAAAATGAAAAAAAAAAAAAAATGAATAATTAGTGATTAATCTTAAATAGCATATGTAATTTGTTATTAGTCTCATTTAAAATATAATTTTTGATTTAGTCTCTTAAATTAATTTTTACTTGTATATTAATCCCTCCCGCATGTGTTCATGCCTGTGTAATATTAGTTACATGCACATCTATAATATTAGTTACAAATTACAAATTACATATAACTATTTTATATCTATTTGTGTAAAATTTAATATATTTAATAAATATTTTACATATAAATTAAATACATGTAACTGCGAGATTGTAGCACGTGTAATGGGTTTTTCTTTTTCTTTTTTGAATACGCGAGATTAAAACATAAATTATAATTTTGTACGGAAATGTTTTTAAATTAAAAATAAAATATAAAAATTGGTCTTTGTAGATAAATGGGTAGTTTTATTACGTGGCCCCATTCGAGAAACTGCCAACCGAACACACCTCTTATTTGTCACATATCAATCAAAGCCCCAAATTGTTAATGGTCGAAACATAATAAAGTCGAACGATTCTATAATTAAACTATTGTTTGCGAAATTTTGGGGTTGGTTTGACTGGTTCGCTCGTGATGTTTTAGTGTAAATTTGGCAACAAAGCAACCACGGTTTCCCCACGGAAACTTTGGGGATATTCTCTTGCCCACCAATTTTAGGATTAATTACACTTTATACACATTTACTTTTAATTAAATTTCACTTGTTACCTTGATTTATTATTATTATTATTATTGTTATTATATATATATATATTTTTATTTCATCACATTATAACTGAAATTTTACATTGCCCTTTCTGACCAGTTGTGAACTTGTGATCAGTCTTGCTCTGGGTAGTGATACATGTTAAGCGTGCAAGGGTGAACGCACATAGCGCTCAGTGTGTGCGGTGGCTCTCAATGTTTTGGAATAGTTAGTCGAAGTTTGACATTAAATTAATATAAATTAATTTTAAACCCGCATAATATGCGAGTCTAAAAAAAATATATTAATATATATTTTTAATTTGAATATTTTAATGTTATAATTATTATTCTTAATCTACATATAATAAAAAATATATAACATTTTTAAAAATATAATTTTTTTTAGGGATTTACTTGAAATTTATAAAAATTAGAGGAGGATTATGTAAAATTTTAAAGATTGTAATCATTTTTTTTTTTTTAAATAAATGGGTGAAAATGTATATTTTTAAAAAATTGGAGATGATTAGTTCATAAAAGATTTAGGATTAAAATATTAATAGTAAGAAATAAGAATATGATTTATAAACTAAGGAAGTTTGGAGTTTATGGAAACATTAAGTTTCAATTAGGGTTATGTCGCCAACCGCTGCTCACTTACTGTTGCCCATCAGACTCTGCCCGCTGTTGGTCTCCGATTTTTTAATTTAGTTACATTCAATTAATTTTTTAATAACATGCTTTTGATATATTTTTTAGTTACATTCAACTAATTTTTTGGATGCCGGTCGTCAAAATTACATGAATAGCACTAAAAAATACAGTAAAAAATGTAACTAAAAATATGCTTAAAAATGTAACTAAAAATATGTTAAAAAAAAAAAATTACATGTAACTAAAAGATACATTACAATAAATAGCTATACGTAAAAGGACAGCTCGATGCTATAAAGCTTTCGCTATGCGCGTGGTCCGGAAAAAAGTTCGACCACTTAGGTTTATTGTACGTAATCTTACCTTACTTTTTACAAGTGACTATTTCCACGACTCGAACCCGTGACCTCCAGGTCACATGACAACAACCTTTACTGTTGCACTAAAGCTTCCCTTTAATAAATTGCTACATGTAACTAAAATAAATTTCGGCAGTAGGTGGCCGAAGTCTAACGGGCGACGGCAGATGGTCATAGAGGGTAACATTGGTGACAAACGATGCATACTTTAATTGAAAACATTTGATTAGAGATATAAAAGAACTTAATTATGAGACTAAAATACAAAACAAAACACAATTGAGGAATCTATACTCAAGTTATAATTAAATTATGATAAATTATCTAATTGGGACTATTCACCAATTATTCTATTTTTTTTCCATATTTGTTGATTCGACGATTTTATAGAATTATTTGGTTCAAAATAAATTTAATAAAGTTCTAATTGAAAAGTTCAAATCCAAGTAGGTTCTCCTCAATTAAAAAAAATTAATTCAATGTATTTATAGACTTCATAATTGCTAATTCTTTGTTCAATTAGTTCTTCACTATTTCTCATATAATTTTATTATGAATGTGTCGGCAGTTGAGTGTTATATGAAATGATTATTAAATATATAAATGATATTAATTTTAAAACGGTCTTAATTAATTCATAATCAATTTATTTTATCGAAATTAGACTTATTGAAATAATTTTTTAGATAACTACATATTGAACTTAACAAGCTTTGCAATGGATATTTTATATAATTATATTATACTATTTTATCTTTAATTATTTTTTTTTGGGATCCGCCCCTGTAAAGCAAGCGAAGACCATCATTGCTCCTAAATTTTATTTAGATTTGCTCAAGTGCTCTTTAGTCTTAGTTTTAAAATTGGTAGAAAAACAATTAAACGCAATTAGAATTAATGTCAAGCAATATAATGAAATAAATTATTGAGAAGTAGAGTGTAAGTCAATTCATGCTTTCAAGTGTACGAAGGTGTAATTATACTCGAAGTTTACCAACGATATTTAGGCTTGATTTGGCAAGTGTTGTTTTTCTCTTTTCTGTCTATTACGAGAAAATTAGGAATAAATATTGAAAAGCATAAAAAAAAAAAAAAAAAACTGTATTTCTATTCTATTTCTTAATAAAAATTAATAGATTTTTGAAATGAATATATATATATATATATATATATTTTAATTTTTTTAATGAAAAAAAGGGCCTTTTTTTGCGCCAAATCCTTTATTTTACCCTTAATTTTTAAAAAGTCTCATACGCAAGTACAACTTGTGTTTTAATTCTGCGCATTAAAAAAAGGAGGACGACCTAATACACGTGTTGAACTTTCACAGTTACATGTGTCTAATTTGTGTGTAAAATATTTGTTAGATATCAAATATTACATAAGTACATGTAATATAGTTAGATGTAATTTATAACCTGTAAATAATATTACACATGTATATGTAACAAATATTACACAAGTGTAAACACATGTATGAATAATACATAAACAAAAATTATTTTAAGAGACTAAATCAAAATTTGTGTTTTAAATGTGACTAATAACATATTACATCTGCTATTTGAGACTAATCACCAATTATCCCCGGAGGTTTATTTTATTGATTTCTTGGGTCTGTGATTTAAGATGAGAATATAAAAATAAATAAATAAATATAGGAATTTTTTTACCATAAACTCATATATAAGGCTTTAATTAAGATAGACCCCACAATTTTTAGCCCAATTATATATATATATATATATTTATTTATTTCAATAGAATCCCACTAGTGTAGTTGAGGCACCTTATTTATATATATATATATATATATATTTGTTGAAGTAGTGGATGTTTAAATTTTTGAGATTTTCATTGATTAATTTATCATGCAATATATACTGCGGCTTTGGTTGATTAATTAATGATAGTGAGGGTAAAACTTAAGTATTTATGGATTTTTGGGGTCCAAAATAACTTATCCATAAATATAGTATAATTTCAAACCAAACAACCCCTTAATTTGTGTCTCAAGTCTAAGGGCCATGTTTTTATATTTTGGGTAGCCCATACAATCACGTTTATACCACTTTCTTTCCAACTCTAACTATTTATTTATACGGTCAGAGGTGTATTCTAAAGTGATCTCCCAAGGCCACGGGTCTTCATAATGTATGGAATGGACAAACCAACAGTCTTTCTTGGCGCCGGACTGCTTAATTTGATCTAAATTAATTATTTATTATTTGGACAAAACAAGCCTAAAAATACAAAATATACACACAACGCGTCTTAGTCCTAAAAGGTGTGTTGTATGGAAAATATAAATTATTTGTATTAATAATTGAAAACTTATTTTGAAAGCAATATAGCGTGATTTGTGTAAATGAAATAGAGATACTTTTACTAACAAGGTGTAGTTCAAGATAGTAGGTGCAACCACCCACCCCAAACGAGATAGTCTTTCATCTTATGTGGGTTGGGAGGCACTCGTGGGTATACCCAAAAAACAAAAAAATAGGGGTACTTTTTTTTTTTTTTTTTTTTTTTATATATATATATTCTTTATCTTTTAATTTTTTTTTTTAATTTTTATCAACTTATTATTTTTTAGTTTCTATAAATTTAAATATAAATTTAACATCTAATTGATATTAACTGAATGACTGAAAATATATTTGAAAAACAAAAAAATAAGAAGAAAAAATTATTTCAATGATTGATCAAAATAATATCTTAAAGCATGTTTGACGTCTCTTTTTCAATAAAAATAACTTTTGGAATGAAGAGTTATGTCCATTCCAAAGTGTAGAAAATTCAGTAGACCTAACTCACTCTAAAAGAAGCCTTGCAAGAAGAGGATTGCCTTAAGCGTTATATATAGTATAACACATATTAGGTAATACAAGCGATATGGGATTCAACACGTCCTCTCTCGCACAGAGTGAACTTTGACAAATCATTGCGAACGGATATTAGAAAAAGAGCCCAATATTGATGTGGGATTCAACATAAGGTGTTTCAATTGTAGAGATATGTCTCTTCTAAAGAGGGGTCTAATTTCTTATGAATACCAAACTTATTTTCTATTTAGATAGTATACATAGTACAATAATATTTTAATAGACAATCGATTCATAAGTGCAAACATACTGGACGGCTATATGATTTAGGCAACTTCTTGTGTCTTTTGTGGTCTCATAGACTATATTTTCTAGGGTCGGTTACCGGGAGGTCCTCAAAAGAGGACAAAATTACAGCATAAATCTTTTCCAAAAACATGTTACCAAATAGTTTTTTTTATTTTTTGGACAATTTTACCCCTCCGTTACTATTCATCTGAGATTCATCTGAGTTGCAAAAAAACTCTTTTCCTATAGTATCGCAACACCAAATCCATATTCTAATCAACAAAAACAGATGGATTCATTGCATAAATCTCAATAAAAATACATATTCATCATCGATTCTTACTGACAAGAATAATAATATCCGAAAAAAGTTCAAACATATCTCGATTCCCTTACCATCGCAACTCAAAAATCTTTCATCAAATTTCCAAAAAACACATCGATTAGTCGTCGGTAATAACTATGAATAGATCGATTGCTAAATTCATTAGATAAAAGATCCAAAATCTGTAACATCCAAATAGATCGATTCTAAAGAAACGAACAAAAGATGAACGACATGTTATATTCAACATCGTTATATCCACAACAGAATATGCAGGCTTCGAGTAAAAAACAAACAAAATTAAAGATAAAAAATCTGAACGAAATTCTTATGTGCAATATGAGTTGATATTGAATATAACACGAGCTCATGTTATATTCAACATCGTTAAGTTTAGAATTGAAAATGGTTCAATATTTTCATACTACCAAATCTGTGTTGAATATAATATGTTATATTCAACATGATATCATTTTGTTTTAAACCATGATAATTCTAAAAAAATACGAAAAATATTTTGGAAAAAAGAAATAATGTTTGTAAATAAAACCTTATTGAATATAACACGATCGTGTTATATTTAAATATGCTATCATGTTGTATTCAAATGGAAAAATGAATACAACAAATCAACATCATGTTGAAAATAACATGATATTATATTCAACATCACATATTATCATAAAAACACAAAACCATTACTGCAAAACTCTTTCGAAAAATTAATGCATCACATTAAAAAAATAACATAATATTATATTCAACATTACACTGTTATGTAATCAATTAAAAAATCTTGATCCATGCAATTAGAATATTAGAAACTCCACAAGTATTCGGATCAGTGTAATATTGAATATAACATCATGTTATATTCAACTTCACACTGTTACACAATTTATTCAAAAATCTTGATCCACACAATTAAAATCAAGATTTTTGAATAGATTGTGCAACAGTGTGAAATTGAATGCAAACAATAAATGAATAAACGAACGTATAGTGAGATCTACAGAGATTTTTTGAGGTTGACGAAGCGCGAAAAAGCAGAAGCCGACGATGAATCGTCAATGCTGACGAAGACGAAGCCTGAAGTTGACGATTGATGTGGAGCTCACGGGAGCGCAAAACCGTCCAAGGAAAAAGTCTACTTAAAAAACAAGGACTATTTGGTAACAATTACTGCATACCATAACACTATTCGGTGCAAAATAAAATCAGTGGGGTCATCTTGTAGTTTGAGCCTTCTAACTAGATTATATGGTATTTTTTCCTATTTTCTATCCCTGATATTTACTTTTATCATGTATTTATTATTTTTGAAATTGAAAATTATTTATATTAGGTTGTTCGGATTTTACTTTTATCATGTATTTTTGTTTTTTTGAATTTGAAAATTATTTATACTAGATTGTGCTGACAAATAAAATTGTGGGTTTGTTTTGTTTGGCTAAAATCTCACAATTTGACACTGTGTCCGGAACAATTTACATGGACTTTGATTAATTATCTCATGGGACGATTTTAAGGGCACATTCCCCCATATTGACCTTGTGCATTCAAGATTTAATATGGGATGATCTTAAGTGTGAATTCCTTTACATTGGTCTTGTGCATTCAGGATTAAATTCAAGATTTAATTTCTAAATTGATCCTCAGGAGAGTCTAACCTTAATTGATAAGGAAAGTGACACATTTTCTTATCAATTGGATTAAAACCCTCTTTGGTTTAACTACTAAAGTTTTAATGTAATGATATATTGTTCTTTACCGTTAATATTTGCACATTTTATGCCCACTTTAGTTGTAGGAGTAGGGAGAAAAGAGAGTGCAATCACGTTCTAACTTTAACATACAAAGTGAAAAAACAAACTTTATGGCACAAAGTGTAATTTAATTTGAGTAAACAATGACATCTATCTATGACATCGTGGAACAAACATTCATCTCATGCATTACACACATAATCATTATACATCACACTGTTGGGACATCATTTTAGGAGCCAATTTGGGATGTTGTCCTTTTCTAATTTCCCTGTCTTCATTTCTTTTACTTTATTTTTTAATCTCTTTTTGCTTTGGGCAGAAGTACAATTATGATTGTTTTCTTGTTGATGAACCCCCACAACAACCATCATCAACAAATCAAACGTTTAGTCTAATATTTAAAGTTTAGGTCATGTTTGGTTTAATTTTTTGAGAAAAATTATCTGTTTTTGTTTATATATAGTTCAACTCTGGGTGTAAGAGACATTATACCTCGGATAAAATTTTTTGACAAATGTTGACTTCAATGGACAATTTAAAAATCTCGAATCATACTTTGTACTCTAAATTGCGAATAGGGTTTGTGGTTGGGCTTTGTATGCATTCAATTACTTTTTGTTAACTCATGATGCCGAGATTGTTCAATGCCGTGAGTGTAAAAAGTAAATGGATGAGTATGCTTATCGTTCAGTATTGTAAAGATGTTAGGTTTCGATGATGGTAATACTTTGTAATGGATTGACACAAACACATTAAGTGCTCCCCCTAAGTTTAAACTTCCCTTAAGTTATGTATGATATAAAGATATATCATTTTTATTAAACATCTAATCACTGCATATTTCTCTCCTCCTTTGACATCATAAAAAATATTACAAACATTTAATGTACTTTGTATTTTAAAAAATAGAGAATCTTGTTGAGAGGTCACAAGACTAAAAAAATTACTTTATAAGGACTATGTTATGTGTTAAAAAATTATTGTTACAAAACTCCGCAGAGTGATGATTTTATAGAATGAGACCTTTCACCCAATTTTCCTAAAAAATATGATCATTTACACGCTAATACTAATTGTTTAGCTCATACTTAATGAACAACTCAATCCATGAAAAATGCTTTAGTTCACGACTATCAAAAACTTCCACATATAGATCATATTGATTATGGGTTACCCTTCATCTTAAGTGCTCTTTTGATCCTAACTATAAATCTCAAAAGTGATTTATTTTCCAAGTATGTACCAAAGAGATTTTTGTGCCAAGAACGATTTACTCCGAAACATAGATGATCATATATTTAAGCAATAGGAGTAAACGTAACGTACTAATTTCTAATGGCATTCTTCAATAATTCACATTACGTCATAGAGCTATTAACAATTACACATAAATATGTAACATAACTCATGCAAGTGATGTATTTATGCAATAGTGAACTCTCCCTTAGTATATGACATCAATTATGAATAATATCTCATCTCCGAATCAAATCACTAGATTTTATTTTGATAAACAATAAGGTGCAACGGGGAGTGGGTGCCGTCAAATAATTTTATCAATAAGAGTGATAAGCACCAAGTAGCCGGTAGATACCAATTATGTACTAACATCGGACATGTCAACTAAAAGCACAATACTAATTAGTTTAATAATGAATTGTGTATATAGGAAGGTAATCATCTCAAATAACTTCTCATGTTTTATCAAAGTCCATGAATATAAAAGTATCACGCATTAGAGACGACAGATGGAATGTTTGCGTTCTCATAATAATATATTATAAATTCAAGCATTGTGAGACCAATATAATAAGATACGTAGCATATGATTAGATCTATTCCTTTGTGTAATGGTAGTGGCATATAAAGGTGTTCATAAAATGACTAGATCATGAAGCATAGCATACTATTGAGTATGAGTGAGTGAGGAGGATAGTCTATGTTAGATGGAGCAAATCAACACTATTTGTCCTAAGGTCGTTTCATGCACTATTCATATGTTTACTGATGAGGGAACTTTTTAAGTTACCTCAAAATATTACAGGATGAGATAATGTTCAAGAAGGTTCCAACATCTTGAGATATTTATGAACTCCAATTCAACTTTTCTTAGAACTTAGCCATGTCAAGTTTGAGCAATTTGGTTTCCATATATTTTCATTTTTTTAAGGAAAATTTTATTACACAATAATAGGGGAATATATGACATGATATAGTAATTGATAACCAATTTAGTGACACATTATAGCCCAAAACAAATTCTCAAGAACGGATTTAGCAAATAAGTTCCTCAGCAAAATTCAACAAATGAAACATGGAGAAGGTTAGCACATAGAGGCCTAGGTGAGTGATCCTACGCTAACGATTTATTAAAATGATGAGGAGGCCTGTTGAAGTGAGTTATATTAAACATGATCAAGCAAATTATAAGAAGTCACATAAGATATAGCATTCATTGCATAACATGTGATTCTTAGGAAGCATAGGGTGATAAATTTGCTTAAGAGTTACCGGCCCGCTTACCCAAATAACATGTTAACCATCTACCCAAATTTTGACATACTAAATAAAAAGATAGTGGCTAGAAGGACCTTCCACTTTTATGAACGTATCTAGCATCTAAGCCTAAGTATAGGTGAATTTTGTCGTTGTCGGTTATTCTTCCTTTCTATTTTTGCTCATATATTTGTTTGAGTTGTCCTTAGTTTTCATAAGACTTAGTGTGAAATTACCTACAAAATAACTTTTGTGATCTAAGTACTCTTTTCTTTGGGTCCTTTTGTTGGGTTTATCCCACATCAGATGTGGAAGAGACTGGTGGTCAGGTTATGAGTAGTTGAGAGAAGTCCAAGACCATCCTATACTAGTATTAGAGCCCAGGTTACAACAATCATGACCCAATAGTCACAAAGGGAGAGACTGATTGAGGGTTAGCTGACAAAAATCCCGATGTGTGAGGGGATATTGTTGGGTTTATCCTACATCGGATGTGGAAATGGATGACATTCAGGTTATAAGTATGAGGAAAAACCTCACCTCAAGAGCTAGTTTATAGGGTTGAGAGAGGTTTAAGACCATCTTACACTGGTATTAGAGTTCAGGTTACAACAACTCTAGCCCAAATAGCCACAAAAGGAGAGACTAGTCGATGGTTAGCCGACCAAAGGCCTGATGTGTGAGGGAGAGATTGTTGAGTTTATCTCACATCGGATGTGGAAGGGGTTGGTCGTCAGATTATAAGTGTGAGGGAAAGCCTCACCTTATTAGTTAGATTTTAGGGTTGAGAGTGGTCTAAAACCATCCTACACTATTGATAGAAATGAAGTACCTGATGCTGAGAACAAACCCCTAAAATTAAGCCCAATTGAATTCTGGATAGCTTTTCGTTGGTCAAGCCGAAATAGATCTATATTTTCTCTTCTTTCTTTCTGTGTCCACTGCCGCACCTTATCAATTTTTGTGCTGAATCTTGTTCACACACTGCCTTATGAATTTCTCACCACCCACAAGAAGGTTACTCTACCTTTACGGATTGTTTCCTAATACACAAAGTTTCTGCCACCTTGCTTATAAACAAATCTTCCATAAGGCTTTTGGAAACTAATGCCCTAATGGGCTTTCTTTTTTATATATATATATATATATATATATATATATATATATATATATATATATATATATATATATATATATATATTGCAGGAGACTTTCACTTTCTATAACTCTCAAACCTCTATCCAAGAAGAACTTTTGTCATTATATTTAAACTATTCTCATTTGTATGTATCTTCTTGAACTGCAACAACTTTACATGCAACACATTACGAATCCAATGGTACCACAGACATGAGTTATTATCTACAATTTTTAATTTGTAAACCCATTTATTCTTCAAACTTCTTGTGTCTTTAGGAAGTTGTACTAAGTCATAAGTGCAGTTCATATAAAGACTTCATCTATTTTTGCATGATTTTACTCCATTTATTTTTGTTTTCACTTAACACGACTTCTTCATAGATTTTTGGACCCTATATGTGAGCATCACATGCTCATTGATTGATATTTTTGTAGAAGTCATTCGATCCCTATGGGACTTCATCAAATAAAAATCAACTGAAAGAGGTAGAGGTGACTGCTTTTGTACTATTTTATTACCGACATGTGTTTCATCTATAGTTTCAAAGACCTTTACTTTTGGGGATATGTCATGACTGCTGGAACTAGATCTTGGTTGATTGGATACTAGGCAAAGGGTTTTGGTTTTACACTTTTCTCAACATTCTCAATAGTTTGATCTTCAAGAAAATCACATCCCTGCTACGAATCACTTTCCTGTCAACTGAATCCCACAATTTGTAGACAAATTTCTCATGCCCATAGCCCAAGAATATGTTGGTGATAATTATTGAAATTTCATTATAAATACTTAAATAGCATGGAATAAAACTAATAGTTGTTAAATAATATTAATGCCAACATTAACTAAACATGTATGGATAGTAAAATGAAAATATGAAAATTCTATGAAGCAATCTAAAGTGTATACTAAACCAGAATCTTGATGTTAACATTTAAGTGACATAAACAAAAATAACAACAGAGAAGAGAAGTAAATATTTACGTAACAGAAATATAAGAAAAAATAGTGACAAAATGTGTTAATGTTTACGTCATAGAAATAATGTTTTAAAATTTAAATAAAAACTTACTCGAATATTCAAACAATGAATATAATTGAAATAGATTGAGGCTAGAATTTAACTCTATGCTCTTAAAGTAAATTCGCGCCCCCACACTAGTGCTAATGGTTGAATGGACATCTACCTCCCAGGGTACAACGATCTTCAAGTTTTTTGATATGAGCACTTGAAACCAAAACCTTCGGCGAACTAGACTTGTGCTTGAATTCTCACAAAATTTTAAATATTTTGTGCTTGGTGGTGATATGAAGTGATAATGTTGTGAATTCGACTTTTTAAAATAAATGAAAAGTTTTTTATTTATAGAAGATCAAAAGATACCATTGAATGAATGCAACTTTAAAAAAATATATGTTCGTGTGAATGTTAAAGCGAACTGTCACTAATGAACCTATATATATGTTCATTGGTGTTAATTCAAAATTAACTATTAAACAATTAATTAATTGCTTAACTATCACCTAATTAAACTTTAAATTATTCTGGCGGTTCAAAATCTGACCCGACTTGGATCCAACACAAACCCGATCCAATTATGGATCGGATTGACCCGACCCAAACCCCGACCTTGCCTGATTCGAGTTTGAATGTTTGATGGTTAGTGGCTTGCCTTTGTTCTCATTTTATAAGTTGATACAAGTTTGAGTTTTTCCTCCACAACCAATGTGGGATAACTATACCTTACAACTCAAGTTCTCCTATTTCCAAGCAATGTGGGATAACTCATCCATTATATCTTCAACCAATCTCAAATGGGTTCCTTTGAGAATTAAAATCTTATTCAAAACTTAATTATTTTTGGCATATTAATATACTATATCGATCCTTAAATGATGAGGAACGCAATGGAATAATAACCCTATTAAATTAATTAATGGGTCTTACTTTAATTGATAAATTAAAGTATTAAAAAATTCTAACAATCCCTCACATGAATGAGATTGGCTGGATATACATGCATATGCAATGTTGACACACTATAGAGAGTTCAAATGGAAAGCAACTGCATCGAGATAAATAATTTTTGGCCTTGAACCTTCTCTAGTGAAAGATTATCGGATTTACTTGGCTAATCAGTGAACATGATGTCTTAAATTGTTCAGTCGTTTGTGTAAATCAAGACAATAGAATTCACACAGATACTTCCTGACACAGTCAGTTCTTTGATTGTGTTCATTTTAGCCTTGAACATCCTGGTGTTTCAATGAGTACTTTAGAGAATTTAATATTCTCATTCTCATAAAATTGGCCTTGTTCTTCACTCATGTAGGTGATTAACCTATCAAGAGTATCCCGTATACCCTACTTGAATTTTTCAAACTATTAGAATCATTAAAAACAAAGTTTATCCTTAATACTTATATTTATCACTAGTTCACCATAAGAATGAGTATAAGATTTAAAGTCTTCCAGTGATTACTTAATCCACACATAATTTGGTTGTCCTTTGAACCTAAATCTTGGGATCTATAGTTAGCTAGGTTGGGTTTCCACTAAAGTGACTATTTAGTTGTAGACTTTAAATCCATTCCCCTCGATGAGAAGTATACTTTCTTTCTAGTTAGCCCTTTGGTGATCGAATCCACAATGTTATCTTTTGACTTTACATAATCAATTGTGATAATTCTATTTGAGAGTAACTATCTAACGGTATTATGTTTACGTTATATGTGTTGAGACTTACCGTTATATATACGACCATATGCCTTACTAATTGCAGATTGGCTATCACAATGTATACAAATATCTGGCACAAGTTTCGTCCTCATTGACATATTTTCAAAAATTGACGAAGCCATTTTGCTTCTTCACTTGTTTTGTCTAAAGCAATAAACTCAGATTTTATTGTAGACCTTGCAATACACGTCTGTTTGGAGGATTTCCATGAGACAACTCTTCCTCAAAGTGTGAAGATATATCCACTTGTGGATTTAATATCTTTGTAATTCGTTATCCAATTAGCATTGTTGATCCTAAGATTTTGATAAATAGTTAAGTATTGATATTTTGGTGGAACTAATATTTTGATTGAGTGTTTCAGTGATTTATAGTTCCAGTAATGAAGATGCAAATTAAATGGATGCTAAACGATGATGTTAAAGATATTGAAGAATTAAGAATTTGAAGAAATTAGAGAAAATAACCCAGGTGAATCTTAACTCTTAATATCCCAATTAGGAACACACACATGACACAAAATGTATTTTATCATTTATGTGTGTTTTTTATTAAGTGAAATTATTTGATCTTATGTAATTTGAAAAGAAATAATTTTAAATGATTAAAATGGAATAGAAAAATATTAGTGGAGCTAATTTAGAAGAGAAAATAGTTTAAGGGGCGATAACGTAAAAAGAATAAGTTAAAAAACGAGTTCAGAATAGAGATCCAGAAGATGGCAGTCGACTGGACAAAGTAGCTGAAAGATCCTGTATCTCTAAGTCGACCGACAGGTCGACCGACCAAGGACGTTGAACTCTTTGAAACTACAAGTCAACCGATAGGTCGACTGGTGAAGTAAAAGCAAACTCTCTGAATATATAGGTTGACAGGAAGTTCGACCGATAAACGCAGCAGCGATGGCTTAGCTATAACCTGAATTAGGCAGTCGACTGGTCGATCGACCGGACGCGCTGCTTTCAAAATACTGTTTTATCCGAGATTATATCCAAAAGTAGCCATTTTTTGTTAGGATTTGAGAGAGATTTTGGGGATATTTTCTATATTTAAGATATGGTTCACATATTAATTAAATCCTATTAATATGGTTTATTAAATGTTAATATTTCTCAATTTGGTATTTTAAATTAATTCTATTCCAATTAATTGAGATTGAGAAATATTTTGGGGGGTTTAATTGAGAGATTTGAAAGTTGTTATTAAGTGAATTGAACCTAAATGGAGTCATTATGATATAAGGGGTCTATATGTGCTATTAATTGTCATGACACATGTAAACTAGCTGTTAGAAGGCTGATTTCATACTCATATATATAGACCTGCGAATTTTTTATGTTATTACTTATATATTATCAAGAGAGATTAGAATATATCATTGAGTGAGTTTTTCTAAGAGATATCTTATTGAGAATTGAGTGAGTTTTTCTACGAGAATCAATTGCTAATCATTGCTACTATCAGATTTAAAGTTACATTATTCTAATCATTATTTCTGTGGATTTCGGGTGAGATTTTTTCAATTATATTATTTCATTGCATTATTTGATTATTGTTTGGAAATTGATCTTATAAATTGTTTCTGATTTTTGAAGAAAATATTTTTACAAACAATTTCTTGAATCTAATTATGTGCTTAACTTTGCTACCCATATCTTGTTAAAATTAGATTTTTCTATCTCACGTTTTTCTATCACTAGTTGGGATATTAATTGAGTTATTATTTATCTGGGGTTTTAGAAGCTCCGAGTGAGATTTATTTCTTATCAATTTTTGTTTTAGTGAGTTGTGACGGATTAAATACTGTTAGGGGTATTTAATCAAGGGTAATTGAGTTTCAGTCTCTTCTTATAAAGAGATTGAGGCAGTGATTCTTCCTGAATAGAATTGCGATTTGAGTGATTTGTAAATGTTTCATTCTTACATGGGAAAGGGATAGCTGGAGTGTTTTGTGAGATTTTGATTCTTGAGTTTTAATGTTAAAAAGAATTAGGTTATTCTTTAACCTATAAAAAGTAGAGATTTTTCCTTAGCCTGAGAAAATGATATTGTAAAGGTTGATTCTGAGCCTATAAAAGAATCGGTGTGAGAGTTTGGTTCCTACCTTTAAAGAGATCTTGGTTTTAGTGGGTGCGACCTCCGTAGAGTTCGGAGGACTGGATTAGCCAAGAGTAACTTGATGAATCAATATAAATCTTTGGTGTACTACTATATTTACTTTGTTATTTTTGTAATTTGGGTGTGCACTTAGTTGATTATATTATTCCGCTGTAATATAATGATAATAATTAATTTAGGATTAAAATTAATGATTTGATTTATTAATTTTTATTCTGATAATTTTTTAATTACCTAATTCACCCCCCTCTTGGGTATTCTACTGGGTCAACAAGTATCACTGTAACCTTCAAGTAAAACTAGATATTTGGTGTAATGCAATCCATAGTTTAGGGAATACCTTAAATATCTAAGTACCCTAACTATAGCATTCCAGTGTCCATGTCCTAGGTTGCTAGTATATATGCCCAGTTTGCTCACCGAGTAGGAAATATTAGGTCTAGTACAATTCAGTAAATACATTAGACTGCCTATTATTTGAGCATATTTTAATTGAGATATACTTTCACCATTATTCTTAGTTAGATGAAAATTCATATTAATAGGTGTTTTAGGTTGGCTAGTATCATACTTGTTGATTTTCTCATGCGACAATACTAGTCCTTTAGTAGATCTAGAAATTTTAATTCCTAGAATTACATCAACAATACCTAAATTTTTTATATCGAACTTACTGGTTAATATCTTTTTGGTAGATTTAATGATGTCATTATTGCTACTATAATTAGCATGTCATCTACATAAAGACATACAATGACATATTCAGATTCATTATGTTTAAAGTAGACACATTTGTCACATTCATTGATTTTAAATCCATTTGACATCAATGAATATACAATCAATCATTTTGGATCCTATTTTAGTCCTTTTAGGAATAGGAACCGCCAAGACACCCCTACACTTTCTAGAATTTATAAGTAGGAGTCTTACCTCTCCACATTTCATATAGAGTTTTATCTAATTTCTTATGTTGCAACTTCTTAAGAATGTAATTGGCGGTAAGCAATGCTTCCTTCCATATGTTCTGTGTTAGACAAGAACTTATCAACATAGCATTCATCATTTCCTTTAAAGTTCGATTCTTCCTCTTAGCTAATCAATTTTGCTGAGGTGAATAAGGTGCAGTTGTTCGATGAATTATTCTATGTTGAGCACAGAATTCAACAAACGATGATTCATATTCACCACCTCTATCACTTCGAATAACTTTAATCATTATGCTAAGTTGATTCCCAACTTCGTTCTTATATTGCATAAACTTTTCTAAGTCCTTATCTTTACTTTTTAGAAGATAAATATAACAGTATCTTGTGTAATTATCAATACAAGTAATCAAATACTTTTTACTACCTCTAGTTTGTACAAATTTTAAATCACAAATATGAGTGTGAATTAATTCTAGAGGTTCAATACTTGTTTCGATGGATTAGAAAGAAGTTCGAGTCAACTTAAACTCTACACAAGTCTCACATTTATGATTTGAACCAATTTTGTATTTTGGCAATAAATATAAACTAATCAATTTACGTAAAGAATCATAATTAACATGTCCTAATCTTGCATACCAAACATCAATTGACTCAATCATATAAACATAAGATGTAACTTTATTAGCTTTTGGAATCACAATCATTACATTCAATTTGAAGAGACATTCCTTCATGTAGCCCCTTCCAACACACACTCTACTTTTGGTTATTACAATATTTTCAGCCTCAAAGACCATTGTAAAACCCTTCTTACTCATCGAAGATCCGAAGACTAGATTTTTGCGAATGTCCGGCACATGAAGCACATCATTAAGAGTAAACTCCTTTGTAGAAGTCATTTTCAGCACAATCTTTCCTTGTACTTTAACTTTAGAATTCAAAGAGTTTTCCATTTAGAGTTGTTCATTTTGATCCACCGATTGATAGGTGGTGAACATTCTCTTGTTTGAGCAGATATGGCATGTAGCTCTAATGTCCATGTACCATTCTTTCGGGTTGCCAACTAGGTTGACTTCAGACATCACTGCTGAAAGATTAATTTCGAAAACATCTGAAGTAAGGTACTCGACTTCAATTACGTTAGCTTGATGTGTAGGCCTCTTTACATTACGTTTCACTCAGCATTCACTTGCACGGTGTCTAGCCTTTCCACACGAGAAACAGTTTTCCTTAAATTTCTTTATTTTATTTCCTTTGGGACCAAGGCTTTGACTCGTTCGAAGGTTATGAAACTTTCGTTACTTATTGGTCTTGTGAACCTTCACAACATTTGCCTTTGAGTTCATGGAATAACGACTATCAATATTCTAAGGAAACCGATGTTCTTCTTCAATTCTAAGCCTTACAATAAGATCTTCAACGTTCATCTCTTTGCGTTTATGCTTGAGATAATTTTTAAAATCACTCCAGGTCAGTGGTAACTTCTCAATGATAGAAGTTACTTAAAATGATTCACTCAATGACATCCCCTCAGTGATAATGTCATGTATAATGACTTGAAGATCTTCAGGTTGATTGACAACTAATTTGGAATCCACTATTACATAATCAAGGAACTTTCCAATTATAAATTTCTTAGAGCCAACGCCCTCTATTTTATATTTTTTATCCAAGGATTCCAATAATTCTTCAGCGGTCAAAATCCCTCCATATACTTTATATATAGAGTTGCTAAGAACATTGAAGATATAGTTCCAACAAAGATAATCAGAATCTTTCCTTGCTTCTACAACAATCTTTGTCTGAGCATCAGCATTCTCAGTCAAAACAAGAGCATTTTCTTTGAGAAAACGAACCAATCTCAAAGTCGTAAGGTAGAACATCATCTTTTGTTGTCACCTTTTAAAGGTTCTCCTATCAAACTTGTCAGGCTTTTCAGCCTTAGGCAATGGAGTTGGCACCGTAATGATAATGGTCTAAATCACATGAGGCATCACATTTGACGTCTCAATTGGCGTAGTATTTTTACTTGCCATCACAGAGTAGTATGTCTACAATTTTAATAAATGTATAATAAACACTTAGAAAATTTAACAGTAAATATTTTACAACCAAAACACAAACTAAGGATTGAAACGTTTCAAAAATCGAAAATTGATCGTTAACGTTCACATAATAATCATAAATCAAATCAGAACGTTAATGTTCACACAACAGATTCAGTACGTGAATGTTTACGAAATAAATACATAACGTAAATGTTTACGAAATAAATTCTATTTGTAAATGCTTACGAAACAGATTTAGAACATGAACATTTACTGATTTGCACAATAATTAATTTCTTGTTCACACATTCAATATTATCGAAACAATACGCAAGAATTAATTCGGATATAATTTAAATAAACAATAAACAAGTATTGTCTCAACAATATTCTAACTAAACAATTAAGATAATCAAATATCGGTTCAGAATCTAAATAATCAAGAATTTCCAAATTTTAAAACTACACAAACTCAGATAATTATTTATTTTAAAATTTCATAATATAGAACTCGAATCTACTTTATGGTTGTTGGTATTAATTAATGAAATTTTAAAATAAATACTTAAATAATCATGGAATAAAACTAATAGTTGTTAAACAATATTAATGTGAACATTAACTAAACATGTATGGGCAGTAAAATAAAAATATGAAAATTCTGTGAAGTAATCTAAAGTGTGTACTAAATTAGAATCGTGACATTAACATTTATGTAATAGAAACATAAATAATAACAGAGAAGAGAAATAAACATTTACGTAATAGAAATATAAGAAAAAACAGTGACAGAATGTGTTAATGTATATGTAATAGAAACAGCGTTTTAAACTTTAAATAAAAACTTACCTGAATATTCAAACAATGAATGGAATTGAAGTAGATTGAGGCTAGAGTTTGACTCTATACTATTAAAGCAGATTCGTGCCTTCATACTGGTACAAATGGTTGAATAGATATCTGCCTCCCAAGGTACAACTATCTTCAAGTTTTTTAGTACAAACACTTGAAACCAAAAAGTTCGGCGAATTAGATTTGTCCTTGAACTCTCACAAAATTTTAAATGTTTTGTACTTTGATAGTGATATGAAGTGATAATGTTGTGAATTTGACTTTTTGAAATGAATAAAAAGTCTCCTATTTATAAAAGATTAAAAGACACTTTTGAATAGATGCAACTTCGAAAAGGCATATGTTCGCATGAATGTTTCGTGAACCATCACTAATGAATCTACATGTCTGTTCATTGATACTAATTCAAAATTAATTGTTAAGCAGTTAATTAACTGTTTAACTACTACTTAATTAAACTTTAAACTATTCTTGTGGGTCAAGATCCGATCTGACCCGGATTCGACACAAACCTGACCCGGATCAAGCATAAACCCTATCCAAATATGGATTGGATTGACCCAACCAGAACCCCGACTCGGTCTGATTCAAGTTTGAATGTTTGGTGGTTAGTGACTTACCTTTGTTATCAATTTATAAGTTGATACAAAATTGAGTTTTTCCTCCAAAACCAATATGGGATAACTATACCTTACAACTCAAGTTATCCCTTCCCAAGTAATATGGGATAACTCATCCATTATATTTTCAATCAATCTCAAATGGGTTCATTTAAGAATTAAAATCTTATTCAAAATTTAATTATTTTTGGCATATAAATATACTACATCGATCCTCAAACGACGAGAAACGTAACAGAATAATAATCCTATTAAATTAATTAATAGGTCTCGCTTTAATTAATCAATTAAAGTAGCCAAAAATTCTAACAGGATATACACTGCTTTGTCTTATCATCAAGTCTGGACCTCTCATATTTCAAAACATAAACAAATGCCCTGCGTCGAAATGCCCTCAGATGCTTGTAGGATATGTCTTTTCCGGTCTATACACTTAGAGATGAGAATTGACCACGTTTTAAACCATTGGGTATCTCAACTGGATTCAACCATAACGATATGGGTTTGACCATGTTTTAAACGGTTTAGAGTTACGTTTGACCAAAAAGATTTTTTTTTTTAGCGATTTGGAGAATTCAAATTGGGAATCAAACTTGTCAACCTAAACCATGAACCGAAACCACCAAGCTTCCTTATGCATGTTTGTAACTATGTTGCCAAAATTTTGAGAACATAAGTAGAAACTTCAGAATAAAAACACTAAGGCCCCGTTTGATAACTATTTCCATTCTAGAAATTCTCATTCCATTCCCAGATTTTTGGGAATTCTGTTTGGGAATAGCGTTTGGTAATTTTTGTTTCCGTTTCCATTTCATTCCCATTTGAGAATTGTGCCCACTTTTTTCTTAAGAAATGAGAAACAAAAAAAAGTTGTTTCTCATTATTCCCATTCCATTCCCAAAACACATGGTCACTGTTCACCCGCCGGCTGACCGCCGACTGCCGCCGTCCGCCACCATCCGCCACCGCCGGCCATCTTCGGCGACCGTCGCCGGTCACTGTCCGAACGAAAATTTTCCGGTCATTGGCCACTGTCACCCACCTGCCACCGTTGTCCAGCCGTCGCCGGCGACGGCCCCATTGCCTTCCGGCCGGCGCCACAGCCGTCAGGTAGTCGCTGGAGCCCCCGCCGCCCCCCCGCCGTCGCCGGCGATGGCGCCACCGCAGTCAGGCCAAAAAAAAAAAGAAGAAGATTTTAGGATAAAATCGTTACCAAACACAATTTCCTTTCCAAAACAAAAAAAAAAATTATCGTTACCAAACGCGATTCTACTCTCAAGAAGAAAACAAAATTTCCATCTCATTCCATTCCCATTTCACTGTTGGAATAGAAACAGAAACAGTTACCAAAAGCCACCTAAACTAACGGGCTTTTATGTTTTATTCTAGGTTTTAATTTTAAATTGTTTTGTCAAACAAGTTGGTATGATAACCCTACGGACTGCCAGCTTCTATTAAAGGTCCTTAAAAGCACAAACAAACTATATATTTAAGAAGAAAAAAAATGATGCCCACCTTTGAAAGCATCAAAGACATATCAGTTGGACCACATAATAATCAAATGAATGACGGGTGAAGTAGATAAAGCCCATTACTCCGTCAATAAAAAGCCACAGCCAAAGGCCTAATGATTGCTTTATACATTACATATGGATTTGCCCATCCACACAGCATGACTGTATCAAAATGATGAAAGCTGTGTGGCTGGTTGGTCGGTCCCCATAATGGTATCTTCACTTTCAGCTTTCATTTATTGATTTTCTTTATTCTATGTAATATTAATTTAATATGTTTCTAATGAGTAGTGTAATTTGTTTAGTGTTTTTATTTTTTGAATTTTCAGTTTTTTTTTTCTAAGAAACAAAAAAATGGAGCAATAGAACGTTAACCTTGTTTTCTTTTGTTTTTGATTTGTTTCCAACACAAGTTTTTTTCAGAAGAAAACAAAAAAATCCCATGTATATGTTGGAACCCCGATATCCATCGCAGTGGTTTGTCAAAATTTACCTTGCATGTGAGAGGGCGTGTTAAATCCCACATTGATGTTGGATCTCCCGATATCTATTCGCAGTGGTTTGCCAAAGTCCACCCTGCGCGTGAGGGGGCATGTTGAATCCCACATCGCTTGTGTTACCTGATCATGAGCTATATATAAGTTTAGGGATAATCTTCCTCTTTCAAGGCGTCTTTTGAGAGAGAGTTAAGCCCATTGGATTTCAACATGATATCAAAATCAGATCTTTGGTCTGATGCTGTGTATGTTGAATCCCACGTCAATGTTGGGCCCCTTGATATCCGTTCGCAGTGGTTTGATAAGTACAAAATTTGAATACTGAAAATTACTTAAATTACATTATTCACCTCTAAAATTAAAATTTAAGATCAAGATAATACGGAAAAAAAATTCGAGAACAAAATAATAAAATAAAAATATCAATAACATACTAAAAAGTTCATATATATAAATTATTAAAAAATAACAGATCTTCAACCAAAAAAATTTGAATCCATGACTTAAACAATTCAATTGCAATCATTTTTTCTTAAGTTAATTATATATGCTTGATTTGTTTGATCGCTTCCCCTTCTAGTTTCAATTTCTGAAGTAATTATTTCATCATCAGATGGATCCATTGTTTCATATCCTTCAGTAAATTGGTCAAAAAAATAACTAGTCATAATTGTTTTTTGAAAATAGTTATGAATAGTTACACAAGAAATAACAATATTTCTCTACATTTCAAATATATATGATACCATCAATTTCAAGATTGAAAACGCATTTTCAAAATCCAAAAGCTCGTTTGATTATATTCCGTAACTTGGCATGTGCATGGTAGTAAAGCTCTTCCTTCGGTCTAGGACCGTTTTACCTAAAGTTACACAACCAATATCATATATTACGATATGGTGTCATAAATCTCTTTGTATGCATATATGCAACGACACTTAAATAATTGTTATCTATACAATTAATATGTAAAAATATTATTCATTTGCATAACTCATTAATATACTAAATTGCATCATACATTTAAATTAATATGAAAAATAATATTAAAAGAACTTACTAGACAAAGAAAATAGAAAATTGTTCGTTGGATCATTCATGGTTTCTGACAACATTCTTAAGTCATGTGAAACACATTCCCAACTGACTCATAGAAATGTAAAAATCATATCAAAGTCACCTATCACAAACACATTTTGATAGCATTGTCCTCTCCCTCTCCCTCTATATAGAAGTTGCTTATCAAGAGGAATAATCATATGAACAAGAGTTCCATCAAGTGCTCCTATAACAACCTTGAAAAGAATCGGTTAATTCAAATAAAATACCAAAATAAACTAATAAACAAATAATTTAAATATTTTACCTGAAATATTTACCTATGGCATCGATGATGTTAATTTGAACTTTGATTGCTTGTCGTTGGGATGATAATTTCCTTAGAAAAATATATCATGGAATCCAATACCTCATGAAAAACTTTATTTATAGTTTGAGTTGAATAATTTAATCTTCTCTTTACATAACGAATTCTGAAATTGTGGCTCAAAATTAAAAGAAACATTGTCACCTTCTCTTTAACAGAAATGTAACGACTATCTTTTAACCACCATTTGTTTTAGAAGTAGGTACACAATCTGATAAATGGATTAATATCCATTCTCAACATTTCGAGACAATGAGAATCATTCCCTTTAATAATTTCTTCCACATATAATTTTCCATTAAGAAAGGAATCAATGTCGGATCTTCTTCTATATCTCCTTATTTTCTTCATTAATAGAAGAACTATAACTTTCTTTAAGACGATATTTTAATTCTTTATTTTCATTCTATAACAAAAGTAATACTTTAATCACCAACTAAAAGTATTCCATTAAAATAAAAAGTCACATATAATATATATAAAACCTTAAAAAACACAAACATACATAATGAATCACATATTACAATCACCAAACAAATGATCAAATACTTATAAATCCAATTATTACATAAAAATCCACAGTTCAAGTTCAATGAAAGATAAATTCAAAATTGCATTACATTCAAATTAATCCTAATTTCTTTGCATTTATTTTTCGCTAATTGATTCTAGCTTGTTTACATTTTTGAACTAATGTCATCAATTGCTTTCGATGTGATTGACTCTTACAAAAGACACTTACAATCGCAATATATGAAGGGTCATCTATTTTTGGAGAATTTCCATACTATCCAAAGTTTCATTACACTCTTTCATAGTAGGTCTATCCGATTTCTCTAAGCTTTGCAAAACAACTTATAGTTGTTTATCAATATCCTCACATTTCATCTTCTTCTAATGCTTAGTTTTTGGCAACACATCTCGGTTTGAAGATGAAGGTATGTAATCACTCTATAGTTCAATATGTACTTGTTCAATAGATTGAGACGTTGATGAGTATTGGACATCATCAAGAGGCAATTCTATCCTAGACGGACCCCATGATGTTTCCCTCGACGTTGCTATATCATCAAACAATGCCTTCATTTCATAAGCATATTGTAGACCGACAACTCGAAATTATTTTGCTTTAGGATTGTCCCATGAGGCATTAAAATTTTAATTTATAAGTTATTGTTTCACCATAGAATTTTAATAAATATTTGGTAAATAGTATTGTACTTCGTGTTACCTTTAAATATGCGTTACGTTGGTCAGCACTCCAATTCTTCGTGTCCGTCATTGAATCATCTCCATGATCGATATTTTTTTATTAATTTTGTCTATGTTTTACATTTCTTCTTATATAGTCCCATTGATTTTCACTTGTTTTTCAGTTAGGAAAATATTTTTTTTTTCTTGGCAATCTTCTTCCCTATACCATCTCATGATTCTTTCCCAAGAGTCCCACTAGATTTGTTGCTTTGATTCACCTCTTCAAGATATAAATCTAGAAATAGTTTATATAGATGTGGATCCTTACAATTAGCACTACTAGCACCATTAGTTGACATACCTACAACTATATAAGAAGCAATACACATAACAAATATAAACATCAAAGTGATTGTTGATCACAACATGTAATCACAGATAACGGCATCAAGGTTATTGTTGATCGCAACATGTAATCATAGATAAAGAGATAAGCAAACATATAATCGGTTGATTACACACTATTTTTAGTATTTGATCTACAATCTTCAATCATTACCACTTTAAAGCATCAACTCAATTCTTATTTGAATGGAATGGAAACAAAACATTACGACCAAACAACATTAACGAGCAAAACAAAAATAATAGCACACGGAACAAGTGAAAAATGAAATTGGATAAATAGTTGCAAAATTGACAATCAAATTGTTCATCAAATTGTTTTAAAGTTACTCCTTCACAACTCATCCCAACAAATTCTACAAATATATATATATATATCGAAATAACAACATATTATCAATTTTACAATACAAAGAAAACTAATAAGTACTCGAAGGATTCCACTCAGCCAACCAACTTTTGTCACTTCTTTAAGCAACGTCAAATATAAAACACACATCTTTGTGCCGCTCTTATCCACAAACAAAGTGCAGGCAAGAAGGAATAACAAGTATGCCTTAATTGCACATACAACACGTGTTGCACTATCTTCGACCGTGACGATACCAAAGTATTCTTGTAACCACGACAGTCTAACCGAATTCGCCTTTGTGGTTACAAATGCTCTCTCAACCTCCTTTGAACTTAAACCAAGAGGCAATGACTCGCTAGCTGGATTCCTGAATCAAACCGATCTATATTACTTGATATTGATCAACATGTGACTGGGATTGCCTAATAAACAACTCGCTTCATCGAATGTAATTGTCATCTTTCCAAAAGGCTTAAGAAATGTTAGTCTCTAGATATCATTCCTCCATGAAAGCCGAGATTAAGTTTCAATTCAAAAATTTATATGAACAAAACCTATGATGTGACAACCCAGACATGTCGACCAATCTACGAAACCTTGGGTCATTATTCTCCCACGATCACTCTAGTACTTTTGAGACATGGTTAATACATCTAAGTGGAGTGTGATCCTGTAAAATATAAAAATCAATTTCAATTAAATAATTGTAGCATTTAATTAACAATAATTAAGAAAGGAGGGATCAAAGTTCTTATTGGATTATTTCATATCTCATTAGCAGCGTGGTTGTGGTAGCTAGTGATAATTGTGATTTTTTCTAGCGAATCAGAAAATGGACCATCAATATTACTTGTTGCAACCATAAGAGTTTGAATGAAAGTCAGTCTTTTAGTAAGCGTATAAAAGGTAGCTATTTACTGTATAAGCAATTCTTTAGCAGTAGCACCAAAAGGGGAGCATAGTGGAGGTTGGTTGAAGATGATGTTTCGCGGCGTTCAGAACCAGTCTTGAAGTGAATGAATTAGAAAGAACGAAGAAGGAAATGAGAAGACTCTATCTTGAACTATATCATAAATTGATATTCCTTTGCACACCAATCACGAGTTTTTCTCTATTTTGCTACCACGATTTTCTCAACCATTAGCGATTTGTTGGGCTTGACTGCCCCCTACCAAAAAGAATGTCTTCAATTTGCAGTTGAGATGTTGATCGGTTTTTCCGATTTGAAGCAATAGGAGGGACACAATGCGTCCTAGATGTTCCTATGTCCATAGTACAAATAAAAAATAATTATTTACAATACGAATATAATCGAGCAAAAATGTAATGAATTAGTATGGAATCATAATCTCAAACGGAGTCCTGCACTTGGTTTCAAAAAAATATTTATTTAAAAAAATTCCAACATTAAAAAAAAGCGAGCACAGTTGCGGCAGTCCCGTAGGTTGACACAAAACTAGAATGCTCGGACTTGTAGGTTCGAGCATTCTTGTACAAGCCAGACTTACAGGTCCACACATCTAGGGTTTGTGTAGACCTGTAAGTTCAGTGATGATGGAATTAAAGCATGATTTCTGGGTAGTTTCAGGTGTAAGAGGTGAGGAAATTAATCAAAACACCAAAAATTTTACAATTTACAAACCTCACAACGAAATTACTATCAAATTCATAAGAAATTAAAAAAACTAAGATCTAGTACCAAGAGAGTTAAAAGACATACTAACTTGTTGCAATGGAGTGAGATGCTGTCGAAATAGAGTATTAATCGCCAGAAGAGATGGATGGCTACTAGTTGGTAGGGGCTGCGGAGGAAGGGAGGTCGTGGTTGAGGATGGGGATTGAAACTAGGGATTGAATTAGTATGGGGTGTACATTTAGAAAATAGAGTTGGTAATTTTCATTTTTCGTAGAACGGGGAATAGTTGAAATATTGTTGATTTAGCAACCTAATCTAATTAGTTATTTTTAGGGGTGTTCCTTTAGTAATTTTGCACAATTAGCAAAAAACCTAAACCTTCCCTCACATAAGAGTATAGATATTGATATCATGTGTAGATTTTTGTCCCATTAGATATTCTAATTATTTTAAGGTCTTTTAATTGTAATTAGCATAATACCTTTTAATTGTAATGATCTTGAGTAATCAATCTTATGTATCTTGTATAATTAGATTAAATGTAACAATGTTGTGGAATTAAAGCTGAAATAATAAAAATATGAATTTAAAGTAGTGTCTTTAGAGACGAGTTATACTATATTCTATATAATAAAACAAAAATGGGTATATTTTTATAAGACATCTTCAAGCCATATTGTCAATATACCAAAAAAAAAAAAAAAAAAAAAAAGGAAAGAAAAAAAAACAAAAAAACAAAAAATACAAAAGTTCTTATAAATGTTATATCCACATTGACTGAATGCAAAAAACGAAGAAGTAAATTTTCTTATATAAAATAATTACAAACTAATGGTTAAACTCACAAAATCATGTTCCTAAGGGTTTAGGCACTTGTTTGTACCACTAAGCTTAGATTTTGCTATTTAGTTCAACTTTTCTAACAAGTTTTGTAATTTAGTTGTTCTAGTTCAATGGCTTAGCTGGTTCAATCAAGATTTTTTAAAACAAAAATGAACATTTTTTTTGTGTAGTTTGATTTTTGAAAGTAAAAGGATTTGATTTTAGAGTTGGTCAATGGTTCGACAGGTCAAATAGTCAAGTCTAGGTTTCTAAAGCACAACTAATAATTTTTCAATATGTGCCTTTAAGCATGAGTGATAAATACACTCTTTATATAATAAAACAGGAATTGGTATATTTCCAAAAGACATTTTCAAATATATTTTCAATATATAAAAGAGATAGAGCAAGACTTGCAAATATTATATCCCACATCAACCGAATGAGAAAAATGAAGAAGTGAATCTTATTATATAAAGCGATTGGAAGCTTGGAGACAGACTCACAGAATCATGTACACAAATGCGTAGGCATTTGACTGTACCCCTCAGCTCATATTTGTCCTTTTATTAACTTTGTTGGTTGGTTCAGTAAATTGATCGTTTCGATTCAATAGTTTAGCCAATTCAATCGTTGAGTTTTTCAGTGTTAATGAAATTGAACGATTTTGGGTGTAGTTCGATTTTTGGGAGTAAATAGCTTTCTTGTTAAGATTGGTCTACAATTCCACAATTGGTACAAATTTTAAATTACGGTTAAATATTAGTTATGATTTTATTTTGTTTAAATTAGAATCATTTTGTAATATGTACGGAGATGTGGTGGTGGCAGTGCGGAATTGAAGTGTGATGTTCCATGGTGGTGTAGAGATGTGGTGGTGGTGGTAGTCAGATGTTCGGCAGAGGTAGCGCGATGGTTTGCTTGGTAGCTTAGTCGGCTGGAGGTGGAGGCACAAAGATGTGGTGGTGGCGGTGAGATGTTCGGCGGAGGTCGTGCTGTGGCGGAGTAGTCCGGAAACGTGAGAGAGTGTGAGAGAGGTGGCATTTGATTAACGTTTTTGCTTTTCTGTTTCTATTCCAATAAAATAATATGAAAATTCTGTTTTTATTTTGGAATATTCTAAGAACAAATGTGTCTTTGATAATGCTAATTATTCTGACAATGTTTTTATAATTTTTCAGAATAAAAACAAAAAAATGTGTTTGGTTGCAATTTAACATAAATCGTTTTATATGTATATGTGTGTGTTGTAGAGAGAGAAATGAGATAAGAAGATTGTGGTGGTATTTGTAGATTAGCGTGGTGGTGGTTGGCATGGTGGTGCTTGGTGTAGTGGCCAATGTGGGTGGTGGTCAGCATGGTGGTGGTTCTTAACATCAAAATTTACCCATATGAAATAGATTAGGAATAATTTTGTAAGAGTGAATAGGAATCAAAAAATTTTTGCTTCTCAAATTCTTAACAAATTCTAGAATTACTCTTAAAATTTAAAAAAATTTGGCAACTAAAATATGTTTTTATATATTAATTTCAAAATTTGATGAGCAAGAACATAAATCAAGAAGTGGAATGAAAACACTAACATGGCCTTACGGTTACGTTTGGGTAAGAGATTTGATAAATTCAAGAGATTTGTGAAATGAAAGGATTTTAAAATCATGGATTTTAAAATCCCTTCATTTCATAAATTCGTTGTTTGGATAATTGTTTGGATTTTGATTCCACTTATGAAAAAAAAAAAATCTCGACAAACAACCATGAACAACAGAAAGATGAACAACCATGAATAGAAACACAACAAAACCATGAACAACGGAAACAAAGGTGATGAACAACCATGAACAAAGCCAAGAAACACAACAGAAATATAGGTGATGAACAATCATGAACAAAGCCAAGAACACATCGACGAACAACGAAGAACAAAGTCAAGAACACATCGACGATGAAAAACGACGATTTCGTCGATTTCGTGGTTGGATTTCGAACCCTATTTCGTCGTTGGATTTCGATTTCCACATAGAAAACGAAATCGATTTCGAATCTCATTTCGTCGTTGGATTTCGATTTCGAAATCGAAATCAAAGTAGAAATCAAAACCCTATTTTCATTTCGAACCCTATTTCGATTTCAATTTCAAAATCAAAATCAATTTCGTTTTTGAAATCGAACGTGTTCTTCGATTTCAATTTCGAAAATGAATTCGAAATCAAAATCTATCGAAGATCGACGAAGAAGAACGAAGCAAACGACGAAATCGAAGATCGAAGCAGAAGACAATGAATGAAGAAGAAGCAGTAGCAGACACGATGGAAGGAGCAAAAGACGGTCACGACAAAGAAGCAGAAGCAGAGAAGCAAAAGAAGGAAGAACGAAACAGGCACGATGAAAGGATTTCACAAATTCAACCTCTCCTAAAATCATTTCAAAATCCCTTTATTCATCTAAAAAAGAATTTCACAAATCCTTTCTCCTATTACCCAAACAAATTATTTGCCGAAAGTGGATTTCAGAATCCCCTAATTAATTGAAATCCCTCTTACAAATCTTTCATCCAAACACAAACTAAAATCTTAGTTCCGCCCAAGTTTTTAAATATTTTTGATATATTTAGAAGAATGCACTTGGCCTCAATCCGGCCTACTCGAGCTTTTTGAGAACGGAAACACCAAACAAGCACCAGATTTCTTTTTCATTTGAAGCTTTTTGAGAACGGAAACACCAAACGAACACCAGATTTCTTTTTTGTTCGAACGAAAACACTAAACAAGCAGCAATTGAGCGATCTGTGCTATGAAATATAACATTTATTCATTTTCTCACCACAATAACCCCAAGTATGTTGAATCACAAAGTGCTGACAACCCATTCGGCAGAAAATTTTATAGACTTCTACTTTTATTTTTACAAGTGACGGGTTCAAAGAACAATCTAATAATTTTCGCTATTAAATAAATAAAAATAAATTACAATAACTAAAATTTCCCATTCTCCATCTACACATGTTAATCAAAAGACAACTCATTAAACCTGTAAGAACCACAATGCAGGAAAGAAGACTATGCTAGATCTCAGTTCACAAATGATGAAATGCCTTCATTTCGGACATATAACTACACTGATAAATACAATAAAAACTGGCTCCCCCCCCCCCCCCCCCCCCCCCCCCCCCCGGCCTTTTTTTTGGTTCTTTTAAGGAGGACTCTGGGCATCAGAATGAATGTTCAAAACTTGAGAGGCAACAAGCTTAGAGAGCTCACTGATTGCCGCTTGATAATCGTCTGTTTCTCTGCGAGTTGACCATTCATTTGCAGCAGCCTTTGTGTTCTTCGATGTAGCAATAACTTCTTCAAGATCAGATTGAGATATCCGCCTTGGTTCCTAACAAAAACAAATAAAAAAAACATAAAAAATAAATAAAAAAATCCATAAACCACTATAGGCCATATAGCATTAGAATTCTTGAAATACAGAAGAAAGATCAAAGCATATCGAGGGGGAAACTCTTGTATACATAGAGATGAGTAAATGATGTTCATGAAAAAGTTGTACACAAACCATATTATTTGTTGTAAGTTAATTGAGATGGGTATACGATGTGGCTATATCGGGAGTGGTGAAGTGATTCGCATTCTTTTAAAAATGGCCCAACCTAGACAGAGCTCCATAGAAGATCAAGTTCAGAAATCTATGAGAATAACAACCAACGTGTTGATTTCTACCACCATGGGTGGGTAGGCTTCGATTCAATGGTGGAAGTAGGATTTGGGTGTTAAGGAGGGAAGGATAAAATAAGTTGAAGGGGTGAACATGTATATATTTACATACCTATCTATAAATCACACTAAAATGAGGTGGGTTCTGGATTTCTTTTTCTTGGGGGCTGGGGGGAGGGGGGAGTGGGGGGGCATCCCTAGCCCTTGGGTCCACCATACTTAGTAACGAATTCAATTTCACTACATTAGTAACGAATTCAAATTCAATCAATTACTCGACTATTGCTACAATACTTCTGTAGGTGTTTGCAAGGGTCCTAATTTTAATCGACCACTTTAGCACTATGCAATTTGACCCTCTATTAATTTTTTTCAAAGCCTACAACACAAGCAATTGGAGATCAAGAAGAATGATAACATTTCACGACAGTGCAAAGGAACGCCTTAACACTCAGCAGCAGATCTAGAAAACTAATTGAGAGGGGGCTAATTTTTTTTACAAGTTTACCAGAAATTTATATAAATTAGAGGTATCACGTAACTTATATGAAATTTTAAAAAGTTCTGATTGATTTTTTTTTTTTTTTCTAAAATAGAAGGATGAAAGTTTAAGTTTTAAAAAATTCAAAGGGAACTTGAGTCCCCCTGGGCACAAGGTGGCTCTGCCATTGTCTACACTCCCGTTTGAAATTTAAAAGAAAATATGAGGGACCCAATACTTACATTCCTAAAAAAATTCACAAATTGGTTATTATATAGAAAACGTTTAAAATTCTTTGGTAAGAATTTGTATACAAATCGTACTGTATATGCTGTTTTATATATATATATATATAAATGCAGGAGCAAATGCGTATATTCTTAACAGAACAATACAAAACATTTACCCGAGATGGCTTCCCATACTTCTCATCATTAAGTAGGTCCCTGATGGGAAAATAGGCAGCTTTCTTGCAAATATCAAGAAGATCTGAACCAGTGTATCCATCACATAAACTGGATATGCGATCATAATCAATGTTATCTTCTACCCGTTCGCCCTTCAGAATCACTTTCAGTATCTCAACCCTCTCTCGACGACCAGGAATCCCGATCTCAAAGGCCTGTGGAAGACGTCTAAGGATTGCTTCATCGAGTTCCGAAGGACGATTAGTCGCAGCAAGTACCATAACTCTAGCATTCTCTGCATCACCAATAGAATATCCTCATGAACTAAATTAATCATTTGTAGAAGAATTATGTAATATAAGTTAACCAGCCACACTAAGGGGAAAAATGGAAGTTTTAGTTTAAAAATAAATATTAAAGTGTTGTTTCATTCAGAATTCTAAAATAATTTTCTGAAAAATTCAAAAACAGTTTCTGAAACTTGTGAAAACTCATTTTCATTTTGGAAATTTTCACAATATGGAATTTAAAATGGGTTAAAATTAAAGTAGAAGAGATGTGATGTGGTTGATTAAAATTTTAAAAAAGTGAAGCGAGAGAATACAATATGTGAGAATTAAATTTTGGTAGAGAGAAAAATAATTAAAGATAAATTTGTAAGAATACTAAAAAAATAGGTGATGTGATTGATTGAGATTGTGAAAATCGTTTCGTAGAACAATTTTTGAGCTATGTTGTAAAAGTAAAAGTAGTCAATCTTTTTGTTTTCGAAAGCAAAGAACACGACCCCAAAATCAAAACCAAACAAAACCTAAGCAATTTCACTATCCTCAGAAAATGGAAGACTCACCATCTGTGGTGAAACCATCCCATAAAGCCATGAACTCAGTCTTCATGTTTGTCATTGCTTCGTAGTCTGAAGTCTTGCGCTGACCCAAAAAACTATCCACCTCATCAATGAATATAATAGCAGGTTGTAGTTTGTAAGCCAAGCTAAACACAGCGGATACTGCAAAATTGTGTAGCGTGCACAAAAAAAAAGTTCATATATAATTAGGTAGATCACAAGCCAGAGAAGAGCATTGACTATACATAAATTTGCAAGAATGGTGAAAGATTGGGAAGAAAGGATTATGGGAACAGAGAAAATGACAATACATAATTATGTAGAAAAATTACACTACTCAACTGGACGAGGGTATCAAGCTTAGATGCATAAAATTGAAGCAAGAGTAGTGTGGGAATCCATTGAACTTTAAGAAGTTCAAAATTTGAAGCATGAAAAATATATTAAATATTTAATTAGTAAAAAGAAAATATTCAAATAAGATAGTGTAGTAAAATTCTGTTCAAAAAGCATTATGCTACTAGGGAATCACTCGTGCCTAAAGATACCAATCCTAACTATTATTAAATTTTAAAAATAGAAAATAGAGTTACGAATATGGGGAAGAGAAACAAACAAAGGGGTGGGTCCTTGGGTTTTCGGGGTGGGGGAAGGCATATAATTAGTAAGTTAGATCTTAGTGGGGTTTTCAGGGGGTGGGAGAGAGAAAGAGAGAAGAATTTGGGGGAGATTGTTTCTTCAAATTTTCAACTTTTAATAAAATCCCCATCATTTTTTTCAGAGAAAAACAAACTATGCAATCAAAACCTGAGATAATTTATTATGTAGACATTTACGAACATAATTAGTGTTTTGAAATATCTTCATGACTCGCTTAAACCATTTTGCCAGAGAGTGAAACCAGCCAGAATTTTACCCTCCAAATACAGCATCTTCAGGCGCTGGGTGGATTTTAGAGAAACCCGACACATCACGGTCAGGCTAAGTGTTAAGACATTAATCTTGCAGGTTCACCTGACCCGTCCAACATACATAAGACGACGTCATCCCATTTTCAAAGCCATGGCCTACACCATTCTAACTCTCCTAAGTTCTCACGCAGCTTCTTCTCCATCTCTGAATTCTTCTTCCACAAATCCATTTAAAGCTGATGCCTCAATTTTTTATTTCTAAGTCTCCCACTCAATTGCAAATCTCGATCCTCCTTCAGTCTTTAGATGGTAAAACCGGCAGTCTCTTCTCATCTCAGATTCGTAGTTTGCTCAATTGACTTAATCTCCTCTAAATTGGCAAGTTATAATTTATATACATATATTTTTGTTTTTTTTTTAAATTAACATGTTTGATTTTTTTTATTTTTTTTAATCATGAATGGGGCTTTTACAAGTATAAATGTAGGGTTTTGCAATATTATTTCGCATGTGCGGACTTGTGGTAAAGGTATAACTTGTGAGACCTGAAAACCTGAAAACCCGAGCTTTCAGCTGAGGTAAGAACCAATTGAACCGACAGAAATCGGAACAATGTTCGGACAGGTACAAGTCTGTACTCTCCAACCCAAAGCCATTGTAACCCGACCTGTGCTGACCCCTAATAATATTTATATTTACAAGATAAAAATTGAGTATTTGCAAGCTAGTTTTAATGTTTTGTTATAATAGAAATGAAGTTCTGGCCGCAAGCAAGATTCAAATAAGCTTTTGAGGTAAAAGTGCAGCCTCTGGAACCTAGAAACAGAGTGAAATCCAGTTGGACACGTGAGTCTCAATTCTTCAAGTACTTTGGCAATTCTAATAGCTACACACACTCTTGGATAAAAGTTCCATACTGTGCACAATGATTCACGAATTGTCCTATCTTCTCCATCAATCCCAGTGTTCTCCGTAAAAACAAAATGGCAACACAGTTCAAACATCTTCAAGCATCTTATATAGTATGGGACAGACTGACAGTTATAACTTCCTAACAAAGACAGGTAACATATCCGCACCCCTCAGCTTTCAACTTCAAAGCAAATAATCATAACTAAAATTGATGAATTATTCGATATAAAACAGTTCCAAGAGGCGTAAGAGCATGATCTACACTCACCGAGCTTTTGTGCATCGCCAAACCATTTGCTCATTAGATTCGATATTTTCACATTAATGAAAACAGCTCCTGATTCTTTTGCAATAGCTTTGGCAAGCATGGTCTTTCCAGTGCCAGGTGGTCCATATAACAAGACCCCTTTTTGTGGACCAAGAAGCTTGCCATGCGAAAACAAGTTCGGCCTCTTAAGTGGTAGAATCACCAGTTCATATAATGCTTGCTTAATGCCTTCCAACCCTCCAATGGAGTCAAATTCCACATCAATATGGTCCGGATTAATGACATCACAAGCTATTACATCCTGATCAAGCATTTAACACTACATATTAAACATGAGATGATAACTTTCAAAAAATGAAATAAGCACCTTTCCGATGTACAAAAAATTATGAGGTAGAGTTTAATTCCATGGAATTGGCGCCTTGAAATTGGAATTAGAAATGAATGCATGGAAATCTTCAAGTTTGTGCATATGTTCATTTTCAATTCCGATTCCAATACTCCAATTCCTTGAAACTAAATGCTACCTGAAAGTTCTCCTTCATAATCCAACATAACCATTAATTCTGTATCCACTTCAAATAAGTACCTGATGTGGGGGGAATTCCCGCCCACGTTTGATAGAAGCCAGTAGGAGATTGATGGGATGGGTCGGGTTGGGTAGTAAAACCCGACCCATAGGAATTGACCCGGAGATCGTCCCTTGACCAAGTGTATCCGCCTGAATGGAGTTGGGTTTACCCATGGAAGAAGCCCAACACATGAGTAGATGCAAGCGCCCATAAGAGGCCTAATCGTGTATGGGCTGATATGAATAGAAGAAGGCTCCCTAATGCGGCCTGATTGTAAGCGGGTAAGATCAACAGTGTTAGGCCACTGGACGATCGACCTAAAGCCCCACGATCCCATGCACACAGAGAGACATAACTAATTTACGGTTCATAGTGAGATCATGGACAGTTTCCATACAGTTAAAGAGTGGATCGTGGAGGTAGTGGTGACATGAACGGACAGTTTAGAATAAACAGTCTATATATGAAGGCAGGTATCAAGATGCCAAGGTTGCTTTTTTTACACATTGATAGCTTTACACTATAAAATAGACTAACTTTTTCTCACGCCGGAAGTTCTTTGGCCGACACCACACCGGTGTCCCTTAGAGCTGATTGGTTTCGCAGGTTACAATTGCAGGTTGCGGAGGTCTTTGGCACGTGCCTGGATCTTTGTAAGTGTGAGGGATTTTTGGAAACATCATTGGGTGCCGTATGTGGGAAACAAACAAACGAAGCTCGTCGTCGATATGAGGCAGTTATGAGCAAGAGGAGTAGGTATGAGTCAAGAGAGTGAAGTTCCACAAGGCGCGAGTACTGAGGCTCCAATGGAAGCCTCAGAGAGGGTTCACATTATTCCTCCTCCCGAGGTACAAACCACTAACTCAAGAATCGACGCTTTAACAAAGAAGATAGCAGCAATGGAAGACAAGCTAAAGTGGATGGCACAGCAGATCACTAAGAATGTTCAACAGCCCCCTTTTGCCAGCAATGATCTTGAGGAAGAGGCGGAGTCACCGGAATCTCTAGACCTACCTTCACGAGGAGGATGAGTTGTTCAGAGAGAAATCAGCGACCGCCCAGTAGAAAGACGGTTACTCAGCCAAATTGAGACAATAGATTCTCATCAACAACACAGGGTCCAAGGAAAGAGGGACTTACCAATTGACGAGCTGGAAACGTTGCTGAAGGGGATTGAGATTCCATTCACCTCGGACATCTTAGAAGCAAATTTGTCAGATTAAATTTGACCCAACTAAGTTTGAAAAATACGACGGGATGATGGACCCGGTTGATCATATTCGCCAGTTCAGGCATGTGATCGCACTTTACAGAGCTAGTAATTCTGCGCTTTGCAGAGCCTTTGCTACCATTCTAAAAGGATCTGCATTGGAGTGGTTACAAAAACTGCCGTCTAACTCCATCTCGTCATTTACTGACTTCGGGAAGCAATTCATCGGTCGTTTTATCACGTGCCAAAGGCTAATGAAAGGGGTTGATTACCTGTTAGTTTTACGACAGTAGAAGGAGGAATCCTTACGCCAGTATATGAATTGCTTTAACGAGGAATTAACGTGTATTGAGGGTTGCAACTTGCGACACGAACCTCATCATAAATGCGTTTACCTCGGGATTGCGACATGGTCGATTCCAAGATTCACTTACAAAGTACAACCTGAAAAGCATGACTGAGCTGATGGAGAGGGTAAAGCTTTAAATGAAACTGGAAGACGTCAGGTACGCGAGGGAAGGCAGGGTATCAAGTATCAACAAAAGATAACTCTAGATCCAGTGACAAGGACAACCAAAGAACCAAGCGCAGTATCTCAGATAGGCAGAGAGAGTGTCTGAGAAGCTCTGCATCAAGAGCAGAAGCACGTCAAGAGCCGAAACTCCTAGGTTTACGGATGCCGATCCCTAGACTTCTTCATGAAATCTGTTCATTCGAGTTGATTCAGTGGCCTACTAGAACCCAAACAAAGTCTAATAGGAAGAACAAAGCCAAATACTGCAAATTCCACAAAGATCATGGACACGACATAGACGATTGCTGGGACCTCCAAAAGGAAATCAAACAGTTAATCGACATGGGCCGGTTTCGTGGTTATTTGTAGGAGCAGACAAGAGAAAGGAAGAGGTTGAGGAGCGAAAACTGTCACGAGAACCGTGACAAAGAATGGAAAGATTATGGCCCTAACAACGCTCATGGAGTCATTTACATGATAAACCTTGTTGGTCCCTTTATTGGCGAGACAAACCGTGAACGGAAGAGGAAAGTCTGTGAGGTAATGGTGGAATGATGTTATGGGGAGGCAATATCTTTGGCCGAGAAACCCGGGCCAATCATCACGTTTAATGATGAGGACTATAAAGGCATAGCCCATCCTCATGAGGACGCTTCGGTAATGACGCCTTGGATCTCCAGCTTTGAAGTGAGAAGAATCCTGATAGACATTGGCAGTTCTGCCAATATTATCTTTGTCAACAGACTAAAACAGATGGGTGTGCCCAACTCAGATATTGGGTCGACCTAAACGGTGATGGTTGGGTTTAATGGTGACCTAAGCTCCCCTAAAGGGAAGATCACCTTGTCTGTCATAGCAAATAAGGAGGAGGACGGATTCACTAAGGCTACGGAGTTCATGGTAATGGATTCCACATCCTCATACAAAGCCATCCTGGGACGACCTTGGCTCCATACTACAGGAGCTATAGTGTCTACATTTCATCAGTGCATCAAGTATACAAAGGATGGTAAGGTGGCGGTCATCCGAGGAGACTAGGTAGCATCCAGGCAGTGTTTCGCGATAGCTACGAAGTGGAAAAAAACGGAGATCCAATAGCAATTAAAGCCGGAACTGGTGAGAGCTCGACCCAATAGCTCAGCTCAGGAGATAGACGATTTTCGAGAGCATCCCAGTGTCTTTCAACTTGCTGAGCGAGTACAGGAAGTAACCTTTGATCAAGGGACAAAGAAGTTGATGATAGGCACGTTGTTAAGACAATCTAAAGAGAGAAAACTCAAGCGGTTACTAGAAAAAAGTCTAGACGTGTTTGTTTAGGCACTAGAAGATATGGAATGAATCAATCCTGAGGTGGTGGTTCATCGGTTCGACATCTCAAGATTTTATCCGTCGGTCAGGCAAATGAGAAGGGCGTTCAGTCCAGAAAATAAAGAGGTGATTGAGTCAAAAGTATAGGGGTTGCTCAGCATAGGGCATATAAGGGAGGTGATTTACCCAAGGTGGCTAGCCAACCCGGTGCTGGTCAAGAAGAAAAATGAAAAATGGAGAATGCGTGTGGATTTCACTGACCTTAACCAAGCGTGCCCAAAGGATTGCTATTCGATGCCTAGGATAGATCAAATGGTGGATGCGGCGGCTAGGCACAAACTGTTATCAATGATGGGTGCTTGTTCAGGCTATAATCAAATTCGGATGTACCACCAGGATGAGGAAAGAACGACATTCATCACCCCAAGACGTACATACTGTTACAAAGTGATGCCTTTCGGTTTGAGAAATGCGGGGGCAACTTACCAGCGACTAGTGAATCGCATGTTCCAAGAAAAAATTGCAATCACTATAGAGGTCTACATAGATGACATGCTAGTCAAGAGTGCCGAGAAGGAGGATCACCTGGCACATTTGGAAGAAGCTTTCGCGATACTACGAAAGTATAATCTAAAGTTGAATCCAGAAAAATGTGCTTTTGGTATAATGTTGGGCAAATTTTGGGCCTCGTGGTAAACAGGACAGGGATTATGGTCGACTCAGGACAGATAGAAGTTGTTTGAAACACGAAGTCCCCTACAACAATACAGGAAGTTCAGGTGCTGACAGGGAGATTGGCGGCTCTAAACAGGTTTATTTCCAAATTCACCAATAGATGTGCTCCTTTCTTTAAAATTTTGAGAGGGAGTAAGAATTTTCAGTAAGATAAGGCTAGTGAACAAGCTTTGCAATCCATCAAAGATTACCTAGGCTCTGTAAAAACTTTAGCCAAGGTAAATCTTGGAGATGAGTTCTACTTATACTTGGCAGTCACCACAATTGCAGTCAGCACTGGTAAAGGAATTTCCAAGAAGGCAGAGGCCAGTATTTTACGTGAGCAAATCACTGGCCCCAGCTGAGACTCGCTATAGTGAACTGGAAAAACTCACTCTGGCCTTGGTAACTTCGGCTCGAAAGCTGAGGCCATACTTCCAAGCACATGTAATCAATGTGCTGACTTCATACCCACTCAGAGCAGTAATATACAGACCAGAGGCCTTAAGCGACTCATGAAGTGGGTAGTAGAAGTTGGTGAATTTTACATCAAATTCAAGCCCAGAACAATAATCAAAGGTCAAGCCTTAGTAGACTTCATTGCTGAGCCAACTCCTCCAAGGGAAGCAACGATAGAAGACGACGAGTGTTCGCTGCCGTCAATAGGCCTGTGGAAGTCATGGGTCGATGGTGCTTCGAATGTGAAAGGGTGTGGTGTTGGAATAGTCCTAGAGACACCATAAGGAGATCAGCTCGAGAAAGCTGTACAACTCGATTTCAGAGCATCCAATAATGAGACAGAATATGAGGCGGTAATCTTTGGTTTGACCTTAGCAAAAGGGTTAATAGCTCGTGATTTGGAAGTAAGATCAGATTCACATCTAGAGGTGAATCAGATAAACGGGATATACTCGGTGAATGAAGGGAAGTTATGCTCCTACCTGGAAAAAGTAAAAGAGTTGACGACAGCTTTTCACAGCAGCAAATTCGAGGCCATTCCAAGAACTGAAGATGAGAAAGCCAACGCACTCTCAGTTTTAATATCATCCTTTGGTTTAGATCAACAATTCAAAGTGGTGGATTTCTTGGAGCAGCCTTCCGTGCCAGCTCTGACCGAACTTTGTGCCAGTGCTTGTATAGGAGAGTTGGGACAAGAGGAGAATTGCAAAACTCCATTGGTTCGATATCTGAAAGAAGGAACATTACCGTATGACAAAGAGTCAGCTCGAAAAATCTTATATAAAGTATCAAAGTGTGTTATGACTAACGACAAGTTATATTGAAGATCCTACACACAGCCACTACTGCTCTGCTTAGGACAAAGGAAGCCACCTATGTCCTACAAGAAATTCACGAAAGGAATTTGTGGAAACCATCAAGGAGGGAGAACCTTGGCGCACAAGGCACTGACAATCGGTTATTATTGGCCAGCAATGTGCAATGAAGCACAGGGTATGTCAAAAGATGCGACAAGTGCCAGCGGTTTTCAAACGACATCAGAGTTCCAGCCTAGAAGCAAACACCAATCCTCAGCCCGTGGCCTTTTGCTCAGTAAGGGATGGACGTCCTAGGGCTATTTACCTTAGCACCCGGGAACAAGAAATATTTCCTGATAGTAATAAATTACTTCACCAAGTGGATGGAAGCTGACACATTTGTATTAGTAGGCGAAAACGAAGTAAAAAACTTCTTTTGGAAACAAGTGATCTGTCGTTTAGGCATTCCGGCGATATTGATATCAGACAATGGAACGCCATTCACTGGAGGAAAGGTTGCATATAATGAACTGAAGATTTAACACCGGACGTCAAGCTCAATGCACCCCCAAGCAAATGGACAAGCAAAGGTAACGAATCGGTCTATCAAAAAAGCACTCAAGAAATGATTGGATGATGCTAAAGGGCAAATGGGTGGAAGAACTGCCAGCAATATTATGGTCATACCGAACGACACAAAGAACAACTACTGGGGAAACACCAGAGGCATGTTTGGGAAAATTAGCTCCCAACTAGGAAGGACCCTACAAGGTGATTAAAGTGAACAGACTAGGGACATACTGGTTAAAAGACCTAGACGGGGTATTGGTTCCTCGACCGTGGAACATTGCGCATTTACGAAAATATTTCGTGTAAGTTTCATTTCTTTTAATTTACAGGTCTCCTAAGACTTTGAAAAGCAACAGGGTTGTTTACCTTTAAGGAGAAGTTGCATTAATTAGTGATTGAGTCTATGTCCAAGTCGATAAAATGTCAAAGAACCAAACTGCTTAGATCAGTTCGTCAAAGAAACGATTGGTGACAAATCACCAAGTTTCAAAATCTAAAGTCCGAGCTACTCAGATCATTTCATTAAAGAAACGATTAGTAATAAATCACCATGTTTCAAAATCTACAAACCATGCTGAGATCAATTCGTCAAAGAAACGATTGGTGACAAATCACCAAGTTTCCAAATCTACAAACCGAGCTACTCAGATTAGCTCGTCAAAGAAACAATTGGTGACAAATCACCAAGTTTCAAAATCTAAAGTCTGAGCTGCTCAGATCAGTTCGTTAAAGAAACGATTGGTAATAAATCACCAAGTGTCTAAATCTACAATCGAGCTGCTCAGATCAGTTCGTCAAAGACATGATTGGTGACAAATCACCAAGTGTTAAAATATACAAACCGAACTGCTCAGATCAATCCGTCAAAGGCACGTTTGGTGACGAATCACCAAGTGTCGAAATCTAAAAACCGAGCTTCTCAGATTAGTTTGTCAAAGACACATTTGGTGACAAATCACCAAGTATCAAAATCTAAAAATTGAACTATTCAGATCAGTTCATCCAAGAAACGATTGGTGATAAATCACCAAGCGCTAAAATTGAGAGACAAGCTGCTCCAATTAGATTGTCCAAAAATTTTCGTGATAAATCCCTATGTGCCAAAGTTAAAGTATGGTTTGAGGGATGGGAAAGACAGACCATTGAGGTTAAACTCAAAGACGATCTTCTATTTTTCATGTTTTTGAGCCTGTGTAATCCATAACCTATTTACTACTTAAAACACGTTATGGAGGAGGGCAAGGGAGTTTGATTAGGTATTGAAGAGGTATATAAACAGTCAATACCTCATATTATTCTTAAAGTCCATCATGACACATTCATTCACACATACGATAGATCAAACCCAAATTTATATATATTAAAAAAAAAAAAAAGCGACAAACTATTTGGATACACAAAAAGAACTGAAAAACTATTTGAAAAAGAAAAAATAAAAAAAAATAAAAATGAGATTGAAAGAAGTTTAAAAACTTCTTCTGAAATAACCAGGGCTGAGTGGGTAGAGTTATTCCAACCCAGGAGAAGGCACAGGACCTAAGTCCTCAGAGTCAGAGTTTGAGTGATAGAAGTCATGTTCTTCATATTGGTTCAGCGCTCAAACCAAGTCTCGTATCTTCTCCTTCTCCTCATTTTTCTCCTAGAGCTTGTCCCTCATCTTCTTCAGCAGGTCGATGTAGGTCTTATAAAGATGGACTTGGCCTTGTAGCTCATGAATCTCCTTTTCGGCCATCCTCAGATGGTCCCTGAGCTCTTGAAGTTGGGAGATTGCGCAGAAGTGAGCAGCATCTAGATAAGTGAAGATTGCACAGGCATCTTCAATGGCGTGAAGCCGAAGGTGCTCTTCGGCGAGGGCTTTAGCCATCATCGGTATTCAAAGCTTTACTTCTTTCTTCCTTTCGGCCTGAACAACATGGAAGGATGATGACGACGCCATGACTTGAGTAAGACAAAGAGAGAAATGGGAGGAAAAGAAGAAGGGACGGTGTGAAGCCAAACCAGTGATTACAAAGTGACAAAAAAGGAGAAACCAAACCGTCAAAATATGTACGTCCATTTATGACGGGTAAAGTGAAGCAATGGAAGCAAGCGTCGAGATAAAAAACAATTGTTTCCAAGATTGAGTTTGGGCGGCGTCTATTAAAAACAGGTCTTAATTACAACGTATTGTGATTACAAAAACTGACAAAGATTAGAAATTAAAAAGATAGTCAACTAATCAGGACATCCTTGGCTGATCTACATCATCCAGCTGGGAAGTGGCTTAGAGTTCAGTAGGAACCAAAGCTGATTCACTGGGCGTGGTTTGAGCCTGATCAGACGAAGGTTGATCTGAAGACTGAGCTGTTGCTGGCTAATCGGGAGTCTGAGCTGCTGGAGGGAGGGTTAGATCAGCCACAATGAGGCCTGAGGGATCTGCACTAGGTAGTTCAACAGAAGTGGAACATGTTACTCTTCTTCTTCACGCTCCGGTAACTTGTCCAGGAATGCAAGGTCGACCTCCAGATGCTCTTGTTGTACTTGTGATTGACAGTACTTGAAGCCGACCAGTTGAATGCTTTCCCTGAGGTTGTCAAACTACTCCTAAAGTTGCTTGATTTTCTCTTCGTTTTCAGTCTTCTTCTGCTCTATCGCCGCGGACAACTCTTCTATTGCTTTGGCCCGACCGGCCGACCTAGCCTCTAGAGTTGAACTTCTGAGCTTCTCAGAGTTCAACTCATCTGATATCAACTCTTTTTCTCTTTCTAAGTGTTGGAGGGCAGCAGTCTTTGCCTCAAGTTCGGTCTTCAACAAATCAACTTCGGAATGTTGTGTGCTAAGCTTCTCTGTCAGTGAAGAGTTCTCAGTTGACAACCTGTTGTTATCGGTCGGAAGCCTGTTGTTCTCGCTGATTAGGAGTTGATGGCTTTTCTGGAGAAACTCACACTGAGCATGAGCAGCTTGTAGGTCGGTCTTCGATTTCTCTTTGGATGACCTCTCCAAAATAAGTTGTCTCAAGGGAAACTTTTTCTCTTGGAGAGCTCGGAGATCTTCTTCTAATCGGTTGGAATCTGTCATTTGGTGCATGAGCTGAGTATCCAGTTCGGCCATATCATTTGAGCTGCTAGCCAGTGCAGAAGATAGATAGATGCTTTGTAAAGTGGATGCATGTTCAAATTAGAAGAAGGGACGGTGTGAAGCCAAACCAGTGATTACAAAGTGACAAAAAAGGAGAAACCAAACCGTCAAAATATGTACGTCCATTTATGACGGGTAAAGTGAAGCAATGGAAGCAAGCGTCGAGATAAAAAACAATTGTTTCCAAGATTGAGTTTGGGCGGCGTCTATTAAAAACAGGTCTTAATTACAACGTATTGTGATTACAAAAACTGACAAAGATTAGAAATTAAAAAGATAGTCAACTAATCAGGACATCCTTGGCTGATCTACATCATCCAGCTGGGAAGTGGCTTAGAGTTCAGTAGGAACCAAAGCTGATTCACTGGGCGTGGTTTGAGCCTGATCAGACGAAGGTTGATCTGAAGACTGAGCTGTTGCTGGCTAATCGGGAGTCTGAGCTGCTGGAGGGAGGGTTAGATCAGCCACAATGAGGCCTGAGGGATCTGCACTAGGTAGTTCAACAGAAGTGGAACATGTTACTCTTCTTCTTCACGCTCCGGTAACTTGTCCAGGAATGCAAGGTCGACCTCCAGATGCTCTTGTTGTACTTGTGATTGACAGTACTTGAAGCCGACCAGTTGAATGCTTTCCCTGAGGTTGTCAAACTACTCCTAAAGTTGCTTGATTTTCTCTTCGTTTTCAGTCTTCTTCTGCTCTATCGCCGCGGACAACTCTTCTATTGCTTTGGCCCGACCGGCCGACCTAGCCTCTAGAGTTGAACTTCTGAGCTTCTCAGAGTTCAACTCATCTGATATCAACTCTTTTTCTCTTTCTAAGTGTTGGAGGGCAGCAGTCTTTGCCTCAAGTTCGGTCTTCAACAAATCAACTTCGGAATGTTGTGTGCTAAGCTTCTCTGTCAGTGAAGAGTTCTCAGTTGACAACCTGTTGTTATCGGTCGGAAGCCTGTTGTTCTCGCTGATTAGGAGTTGATGGCTTTTCTGGAGAAACTCACACTGAGCATGAGCAGCTTGTAGGTCGGTCTTCGATTTCTCTTTGGATGACCTCTCCAAAATAAGTTGTCTCAAGGGAAACTTTTTCTCTTGGAGAGCTCGGAGATCTTCTTCTAATCGGTTGGAATCTGTCATTTGGTGCATGAGCTGAGTATCCAGTTCGGCCATATCATTTGAGCTGCTAGCCAGTGCAGAAGATAGATAGATGCTTTGTAAAGTGGATGCATGTTCAAATTAGTAACTCTAATACAACTTCAAAGGACATACCCAATTTCAAAAAACAAATAGGAATAGTAAATGAAATAACGAAGGTTACCTGAAGAAGTGCACAAACGCAAGTTCGAAAGAGCTCTGCCCGGCTACAGTTCTCAATCTTAGATCGGCTCTTGTCCCAAGACTGTTCGAAGAGAGTCCGAATAGCGTTGTCGAAGATCTCTTGTCGGTTTGGAACCAAAGGACCTGGCTCCTTTAGTAGTTGACACATCTGCTCTCGAGAAACCCCTCACAAGCTCGGAGACGTAGATTTTTTGCCATGCCTAGATGTCGTTGAGGAGGGAGGAGGCCGAGCATTGACCATTGTGGCTTTAGAGACTCGAACGATGGGGGTCCCAATTGCTCGAGTAACCAGTTCCAATCCACGAATTTCAATAGGAACTGGAATGTATGCACTAGGGACAGGAACGAACACACTTCACGTCGCCTCCTGCTCAGAGGTTGCGAGTTATTGAAGCATGTTGATGTAGGAAGGATCGGTTGAGGTGCTTGAGGTTGAGAAGTTCTGGGAGGAGCCACAGCCGGCTGAGAAATTAGCTGAGGGACAGGAGTTGGCATGGATGATTGCAAGGTTTTCTTAGGTGTTCTTTTCCTTTTCCCTAAAGCCAAACTTTGCAAGTGATTGACCTGAGACTCATCCATCTTCGGTGGTTCAAAGGGATCGTAGGTGAGAGCCTTGCAAGCTCATTCCTCCAGTACCAGGAGTTTCTTCAATTCGTCTACGGTTTTTGCTGTCAGACAAAAGCTCTTGCAGGCACTTTCACCTACGCAATGTAATTTGTGAAGATATAAGGCTACGACTGAAGCAAAATTAATAAATTAAGGTCGGGAGTCAGGAGTATAGAAGAGAAAATTACTCGGGAAATTTAAGAGTCGCAGTACGACTGGGGGCTGCTCCATCTCATCAAAGGAGAACTCCTATCCGCCCTTGAAGAACAGATACCTCCTTTTCCAGCCCTTTTACGACAGAAGAAAGGTCGGTGAGGAAAGAGTATTGTTTAATGGCGGAATAGTAATATCTCCTGGTTTTTTGAAGGAATTTAAGAGAACAAACACTCCTAATCATCTTTATCGTTAAGGGAATGTTGTTCACTTGAGAGAGCGCAAGAGCTCCCATAATTGTTTAATGGCGGAACCCGTTCAGAACTAATTGGGACGATGTGAGTTCTAATTGACGAAATAGGTTACAGAGGAAGGGAGTAAAAGGGAGTCTAAGTCCATATTTGAACATCCACACAAAGAGGCATATTTCATCCTCTTTGCTTGTGTAGGGACGTTCATCATTCGTTGGAACCCTAATTGTGACTGAGGTAGGGATTTTATATTTGTCCCGGAAGGACTCGAGCCATTTCTCCTTAAAGTCGCTCGCACCGTGATTTCCCCAATTCACTGGAAAATCGGTGGATGGACGAGCTTTGGTAATCGCCACCTTCTCTAAGAGAGGGGTCGACGAGGAACCGGGCTCGACCGGACTGAACAAAAGGTCAGAAGCCATTTTCATAATAGAACAATTGAGAAAGATGAATGAAGAACAAAAACGGCAGGACGATTGATGAGTGGTTTATTTACCAACAAATCAAGTACTTTTTGATTCAAATATTTGTGTGTTTTCAAGTATTTTTGTTAGTTTAATGTGTTTTTGTGTTGTTTTGTAGGTTTATAAATAAATGGAAAAAATTATGCAAAATCAGTTCAGGTGCAGTAACTTCAAGGCCCTTTTTGACAATGATGCAATTCGATTTTGGAAAATCTCAAAACATGGAAGTTGTAGATCTACGTCTTAGCTTTCCATAGGTTTTTTAATCACCTCAATCGGAGTTCGGACGAGAAAGTTACCGCAAAAATACGAACCAGGCGCCAACACTGCCTTGAGCTCGCTGCAGCGAGTTTTTGCTCATTGCAGCGCGCAAATGGCAGTGTTTCTGCCCTTAGCTCGCTGCAGCGAGCAGAACGGTTGGATCTGATACATTAAATAGATATTTTAGGGTTCATTTTGAAGAGAGGAGAAAGAGGAACAAGAGAGGAGGTGATTTTGGAGCTAATTGAGGCAATTTTGAAGGCGAAAACACCGGGTGATGGCATTTTGATGTGAGATCGACGAAGAAAACATCATTTGTGGCACGTATAGTTGGAGATCCGGAGCCCAAACCCACAATAAGCTTTTCTCTTCCTTTCTCTCTCCCTAATCTTGTGTTTTGAGTTTGTATTTTTAATTTTGTGTTGAACATTCTTACATATATGAATTCATTGAGAAGATTAGCTATGGATTTGTCTATGTTGTATTCGTAATTTAGATCTAGGGCTTGACGTAGTCTCGTTTGAACCGTGTTGTGAATATTTTGTCTATTGTTAGATTTAATTCTATTTTATGCACTCCTTAGGTCTAATGTGTTTGATTCATGTGGCCAATGATTTAGACAATTTTAGGTGGCGAATTTTATACTCAGGAGAGGTTGAATTCGTAAATGGATTTGGGAGGGCATAACGTAGGTTGTTGTGAATCCGGGAGAAAATCAACACCTAAGTATTAGAGTTGGGAATTTAGGATCTCATGAGACCGGGATGTAATCGATTTCTAAATTCATCAATTAGAATCGTCATTCAATTGTGGTTATCGTTTTATTACTTCCATCGTATGCTTGTATATGATATTGTGGTTGATTTGAGAATACGGGGTTTGACGCTTAGGAGAGGTAACCCCGGATTCGGACTAGGATTAAACACAACACAAGTTCTATTGTTTCGGGAGATTATTAGAACTTATGCAATCCATAAGGTTCGGGCAAGACGCATGTAATCATCTAAACTCTTGATAGGGATATCGGTTTTGACGTGGTTACATATTCGCTCATTTTACACTCGGAAGATATAGTGAGTGAGTTTTATAGATCTTAATTGTTGAATGAACGGAATTGACTAATAATTGTTTAATACGAGAATAACGAGATGAAATCAAACCCCTAGAACATTAGTGCATAGAAAAACCATATTATATTTTATTTTACTTTTGTATTTGTATTTATTTTAGTTATTTTAGTTTTAAAAACCCAAAATTCGATCTCCTAAATAAAGTTAAGTTACGATAATTGTTGTACTTAATGACAATTCAAACTAATTCTTGTGAATACAACAACCCTACTCTTCTTATACCATTAAAACTTGACTTGTACACTTGCGGATTGCGGTATCGTAGCGACGAAATAATTCGCTACCAACGATCAAGCAATTGAATGGAAGGAAGAAAAACTTATGCTAGAAAGGATGATCTTTCGTCTCGCCTCTTTGAATCGCCATGAAAATTAGGAGAGCAAATGATATGGGGGGAATTCCCGCCCACGTTTGATAAAAGCCAATAGGAGATTGATGGATCGGGTAGTAAAATCCAACCCATAGGAATTGACCCGTAGATCATCCCTCGACCAAGTGTATTCGTCTGAACGGAGTTGGGTTTACCCAAGGAAGAAGCCCAACACATGAATAGATAAAAGCACCCATAAGAGGCATAAACGTGTATGGGCTGACATGAATAGAAGAAAGCTCCCTAATGGGGCCTGTTTATAAGCGGGTAAGATCATTAGTGGAAGGCCACTGAGCAATCGACCTAAAGCCCCACGATCCCATGCACACAAAGAGATGTAACTGATTTACGGTTCGTAGTGAGATCATGGACAATTTCCATGCAGTTAAAGAGTGGATCGTGGAGGGAGGAGTGACATGAATAGATAGCGTAGAATAAACTGTTTATATATGAAGGCAGGTATTAAGGTGCCAAGGTAGCGTTTTTTACATACTGATAGCTTTACACCATAAAACAGACTAACTTATTCTCACGCCGGAAGTTCTTTGGCCAACACCACACCTGTGTCCCTTGGAGCTGATCGGTTTCATAGGTTACAGTTGCAGATTGTGGAGATCTTTGGCACGTGGCTGGATCTTTGCATGTGTGAGGGATTTTTGGCAACATCAGTATCAAATGTCATTATCTGCAAGTTTAATTGTTCCCTCTTGATGTGGGTGGTTTTCCCCACGATTCTACACATACCTAATAACGGTCGGAAATGGACTAGTTCAATAAAGGCCCATGGTCATTAAGAAGGCTAGTTCCATTGGGCCCAACTTACCCAGTATATGAAAAAGATGAGGAACTCGAGTCCAAAGTAAAACGGCCCATGGAAGATCTTACAATATCAGGCCCACAAATACTCACGACTGACCATAACATCAACATGGAGATTTTCTTGAAGAACGTTGGATCAGTTGAGATCATGGTGAGATTTAGGGTAAAACATGTATTCTTACTCTATAAATATTATGAGTTTTAGTCCAAAACTGCTATGCAATTTATATCTCTAATAGACCTGATTAACTTATTCTCATGCCGAAAGGTATTTGGTCCATACCAGACCGGTAAGTATTAATCCTAAGTGTAATCCTAAGTGTTGCAAGTGTTATTCGGGGGCTAAAGAGAAAGGAGAACTGACGAAATAACGGCAGTATCACCTCTGATTATATAATATTCGCAATTTATCAGAAAACACCCCCAAAACCTGGAACAGAAAATCCCAGCACAGAAGTAAAAGCTAAAGTGATCTTCAGCACTTAGGTCGATAAACATTAAATAACAGTAATTTCCAAATCTATCTTTCCTCAGCAACAACGTAATTTTCAGTTTTCAACAACCAAATTCGTAGACAGAGAAAAATATTACAGTAAATCGAATTACACAAAATTGAGGAAATGAAACGAATGTAGATCATCATCTATCTATAATCAACAAATAAGCTGTAAATTCTAAGAAATCGAGAGAGTGAGAGAGAGGGACCTCATACGTATTGGTTTGGATGAGGGGGCGACCCAAACGCTTGGCGATTTCTTTTTTGTGTTCGAGGGCTTTCTTAGAGGCTTCCCGGTTAGGATCGAGGTGCCTTAGCCCGACGAACAAGACGAGGCAGCTGAGAGCAGCGCTGGCAGCGTACAGTATAAGTTCCTGCAGAAGCTTCGTCTCTGATGATCCCCTCATTCTTCCGACCCAAGGAAGCGTCGCATATCGGCTGGAAGATCAAAAGGAGGAAATGAAGAACACGGAAGTATATGAAAGTACAGAGATGGCCTTCCGTTGCAACTGCCTAGCGCGAAACGGCGCCGTCCCGTCTCTATTTCGGGTTAACTAGTTGGGAAAATTGCATTTTCGATCCCTTAAGTAAGGGGTGAGATTTTAAATGGACCCTAAAGCTTCAGAAATGATACATTTGGTCCTCCACGTTTAAATTTGGTTCAATACAGATTTCTGATAAAAAAAAATTGGACGGAATTCATTGATTTAGAGTTATTTTGTTTCTTCTCACGTCCTATCTCATTAAAATCTATATTGTTGGCCCAAATAACTACCCAAAAAAGAGAGTGAATTTGATAGTTATCAAATTTAAACAATTAAATCAATTAAATATAAATAATCAATTTTCCGAAATAGATTATTATCTTTCCCAAGTAGAAACCAAACCTTTAAAATCTCGATCTTTTTCATAGGTTCAGAATCAACCTTTATAATTATCCTTTTATTAGGCTCAGGAAGAATTTTATCTTTTTACTAGACTCAAGACTAAATTAATTCTATTACAAGGCGAATCAAAATCTAAGGGGTTTGGTTATTAATATTTTTATCCTGGAAAATAAATTGGTTACATTAAAATTTCAGTGCCTAAAGTCTCATGCATACATGAATTTATTTAACAAACACATAAACATTTGCAAGAAGACAGACACAGAGAGAGAGTAAAAGAGAAAGTGAAAGAAAAAGATAGACAATTGAGTGAATCAAAAATCTTGGCAGATTTTTTTTTTTTTAATTAACGGGTTATACAATGATTATTATTTTTAAATATTACTTTACTTATTATAAGTAATGGGTTCTACAACCCAAACCTAGGGCGGTCGCAACTCCGCTCTAATACCACTCTGTAACGATCTGATTTTCTAAAGCCGTCACTCGATTTATCCTATAGAGAATTCTATCCCAAATATTTTACCATTTATAAATAAATTAGAATTATTAATAATTCTGCTCTGATATCACTCTGTAATGGTCCGATTTTCTAGGACTGCCATGCGATTTCTCCCCTCGGAGAATTAATATTAAAACTAAATATCCATTATAAATCTGAGAAATTTTACAATAACGACAACGACAATTATAATTTGTTAATTTATCGAATCAATTTTACAACAATGAATAATCAATATAATTATTTGAATTCAAATACAACTACTATTGGAATACAGGTAATTAAGTCCATTGAAAGTTGAGGGGTCAAAAACATAAAAATAAGTTTTTTTTTTTTTTTTTTTTTTTAAAATAAAAATAAAAATAAAAAATGATGTCACTCAATTTGGTTTGGAATGTCTTTCAATACTACCTTGGTTTCGGATAGTAGCTTGTAACGGATTATTGATTTTTATTTCTAGGACCTTCTTTCTTTTCTTTTCTTTTCTTTTTTTTTTTTTTTTTTTTTTTTTTTTTTTTTTTTTTTTAAAGCGTTAATAGCAATATTTACTTTCAAGCTTTTTATTTTTATTTTTTATTTTTTTTTGGGAATTTGGACATTAATATTTTAGACTATAAAAACCTGAGAAATATTTTACAATACAACTGCAATAATTATACTCAATTTATTGATTCAAATTTACAACAACAAATATTAATTACAATTATTACAAATAGAATTTCTAATACAATTCATGTCGTCGTTTTTTTCTCATCGGCCCTACAATCAAAACTGTGGGGTTGTGAGCCAACGCTCTGTAAAATTTTAACTCTTCTAATACGTGTATTTAATTAATATACGAAATAAACATCCAAGCATGATTTCCACATAATCATAATTATTTCATAAAAATTAACAGTTAAAATTTAACAATAAAAATAACATAAATCTCATAATACAGAAATTAAATAGGTTAGAAATTCTTCCTGAAATCTGAAGTCGAAATCTGAACCGTGATAATATTCTCGCCAAAAAGAACATTTTTTTTATTCTCTAATAGTGTAATCATATATATAACCTTAATCTTCTTTAAACTTTATCATATATAGAGAAAAATTTATATCCCCTGATCGTGGGCATATATGGATTGGTTTTTTTTTTTTTTTTTTTTTTAATATTTATTATTATTATTATTATTCTTAACAACATAACAAGGGTAATGAAACATATATATATATATATATATATATATATATACTTGGTCAAATTTTGTTTCCTTCAATATAAAGGAAACAATTTTTGATCGTTAATTTATTTATTTACATACTGCCCCTTCTTAAAATAAAAAATATTAATTATATCCTTAAATTCTTAAAAAACATATTTTGAATAACACAATAATCCCCAAACGTTTTAAAATCAATTTAAAATTAACATTCAATCCCAAAAAATAATCAAATATTATTTATAAATTTTCATAATATACTAAACAACCCAAAAATATTAAACTTATGTGAAAAAGTATTTTCAGAAATATAAATTTAATATTTAACTCCAAAAATTATCAAGTATATATTTATATCACAAATTTATAAAACAGTCTCCAAAAATATTAAACTTATGTGAAATAATATTTTTAAAAATATAAATTTTTGGGATATTACAGATGCGTTAGAAACACATGAACCACCACACTTGGTGCTCGAATTCTGATGTGGCCATTGGAATCGCCCTAGAATGGGACCAATCCTTCCCGACACCGAGATGTCTTTAATCACTCAAAAATAATACTCTTAAGTGGTACTGCGATACTGATATAGTACGGTGTTCAAGTAGGGTGTCAAACCACAGGGATTGGTCTTGTAATTATCATTTTTTTTTATTATTTTTCTTTCTTTGTCGAAAACAAATTTTGATTTTGTTTTGGTTTTTTAAAATAAGAAAAGTAAATATTAAATCTACAAATAAAATAAAATACAAAACTGGGTTAGGAATTTTGGATTTAGTATTTTAAGTATTATCCCATTCTCGTATTTACTATTTAAATCGAATTTGTGTAAATGAATATTTCCAACTACAAGACAGGACTACTTAGAAAGATTGGATTGTTATTTTTCGGCATAATTTATCTTTAGTATTTAATTTCTATACTACATTAATCTAACTAATCTAAGGTTAATTAAAATCCAACCATAAACCATCCAGATCAATTATCAATCTCCAAGAATACGATTATGTGACCCTTAGATCAAGACCATATCTGCAAGAACTAATGTTCTAGTAGTAATAGGAGTCAAATCAAAATTTCTACAAGAACATTTTGACAATAAATCAAACCACGATTAAATCAAAATTATAAACAGTATTCCTGCCACATAATTGTTTATACAATATTAGAATTTAAATAAGACAAATACAATATTACATAGACTCAAAGATACAATACCACAATCCTAACTTAGTTCAAAGAAATTATTCATTCATCGTTGGGTAAAATGGTGTTTTCTTGGATACAATCCTCAAAAATACCATTTACACTTTGTACCACAAAGAATTTCAAGCTTGCTTTCCTCAAAATAAAAATGAAAATAAAATAATTACAAAGAAGACAATAGCTAAACTATGTACAATTGGTGTGGAAATTGTCTAGAAATTGGTATGTAATTGTGTTTGAATGGTTTGCCTATTTATAACCTCCGAGAAGGGAAAAATGGGTATTATAAAAAATTAAAAAGAGTTATTGTTTATGCGGTCACTATTCATCAACATGCGTTCATATGTACGACACAATTCATGCGTACAACACTATTTATGCATACACATTGTTCACGTATACAATATTATTCATATGTTGAAAATACTAACACCCATGTTTGCTCCCATCTCTCAACCAGTTTTGCTTCTTAGACAATATTTACTTAGAGAATGATAATGTATTTTTATGTTAATGATTTAAATCTACAAAAGAAAACAAAATAAATCAATTACAATAATTTAATTTATCCGAACAATTAACAAAACTCAATTTAGTGGTATTAAATCACACAAAATGCGGTGCAATCACACCCTTAAACTTAAATTTTGCAAGTCCTCGAGCAAAACTACATATACTAATTAAATTAAAAACCACTTTTATAGGGAAGACGACTGCATTTAGCATATGCAACTAGCCTCTAAACTCTTAGGTCACCCCTAGTGGACGAGTGTTATCCCCCAACAAAGTTGGAGGACCAACTTGCACGGATATGGTGCACTTTTCTACCGGACGTGGTGTATGCGGCATAAATGAAGGCGTTGGCAACTAAGCCACCAACTTGGTGCATATCGCTAACTGAATGTGGCATAAGCAGCGCCATACATGGGGCCTCAAGGGTCAATGCTAGCAGGAATTGGGTGACTCCAAGACTAGAGAAAAGGTGATCCTAAGAACACAAGTAGGATAAATGTTTATGGGCAACAACATGCGTTGGCATGCGTGGGCACACAAGGACATCATTGTAGACGTTACATTTTGTCCCGCCTAGTTAGTGTCAAATCAAGTATAAGTTTAGATAAACTTTAAACTCAGGTTTAAAGGGAATGAATTACTACCTAATATCACACTATGAAATATACTAAAACAACCAAACACATGAAAAAAACGCAAAACAAATTGAATTTAACAAAATACAGCTAAGTAAAAGTTTCGGATCAAACTCGAAATTCCTATGACTTAAGGAGGTCTAAAATGACTTTACTAAGGTTTGATTTTAATTAAATCATCTTTAGTATAGATAAATATTAGTCACTATCCTTAAATTATAGGACATTTCAAACAATTAACTCAGTAACCCATCCCGACTTTGAAACATATACTTTTCCTTGAATTTTGTCAAATTTAATACAAAAAACAATTGCTTCTCTCATGTATACCACATAACATACTATCAAGAAACAATCCAAAAAACCTTAATAAAGGTTTAGAAAGGTCATGACAAGCCCTAAATCACAAGGTGATTTAAGGATTGGGCTTGACTTCGATTTTCACCAAATTCAAGTAGTTTTGACAAACCACCATAGACCCATGAAATCAAGGGCGTAGCCATCATTTAAGGACCAAAAATGACGCCTTATAATGACCAAGGAACCTTTCTAGAAGTTTCCTACCAAATGGCAAAGGAAGTAGACAAGACACTTATGGTGCAACCAACTATTATCGAAACTAAATTGATTCGGTTCACCACCTAAGTAAGGCATTTAATGAGCATTCAAATGCCATCCCATCAAACGTTAAATGCTTTGGATGAAATGTCAAGATCACATTCAATACATCTAGATATTTTAAGCAAAATATCTTAGAAACCAACCAAAAACCTTGAATCGTGGCGACCCATTACCTAAACCAAACCGGATGAGTAGCCTTCAAGAAATGCATTAAATGCACATAACATCAAGCATTAAATGATTTGGATGACATGGCATGTCTAGGTTCAAAGGATATAGATATTTTCACAAAAATATCTAAGGGTAACTAGGTAACTCAGAAACCAACTGACGGTTAGAAGGAAAGTTCACCCGGTTCTATCCGAAATGAACCGAATGTGTGGCCTCCAAGTCATGACTCATCACTTTGCATTAAATGCAAAGTGACACCTAAGGACTAGATACAACGCACCTTGGATGCATTTATGACCACCAAACTAAAATATTGGATCTAATTGTTATTTAGCCCCTAAATTGAACCAGATCCATCCCATCAAGTCATAAATGCACCCATATGCAAGAAATTTCATTGGTAGAGAGGTAATGATTTATAATCATTGGCAATAATTGGTAATGATTGCCAATGATTACTAAATCTTTGAAAAGATTTGGTAATCATTATTAAATCTTTGAGAATCCAACATTCTCTCCTAAATTTGTTCCAAGCCAAACCAAACCAAGATAAGGCAACAAGCTCCCTAGGCTAAATACTGCCAAGGGAACACCTTGGTGTTGTCTGCACATTGGCCAATGTGCAGGCCCAAGGCATATAAATAAAGGGGTACATTTATCATTTTTTCATGTCTTGAAGGCCTAACTTCTATCTCTAAACTCAAGAAACTCTCTTGGGTCTTAGGCCTCTCAAGCGGATTTCTCAAATAACACATTATTATTCTGCCGAAATCTAGTCATGGAAGGTATTCTTGAAGTTCTTAGAACAAGAACTTCAAGGATCGATGATCACTGATCAACACTGAGCCAAAAGGAGCAAAGAGAGAATGAGGTTACCTACTTAGGGATGACCACATCCCCTAAGTTTGTGGTTGTTCTTAGGTTCTTGGCTAAGAACTCAAATAACCATGACCATCGATCAACCACCGGCCAACCACTGACTAAGAAGATCAAGGAGGAGAAGAAGATAAACACTTAGAAATCTACTACAATTCTTGGTTGATTTTGTGTATATTTCTTTGTACATAGTAGTATCATGTATATAATACACTTACTTTCATGTTCATAACACATAAAATCCATAAAAGAATCAAACAAACACCAAAACAACCTAAGAAGCTTTTGATTTTGTCAAGAACATCAAGCAAACAACTAATCTTAACTATAATAACCAAATTAGGGTTAAATTATACAAAAATCATTACAAGTATATCAAGAGCATTCAAAAATATGCCAAGACATTAAAAAATATCAAATCATCCAACCACGTATTAAAAACACGTGAGGATTCGAACAAAACGACTATTCACACCATAAGTTGTACATAGTCTATACGATTCCCCCCCTAAGAACATCATATTTCTTTTCTTTTTTAACTAAAAAAATCACATATATATACATATATACTTATATACTACATCGACAAACCCTTGTGGCTAAGAACTCGGGATAAAGGTAGGGTCTCTATTCCTTCGGGGATATGTGTGATTCTTCTTCAAAAACCTTCCTATTTTCCTTAGTTACGAGTAGGATTGACATAAATATATGATATTTATTTTTACTTTTAACTCACAACTCACACACAAACACTAAACTAACCAAAGCAAAGGTGTTTATTTAAGGTTCTTGACAAAATCAAAGGTTGTTACTCACGTTGTTCATAACCAAAACTAACTGATAATCAACCAAAACATAACTAAAGTAACTAATCTTTTAACCAAAACCAACCTAGCTTTCAAACATAACCGGAATGAACTACGTCTGACCTGATCTTTAGTAACCACCCAAAGTGCGTATGCAACCCATAAGGGTTCAGTCATAGCTCTAATAATAAACCATACTCTTTACCTTAACTATAACAAACTACATGATGACGTGATTCTCATTTGAGATACATAAGCAACCCACGTGAGGGTTCGGTCGCATATCCAAACAACTTAATCTTAGTTTGCATTTCATTTAGTATAGTTTGTATATTTACATATATGTCTATATATAAACTATTATTAGGTGTTGCTGACAAGTAGTAGCTATAGTATTTGCCTGCTTTCCATTAAATCATGTAAAAAACACATAAAACGAACAAAACCTTTTAAAAAGCAGAATTATTTTGTTTAGGTAAATCAAAGAAAACCACTTGGATAGTATTTAACAGTAAATATCTATTTAGATTGAGGTACCATTTTTGGATGGGTGTCTTAGAGTGTCTAACACCTTCCCCGAGCATAACCTACTGCCGAACTTAAAGAATATCTCGGGTACATAAACCTATGGAACTCAAAACATGAGCCATTTCAAAAAGGAAAATGAATTTCTAAAATCCGGGTGACTTTGCACACCATTTAACTCCATGCTAGGTGGCGACTCCATTTTTAATAAAAAATCTCGGCCCAAGAAGTTTTTCATATCCAATGCCTAGAAAATCCATTGAAAAACTATTTTCAAAATGAATGGATTTGGACGACTTAGAGATGAAGGGGTGAAACTTGTTTTCATCTCCTTCCTGATTCTCTACTTCTTCCGCTATTAAAATCTGAGTGCATAAGTTGCTAGAAAACATGGGTGGACATCAGGTATCGCTGAAATGAGGCGCGGTGATCCTAGGCGCAATGATAGGATTAGAATTTGTGGAGACAACATCAAGGCAGGCTTGAGCACGAGGTCAATCTAATAAGACAGAACATGAGTGCAAGACATGTTCAGGCCATGCAGGCGACAAGGTGAGGTGTCAACGAATGTCGGCATGGCCAAGGGAACGAGATGGAAACTAGGCAGTGTATTGGCATAACATTGAGCAAACAAAGATGTTGGGAAAAAGTCTAGCTTGTGGTAGACTGAAGTAACTGAAAGTTACAATGCATGTACAAGACATGTGTGGTTAGTCATGGAGAATTTTTGGATAGTTCAAGCTGGAAAACTGTCATTCTGTGGGCTGGAAAAGTGTCGGATAGATGTGCCTAGGTAGTTGGGGTTGTTAACTGCTATTATTTTCTATAAATATTGTGTTTGCATGTCTGATTGAGGCAATAGATATAACGACCCAGTTTTTCAGGGCCACTATGCGGTTTCTCCCAAGGAGAATTACCACTAAAACTGAAAAAATCAAAATTTTATTTATTAAAAATTCTGAGAAATTCAGCACATTTTCATTTCAAATTCCAATTCCACGGCTCCAATTCCATGCTACCTAATACCACCTTTCCAAATTAGAGTTTTATATGTATCTATATCTTTTGGACATTTTACATTGGAGAATATTATAAAATAGTAATCGATATTTTATTTAAAACACAAATCTGAGAAACATTTTACACAATACGGCGACAACTATATTTATCCATTTAATCGAGTCAATTTTTACGACAATAATAACAAATACAATTATTACCAATTAAATAGAAATTCAAATATTATTTTTGGCGCCATTTTGTTCTTATCGGCTTTGCAATCAAAACTATAGGATTGCGAGTCAACGCTTTGTAGAACTTCAACCCCTCTAATACGTGTATCCAATTAATCCCAAAATAAACACATAACAATCAAATCCCAAATAAACACATAAACGTGTATCTCACATAATTCACATAATACGTACTCATAATTGTTTCATGAAAAACAACAATTATTACAATAGTTGCATGAACTACACAATACAAGGAGAAATTAAGTACGTATATTAAAAGAGTCATAAATTCTACCTGAAATCCGAAATTGATAATAATCTGCAACCAAAACTATTTTATTTATTTATTTTTTCCTTATTTCTATCCCGGCACTTTTATTTTTCTCCCCCTCTTTTTTTGGTAAACAATAGCTAGTTATATATATGTGTGTAAAATGAAAGGCTAATCCCTCTCTCCTGTTTGATATCTCTAGAATTAATGATATCCTTTTTCTTTTTATTAGATTTATCATTATTATCCTCATTATAATAATTATCATTTTTTTTTCAACCTATTCACGTGGGAATCATACAACCCACATATTTATACATATATGAGTTTGGTTTCCTTCATTAAGAAGGAAACCATTCTCATCCATCTATTTATTTATTTACTTAATTATACAAACACCCCTTTTAAGATAAAGAAAATATTAATTATATTCCAAAATTCTTAAAAGTATATTTTAAATAACACAATACTCTCAAACTTTTAAAGTCAATTTAAAATTAATATTTAACCCTAAAAAATATCAAATAATATTTATACCAATAATTTGCAAAACAATCCCCAAAAAATTAAATTTATATAGAATAATATTTTCAAAAATATAAATTTTGGGGGTATTACAATCTACTCCTCTTAAATAAATTTTATCCTCGAAATTTTATTTAAAACAATAATAATTTAGAATTGCATCATATGGTAATGTTAGTCATAACGAAAAGTCACCAACACGCTTCCGCTGCGCCACTCTGATAAAAGTAGCGATAATATCTGTATAAAACTTTTTCGAGAAAATCTCAACAATCATTTTACACTCTGATTCTACCTATCACTAGTAGTGGACCAATATCTATCTAAATATTTTACCGGTGCACTGTCTTCATAATACAAAAACCATTTGTGAATCAAGTGTTTCTATCAAAATCCATTTTTCAACAAAATATAACATCTCACTTGTCAATATTAAAATTCTAACAAAATATCATCATTATAAAAAATTGAATTTAAACCGACTGGTCAACGCACATTTATATAATAAAATTTCATTCTTACTTGTCAGCCATTGGATTGTTTTATCTCACGATCGAGAGTCATCATATCAACTACCTACATGACTTTTCCTCCTGTTAGGTTTTAATACAACATATATCTACCCTGCATGATTTGCTCTCCTAACAGGTAACAACATATATCCACCATGCAAGACTTGCCTGACATGTAACAACATATACCTACCCTGTAGGACTTGTCTGACAAGTAACAACTATGGTATAGCAGGATAATAAAAATAATTTTTCTACCTTTAAAATTTTCTTAATCCATTTAATATCATAGAATTGTTTATTTTCGTTTACACATATTTTTTTTTCTATAATTTAATATGAAAAATATAATTTGATTATTTATATCGAAGACAATAAACACCTTTTAAGCGGATCTTTTTAATAACTTATCCTATGATCCACGACTAACACGTCATTCACCAAGTAGGCTAACCTTTAAGGTGTTACACGTTCAAGTTGAAATTGTAAGGACCAAAGTGAGATTTTGGTCAAACTTTGAGGATACAAAGTGTCAAAACCTTTTTTTTTTTTTGTTGATAAATATATTTATCACTTCTCCTAACTAACCCCTTTCTCAACCACTCATTCAAATTTAAAACAAAATCAAAATTTTCACATTTTCCAACAAGGGTAATATTGTAAAGTAACAAATATTTAACCACTATCTAAAATTTTGTGCAAAGTCAACAGGACAATTATTTAGGAATTGAGGGAGTTTTATTCTGCCATTTTATACATGTGTACCAATATCACTCTTACAGCTATTTTTCTTTATATTGTTGTTGTAGGTTATACTTGATCTACTTCTTCTTTTAGCCCTGTCAAACACGTATTATAAACAACTTCAGAAGTCAATGAGTTTCATATGCAACTGCTTCTATAAATAAGCATGCCTTAATGGTAAGCTTGAAGATATATTTTAATCATTTGAAATTCTAAAATATTGATAGCTAAGGTGAATCTTTTTATAACTCGCTCCGATATCAATTGTAATGACCCGGTTTTCTAGGGCCGCCACGCGATTTCTCTCAATGAGAATTAATATTAAAACTGAAAAAATAAAAATTTTATTTATTAAAAATATGAGAAATTCAATACATTTTCATTTCAAATTCCAATTCCATGCTACCAAACACCACCTGTCCAAACTAGAGTTTTATATGTGTCTATATCTTTTCGACATTTTACATTGGAGAATTTTATAAAATAGTAATCAATATTTTATTTAAAACACAAATCTGAGAAACATTTTACACAGTACGGTGACAACTATATTTATCCAGTTAATCGCGTCAATTTTTATTGCAATAATAATAAATACAATTATTACCAATTAAATAGAAATTCAAATAATATTCTTGGCACCGTTTCGTTCTCACCGGCCCTGCAATCAAAACTATGGGGGTTGTGAGCCAACGCTCAGTAGAATTTCAACTCTTCTAATATATGTATCCAATTAATTCCAAAATAAACACATAACAATCAAATCCCAAATAAACACATAAACGTGTGTCTTACATAATTCACATAATACGTACTCATAATTATTTTATGAAAAACAATAATTATAACAGTAGTAGCCTGAACTACATAATACAGGGAGAAATTAAATACGTATATTAAAAAAATTAGAAATTCTACCTAAAATTCGAAATTGATAATAATTTGCAAACGAAACTATTTTATTTTATATTTTTTTTCCTTATTTCTGTCCCGGCACCTTTTTTTTTTCTCCCCTTCGTTTTTTTGGTAAACAGTAGCTAGTTATATATATATATGTGTGTGTGTGTGTGTGTGTGTGTGTGTAAAATAAAAGGCTAATCCTCCTCTCCTATTCTCTATTTCTAGAATTAATGATATCCTTTTTTTTTTTTTTTTTTTTTTTCTTTCTTTCTTTTTTACTAGATTTATCATTATTATCCTCATTATAATAATTACCAATTTTTTTCAACCTTTCCATGTGGGAATCATGCAACCCACATATTTATACATATATGAGTTTGGTTTCATTCGTTAAGAAGGAAACCATTCTCATCCATCTATTTATTTATTTATTTATTTAATTACACAAATGCCCCTCTTAAGAAAAAGAAAATATTAATTATATTCCAAAATTCTTTAAAGTATATTTTAAATAACAAAATACTCTCAAACTTTTAAAGTCAATTTAAAATTAACATTTAACCCTATAAAATATCAAATAATATTTATACCAATAATTCGCAAAATAATCCCGAAAATATTAAAGTTATATGGAATAATATTTTCAAAAATATAAATTTTCAGGATATTACAATAGAAGTGTCCCTGCGAATTTCTAGACTGAAATTGTAAATCTGGTTTCTTGTTTTCTGAGTTATAAATATATGGTTGGTCATTACTAGTAAACTGTGTCATACCTATACGTGGGTGCATTTTACATACTGTTTGGGTGTGGTTCTATTGCGTTGCAGGGATTTTACGCAGTTGACTAGTTATAGCGGTAACTAGGTCATCACTCAGTTATAATTTTGAAGTTGAAAAATTAACCTTGTGATAGTGGGCATCAGAACAGGGCTACAAAATGGCCTCTTTATCAAGCTTAAGAAGTAGACTATGTCGGTGCGCCAACGTTGGGCAACGAGGTAAATCTGTTGGTCCGAAATGCTAAAACCAAGATCGATATTGCAAATCTTCGAGTCTCATTCAAAGAATTCTACAACGATACAATGGCTATAATCTAGTTCATGGTGGAGGACATGATTGTGTTGGTCAACGCCTAGAAAATTAACCTCAAGAATGTTGAGGAAGAAGTTGTTGTTTTGAATAAAGCCGTTGCTGGATGGAGCATGTCGAGGGATGAACCAGTGCGGGAGAAAGTGCCAGACCAAAAGGCATTTTTGGGCACGCGGAGTGCCAAGGAATTGGAGAATTTCTTGTGGGACATGGAGCAATTTTTATGGATTTCTCGTGTTCCTGAAGACGAGCAAGTGTCCATGTCGAGTATGTACTGGCCGGTGACGCCAAGCTGTGGTGGTAGACTCATGTGAAGGATAGTGCATGGTAAATAATCAAGACGCGGGCTGACTTGAAGAAGAAATTGATGGAGCAATACCTAACGACGAACTCACATTAGGTAGCTTGGGATCGGTTGCGGAGACTCAAGCACACTAATTCAGTACATGAGTATGTAAAAGAATTTACATCCTTAATGTTGGATGTGAAGAATATGTTGGAAGAGGACAAGCTCTTCAACTTTACCTCGGGCTTGTAAGTATGGGCGCAAGCTGAATTGAAGCGGCAACATACATGACTTGTAAACTACCGTGGTGGCAGCAAACTGCCTTACGGATTAGAACCTAACGAGTGAAAGCAACGGTTTTTACCAAAAATCTAGGAGAAAGGGCAAAGAGAAAACTAACGGAGAACAAATGAATAGAAGAACAAAGGTATGGAGACTATTGTTTGTGAAGGTTTGTCTTCAAAATCCCAATCCAAGATGGCTGCGGGCAAGAGCCGAGGTTTCTTTATATGCAACCTTCCTCACCGAATGAAAGACTATCCAAAGAAGGAAAAATTTATGGCACTAGTTTGGGAGGAATCAGAGGGTAAAGGCTCTACAGTAAAGATGGTGCGCGTCAACACTATCTTGTTGGTGGACAATAGATAGATATGGTGCGGTATGAAATCGAGTAAGTGATGAAACTGATTTGGGACATGGAGTAGTAGAAATAACACAATGTTCTGCAGTAAAAAATAATTAGAGGCTGCTGGTTATCAAAGAGTTTCCAAACAGGGTTGTCGTGGGAGCTGGTAGCGCGTAAATATGTCGCTACTCTTACCGCAAGTGTATTAGCCACGTTTTAGTAGAGTAGAAAGAGTAAGGGTTATCGTATCCACAAAGATTAGTTGAGATTATTATTGAGTACCGTAATTATCATAACCTAACTTTATTTAGGCGATAAAAAATAGTTTATAATTAATATATACTAATCTAATAACTATTTAAACTAATTATACTATAATACTATTTTGAGACGTTTAGGGGAATAAATTATCTAGGGATTAATTTCGTTTACAAAAACGTGTTTGGTTTCGTTTAGTTAACAATAACGGTATTCGACCTATCCGACAATCTCTGTATCGTAAACTCATTCACTCCCTCTCCCGAGTGACAAGTGAATGAATATATGACTTTACGTTAACATCGTAGTCCCCCTCTAGCATTTTTTAGAACACATAGTCATATGAGTCTTGCCCCAACGTCATTGATTGCATACTTTTTAACTCCCTCCCGGGTTATTAGATCGTCGCGTTGTGTTTAACCCTAGTCCGAATTCAGGGTTTCCTCTCCCGAGTGTCAAATCTCAATTTCTCAATGTATCTAAACATGTATATAAACATGATAAACCGGTAAACACAATCGAATTAATGAAGAACAACCGTTAAAGAAACACAATTCAAACAAAATATTTTTTCATAAACTACATTAATCACACAGATAATCCATGTTTAGCTCATGGCCATAACCGTTTATACAACAAAAAAGGAGCTAAACATGCTCAAACAATATACCAAAGTTAAGAAATGAAGAGACAAACGAAAGAAACTAGTTGTTGTCTGAAGATTTGACGCTAAAACTGCTTCGAGATCGTTTTTCTTTCTTTGCTTTGTGTTATTCTCCTTCGGATATGGTTGAGCACTTCCCAAAAACCTCTAAAATCTATCTACTCTATCTATGAGCTCTCATGGCTGAAGATGGAGGAAATGAGAGGATAAAGTGGGAACAAAATATCTAAAAATATCTAAAATTGTACTTTATAGCTGCAGGGGTCACCATTGTGGCGGTGGGTATATCAGTGGTCACCGCTGTGGTAGTGGCTTATCACTGCGGCGGTGGAATAGTAGGTAAACTCTCTAGATTTTCACCGCTGTGACGGTGGCCTGACCGCTGCAACGGTAAGATTTCTGGATTCTAGCATTTTCAACGTCGTGGCAGTGGATGCAAGCTTTTGAATAATGCATTTTTGCTCATTTTCCCATCTGTTCTTCCACCGACTTGCTTCGATTAGCTTAATTTTCAATCATTTTAGCTCATTTTTGCCCTAAACACCTAATTTATACAAAAACACATAGAAATGTATTATAACATAATAAAACACAATAAAAATACTCGAAAACTACCAAAACCGTCTTGAAAATATATAGACAAATTACCCCTATCAAGAGCAAACTGGTTAGTGGTTCGTCTGGTTATAATGGCGTTCTGTGGCAAACAGATTGTAATGAGTTGTAATGGGCTAGAGACAAAGCTGCGACCAGAATGAAAAGACTGTGGTAGTCTTGTTGGCCTATTTAAATGCTAAACTAGAGGGTCGAGCTAGGGTAGATCCAACAAGGGCATCAAATTCTTTTGGTAGGGGTGGTTTGTTAGCCCCTAACAAAGTTGAAGGACCAACTTGCACGGACTTGGTGCACTTTGCTACTGGATATAGAGCATGCAGCACAAATAAAAGCATTGGCAACAAAGGCACCAACTTGGTGCATATTGCTAACTGAACTTGGCATAAGCGACGCCAAAAAAAAAGTGTCACGGGTCAAAGCTAGTAGGCATTGGGTGATCTTGATACTAGACAATAGGTGATCCTAGGCACACAACTGGGATCAATGTTCATGGGCAGCGGTATGCGTTGGCTTGCATGGGTATACAAGGACATCATTGGACGATGTAAGTGGACATTGGGTATCGTTGAAATAAGGCAAGATAATTCTAGGCACAATGCTAGTATCAACATTCGTGGAGACAACATGAAGGCAGGCTTGAGCACGAGGCCAAGCTAACGAGACAAAACATGAGAGGAAAACATCATCTGGCCATGCAGTCACATGGCGAGGTGTCAACGAACGTTAGCATGACCAAAGGAACGAGATAGAAACTGGGCAGCATGTTGGCATAACATCAAGCAAACAAAGACATTGGGAGAAAGTCTAGATCATGGTGGACTGAAGTAGCAAGAAGTTATAAGGCAAGTGCAAGACATGTGTTGTCACTTATGGGGCAGTTTTGGATAGTTCAGGCTGGAAAACTGTTATTCTGTGAGTTGGACAAGTGTCGTACATATGTCAAATGTGTGCTTAGGTAGTTGGGGCCCTTAACTACCATTATTCTCTATAAAAATTGTGTTTGCATGTCTGATTGGGGCAATGGAAATGTCCCTGTGAATTTCCAAACCAAAATTGTAAAACTAGTTCCTCGTTTCCTAAGTTATAAATATAAGGTTGGGCGTTACTTGTTAACTGTGTTGTGCATGTGCGTGGGTGCGTTTTACATACTGTTTCGGTGTGATTCCGTTGCATTGTAGGGATTTCACGTGACTAACTAGTTTTAGTGGCAATTATTCAATCACTCGATTATAATTTCAAAGTTGAAAAATTAATCTTATTACAACGAGTATAGTCTCGTGAGGGTTTACAATGATGTTACCCACAAACATCCCAAATTCCTCATTATGAATTTTTATTCCTCACAAATGATTTATCAGTTTTGTCCAATGCTAATATATTAAGTCAATATTATACAAGAGTTACTGAAATAGTCATTGATCTCATAGTACGTAATTCCTAGCAATATTCATTTTTGTACCCACAACATACATACAACTTTCATTTAGCACATAGTAACTAGTCCACGTTTTAAATAATCAAACAACTTTACCCTAAAATAAAAATATTTCTTTTTATATCATATATATATAAACAATTTTCTTTAAATAAATGGCTTGTGCAATGCTAACCTATTGGACTTTCTCAGATGTTCGTGTAGCGAGTGTTGAATCAATGATCCCAATATAGTTGGCTTGGGGCATGAAGTGTTAAGGCATCCTTCGAGCTTTATAACTCGAATATCTTAGATTTCAAGGTTAGCTAGCCACTTATTGTCTTAACAAATTGCTTTCTCCTTTTGATACGAACACTCATTGCTTACTGTGGCAAGAGACCTAATTACTCAGCGAAAGTTCATTATTAAGACGAAAAATCATTATTATTAACACAACATTTTTATTTTATTTTATTATTATTATTTTATACTCCATGGATAGGTTATTATCATACCAAAATATAGTAAACCAACTAATGTACTAAATTTAAAATAAAAGAAAGTATGCATGCAATGGTCGAAAAATGAAATATATTTTAAAGTCGTGCTCTGCTCCGATGATTATTTAGCAAACCTAATTTGTACCCAACACACATGCAATCATTGAATAGATTGATAAAATTAAGTGTGAAATAAAATACCAGAAGTAATACAAGCATTTCTCCCCCAAACCTAAATCTTGAATTGCCCTCAATAAGAAAAATACAAAATTAAATTGGTAAGGAAGGATACTACCTGGTGTAACTGAACTATATGGTTGTAAACCTGTCCGTCACATCACTAAAGAAAACTCATCAAATCAAATATAAAAGTTAAAACTAAAATAAGCTAAACTAAAATAACAGTGGGTTGTCTCCCACTCAATACTAAGTTTAACGTCTTCAACCAGACGATGAATGTCTTAAACCCCTAACTATAGTGGAGTAAACTCGGTCATACGGTGACTGCTTGGCCTAAATACCTTGACTCTGGAAGCAAGGTGATCATTCTCGAAATCCTAACAGGTGTTAGCAAGGAGGGTTGCCATTCAAGGTTTTATTTAATATTCAAAATTAAAAAGAGACTACATATACTACTTGGTATAGATGGAAAACAGAAAATAAATCACAATTCAACGAGATATAAGAGTTAAGATGAAATAGAATACAAAGTTCTGCCACTAGTAAATAGGCCTGAAGGCATTACAAACGGAGGCCTTATGAGGCGAATACAAAGAAAATAAATGAAACAGTAGAAGATAAGAAAAAAGACAAAACGAGAAGACTATTGGCCGTCAGTTGGGGTGGGAGCGAGCTTCTTATCTATCGGACTCGGAGGTTCTACCCAGAATATTTCCTAGTTGGACCCAATATGGGGATGGGAGCATCGTAATCCCCAACCCCAAGATGGTCAATAATCAACAGGATAGTCATGGCACTATTGAAGAAGACAGTTAGAGGCTTTGATTGACGGGGTTCAACCTTCTCAGAGTCATCGTTGAAGAGAGGGATCCCCAAGAGGTAGATTCCGGAGAAATCAACCTCGGTATCTATACAGTACCGTAGGCTTGGTATCCTCAAACCTGATGACTATGAACTCCGTCTTGAGATCTCCCATTAATGTTTTTTAGTCTTCGATCAACTTCCAGTCCCGAATAGCCCTCCTCGTAGCATCTTCTGCTCATAGATTTTTCTCAGCTAAGTCGGATTTAGCCTTTTTCATGGCAGCTCCATGCTTCTCGTTCCAGCCCAGTACTTTACGAGGCATGTCTAGATCCCTATTTCGGGCTCGGATGATCAACAGAGTTCCTGTTCTAGGTTCATGACCTTATTCTCGACCTTAATCGCCTTTGGGGTTGGTCTCGGTAGCCTCTGTCGCCTGGCGCTTTACCTCTGCAGCCTCTTTTTCGGCTTTGGGTACCCGACTTTCCTTTTCACTAGGTTGGGACTTAGCTTCGTTCCTCTCTTGTTCGAGGTTCTCGAGTTTGAAAACTATGCCCCTTCATCTTTCCTGCATAGTGAGGGAGTGGAAAGTCATCTTCCAAGAAAATATTGAAATAAGACTTAGCAAATCTCAATAGAGGAGATAAAGAAACTAAGAAAAAGAAACAAGGTGAATCTACACTTACCCTTGCACCTAGCCGGATCAAACTTAGGTCGGGTTTATTCCATTATTCAGAGACCACCGACTCCAGGTGCCATGGAAGAACTGCAACCTAGGCCCATTGGTTTATTATTTCAAGATTGAGGAGGACCCTTGAATCCTTGGTGAGTCCCTCCACCTAGGAAGCCCACTCTTGACAGTAAGGGAGCAAGGTAAGAGACCCCGAGAAGGCTCTCCCATTTTCGATTTTTTTTTTCTTCCCTAGAGGGCTTCTGATGACATTTCCCTTACTTTCTTGGGGGCCGATTTTTCATGGATAACAATGTGGGAGAGGGTGGGAATCGTCTCCTGGTCAGCTCGGTAGTAAAGTTAGCTTCAACATTGGTCGAGGGCAACAGGTCGATAGCTTCACTCGAAATAGTCATTGTAATGGTGATAGGAGCCATGGCTAAATAAACGGTAGCTACAAAAATACCAGCAATAGCAGTCGCAACAATCGTAACATCAGAAGTCACCTTACCAGCTCAGCGACGGCAATGTAGTACTTCATTGGCCTCATCATCCCTGCTCCAGCTCAACATTACTACCCACCACACATTTTAGCATGAATGAAAGCAAAAAGATTGCAACAGTTTGGTATAATGAAGGTTAAACTCTTACCTTCCTCTTCGGTCTCATCGACTGAACTTGACAAAGCCACGTTTGGTGTATCCTAGTCGATTTCTCGGTCGAGTTCTGCATTGATATTGTTTAGTTTAAGGACTCTATAAAGGACGACAATGTAAGCCACCTCGGTACTGCTGAGTTTAGGGACTTGGCTCGGGATACCAGTCACAACAGTTAAAAAAATCAACGGGGAACACAAAATAAACAAAAGGAAAAAGATGAAATGCAACAGGGTTATTTGGAACTCTCCACCGAGTAGGGATTGTGAGGGACCTCTTCTCCCAAGTCGGTTGTTCCCGGTCCTCATTGACGAGAATCCACTTATTCTTCTACCCCCTATTATTCTCAGGGTACCAAATCACTAGCTTCCGCATCCTTTGCTGGTGGCCGCAATTTAAGCGTCGCCACTTTCACCGCAAGCGTACGGGTCATATTTTAGTATATGGACCTTTCGGTTGGGTATCATATCCACAGGGATTGGTTGAGATTACCATCTAATACCGCGATTGTCATAACCTAATTTTATCTAAGCGCTAAAAATAGAATATAAAATTTAATACTAATACTAAAATGTTAATTTAACTATACTAATTACTAATACGAGATAGTTATGGGATTGATTATCTAGGGATTAACTTTATTTACTTAAATGCGTTTGATTTTCGTCTAGTTTACAATAATGGTGTTCGACCTATTTGACGATCTCGGTATCTAAAACTCCTCCGCCACATCTCCCGAGTGTAAGACGAGGGAATAAGCAATTTCGTGTAAATGAAGAAGTCCCCCTCAACATCTTAACGACCCTAGGTTGCGTGAGTCTTGCCCCAACGTCATTGATTGCACACAAAATCTCAGTTCGTAAACTCCCCCGTCACCTTTCCCGAGTGTAAGACAAGGGAATACGTGACTTCGCGTCATCGCCGAAGTCCCCCTCAACGCCTTAACGACTCTAGGTCACGTAAGTCTCGCCCCAACGTCATTGATTTCATGCGTTGTGTTTACCTTAGTTCGAATCCGGGGTTACCTTTTCCGAGCGTTAAACCCCGTATTCTCGATATATCTATACTAGCATATAATCATTAAAATACGATAAACACATTCAAACATTGAAGAACAATCATTAAAGAAACATAACTCAACCAAAACGAAATTTTTATAAATAATATTAATCCCTAAGATAATCCACATTTAGCCTATGGCCATAGCCATTTATACAATTGAAACTAGGCTAAACATATCCGAAGATTAGCCGCTAAAATCGTCCATCGATCGATTCTCCTTCTTTGCATGGTAATTTTCTCATTCGGAATTGTGTGAGCACTCCTCATACTCTCTCTATATTCTAAACTAAGCCCTAAGGGGTTGAATGGCTGGAGATTTAGCAAGAGGAGAGGAGAGCAGAGGATATTTATAGGAAAAATATCTAAACAAAATATCTAAACTGTGCAGAGATCACCGTCGCGGCGGTGGGTAGGTCGGTTGGATGTTCGTCGAGGCGGTGGTGGATTTGGGGTTAATCCTGCATTTTTACCACCGTGGCGGTGGACGTTTCTGCAAGAATGGTCTTCTCTGCATTTTCACTGCCGCGGCGGTGGGCTTCTTTCAGAATCTTACCTCTTTACTCATTTTTCCACCATTTTCAATATGATTTGATTGTTTATGCTCTATTTTCCTACATTTTCACCCCACACACCTATTTTAATACAAAAAGAATAAAAATATATTAAAACGTATTAAAAACGTAATAAACGTACTAAAAAACTAACAATTTCGGTTTGGAAATAGATAGGTAGATCACACTTATCAAATACCCCCAAACTTAGAATTTTGCTAGTCCTCAAACAAAATACCCACACAATACGAGAAAATATAAAAAATAATTACGAAATTGAAAACTAAAAACGAAAAACACTAAAAACAAAAAAAAATATGGAAGTTTTGATTATCATCTACCGGCCGAAGGATTTTCCCTCATCGGCCTTCAAACCTATCAAGTATAAATCACACCATGTGGTGTTCTAGAATTTCAACGTTAAAAAATAGTAAGCGCCATTCTAGATCCTGTTTAAATGTGTGTGTGATTAAACTCAAATATACAATTATCCATTGATTAGATGGGATTATCCCTCAATATAGTTCATGACTAAAACCTTTAAGGTATAGGGAATCCATACGCTTGACCTGGGATCTATTCTCCACTAATTTAGGTTCGGAGGTTCAAAAAGATCAATAGGGCTTGGATCGATTTTGGGAAAATGGCCAAGGGTAAATTTGAATAGAAAATGGGTTAACGTCGTTAACTTAACGTTACCCAAGGCACATCGCTGGTACTATCACACTCGAACCCCCATAGAAAAATTGTAAACAATCCCAAACAATCATTTTAGACCAACGTATTCACTTATCAAAAGAAAAGTAATTTTTTTTTTCAAACACACCTCCAAACGCATTCGAATTTCTACAATTTAAGGAGTGTGCAAAAAATAATTAAGTAACATACCCCCAAACGTATTTGAATTTCTACAGTTTTAGGAGTGTGCAAAAATGATTAAGAAAATGACAAGTGAATACACTAATACCGAACCAATCCAAAGTTCTCCCTAAACCCAACCACTTACATCAAGTAGCATATATGAATGCTAACTTGATTCACTCAAATGTGCCTTTAATTCAGTGATATAGGTTTAGACAAAAATCAACTGGCCAGGGAATTTGTTCATATGTTCAGAATTGAATTGGCATTTAGGCTTCGATAGGGTAACGAGGGATAATGATATTGCATGGTAGGCTTCAAAAGGCTTAAGCGATCAAATGAATGCCTAAATCATATCTCCTAAACAACCTCGCCTAGGATTTCGCCTCGAATTTCTCCCAAATCAAGTTCTAGAATCCTTATTGTCATGAAATTGAGTGAAGGATAATCAGTTTTAAATCAATTAGATAGTGCTATATTGAGTTTACGTGTTCGTGCATTTAGGATCTACAATAACTTTTAGTAAGACGATATGTTAAGCACACATAACACACATGAATGATCTTTACGTTTGACCTCAATAAACAATCAGGGGACAAACTCATTATCGGGTAAAGGCTCAGATGACGTCAAAAATCAGCACAAAACAACAACTAAACAAACTAATCCTAAACAAGCATGCACATGATAAAAACAGTAAAACTTAACGAATAACATAAACATATACTAAAAACATACTACACATCACCACCAACTTAACACAGGCATTGCCCAAAATGACCCGTTAGCGATTCCAATGACAATATATAGCATGATATTGAAGACAGGGGTTTAGAACACGTACCTGGGAGACGAGAGGATCTCAACTCCATTTCAATTCGACGGAGATGGATTTAATTTATTTGTGACCTTGGGTTGCCTCCCAAGAAGCGTTTGGTTTAATGTTCTCGGCCCGACATTTTCAGAACACCCTAAAGCTTGGTGAGATTTTGCTTTGTTCGGCTCGATCTTTCAACGACACGCCTCACCAGCTTATGTGCGTGGCCACGCACTATAAAACGGCTCAGAATCCCGTTGAAAGGAATGTATCAATACTCGTCGATCTAACATTGCCAAGTACCCTGCATAAGAAATAAAAATAAAACTACAAAACAAAAATTATATACAAAAGAAATGCCTAAATTAAAGTCGGGTCATTTACTCACAATATCGACAATAACTCTATCCAATCCCTAGCAATGGCACCAAAAACTTGTTGGCGATTGCCAGAAACTGCATTTGACAAACAACTAATCCCCAGCAATAGCGCCAAAAACTTGGTTGCCGCAATTTAAGTGTCGCAACGTTTACTGCATGCATATGAGTCAAGTTTTAGTATATGGATCTTTCGGTCGGGTATCGTATCCACAGGGATTGGTTGAGATTGCTATCGAGTACCGCGATTGTTATAATTTAACTTTATCTAAGCGCTAAAAATAGAATAAAAAATTTAATACTAATACTAAAATGGTAATTTAACTATACTAATTACTAATACGAGATAGTTATGGGATGGATTATCTAAGGATTAACTTTATTTACTTAAACGCGTTTGATTTTGTTTAGTTTACAATAATGGTGTTCGACCTATTTGACAATCTCGGTATCTAAAACTCCTCCACCACCTTTCCCGAGTGTAAGACGGGGGAATACGCAACTACGTGTCAACGAAGAAGTCCCTCTCAACGTCTTAACGACTCTAGGTTGCGTGTGTCTTACCCCAACGTCATTGATTGCACACAAAATTTCAGTTCGTAAACTCCCCCGTCACCTCTCCCGAGTGTAAGACGAGAGAATACGTGACTTCACGTCAACGTCGAAGTCCCCCTCAACATCTTAATGACTCTAGGTCACGTGAGTCTCACCCCAACGCCATTGATTTCATGTGTTGTGTTTACCCTAATCTGAATCCGAGGTTACTTCTTCCGAGTGTCAAACCTCGTATTCTCGATATATCTTTACTAGCATATAATTATGAAAATACGATAAACACATTCAAACATTGAAGAACAATCATTAAAGAAACACAACTCAACCAAAACGACATTTTTATAAATAATGTTCATCCCTAAGATAATCCACATTTAGCCTATGGTCATAGCCGTTTATACAATTGAAACTAGGCTAAACATGCTCAAACAATTATCAAAGTTAAGAAATAAAAGGAAAAATGGATGGACTTAGCCGATATCTGAAGATTAGCCGCTAAAACCGTCCACTGATCGATTCTCCTTCTCCGCATGGTAATCTTCTCATTCAGAATTGTTTGGGCACTCCTCATACTCTCTCTATATTCTAAACTAAGCCCTAAGGGCTCTAATAGCCAGAGATGTAGTAATAGGAGAGGAGAGAAGATGAGATAATATTTATAGGGAAAATATTTAAAAAAAATATCTAAACTGTACAGAGGTCATCGCCGCGGTGGTGGGTAGGTTGGTTGGATGTTCGCCGAGGTGGTGGAGTCGGTGGTGGAATTGGGGTTAATCCTGTATTTTCACCGCCATGGCAGTGGACGTTTCAGCAAGAATGGCCTACTCTGCATTTTCATCGCCGCGGCAGAGGTCTAGACGCCGCGACGGTGGGCTTCTTTCAGAATCTTGCCTCCTTGCTTATTTTGCCACTGTTCTTCCACTATTCTCGATATAATTTGATCGTTTATGCTTCATTTTCCTACCTTTTCACCCCACACATCTGTTTTAATATAAAAAGAATAAAAACATATTAAAATGTATTAAAAACATAATAAACGTACTCAAACACTAATAATTTCGGTTTGAAAATAGATAGATAGATCACACCTATCACTTGCCTCATGCATAATTGAAACTGTTGACTCAAAGAGCTACCCAAGAGGGGGTGAATTGGGTAGTAACAATAATTTAAACAATTAAATCTTTTAACACTTAATATCAAATAATTAATTTTTCCTAAATTAATTATTATCTTCATTACGCAGCTGATGAGTGGTTTATTTACCAACAAATCAAGTACTTTTAGATTTAAATATTTGTGTGTTTTCAAGTATTTTTGTTAGTTTAATGTGTGTTTTTATTGTTTTATAGGTTTTTGAATAAATGAGTGAAAAGGTATAAAGCCAGTTCAGGTGTAATAACTTTAAGGCCCATTTTGGATGCTATGCAATTCGATTTTGGAAAAACTCAAAATATTGAAGTTGTGGATATATGAATTCGCTTTCTATATATGTTTGAATCACCTCAATCGGAGTTTGTCCGAGAAAGTAACGGCCAAAAGCCCACCACTACAATAGTGATTCCCACTGTTGCAGCGGTCCAGTACCAGGTGGCTTAGATATTTTTTAGATATTTTGGACCCCTACTTGATCACCTCTTTCGTCAACACCCTTAGGAAATTTTTGGGAGTGTTTTTGGAGTTCCAAGATATATCAACCAAGAGGAAATTACAAATCCAAGAAGAGGAAACAATCTTGGAGTGGGTTTAGCGGACGTTCTTTAGATAACGGCTAGTCTCCATTGTTTCTCTCTTTATTTATTAATTTGGTTGGTAGTTTTGTTTATGTTTTGTTTGTATATTATTGAATATTGGACTATGGCCATGTGTAGCTAAGCATATATTGTTTAGGGGTTGATGTATTTTATGAAAACATGCTTTGAATAAATTGATGTTTTGTTAATAGTTGTTTATCTTTATCCGATTATGTTTAAAATTTTATTGCTTCTATTATATGCTTGTTATGATATATTGGTTGGTTTGAGAATACAGGGTTTGACACTCGGGAGAGGTAACGCCGAATTCGGACTAGGGTTTAAACACAACATGACGATCTAATGACTAGGGAGAGTATTAAAAAGTATACAATCCGTGAGGTTGGGGTGAGACTCATGTGATCAGTGTTATACAGATGTAAGATGAGGACGTCGGCGTTGACGCGAAGTCGCATATTCATTCACTTTACACTCGGGAGAGGTAGTGAGTGAGATTTCGATACCTGGATTGTCAGATAGTGTGAATGCCGTTAATGTAAACTAGATTGAATAAAAAACGATTAAGTGAACAAAGTTAATCCCTAGAAAATATTTTCCCATTAACGTCATAGTAGTATCATAGTTTAATTAGTTAATTAGTTTAATTTTATTATTAATATAAAAACCCTAAATTTGATTGCCTAGCTAAAGTCCAGTTACGATAATTACGGTACTTAGCGACAATTTAATCCAATCTCTGTGGATACGACAACCCCTACTCTTCCTATACTATTAAAACTTGACCCGTACATTTGCGGTAAAAGTAGCGACGTAATATTCCCCTACCAAGTTTCTGGTATCGTTGCCAGGGATTGGTTTTTAGATTATTGTTGATATTATGAGTAAGCAACTTGATTTTAATTTAGGCATTTATTTTATTTATAATTTTTATTTTTAGTTTGTTTTGGTTTGCGAAGTACTTGGAGATGATTCATCAACAAGTCTTTATGAATTTCTTTCAACAGGATTCTGAACCATTTTACTATGAATGGGAAGGATACAAAGAGTTGCTATTCTAGTTCCCAAATGACATTTCCCGAATGAGTGTTAAGTACTGAATTTCCTCGATGGGTTACAAGCCGCAACAAGAACTTAGGTGGAAAAAAGAAACGGTACTACCTCTTTCAACCTACTAACCATGGATGAAGCCTATTGGTTGTTGGAAGACATGACGGAGTTCGATTTTCAGTATTGGAATTATTTACCAAGTTACCAAAGCTTGGAGGATAGTTTCACCATTTCGGTGCCATGGATTAACACCCAAGACCAACGTGTAGAGTCTTTCCCTGCATTGGAAACCATGTTCGCTGAATTTATGGGGGAGACTTAGGTTTTCTAGAGGAAAACGAATGAGTGACTCAATGAGCATGAGGACCGTCTTAACAAAATTGAGATGACCTGTGCTGAAATTGATGAGATCGTGAAGTCTCTTGAGACTCAAATCGATTAGCTAATTTGCTTCATTGAGGCTAAGTCAGAAGTAGTGGCATTGAGAGACACACGAGCCACATCTATCCGTGAAAGCCACCAGGAGGAACCGGATACAAGCGAGAGAAAATTGGAAGCATTCAACGGAGATGATTCGAAAGAGGACGAGGCTCATAAATTGTTCGTTGATGACAAATCAGAAGATGATTTTGAGTTCTCACCTTTTGAAATCTAAATTTTGATGCCGCCACTGATCCAAGAAGATCACATCTATGAGAATCCAATGTGGCTCAATTGTCCTCCACTGCCTTTTGCACCGTTCATTCAAGATTACCAAGCTTATGAGCCGAAGAAGAATCGAGTTGAGACTATGTGCTATACATTGCCACATTTCGCCAAGCTTGAGGGCGTTCTGAATGAAGACCCGTATGTTGTCTTGTACGACACATACTATGGGTAGAAGTCGCTCTTTAACGAGCCCTTCTCCATGTCAAGCTGAGGATATTAACCAAGCGCTTCTTGGGATGCAACTCAAGTTTTAAAATAAATTAGAGCATCACCGCCAAATTCACTCGGAGGCAAGATTGTCTCGCCTCCTAGGTATGTGTTCTAAACCCCCTTCGTCGGCATGCTATATTTTAATTGTTAAGATCGATAATTGGGTCATTGTCGACACTGACCGTTTTAAGTTTGGGGGGCTGTTTAGTATGTTTAATTGTTGTTAGTTGTGTTAGTTTAGTATAATTGTATGCATGTTTGTTTATGTAGTGTGTTTATGTTTGTAGTTATTGTTTTTGTGTGCTGAGTTTTGTAGTTCTTCTAGGCCATTACCCGATGATGATATTATCCCCTAGTTGTTTTTCGTGGTCAAGGGTAATGCCCATTAATGTGTGTTCTGTGTGTTTGACATGTCATTTTAGTAAAAGTTATTGTGGATCCTAATTTGCATGAGCACGCAGACTTAATGTACTAGCTATCTAATTGATTTGATGCCGATTATTTAGTAGCAAGTTCATGACAATTTTAGGGATTCTAGAACCTGATTGGGGGAAACTTGAGGCAAAATCCTAGGCGAAGTAGTTCAGAAGACATGATTTAGGCATTCATTTTGATCACTTGAGCCGTTGAAGTTGCCCATGCTATATGTTTTATCCCCTACTACCTTGTCGAAGCCGGTAAGGTGTTTCAATTCTGAACACGTAACAAATACCTTGGGCAATTGAATTTTTTCCAAACCACTGTCGCTAAACCTAAGACACAATTTTAGTTGAAATCAAGTTAGTGTGTCACACCCCACCTCGGACACCCGTCACTGTGGGGCCGGCGTGACGTTGACACAACTTCACTTGAAAGACAAACACTATAGACGACAACATACACGCATAAATATATATCACAAAAGCCAACCTATATATATATACACACACACACATTCTCTACTCGGGGATACTCTTGTGCCTACAAAAGTTCTCAATAACATCCAAGATACAAAACCCAAAATCTCTCATTTGATTCGCCTCAAGTAATACCCCCAAGAAACTCCTTTCCTATCGCACCTTCGGAACCGACCTATTGCCAGTAGGAGACAAACGCCCATTTACAGCACCTGCGAGTGTACTACCTTCTTAGTAAAAATATTTTATAATAATAAATCATTGTACAACATCTAAATGGATCAAGCGTAAGTATATAAACATCACATAGCTCGTAAAATCTTTAGTATATAAGCAGTTTCAGTATATAAGCAGTGAAAATAAAGCGATATAGATAAGTTCCATCCAAATTTATCTAGTATAAAATCATACCAATCACCATAATAAATAATAAATTACCCAATATAAGTAAAACACCAGATCTCAAACACACATCTCAAACCACCACTCCACCACAATACACACTGGCTAACCATAGTGATCGTTTTAACCTCACGATCGGGAGTTGCAACGGTACCATAACATCCGTAGGATATGCCTTCCTACGAAATATCCATACCCCTTTTGGGAAGAAATATAATCCACACCCCTTACAGGGAGAAACATCCATATCCCATGGGAAGAATCCACACTACTTATAGGGAGAAATATAATCCACACCTCTTTCGGGGAGAACAACTATGACATCGTCAAAATCATCTGTATAGTTAAAAATCCACATCCCTTACGGGAAGAAATACATTTTCACACCACAGCGTAAAAAATCCACACCCCTTCTGGAGAGAAAATAAACCACACCCCTTTCGGGAAGAATTTTCAAACTTACATTTATTCAAACCACACCCTTTATAGGGGAGAATTTCCAAACCACGCTTTTTCTCTCTCTTTTTAAAAGTACCACTCATTTAGTAAAAAAAACTATTTTTCCACTTTTGGTTTTTAGAAAACCAAGCATTATTAGAAAATCATATATTTTTCCTGTCACAACCCGTCCCAGAACCCGTTATCCCGGGGCTGGTGTGACTACAACATGACATCACCAATGCCCAAACAACCAAATGAAAGACAATATGTTCCCACCATATAATACAAACATTTAAATGGGGGACACACCCATCCCAAATTTAACCTAACAAACAGTATTCATCTATGAACCTTTTACAGGTTCGTCTTGGACAACTTCTCTCAAACACCTCTATGACTCCAACACGCAGCTCTACCTAGTGCCAGTAGGAGACCGACTCCTAGCCGTTGTACCTGCGAGTGTACTGCCTTCTTAGTAAAACATTTCAAAAATATTAATACTTTCTAAATATTTCCACAATCTGGTATGGATCAAGCACAAGTATATAAGCAATGACAATATAGATGAGTTCCATCTAGCATAACGTCCTACCAATCATCATAATAAATAATATCAAACCAACCAATATACGTAAAACACCACATTTTAAGCACCAATCTCAAACACACACTTCCAACACCCACGCACTGGTCAGTCCTAGTGATTGTTTTAACCTCACGATCGAGAGTTGCAACGGTACCGTAACATTCATAGGAATGCCTTCCTATGAAATATCCACACCTCTTTTTGGGGAAAAATATAATTCACACCCCTTACGGGGAGAAATATAATCCACACCCCTTACGGGGAGAAATATAATCCACACCCCTTACGGGGAGAACAACTATGGCATCGTAAAAAATAAATACAGCCTCATCAAAACACAACTCAATAAATATCATCTACTCAACATTGTCAAATCACCACGCCTACCACATTTCTACAAAACCCGCTTTTAAATTCAAAAATCATATTTCGCACTTTCTTTTAAAGAAACGTCCGATTTTATCGAAACCATTTTTCCATCCTTTATCTTTAGAAAACCAGGCGTTTTTAGGAAAATAGATATTTCTTATTCTCTTCTTAAAACCACCGTTTAATTTCACCAAATTTAGCGGAATTCATTTTCGGCTTCTTTTTCAAAATCTATCGAAGTCCAGTTACCATTTCATTTAAATCCTGATTGATCCATATCATTTATAAATTCATACAGTTTAGGTAATCACAATTTCCATTTCATATATATATAGAAAATAGTTTAGTAAGAAGACAATACACTCACCTCGATCTCCGTTTTGCACAACTGACACTGTCCGCACTCTATCCGGACGTCAGTGCCTGCGAATCTAATAGTGGCAGAGTCTAAATTAATATCTTATCTAAAATATCCTAATCATGTAATGCAGACCCTATTTTTTGAATCGTTACTAATTTTATGTACTACGTACTTAAAATTAATTAGTTGTCATGAAATTATTATGGTTTTAGGATTTATAACACTAATTAAAATTTAATTTAATGAGAATTAAATAATCGATTGAAGCTTCACCTGTTTTCGAAACATTTGGCGACCACAAGATGGATTTTGAATTTTCCTGGGGTGGTTTCCGCAATTTCCCTTTTTTTTTTTTTTTTTTTTTTTTTTTTGCGTCTACTGTTTCTGTTCTTCTTCCTTCTTCCGACAGTGTCTGCCGCCGACCACTTCCTCACTCCTCCTTCACCGACCGCCGGCGACCACCTTCTGTCCACCCACGCCCTCACACACACTCACCGGCCAAACCAACGGTCACCCACATATACCCACGTCAGGTGAACAGTATACACACACACACACACGGTGGGATCAACAGGACACACACACACCCATATACGGCCGGATGAACAGGACACCCACACACAGAACACTCTGCCGAACCAACCGAGCCGAACCTTCTTCTCTCTCTCGGATTTCTGGTTTCACGTCTCTGATACTCTCTCTCATCTCACCGATCGGCGGCCCTACCGTCGACGAAGACCCCTCCGGCCCATGCCTACCGGCGATCACATACATACACACAACAGCAGCTGAACACCCCCCACACACCGTCGCATGACCATTCCTGCCTCCGTTTCGTTTCAGTCGTCCGCCGGAATCGACCCCCGACACCGGCAAACCCTTTTCTCTCTTCCCCTGTCGCCGACCCATCTCTATCTCTCTCTCTATTTCTCTCCGCCATCCTTCATCATGGCGATCAACTCACACAAACTCAGTTGATGACGAGCCGAACACATTACCGAACGCTTACCGGACGACTGGCGACGATCACCACCACCTATGCCGAACCACCCTTTCCGTCTACCACCGCATGCCCATGCACGCCCACAACCCTATAACCGAACACCCTGCCTCGTCGGCGATTACTTTTCAAACCCCAAACTCCGGCCGGCTCTTTCTCTCTCTCTCTAGATTTTGGATTTTCAGATTTTCGGATTTTTGGATTCTTGATCATGGGATTCTGTTTTTTTATCACAACCGGTGCATGGAATTAGTGGTTTCGAATTGTCTAAGCGTGCCACGTCGTTCCTCTTATCTAATTCCTTGCCGGCCATGTGTTTCGTCCGACCGTCGGCGTGTGGGTGTATATAAATGATAAAAAAACATTTTCCATTAATTGCTCTTTCCTTCCCCCAATTTCCTTTAAACTTTGATTTTAATCTTTTTCAACTTTTAAAAGTTCCTAAGATTTTCAATTTCACCCCCTGAAAGTTTCATTTAAATGTTAAATGTCAATTTACATCCCTAAATTGGGATTTACTGTTTCTATATTTCCAATTTGACCCTTAGACTTTTTATTTGAATTTTTAATTGTCCTAGTTTCACCCCGAATTTTCACCATTACTTTAAAATACCACTGAAATGACGTACTTGCTACGATTGAGGTCTTACATTTCCACTCTTTTAAATCACCAAAGCCAACGAATCATTTTTCACCTTTCTTTTAAAACCAACATAATTTACCGAAAATCCATTTTTCCCAACTCACTCAAAACCTGCTTGATCCATATCATTTATAAAATCATACAGTTCAAGTAAAACCATTTTACACACACATTTATATATAAAAATAGTTTGGCAAGAAGACAATACACTCACCTAGTTATTCTCTCCGAATAGTTTTTACAGACTACCCTCTACTGATACTCCAATGCATGCGAACCTAATAGTAACAGGGCCTAAATTAATATTTTATACAAAAATAGCCTAATCATGTAATGCAGGCCCTAAGTTCCGTAATTTTCCATTCCCACATTTTATTTATAACTATTATTATTCGGTAAATTTCATTCCGTTAATTACTGCATAAAAATTTACTAATACGATGGTCCCAAATTTATTATTTCGGTTACAAAATTTTGATGTTAGAATTTGATTTAATAAACTTAACGAAAAACGTTACCCGTTCCGAATCATTCACGGGCCGCAGATGAATTTTGACTTTTGTTGGGGTTATTTGTGTAATTTTCTCTTTTCTTTTTTTTTTCTTTTTCTTTTTCTTCTTCTTCTTCCTTCTGTTGCTTCACTGAATAATAGCCGACACCCTTACTACATCCTCACCCTCTCCGCCGACAGCCAACCACCGATCATGCACACCCACTGAAACGACCACCCACTTACACGCCGAAACACCCACACCGTACTTCATCTAATCGACTGGACACTCACATGTACACACAAACACACACCCATATACACACAGTTAGTAGAAAGAAAACAAAGCACCCACCTACGCAAATCGTCGGCGTACACACACAGGTCGACTCACACACACATTGTCTAATGAGGGACACACACGCACAGTAGCAACGAGGGATTGTAGACACACTCTTAGTGACCGAACTGAATATAGAAATCCACCGGCGACTTCCCACTCCATCGACGACTGATCGAACACGCCACCCCATCAACGATCAAATACCCACACACCACCGCCGACCCATGAACAACACACACACACACACACTGATCAGAATGGAGCATACATACACAAACATAACACATGCACAACACACACAATCGCTATTGACAACACACCCACAGCACACGACGACGAATGGTAACGATCGCATATGCAATCCATGCACCCACAATCACTGTCTCTATTTCCGTTTCGTCTCATCCGACTGACGACGCCCCATCGCACGAAATCAACGACAACACTCATACTACCTACACTACCGACGATCAACGGCTGAACAACTCACACATACCAAACACAAGATCATGACCGTCTGAACCACTACCGGACGACTCATTTATCTCTCTCTTTATCAACCTCACACGGCTACCGGATGGACAAGACATGATACCCTCACAAAATCGTCGAATGAACACCCCTCTCACCAACTGCTCACCGTCGCCCAAACAAATCCACAACTGAAACCTAGATTATCTCTCTCTCTTCTCAGTTTTTCTGATTTCTTGATCTTTCTCTCGCATTTTCTGATCACAATCTCTGTATGGTCATTTATATGCATGAAATTAGTGGATGGGAATTGATCTAATGAGGCCACGTCTCCCACTTCCTGATCTAGCTCTGTCTCTGGCAGATCTCACAGCACATACACACACTGCTATATATATATATATATATATATATATATATATATATATATATATAATCTTTTGGTTAGTTTCCCCTTTCTTCCCCCTAATTTCTTTAAAATCTTCTTCTTAGTCCAATTTTCACATTTAAGATTTTTCTAAATTGTAATTTCACCCCCCAAAAAGTTTCAATTCAAAAGTTAAATGCCAAATTTGGATAGAATGTTTTCTAACTTTGAAATTTGACCCCTAAACTTTTAAATTTGAATTTTTAATTGACCCAATTTCACCCTGAATTTTTCCCAATTACTCTAAAACGCAACTAAATGACGCACGAGCATGAATTGGGGTCTTACATAGTATTTTTATACTACTTGAAGTGAGCGGTTGGGTTTAGGGCGAACTTTTGATTGGTTCGGTATTCGAGTACTCACTTGTAATTTTTCTATTGTTTTTCCATACCTTTGAAATTGTACAAATCAAATAAGTTTGGGGGTATGATATGTTTTTTTAAAAAACATATGTTAATATAGTTCTATTTTAGTTTCTTTTGACAAATGAGTACGACGTTCTTAAATGTTTGTTCATGGTAGTTTTGAATTGATCATAAAGGGGTTCGAGAATGATTGAGTGTCAAGCGTTGTGCGTTGGGTATCGTTGAGTTAATGACATTAACCTATTTTGTATTCCCGATATACCCTTGGCCATTTTCCAAAAATCGAACCAAGTCCTATTGATATTTTTGAATTTCCAAGCCTATATTAGTGGAGAATGGAACCCAGTCAGACATATGGATATCCTAATCCTTTATGGTTTAAGTCATGAGCTTTGTTGGTGGATAATCCAATCCGGTTATTGGATGGTTGTATAATTGAGTTTCCACGCACACACTTGAATAAGATCTAGAATGACGTTTACTGAAATCGAATATTGAAATTCTTAGAAACACCGCATGGTGCGGTTTTATTTTTTAACTCAATATGATTGGGGTAGTTGAATTCAAAACTTACATGTCGTTATGTTTAGGTTATTTGTGTGTTTATTCATTTTTAGCATTTAAGTTCGTTAATTAGTTGCAGTAGTTTATTTTATTGTGTGATTGTTTTTGCTTGAGGACAAGCAAATGTTTGAGTTTGGGGGTATTTAATGTGTGGTTTATTTACCAAAAAATCAATTACTTTTAGATTCAAATATTTTTGGTAGTTTAATATGTGTTTATATCGTTTTATAGGTTTTTAAATAAATGGGTGAAAAGGTGCAAAGTCGGTTCAGGTATAGTAACTTCAAGGCTCATTTTGGATATGATGAAATTCTATTTTGGAAACACTAAAAACATGGAAGTTGTAGATCTCTGTCTTATCTTTCCATAGGTTTTTGAATCACCTCAATTGGAGTTTAGCCGAGAAAGTTACAGCCAAAAGATCACCGCTACAGTGGTGGCCTTTACCGTTGCAGCGGCGAAGAGTCAGTGAACCTACTGACTTCCTATCGCTGCAGCAGTAAATCCCACCACTGCAGCGGTCTGGAACCAAGTGGCTTAGATATTTCTTGATAGTTTTGAGATATTTTGGACCCCTACTTGATCACCTCTGTCCCCAACACCCTTAGGACATTTTTGGGAGTGTTTTTGGAGCTCCAAGATATGTCAACCAAGAGGAGATCACAAATCCAAGAAGAGGAAACGATCTTGGAGTGGTTTAAGCGGACGTTCTTTAGATAATGGCTAGTCTCATTTGTTTCTCTCTTTATTTATTAATTTGGTTGCTAGTTTTGTTCATGTTTAGTTTGTATATTGTTGAATATTCGATTATGCCGATGTGTAGATAAACATATATTGTTTAGGGGTTGATGTATTTCATGAAAATGTGCTTTGAATAAATCGATGTTTTGTTAATGGTTGTTTATCTTTATCCGATTGTGTTTATTGTTTTATTACTTCCATTATATGCTTGTTATGATATATTGGTTGGTTTGAGAATATGTGGTTTGACCTTCGGGAGAGGTAACGTTGAATTTGGACTAGGGTTTAAACACAACGTAATGATCTAATGACTCGGGAGAGTATTAGACAGTATTCAATCCATGAGGTAGGGTCGAGACTCATGTGATCAGTATCATATAGACGCTAAATGGGGACATCAGCATTGACGCGAAGTCGCATATTCATTCACTTTACACTCAGGAGAAGTAGTGAGTGAAATTTCGATACCTAGATTGTCAGATAGTGTCAATGCCGTTAATGTAAACTAGATTTAATCGAACACGATTAAGTGAACAAAGTTAATCCCTAGATAATATTTTTCCATTTACATAATAGTGGTATTATAGTTTAATTAGTTAATTAGTTTAGTTTTATTATTAATATAAAAAACCCTAAATTTGATTGCCTAGATAAAGTTCGGTTACGATAATCGTGGCACTTAACGATAATTTAATCAAATTCCTGTGGATACGACAACCCTTACTTTTCCTATACTATAAAAACTTGACCTGTACACTTGGGGTAAAAGTAGCAACGTAATATTCCGCTACCAGCAGCAGATAAGTGTTTAATACTAGGTGCATACCCAAACACAATATAATGAAAATAAAGAATGCAACACACCAAGATATATCTTGATTCAACAAGTTAGCCTTTCCGAATCTAGTCATACGAGCTCCACGGAGATTCAAAAGCATTAAACCCTTGATTCTTTTACTGGTAAGAACCAAACCCTTACAATGATTCTTTTCTCAAGATCATAATCAACCTTTACAAATTGACCATTTTTCTAGGTCAAGTATGAACTCTATCTTTTTACTAGGCAAAAAACTAACCACACCACTCTTACAAGTATCATTTTCACAGGTAAGGATGAAACATTTATAATTCATTCAAAATTAATTCAATTGCAGTGAGAATCAAAACCCAGTTATTTCAAACGGAAAAGAATAACCTAACTTTTTTTGCAGGACAAAGATCAAACCCTAGTTTTTTTCAAATTAAAAAGATCAAAACCTAACTATCTTAACTAGACACTGTCCCAACTATGTCTAATCCACTCAAACTAACAAATACAAAAATAAAATAAAAAAATAAGCTTCTTCCTACAAGGAACTTCTACCACCTCAATACAGATATACTCTATTAATGTCCTGAAATTTACTATGTGATAGATATAATGTAAGGCAAATAATATCTAATTAATAAATAATATGGGTAGCACAATTTAGAGCACGTAATCAGATAATCGAACAATATCGTTTTAAAAAGATTTTTCAGGCTTTTAAATTTGAAAACGATTTTCTAGCAATCTTATATCCAAGCAATCAATAATAATATGAAATCAAAATAAAATACAATAACTTGAAAAGATTTCATTGGGAAAACACCGAAGATTGAAACAAAATCGCAATATAGCACAAGTTGGTGATGCCAAATTAACAGCACTTTAGATCAAGAACTTTGCACAAATATCTTATAGAACTCTCAGCGTAAAAATCTCTAGTAAAAATTTTTAGAATTGATTGTTCTTGATGTTAATCATTGTCAATCCTGCAGGTCTACTTTTATAGACTGATAACAAGCCTTCCAACAACTATTTTTCAAAATATATGACTCTAAAAGGCACTCTTAGACCCCATATAATAATATCTTTCAATTCAGGGATATTTCACATTAAAATAACTTTTAAAATTCTCAAATAAGTCCATGAATTATTTCTCAATTCATAAGCACAAAGATAGGATGTATTAATCATCTTAAATTATGTGGATCAAATCAATAGGAATAACGAAATACATGCACTATATTTTCAGTAGGTTCAAATTCCCCAAATCTCTCTCTTGGAATCATAAAAAACGGATAATGTTTTACCAAGAGACCAAGTTCCTCAAAATCACGATCGAAAAAGTCAGTTGACCGATCCCCTAAAATTGATTGACTGATTGAAATAGAGCCAAAACCAAGATAAACCTTAAACACCAGTCGGTTGACTGAAATACCCCATTTGGTTGACCAAATGGTTCAGAGCCTCACCTTGCAAAAACCTTAAGCCCAATCGGTTGACCGAATTCCTCTATTTGATTAACCGAACGTTGTAGGGTAGTTCTATTTTGCTTCGAAAAACACACTGACTCAATCGGTTGGCCGAATATTCCCATTCGGTTGACCAATTGCTTCAGAGTAGTCCATTTCTGTTTTGCAAAACTCATTGACTTAATCGGTTAATTGATTGTTCCCAATCAATTGACCGATTGGTTCAGAGTGGTCATTTCTTTCACCAATTCTGCTCCACAACATACTCTTTGATTCGGTTAACCAATTGTTTTTTACGGTTGACTGAATTAACCCTAAAATACAATTTTTTATTTATTTATTTATTTTTATTTTTTTATACTTTAAACTTTGTTTTACAATTAGGTCAATTATCATTTTCAATTCACATAAGGAGCACATATAAAATCAATAATTCGGATCTTAAATTCTATCATATCAATATCAAAACACACATAAAATATAACTCATTTAATAGTGTCGTGTGTGATCTTAATTCAAGTTGCATTAAGAGTATATGAGTAAAGAGTTGTTTTCACCTAATTTTTTCATGGTCTTCAACACTCGTCATTCATTCATTGTGTCTATCTTTTGACCCTTTACATTTTCTTCATGATGTCTTCAACATAATCAAATATATGGAACCTTTTTCTAAAATACTCAAAACCTAGGGATCAACAGAAACCAACTGTCGTTGGGTTTTACATTCCTTCCAACTATATAGAAGTGGAAGAATAGGGAGAATGAGGGAGTCATTCCATGCTTAAGGCAGAAGATAATAAATCCGATCATTAATCTCCAGGTATTCAGGACGATTTAGATAGGAACGAGGTTCAACCTACTAAGAACGCTATGATAGAACGAATGAAGAAGAAAATTCACCCATTTATAAAGGGTGTTGCCGTAGAATGTGATCACCCCGGGAAAGTTATGGTAAGGCCATACACTTGGCCTAGGAAGAGACAGCCCCACCTTAAAACAGGAAAAGAAATAGTTGGAATACATATCCCGGAGTTGATTTTCAGACAATGTTTACCGAGGCCTTAATAGCCCTGAGCTCGGAGTGGGCATCAAAGACGGCAGAGCCTGATGTCCCTCTCGCTTCCAGAGCTTGAAGAATCATATAAAGGTTTATCGATGGTGTTTGAGGACATTCAACCATAGTCTAGGGGTTAGTTCTGATAGAGAGCCCAACCTCCAGTCCTACAACACCAGAATTAGGCCCATCAGAAGGCCCAAACACTGGTCTAGCCTTGGCGTCTAGAATCATAGTGGTAGGGTTAGTACTTTGGCATCCAGTTGAGGGGCCATTGTCAATGGCTCCATATTTTTGTTACCATCATTGGTGGCGATGTTGAACCAATCTAACGTTAGGATAGACCAATGGTGCTTTAGCGTTGAAGGAGAATCATAAACAATAGAGACGATGGAAGAAAGCAAGTAATGGCTAAAAATCGCCTGACAACATGATGATAGTACGACTAAGAATGGAAAGAAAAGGAAAATGATGACTCAACATGAACAGAACTAAAAGGGAATGCGGGAACAAACTACTAAAGGAAAGCAACAGAGAACATACCCGAGAGAAATGAGAGAGAAATAATTGATGGTCGCAAGAGTACCATAGGAAGAACGCCAACGAAAGCCTGATTGCAAAAAGGTTTTCGAAAAAACAAGGTGTGAATGCCTTAATACTTTATATAAGGGTGTTCGCTTAAGAGTATTACCAATTGTCACCTAAGAAAGTGATGCGGCAATGCCGTCTAATCAATTATGGAGCATTAAATGCTTAACAATCCAAAGGAGTGAAACTCAAAGAGCCTGATTATCAAAACTTCCATTGGGAGCAATGATCAAAGAAGTACCATACCAACTTCACATTAGACTCGGTCCTCAGATGAACCATCCTTGTATTCCTGAGGCACGTTCTACTACTTGACCGAGAATAGGGGACATCTAATAAGGGAAAATTGAGCAGGGCTTGTGTTATTGCCACATATCCATAGGCACATGCCAAGCATGAGGGACTGTAGTGTGTCCCCATCAACTATCCTACAGTCCCTAGACGAATATCATCTCAATTAGGGGTACGCTTCAAATGAGTCAATTCAACATCAACTTGGTCAGGGAAGACACACTCTCACGCTCAGTACTTCTTCCCAATACAACATCGTGACCCTGAGACATTATGACATCACCATTCCGGCCTGGGAGAGATAGCAACGAATTTTGCCTATTAACTAAAAATCCTTTACATTCCCTACATAACAAATCAATAACCCCATATCCCGCTAATCACATGACAGTTATTGTAACACTGAGATTTAGGGAAAAGTTGCCATAAAAGTGTTTCTTTGCCTACAAATATCAGAAGAGGGTCTAGCTAGATCGCTATTTTTTTTTATTACAAATACTCTGCCATAATTTTTTTAGAACACTCGACTTACTATCACATTGGAGGTGCAACACAGATAGGCCCACCCACAGTACATTGTTTTGCAAGAACCCAACCTGAGAGAGTAATCTAAGCTGGGAGAGATTCAACATTCCATATCCCAAAGTGATGTGTCTAACGAACCAAATCAAGGAATCATCGATTATATCTTATTTGAAATATTTTGGAACTAAGAGTTTTACCATAAATTCATTTTGGTCTTCAAATTTTCTTATTTCGTAAATTGTTCGGTAAAATTTCTTGACCTATATTTTTGTTCTGGTTTTTAGCTAATTTATATCTTGAATCTAGACTTAAAAATTGCTTGATTCATAGTCAAAATGGTTGAAAATCATGGGGTGAAAGGGGTTATGGTTTCAGGGGTAAAATCTAAGAAAATCAGCTTAATATAGTCGTTGGAGATTTTTCAGAATTTAGCCTATTTTTGCCTGTATTTTTGAAAAATAATATATAGATTTTGAAAGTTAATTATCAGAATTTTTAAAATAGAAAAAGTGAAAAATTCAAATATTCAAAGAGAGAACCAAAGAGTTTTTAAAAATTAGTGAGAAATCTATTCAACTCTTATGAAATTTGTGAAAGTTTTTCTAATGGAAAAACTTATTGAATATCATCTAAGAAATTGTATCCTATGGCTTCAATTCAATCTACCAAAAATTCAATGAGATTGTTCAGGTTTAAATTTTATTATCTATGTGATACATATTTGTGATCTATACTGCGCCTATCTGACTCTTACTGCGATTAGATTTTGAACTTTTACCTGAAACCAAACTTTGAGTCTGATAAAATCGTTTTCTATAAAACTCATTGGTATTCATTTTGAAGATCAATTTTCGAGTTAAAATGATTTGAAATATCTGATATATTTTATTTTGAGCTTCACTATGCTTAAATCAGGATTTGCATAACCCAGTTGATTAAAATTGTTTATCTTGTGAATTGTGTACAATATAATATTTGAAAGTTGTTGGACTAAAGATCTACCCAAATAGGGGTATTGGGTAGTTAAAAATTTGGAAAATAAATTTAACAAATAAACAATAAAATCACTTTAATTTCCCTAACCAGTTATTATCATAGTGTATCGGGGAAACATGAATTAACTAAGTGCACAACCAAACAAATAAGGGGTAGAGAAAATGATACAAAGATTTATAGAGGTTCGGTAAGCTATTGTTGCCTCTCCTTGAGATCCCACAGGGAATTCGTAATCCACTAAACTCGATCCCTTTTCAGGTAGGAACCAAAAATTTCCAATCATTTTCACAGGTGCAAGATTAACCTAATTTTTTTCCTGACTTAGAATCAAACATTTACAGTCTTTTTCACAAGCACAAGATTAACCTAATTATTTTCCAAGCTCAAAATAAAAACCTATCTTTTCCCAGGCGAAAGATTAACTTTATCTTTTTCCAAACTAAAGACAAACCCTGATTAGGCACGGTTCCTTTATTCCTAATCCACTCTCACTTAGACCAAGTACGTTTAGGTCTAAGCTACAACTCACAAATTCAAAAAATATAATATTTTTTTTCTTCTCACAAGAGCTTCTACCACCTCAATTCAAAATTAAGCTCAATTAATATACCGATAGGCTAGTGATAGAAGTGTGTGAGATACTAAATCTGATTTATAGTAACAGACATAAATTTTTGCAATTATATTTTTAAACAAAAATCTCTTTAAAATTCTTTCAATATATTCAGAATAAAAAAGAATTTCTTACAAGAATAACAAGATCGAATACTCGAAATATATATGATTCAAATTCAGCACAATCAATTTGAGCAAATGAAAATAATTAGAGAGATCTCACCTGGATTTCCTTGAAAATATTAATAGAATAGCAACATAGATTTCAAACCCGGAGGTATTGAAAATATAGTCTTTTGATGAAGAAAATAGCAACGTAGATTTCAAACCCGGAGTTTTTGCAAAGATAACCTTTTGATGATCAAGATTTTCTTCAAAATATTCTCTTAAAAATATTTTAGCAAAATATTCGTTCTCTCTTTAAAAATATAATTTGATATATATATATATATTCTTTGATGATTTGAAAGATGAAATTCTCAAGTCTTTATATAGGTATTTTAAACAATGCCTATAACAATTATATTTTGAAAAATATACCCAAAAATAACATAAATAGACCTCATATATCAAATGAATTCAAATCAACTTTATTTGACCAAAAGTATAACTTTTAAGTCTCTCAATTTAGTCTCAAAAATAATTTTATGTAAATCAATCAAAGAGTAGATATAATTTTATCAAAAAGATTACAAAATCAGTTTATAAAGAGATTAAATTATAAGGTCAAATAAAATTACATAAATCTCTCCCATATTTTTGACCCTGAATATTCTTTGCCAAAATTCTTCCAAAACAGTAATGTTCAGCTCAAATCCTTTCAAAATTCGCAAATCTTATTATAGAAATTTCAAAGATATCCTATAGCAATTATTTTTCAAAAGATATTGTCAAAAATTACTCTTTTACTCTCCTTATTTTAATCTAGCTTAAATTGGCTAGTTTGGCAAAAAATTAGCCTTTAAAAATCTTCAGATTAGTCCCAAAAAATATTTTAATTTAAAATAGAAAAGGATAGAAAACGTTTTCTCAACATAAATCACAAAATCAAAGAATATGTCGAGTAAATATTAAGTATATGATATATATTCGGAAAAAACTTCTAAACCAATAAAATATAATTTTCAACATTTAAAATCATAAAATGAGTTGTACAATCTTTAAAAATCATTCTGGTTAATTATGGAAAAGATCCTATCGGTCAACCGACATAACAAACGATCGACCAAATGACTTATAACAAATAGTTTTTTAGTCATTGCTCAATAAGTCGGTAGACTATTTTATGCTCTGAATTAATCGTTCAACCTATTGGCTGATTGGATAGCTTAAAACTCTAGAAAACACTATCTTAAACCAAGCGATCGACCTGTCTCTTGGGCGATCGACTATCCAGAGCAAAAAATTATTTTTTTTATACTTTTCAAACATTTTCCTAATCGAGTATATAGGAAAATCATTTGATCACATAAATTTATCACTTCTGACCACTTTAAAAATATTTCAAGTTAATTTCAAGTGTCGTGCGTGATCCTAATATAATTTCATTAAGACCTTACGAAGAACTGAGTTTTTTTACCTAGTAACACAAAAAAAAAAAAAAAAAAAAATCTTGCTCAAAAAATTCTTCAATATCCTCATTGTAACCATGCCGATCTTTATCATTGCTCTTCATAACTTTTCTCATTCAGGCATGGGAACTAAAATCTAAAATACTCGTTAAATACATTAGTTACTCAAAACATCAATGTTAATTGGTTCATCAAAACATCTAAGATCAGCAACCCTTTTTTCTTTTCTTTTTTTTTTTTTTTTTTTTTTTTTTTATGTTGGCAGTTAACTTTGATATTTTCTCAAAAAAATATATAAGCGTACTCCCTGTGAATATGAAGACGGATATTGTTCAACTTAATTACCATGTTGAGAAAACCTTTAAAGATTATGCAATGAGATGTAATAACTTTTCAAGATATGCCAAAAAAAATCACTTCTCTCCCTTTGTCATCTCAAGCATAAAAACGTCACTTTCTCTCCCCCTTTGTCATCTCAAAAAATGGGGAGGGTGAATCAAAATATCTTGGAATATCATGTATTATAATGTAGTTTCAAATAAATCCACATATTTCATGATCCCCTTCGTCGACACCCCTTTAGATAGAATTGGAATCATGTAATCATTAACACACTAGATCATAAAGAATAACTCAATCATATAGATAATTTGTTAAACCAATTGATATAAGTCTAATGCACGCTTAACCATGGATAATCACATATTGTCATGTTGCTTTCTCACAAAATTTCAGCTCACTTTCATAACAGTAATCATTAAGAACTGGAGATTATAAATGTACGCTGAAGATGGTTCTCACTAAGAACCATGCATGCAACTAAGCACTAATACCAAAAGAGATTAATCAAGTGAAAAACTATCAATAGTTTAATATATTTATTTTAAAACAGCACAGATTGATATGCCATATATATAATGATAATATTGATAGTATCGGAAAGGATTAACATGATTTTAGAATTAATACCAACCAAGTAGGCTTAATATCATACGATAAGCAGACAAATAAGATCATGCTTAATGCTAATTTATGGAACATTTCAAGAAAAAACTTAATAGCATGTGATTAAAGAAATATAATAAACTTAATAGTCGTCACATGACTCAATTTCGTTTAATAAAATAGTATTAGCTATCATAAGAATTCATATGCCTAATCAGAGCATGATGTACATATAGATACGAAACAATTTTTGTGAACATACGATTTTTTAATAATATATTCCCATATCATGAACTTCGCAATCAAGCATACAAAAATGAGATTGTTTTACCACTGAGTTGAATCAAGATTCAACTCAAATCAAATATCTCTTTTAATCAATCTTATTCTTATCTTTGACTTAAATTTTGAGTTTCAGTATGTATGTGTGTGTGTGTGTGTGTGTGTGTGTGTGATAAAGTTGTTATGCGAGGTTTGACAATAGGATATCATGTTCACACATCGAAACAACTAATTCGATATATCATCTATAAATGTATCAAGTTGATAGAATGAATTCAACTAATTAAGACTGAGATCAACACATATAAGTTATATGAATGTAACAACCATATTAATTAAATCAAGTTCCTATAAAAGTATCATTAAAGAAGACTGGGAACCATTTTATCATTTGAAAAATAATAAGATGCATTCTTTAGAAAACCAACTTAATATTAATCATTTGTATAAATAAAATATAACATAAATAAGAGCACATTATATAAATAGATTTTGTTGATATGAATATGCAATCAAAACATAATAAATACTAGTGAGAATGCAATAATTGATTCAGTTTGAATCATCTTAAATAACACAACATGTTTCATATAATCATATTAATTGATTTCACGAATATTACTAAATGCATGATATAAATGATATAAGCATATCATATACAAACATGTTAATACACTTTAAATAAATGCGATTCTTAGAATCACCATGAAATGTTTCTAAAACAACAAATGAATACATAATTTAGCACAGATCTTAGAAACCATTACTGGCTTACCTAATTAGAAAGCCAGATACCTACCTTTCTAACAAATATAATGAATTTAAATTGAGAAGGATTATGTGTACATCTGATGTCCTTGGGGGAGACTTTATTTGTTACCTCATTCTTATCGATGATAGGTTTAGATCTAGATGTATGCTCATCCTGTCTGCATCCTCCATGTCTTTGACTTTTTCTATTTGAATTTAGGGCAATTTTCTTTGTACGAGTTGCTTGTGGTTTCTTGGTGACTTTCCACCTTTGTTTTCTTACATATTTACCGTTTGTTCCACTTGTTTTGGCTCTATCAATATGTAACTCTACACAATATTTTTGCATGTCGTTCTTCGGTATCCATTTCATCTTGGATCCACTTTTGTTAGAAATATATTTGGGATTCTTGAAAGAACATGACACTTTAAAATGTACAGTCCTATTAGAATAATTACATTTTAACTTTGATTGATTATTATAAATAGCATAAGAAGCATAGTAGGAATCATTTCTAACAATAGCTAAAGGCTCGTAATAAAGAATGAGATGATGAAGTATATCCATTTGCATAAAATATTTTAAAAGACGAGTGAACATTCTTATGATGTTTGCTTGGAAACCACATCAAAATTATTTTTAAAACTCTATATTCATTTTCAATTAATTTCAATTTTCAAATTGATTTTTCATTTTCAAATTTTTAAACTCAAAATTTGATTTTAAAGCCTCATTTTCTTTTTGAAAAGCTCAAAAAATAGAAACATTTTCTTTTAAAGAATTTAAATTATTTTTCAAAAAATCATTTCATTTTCAAGACAATGTATTTTAAAGAGAAAATTGTTTATTTCCAAAATAACAACTGAAAATTCTTTTGTTTCATAATCATTTTCTATATCCAAATGCATTTTAGATTTTTAGGAAAAAAATATTTTGCTATTTTTAAACGACTCAATTTTTCTTCTCAAACACTAGTTTTCTTTATTAAAACGAAGTGTAAAAGAAATTAATATTTCCATGACAATATAGATATTCTTATTATCATCTTCTTCATCACTGCCACTAGTACTACAAGAATAATTGATGACATCATCACACAAAGATCTATCACATTTAAGAGTAAATACATATGAAATATTATCCACAGTGTTTGCCACACGATCATTTAACTATGATGTTAAACCTATTCAACAAATCTAGCTCAAGCACAATTGTTAGCCCAAAGGTCTACCCAAGAGGTAGGGTAAATTTGGTAGTTATAAATTCAAACAAATAACTTTAACAAATAAATAATCCAATCACTTTATTTTCCCTAACATGTTATTATCTTATTATATTGCAGAAACGTGAATTAACTCAGTACATAGCCAAGCAAATACGGAATAGAAAAATTTACATAGAGAGTTATAGAGGTTCTAAAGCTACTCTTGTCTACGTTCTCTCCTCTGATATTCATAGAGAATTCACAATCCACTAAATTCGATCCCTTTCCCAAGTAGGAACCAAACCTTTAAAATCATTTTTACAGGCGTAGGATTAACATAATTCTTTTCTAGGCTCAGAATCAAACATTTACAATCTTTTTCACAGGCGCAAGATTAATCTAATTCTTTTCCAAACTTAAAATCAGGCCTATTTTTTTCCTATGCTAAAGATTAAACCTATCTTTTTCCCAAGTTGAAGACCAAATCTAGTTAGGCAAGGTTCCTTTATGCCTAATTCACTATCACTTAGACCAGGTACGTTTAGGTCTAAGATACAACTCACAAATACGAAAAATATAACAATTCCTTTTCATATTAGTTTCTACAACTTCAATTCAAAATTTAGCTCAATTAGTGTCCTGATAGGCTAGTGATAAAAATTTGTGAGACACTAAATCTTAATTATAGAAATTCAAGCACATATATTTTTAGCAATCAGATTTTAAGGCAAAATGTTTTTAAAAAAATTCAATATATATTCAGAATAAAAACAATTTTTGATCAAAAGAATAACAAGCTCAAATACTTAAGATATATATGATTCAAATTCAAAACAATTAATTTGAGCAAGTAAAAATAACTATAGAGGTCTCACCGAGATTTCCTTGAAAAGATAAATAGAATAGCAATGTAGATTTCAAACTAGAGTTTTTGCAAACATAACCTTTTTTAATTATGATCAAGAATTTCTTAAAACATTTCTCTCAAAAATATTTTAGCAAAATATTCACTCTCTCTTTAAAAATCTAATTTGATATACATTCTTTGATGATTTCAAAGATGAAATTTCCTAGTCTATATATAGGTATTAAACAATGCCTACAGCTGCTATATTTTGAAAGATGTACTAAAAAATAGCATATATAGATCCTATATATCAAATGGATTAAAATCAGCTTTATTTGGCCAAAAATATAACTTTTTAAAACTTTCAAATAATTCCCAAAAAATAATTTTATCTAAGTCAACCAAAGAGTATAAATAATTTTATCAAAAAGATTATAAAATCAAAAAATATAGAGACTAAATCATAAGGTCTAATAAAATCACATAAACCTCTCCCATATGTTTTACCCTAAATATTCTCCACCAAAATTCTACCAAAGTAGTAATGTTCAAGCTCAAATCAATTCAAAATTCACATGTCTAGTTATAGGAATTTCAAAAACATCCTATAACGATTATTTTCAAAAGAAATTGTAAAAATTACTCTTTTAGATCCCTTATTTTAATCTATCTTACAACGTCTAGTTTGGCCATAAATTAGCCTGTAAAAATCTTTAAATTAGTCTCCAAAAATATTTTGATTTAATATAGTTAAGGATAGAAAAAAGTTTTCCCAGTATAAATTACAAAATCCAAGAATATGTAGACTAAATATTAAGATCTTCTAAATATATGATATATCTTTGAAAAATACTTATCCACCAATAAAACAACCATGTCGGTTGACTGGTGTAACAAACGAACGACCGAATGATTTACAACGGATAATTTTCTAGTTGTTGCTCAACAAGTCGGTCGACCGTTTTTTGCTCTGAATCAAACGCTCAACCTGTTGGTCGATTGCATAACCTAAAACTCTAAAAAAACACCATCTTGAATCAAGCGATCAACCTGTCTCTTGGGTGGTCGACTATCCAGACCGAAAAATTATTGTTTCATACTTTTCAAATATTTTCTTGATCGAGTACTAGGAAAATCATTTGATCACATAAATTTATCACTTGTGACCACTTCAAAAATATTTCAAGTTAATTTAAAGTGTTGTGCGTGATCATAATCGGGTTATATTAAGAGTTTAAGAAGAATTAAGTTGTTTACCTAATAATACAAAAAAAAAAAAAAAAATTTTGCTCAAAAAATTCCTTAATATCTTTGTTGCAACCACCTCGATCTTGATCATTCCTCTTTATAAATTTTCTCATTCTGGAGGGACTAAAATCTGAAATATTCAATAAACACATTAGTTCATTAAAATATCAATGTTAATTGGTTCATCAAAATATCTAGGATCATCGAAAGTGTTTACAAGCTCTGTAATCTTTGATTTCTTTTCAAGTGTAGATTTCACTCTAGGGAGATTGAGTTTTTGTGGGAGTGAACCATGTCTACTAGGATGAAAAATCTTGAGATATAGATGTTTCTCAGGGAGATTGAAGAAACACTTTGGGTCTCACTTGTAAGAGGCCAAAATATATTAGATATAACTCTCTTGCCGAACAACTATAAATTACGGTGTCAATTTATCTATTGATGCGGGGGAAATTCCCGCTTCTATAATTAGCCTTTTAAAGAGAAGTTTGATAAAGGAATTGGGCTAATAGCCCCAAGAACGAGAAAAGTTTGACCCAACATATAGCTTGCGCGACCACGTCTTCCATGCGAGATCACACATAGCTTGCAAGACCACGGCTTCCATGTGAGATCACTTCTTCATGGTCAAGACCACATCTTCCATGTGAGATCACCTCTTCATGGTCAAGTCCACGTCTTCCATGTGAGACCACGTCATCATGGTCATGACCACGTCTTCCATGCAAAATCACCTCTTCATGGTCAAGACCATGTCTTCCATGTTAGATCACCTCTTCATGGTCAAGACCACATCTTCCATGCAAGCAATATTTGAGGCCCACATCTTCCATGCAAACCCGTGCATTCATGCCCACGTTCTCCACTAATGCTAGTGATTATTATTGATATAATTATTATTCCTTATATGAATTCACAAAAGAGAGTAACTCCTAACTAAATAAGTGGGAAGCCAAAATGACGTAACTCCCCACTAAATAACAACATAATGGAGAGCTAAAAGCATGTAACTCTCAAGCGATGACTAAGTCTATAAATAAAGGGAATGTATCACATTATCTTTACAATTTACTTTTTTGTCTGATTTCCTAAAACAGACTGAATTATTCTCACGCTGGAGGTTCTTTAACTAACACAACATTGGTGCTCCCTTAGAATTAATCGATTTTGCAAGTTATCAGGTTAAAGATGTAGGTTGCAGAGATTTCTGGCACTAGTGGATCTGTTACACATGCTAGGAATTTTTTGGCAACATCATTTGGCGTAATCTGTGAAAAACCGAGCAAAAAGATATAATCGTCAGTGTCATGACCATCATGGACCACCGGTAAGTTCTACAATTGCTATCGGCAAAACCACAAATTCAGAGGGATAGAAAACCCGCCGGCAAGGATCGGAATGCCGGAACTCATGATACCGCCATTGAAGATGCTGTTGTTCATCTACAGCACCTCCACCGTTGCATCGTCCGCATCCGACGCCTTCCAAATCAGACACTCCTAGCACCGTCGTCATCTAGATCTGTAACCATCAGTCATTTCCGACTCCTCCTCCATTGTCTCCATCCAAATCCTCCGCCGTCGTCGATACCGCAAGGCATAGATATCATGAGGATCGAAGGAGACTAAACGGAGAGAAGATGCAGGGGGAAAATCGTGTCGGTACTACCTCTACTCGCGGTTTCTCCCAGAGTCGAAACGTCGACGGGACTCATGCCACCGGCGGTTCTCCGATCACCATAAACGGGAGCAGGAAAGGATCCACGCCGATCATGTCCTCCAACTCCCACGGGCTGATAAAACCGCCGGCGATCGAGAAGAAGTTGGAGTGCACGCTCGAGGAGCCTCCAACCCTATTTCCGACGAAACATAGTCATCGTCGCCGCTTACCACCCAGAGACCCAAATCGAGTCAACCCGCCAGAAAACGCCGCAGCCTCTTTGTTAAAAAATCGACGGTGACTGAGGAATGAGACTCAATCCGAACGCCGCCATCGCAATCCTGACAAACAGGAACAGAATTTGCTGTTCGCGAAACAGAATTCTCATGAGAAGCTGTTAAGCTGCTCCGGCGAATCTCCGGCTGAACCGTCGCCAGATTACGGAGGGAGAGAATTGCAGAGAGACTGAAGTCGTTGCGAGGAACTGCTCCAAGTCAAGGTACTGAGCATGAACAGATTGGGGGCGACTGCTGCAAAGTAAAAGGGATGGAATTGAAAAAGTTAACCTAGGCTAATTACTCCAAGGACCTTGAGGTAACAATTATATTTATAGTTTTACCCCCATAAAGTTTATTCTCTAAAATAATCTTATAATGTACCTAGAGCTAATTACTCTAAGGTACCTGAGGTAACAATTATATTTATAGTGTTACCCCTAAAGTTTATCTTTGAAAATAAACTAATTATCATATGTAACTTAGGGCTAAATATACTAAAGCTCCTGAGGTAACAATTATATATACGGTATTTACCCTCAAATTATTTTTATTGAACTTATAAATTATCGTTAACATCTTAATAAGTCAAGTACAAATTCCCCGAGTATGAGGGTAACTACTTGGTGGAAAAAGATGGGTATGAGGATACCTCTCGACTTACAAGTTCCCTAGGTATGAGGATGCTTCCCCAGTGGCAGAAGACAGGTTTGAGAATGCCTCCTCGTTAATGAAACACTTGCAGTGGTGAAAATTACCAAGTATAAAGTGTAATATCAAATGGAGCAGAGCAGATCAACCCACTCATAAAGTAGGGTAGATTAGCTCACTCACAGAGCATAGCAGATCAGTTCACTCAAGAAACATTTAGTACTGAAAATCACAAGTGTAAGTGTAAGAACGAACTGATAAATCAGTTTGGACCATAACTGAGTGTAAGAAGAGAAGATGACCTTTCGTCTCGCTTCTTCAAATCAACACTCATGTCAGGAGGCAAATGATGCAAGGAAATTTTCACTTCTATATTTAGCTTTCTAAAGAGAAGCTTGATAAAGGAATTGGGCTAATAGGCCCAAGAACGGGAAAAGTCTAGCTCAACACATAACTTGCAAGATCACGTCTTCCATGCGAGATCACCTCTTCATGGTTAAGACCACGTCTTCCATGTAAAATCACCTCTTCATGGTCAAGACCGTGTCTTCCATGCAAGCCATATTTGAGGCCCACATCTTCCATGCAAACCCATGCATTCATGCCCATGTTCTCTACTAATGCTAGTGATTATTGTTGATATAATTATTATTCCTTATATGAATCCACAAAAGAATGTAACTCCCAACTAAATTAGTGGGAAGTCGAAAGGGCGTAACTGCCTACTAAATAACAACATAATGGAAAGCTGAAATGACGTAACTCCCGAGCGATGACTAAGTCTATAAATAAAGAGAATGTATCACATTATCTTTACAATTCAGTCTTTTTCCTGATTTCCTAAAGTAGATCGACTTATTCTCACGCAGAATGTTCTTTGCCCGACACCACAGCAGTATCCCCTTAGAACTAATTAGTTTTGCAGGTTATCAGGTTAAAGATGCATGTTGCAGAGATTTCTAGCACGTGCGGATCTGTTATATGTGCTAGGAATTTTTTGGCAACATCATCTATTCATTACTCTATTTAATTTTGAGTTGTTCATGTGATTTGTTTGATTATTCTTATTTAATCACTTCTGGATTGTACTTAAGTAGCACATAAACTTTCCTTTTCTAAGTTATAATTTTTAGTAAATTTTCCTATCTAATTCACCTCCTCTTGAATAATTATTTGGATTATAAAAGGAAAAGAGAAAAAATATGATAGGGCTAATTATATAAAAAATGAATGCAAACTTTCAATTAAACTATGGGATAAAGACCTTTTTGGTCCCTGAGAAAAGTTTTGGGTGTCCAATTGACCTTTAAGAAATGCAATTCGATAATTTGGCTCTAGACATTTCAAAATAGTGTCCAATTGGCCCTTGGGTCGGGTTCTGTGAAGTCAAAGTATCGGTCAACGTTTCATTAAGGGTAATTTGGTCTTTTTATTCAATAGGATTAATTTGAAAAGTTTTTTAAACTTTTAGGGGTTAAAAGGTTTTTTTTTTCTATTTTCCTTGCCTTTCACACCCACCCTTTCTTAATTTGTTACAATTAAGTCCTTTTTAACAATATACTTTTTACAACTATTTTTTGAACAATTACAATTATCTCCCACCCTACCCTCATCCCCATCCCACCGTTGCCGCCCTTCCTCTTCCTCCTACCTCCTACTTCCTCATTTGTCTCTCTCTTTATCTTCTGAAATAGTTAATTAACACCATCACCACCAACCACAAATCAAACATAACCATCAAACACACTCATTAAGTATTTTCCACCTGAATCTTGAAACTCATTTTATCCTTATTTTTGTGTGTATTTAAATATTTAATCAATATTTTAAAACCCAGATTGGATATCGAACCGAAAAAACTTTTAGGTCACGGGTCACCGGTTAGCAGACGAGTGAATCGTTATTAAACCGTGATGTCATAATTATGTTATTAATAATAAATATAAAAATAACAATTAAAAAAAAAAAAAAAACTTATTTAAACAAGTAAAATGTCAACCCTTAACTAATAAATATAATAATTACAAAAACTTATTAATCCTGCTTTTATAAACTTTGATCTACACGAAACCTTGGAAGATTCATTTAGATTAAGACTACATTTGTCCTAACATGATTTATTCCATTAGGGTTTAAAGAGAGTGCTTTCATTCTGCGTCGTAACCACCGAATCAGTTTATATTACATTTCAATGATCGATGATTCCATACAAAAACTAGAAACATGGATCTTCATATGAAAGGCCAAAAGTAAACACACTATATAAATAGTATCACTTGTTACATGTTTAACCCAAACGCTCTTATTCCAAGTTCATTTGCACTTGTGTTCTTCATAGAAAAGCATGTATGCTTCAGGTATCGTCGTTTTTTCGTTCGTCCTCTCCTTTTCTCTATACCCAGCGTCATGTTCTTTAAGTTCCACTTTTTTCACCATTTCGTCATCAGTTGCTTCAAAACAACTAATATTTTGGTCGAGAAATATTGTCAATCACATGCCACAACAAATAGTCCCTAAATTATCTCCTTTGAGCACCGTCCAAAGTGCACATTTTGCTTCCTTAGTATCCAATAATTCAATTTCATCAAACCCAGATTTTTGCGCACAAGCTAATTTGGCTTGTAACGCAAATCTTAGTCGTGTAAGAATTTTGAACGAGGGATATGCATGTGTTGATGGATATATATCCGATCATATTGAGCAGGTTGATGAACACTCCATCTTTAGATTATCGAAGCTCGAAGAAGGGAACATAGTTTATGTTCCTTTTGTCCAAGACAACTATCCGTCTCGTTCATTTCTACCAAACGAGATCGCATCAATGATTTCCATGAATTTAGTGGAACTCAAAAAGTTGTTTCCTCAATCATTTGTGTCCGAAACCACCATTGAGGCAATAAAAAACACAATTTCATATTGTAATGCACCAGTTCTTAAGGATGAGATCAAGAGCTGCTCAACATCACTAGAAGGGCTCATTAATTTCGCGACGTCTGCTTTAGGCCAAAAACAAGTGCTCGCATTGACTTCAAATAGCCTTCAAGGTTCAACAACTAAGCTTACTATAAAGAAGATCACAAGATTTAATTCTGAAAAAATTGTGTCTTGTCACGATGTCTTCCTTCCGTTTTCTACCTACTTTTGTCATGTTCTCTCCAGTACAAGGCTCTATGCTGTGGATGTGGTTGATTCCGAGAAACGATTACCTGTGAATACTGCCCTTGCAGTTTGCCATATGGATACGTCAACATGGCCAAAAAATCATGTGGCCTTTAAAATACTTAAGTCATCTCCGGGAAATGGTGAGGCATGTCATTGGATGACACGCATTGATCTTGTGTTTATCGGTGGAAGTGATTAAAAGACAGAGGACTCATATGGATGCATTGTAATTATCTTTATGCTTCGTTTTTTTTAGTTCAATAAACTTATTTGGTGTGTAGGACTCTGAAGTAAATATAAATCCATTTCCCTGTTCACTTTATCTCTGATTAATTAATCAATGTTGCAAGTGGATTGGAATATTTGTCAATTGCCAATTGATCTTTCATCTGGGTTCTTTTGATTTTTATGTATTTGTTTAGCCGGCGTTTAACCGGCAGAAGATCCTAAAATAGTACCAAAAGTATCAAATGATTTAATTTTTTTGATAGACACAATGTACCCTTTTGGACGATTTTGACATATTTGTGTTTATTAACTGCCATTATATTCCATATTGACCAATTAAAATTTTAAAAATATCTATTTTGAAAATTACGGTTAAGTTACCACATTTAATTGAAATAAAAACTCTTGTAAGTAATCAAATGATTAGTCAAGTTAGTTTTGTTATTCGTTGATTAAATTACACAGCCATGGTTGCCTGTTTTAGAGATTCAAAATGACATCTCAATCATATTTTCCTATCAAAATAACATAATCTATTTTGAATTCAACACAATATAGTTACTGTCAAAATTGAAGAGTTGTCATTCACAGCTATGTTGAATTCAACACGTGAAAAAAAAAATATACTTGTGCTGAATTCAACATGAACAAAGATGCCAGTTTGTAATCAAATCAAGTAAAAATTTAATTGAAATATAATTATTTACGATTATTTGAAGAGATAATTTATGAAATTATAATTGGTAATTGTCCCATCATTTGGAGAAGATAATTTAGAACATTTTAGGTTATTAAATAATTATATATTTTCCTAATTAAATGACCATGTAGAATTCAATGCAATAATAATCTTTATGTTGAATTCAACACAAGTTTCGAATTCTAGTAATCAAATTTTCATACCATGTTGAATTCTAGATAGATCATTGAATTCAACACAACCGTGAATGACTAATTTAAATTTGATAAATGACTTGACGTATTGTATTCAACGGGTACGTACTATATTTCTTTTATACAAAAAAAAATATGGCTGATATTGTTGAAATTGATAGGAAAGCAACTAGAGAAGAAATGAATGAAATAAAATGGAGAAATATTATATATTGAAAAGATTTTAATGGACTACATTATTACATATGTTCTTTCTTATCTTATAACATCTAAACAACCATATATATATAACAAAGTGGGTGGCAGTGCATTGATGATCTTTGGTGGTTGAAAATGTGGTGTATTAGTGAGGTTGTTGAATATTAAATGCAAATTTTGAACTTAGACTTGATCATTAATGCATGCATTAATGGATGGTAGTTTAGATGATCTCTAACATCCTCCCTCAAACTTAAGGTGGTAGATTGGATTTCACCTTGAGTTTGGAAAGTAGAGTGTTAAGAAGCTGTGAAGTCGAACATTGCCACGACACAAAAGGCTGCAAGCTTGAAAACCTCCACGAGATAAAAGGCCGCGAACTTGGAAAGTCGTGGGACATAAGGCCGTGAGCTTGAAAAGTTGCAGGACAAATAGGCTGCGAAATTGAACTGGCATAAGACAAAAGGCCACGAGCTTGAACATCGCCACAGGATAAAGGGCCGCGAACTCGGAAAGCTGAGGGGAAATAGGGGCCGTGAGCTTGAAAAGCCATAGGACAAAGGGTCGCAAAGTCGAAAAGCCGTTGGATACAGAGGATGCATACTTGAAGATGCAGGACAAAGAGGCCACGAACTTGGAAAGCCCCAAGACAAAAGAAGTCACACACTTGAAAAGTCGTGGAATAAATGGCCACAGACATAGAAAGTTGTGGGATAAATGGGCTGCGTACTTGAAGACGGGGGACAAAAAGGCCACGAGTTTGGAAAGTCATGGGACAAAGGAGTCGCGTACTTGAAGACACGGGAGATGAAGGCCACAAGCTTGGAGAGTTGCGGGACAATAGGGCCGTACACTTGAAGATGCGAGAAAAAAAAGGCCGCGTACTCAGAAAGCCGCATGACATAGGGGCCGCATTCTTGTAGATGTAGGACAAAGAGGTCACGAGCTTGGAAAACCGTGGGACAAAAGGGTCGCGTACCTGAAGATGCGGGACATAGGGGCCACGAGCTTGAATGTCGCACGGGACAAAGGGCCATGAACTCAAAAAGCTACGGGACAGTCGTTGGACAACCGTAGGAGTGGGCTAGCAGCGGCACCCACAAGGAAGGGTAGTAGAGAGGCTAGATCGATGCCGACGGTAGGTAGGAGTAGCACCGACAGCATCAAAACTCACCAATCGAAGGCATAAAACAACAGTGAAAAAATTGGCAGCAAAACTTGCTTAAACGAAAGAGAAAAACTGAACAAATATCATAAGCGGAAGCAAATAAAAATTAGGAAAGATTAATAGGCTCTTGATACCATGTTGAAATTGATGGGAAAACAACTAGAGAAGAAATTAATGAAATAAAAATGGAGAAATATTATATATTGAAAAGATTTTAATGGACTATACTGTTACATATGTTCTTCCTTATCTTATCACATCTAAACAACCATGTATATATAACAAAGTGGGTAGTGGTGCATTGATGATCTTTGATGGTTGAGAAAATTGTGTATTAATGAGGTGGTTGAACATTAAATACAAATATTGGACTTAGGTTTGATTATTAATGCATGCATTAATGGATGGTAATTTGGATGATCTCTAACAGATATGTCATCTTTAAGCTTTAAAACAAGTGATCATAGTTTTGTAATTTAATAATGTAAAGAACAAAATAAAATTAATTTATTGCGTGATTACTTTCAAGAGTTTTTACTATAATTAATTACAATAAATTCTTTTTTATTTAAGGTAACTATTTAATTTCAATTCGACTTGAATGTTTTTAATTAAATTTCAATTTGGAAGTGAGTGGTGGACATTTTTGTCATGCCAATTCTAAAAAAATTAAAAATAATATTATTTTGTTAAAAAGTCAAGTAAATGAAATTAGTTAGTTTAATACAAAACTGTAGGTATCAAATGATATTTTGTATCATTTTAGGTCTACACAATCATTTTCCTACAGAACGTCTCAGTGATTACTGGTGGCTGCTAAATAAGCGATGCCACTTTCACCGTAAGCGTACGGATCAAGTTTTAGTATAGTGGACCTTTCGGTCGGGTATTGTATCCACAGAGATTGGTTGAGATTACTATCGAGTATCGCGATTGTTGATAGGTGTAAAATACCTACGTATTTCCAATCCGAATTTGTTAGTTTTCGAGTACATTTATAGTTATTTTATGTGTTTTAATTAGTTTTTCTCTTTTTGTATTAAATCAGGTGTGTGGGGGCAAAAAGATAGGAAACTGGACCGAAAACGATGAGATCGAACCAAAGCGGTTCGAAGTTACAGTGGATAAACAAGCTCAGAGGCTAAAAGATGAAATAGGCCCACCGCCTAAGCGTCCAGACCACCACCCAGGCGGTGAAGAAGCTGAGAAAAGAGCAGAATGTTACTGACAGACGACCGCTTAGGTGAAGATTCCTTCGCCTAGGCGGAAATCCAGCAAAAGACGAAGATGGGCTACTAACAGCCGCTCGCCTAGGCGAAGTTTTCTTTGCCTAGGTGCAAATCCAACAGAATGTTCTTCCAATCCACCGCCTACTTCACCGCTTAGGCGATCAGACGAACTGCCTTAAATTCGCCTAGGCAAAGTTTTCTTTGCCTAGGCGGATTTCCCTTGCACAGTCTTGAGATGTTTTTGAGATATTTTGGCTATAAATACCCCCTCTCCTCCCTCTTGGCCGGTCTCTCTCTTGCCCCCTTGTCTTTTTTAGCCCCTTAGGCTATATCTAAGGGTATATTTAGTAATTTTAGAGGTGGAGCTCACATCCCGAAGAGGAGAAGACGGCGAATTGATTGTAGAGCGTTCTTAGCAGTTTATCTTCGAACGAAGCTAAGTTCTTCGATTGTTTTTCCTTATTTCTTTATCTTAGGAGCATGTGAGCATGTTTAGCTCGTTATTTTATTGTATATGCGTCTATGATCTCGAGTTAAATATGGATTGTAGTAAGGATTAATACTATATTTATAAATACGTTGCTTGGATGATTTCGGTGTTTCGTTTGTGAATGTTCTTCGTAGTTTGATTGTATTTATCATATTGTTTATTTATCATGCTTAGTTAGATAAATGGAGAATACGAGGTTTTGACAAACCCTGGATTCAGATTTGGGTAAACAAATGCCACGATTTTATAACCCAGTCGGGGTTTGAATCATGGACAATCAATGACGTGGTGTAAGATACACGTTACCTAGGGTCGTTAAGACGTTGAGGGGGACTTCTTCGTTGACTCGAAGTTGCGTTATATCCCTCGTCTTATACTTGGGAGAGGTGGCGATGGAGTTTTAGAACAGAGATTGTCGATAGGGTAAATACAACGCGACGATCCAATAACCTGGGAGGGAGTTGGATTGTGTGCAATCAACGACGCTGGGCGAGACTCACATGACCTAGGGTCGTTAAGACGTTGATGGGGACTTCTTCATTGACTCGAAGTTATGTATTCCCCCATCTTACACTCTGGAGAGGTGGCGGTGGAGTTTACGTACCGAGGTTGTCAAATAGGTCGAACACCGTAAACGTAAGTAAATTGAGATCGAACACGTATTTATAAACACATTAATCCCTAGGCGATTCTTCACCCTAAAACATATTAGCTTATTAATGTAGTTAATTTAGGTTATATTAGTATTAGTTTAATTAATTAAATACATTTGTTTTTCGCCTGGATAAAATTAGGTCACGACAAACGCGGTATTCTATAGTAACGACACCAATCCCTGTGGATACGATAACCCGATCTTAACGATCACATTATACTAAAACTTAGACCTCGTATACTTGCGAGTGTAAGTAGCAGCATATTTCACACGCTACCAATTATCATAAGCTCATTTTATCTAGGCGCTAAAAATGAAATTTAATTAATTAATATTAATACTAATATAGTCTAATTTAATCTATACTAATACTAATATTAATATAGATAGTTTTTAGAGAATAGGTTGTCTAGGGATTAGTTTCGTTTACGAATACGTGTTCAGTCTCGTTTTAGTTTATATTAACGGCGTTTGACTTATATGACAATCTTAGTTCGTAAACTCCTCCGCCACCTTTCCCGAGTGTAAGACGGGGGAATACGCGACTTCGTGTCAGCGAAGAAGTCCCCCTCAACGTCTTGACGACCCTAGGCCGCGTGAGTCTCGCCCCAACGTCATCGATTACAGACAATCCAACTCTCTCCCGGGTTATTAGATTGTCGCGTTGTGTTTACTCTATCGACAATCTCAGTTCTAAAACTCCTTCATCACCTCTCCCGAGTATAAGACGAGGGAATACGTGAATTCACGTCAACACCGAAGTCCCCCTCAACGTCTTAACGACTCTAGGTCACGTGAGTTTGCCCTAACGTCATCGATTGCCCAGGCAGAAGTATGTTGGTTAAGGGTTTTGCCTAGGCGGTGGAGTCAGCAGTGGACGAGGAACACATTCTGCTGGATTTCCGCCTAGGCAGAGGGCTGTCAGTAGCCATCTGTCAAATTCTTTGTTGGATTTCCGCCTAGGCGGTGGTCTGGATGCCTAGGTAGTGGGCCTGGTTGCAAAATCTTGCCGTCTTGCTCATTTTTTCACCGTTTTCCGACCATTCTCGATACGAATTGATCGTTTACGCTTCGATTTCATATTTTTTCACCTCACGCACCTGTTTTAGTACAAAAAGAATAAAAACATATTAAAACATATAAAAATAACTATAAACGTACTCGAAAACTAACAAATTCGGTTTGGAAATATAGGGGTAATTTACACCTATCAATAACGTTGTGCATAAATTTCAAATTGGGACTCTCTCTCTCTCTCCCTTTACGGTAAGATTTTGTTGATGAGAAGAATTCTTAACTAGCAGATTATTCAAAATTATTTTTGCCATATCGTTTAATCATATGTTAGAATTACAGCCATATTCTGTGACAATTTTCCCCCCAACAATTTTGGATGGTCTGATTTGTCAAATCTTTCAATAAATCTTTGTCATTTTCATAGTTATTTAAATGTTTCGGTTCCCTAAAATTTATGAAGTTGCTATATGTCAAAATGATTTCATTTTTAAGCTCGATTGTTCTACTTTTTCTTATTTATTTAATCATTATTCGTTTAGATTTTCTATAGATTTTATATTTTTACTTCAAATTCTAACATTTATTTATTCACTTTTTTACATCCATATTAAATTAAATCTTCAAATATTTTTTATATTCAATATTATTAACTATGGTTGCATGATAACATTAGTGTTTCAAAAAATAATAGATATGGTTCCATATTTTTGTGTATCTTTAATGTAAAATTTCAACGTGAGAAAATTACAATCGATTGTAATATAATAATTGCTTTGAGATGATTCAAACATAAATTTAGTTTTAAAACGTTTGTTGCCAAAAAAAAAGAGAAAAAAAAAAAGAGAACAAGATATATCCAATCAATCTAGAAATACCAAGTGTACAAATTATAAATGAATTATGATTAATTAATAGAAAATGCAACATGTTCATACTGGGACCGTCATGGGCTAATAAAATTAGGTTATGCGTAGATTAAATAATTGACACGTGGAATAAGTAAATGGTCAATCAAATCTTGCCACTTGTAAAGCAAATACAGTTACCTTTTTTTTTGGTGTTTTTTTTTTTTTTTTTAATAGGGGAGTTTCACATCCAAAGAGAGCACATAACGTAGACATCATATTTTCTCGTGCACTTATCAATATTTTTTCATAGAATCATAATATAATAAAATAAAAAAAATAGAAAAAAAAAAAAAAGTTTCGAACCTGTGCTTAAATTGAGAATTCTTGGTAGTTTTTGTGAAAATTGTTTCATTGAAGAATCGTGTTTTGAGAAACAAATTTTGAATTTGTAAAGAAAAATAATATTTTCAGATTGTATGAGCTTTTTGATCTTGGCTCTCAAGCAATAACGTTGCTACGTATCATGACCTATCACCCCCAAGTGGTATTCACAAATTGCACATGAAGAAATCCCTTTGTTCTTGGTTTTGACTTGAAAGATGGCAATGGCACAAGCTGCCGTTCTTTCAAACATTGTCGGAATAGTTTAGTGAGGGAGACCAGGAGGTTGTGCAACGATTCATCTCTAACAGGGGCATGATATTGTAGGTAGGCTTGCGGGCATTGCTGAGGTGGATAGTTTTGGTAAGATGAGAGTGAGTTTTGGTATCGCATGGGAGGTTGAGGGTAGTATGACCGGTTCAAAGAGTGATAAAGTTGGTTTTAGAGGTTTTGGGAATTTTGGCTATTATTTGGGTAAGGGTCAGTATTTTGGTAGATGATAATCTGAGATCGCAAAGTGGTAGAATCCCCAATCGAGACTTGATGGGAGGATTTTTAAGCAACATAAGGCAGTGCATCATACGAATAGGGATGAGTTGGAATTTGAGGCCCCGTCAGAGCGTGATAGCCTGGCAATGAATAACCCAGAGCGGCAGGATTTGGATTTGGCAAAGGATTATCTTGGAAATCAGAGAGGGATTCTTGTTTCAAAACTTAGAATTCGTCGGAGTAACAGGGGCCTTGTTGGGCTAAGGAACAGATGCCTCCAGGATTTACTAACTGGGGGTTTTTACAATCTTTGTGAGTAAGTTGATGCTATCTTCCATTTGAGCAATCTTATTTGTGCTGGGAGATTCAGGATTGCCTTCGAGCGCCATCTTGAAACAGTTTGGAGTTCAACTGCGACTGAGGATTTGACTCCAGGATGAGGGAACATGAATCACTTCTTTAGAACCATTTTTCCTCAAAACACTTAGATTTAAACCATTAGTTCACATGAATTAAAGAAGGCCCAAGATTTATTCAAGTTCAAAATTTTCTATCCGGGTGACAATTATCCAGACGAACAACTATTTGGCGAAAGAATCTTCATTTGTCTCGAGGGACTCGACATAATATTATAGCCATATTGAATGACTCAAGACTCATCAGAACAATACTAGAAACCTTAAATTTGTTTTGGTTCTAAGACTACCTTAAAAGACCATTAATCAAGCACAATATGTAAAGTTCTCTTCCATGTCCTATATCACAGTGACCTATAAAGGTTTGAGCAACACTTTATCCTAGATTACTAAATGTGGCTTATGGGCTTACTAATGCAATCCTAGTAAAGCTCAATTCCCAAACTTCAAACCTCCGGTGTCCCGAGGGAACATCGTTCTTTGGTTAGTGATCCGAGCGATGTGAGTTTCGGAATTGGTCCCAACAGACGAACCACTCATCCTAGAAACTTACTATCGACCTCTTTCTAGTCTTACATGATTTCAAAACTATGCTTGGCGAGCGGACCATGCAGTTTAGCTTCCACTATTAACCTCTTTAAAGGTTTATGATTCAGGATCAATGTTGATGCAATGCAATTTGTGTTTTTGCCTTGGACAAGTTTATAATATAAAACTACAAGAATCAGGGAACTAATATATGTGGAAATAAATATGGGGAATGAGGGGGAAAACATATATATATATATATATATATATATATATATATATATATATATATATATATACACACACACACACGATAAAAGAAAAAGAAAACTCGACACACACACACACCCACTATTCACAAATAAGGAAAGAAAAGATAACAAAATAAAATAAAATATTCGGATTTTAGATTATCTGGACTTATTCGGATATTATAGGCTTGACCCTTTTAAAATCTATCCCTAGTAGAGTCACCAGTTGATTTACCTCGAATTTAAAAAAAAAAAAAAAAAAGTTGATTTTCAAAAGAAAATAAAAGCAAATCACATTTTTGGAAGAAACAGTAAAGAAAGGGTTTTTTTGAAATGCTAATTTTCTCATAACGGAACTTCAGCCAATTTTGGAAATTGGTGTTGCCACCTATCATTAAGTTTAAATGGTATGATAGGTCACTGAATTTTTATAAAATAAATTTAAAAAAAGGCTTAAGTAACATTTTGACTATAAAAGGTACAGTCCAACCAAAGATTTATTTAAAAAGAGTTCGGGGGTCAGTTACGTTAGGGGAAGGTGTTAAGCACTCAAAGAGGCCCATCCAAAAAAGGTACCATATCCAATTAAGTTCAATTAATTTAAATCCGAATGTTTTATTTGATTTTGAAAATCTTTTCTTGAAAAATCTTTTTGATGTTTTTAGAATAAAGTGAGAAAAATTTTTGTATTTTTTTTTAAATATTCCCATTGGTGTGATCTCTTATCTAATATAGATGACTTAACAAGGATGACCCACGGTGGGTTTATTTTGATGAGTTTTTAGTTTAGGGTTAGTTGGGCAAAGATTAAAAAAAAAAACCTTCTGATAGAAAATGGTAGAAGTAAAAATGCTAGATCAAAAGAAAATTTTTAAGATGCTTATTATGAGATCTCATTTTTGCTTTGAAAGGTAAAGATGAGTTTGTGAAGAAAACAAAGAAAACGCTTTTCATTGAAACCTTTGAAAACAACTTTCAAATATTTAATAACGAAGATGGATTTTTTTAGAAATCAATATTATATAATTAAAAAAAAAATCTCTTTTGTTTTGAAACATAAAGAGAGGTTTTTCAAAAAAAAAAAAAAAAAAAAAAAAAAAACCAAAAAAAAAGGGACACATTTGGGACATTTGGTATGAAGAAATCCATTTAACATTTAAGTTAAAGTTCTCTTTTGAAGAACATGTTCGCATTTTCGGGATCCTTGGTGGGAAGAAATTCGTTTTTTGTTTTCAAGAAAAAACTTTCGTTTTTGGAAGAATTTTTTTTTTTTTTTTTTTTTATGTGAAATGAAATGCAAGTTTTTGCTATTCCAATTTAACCTTAACTAAAAAGCCGTCTTCAAAAAGAGTCTCTTTCAACCCACCATTTAAAGTTTCACACAAGTTGGGAAACTAAAAAATGATGGTATGAAAAACTCTCCCATTCTTGGTTTTATTTAGTTAATCGCAGTAATGTAAATTGCAAGAAAAGTGAATTTCTAAAAAGAAAAGAACGAAAGGTGCAGAGCAGTAAAGTAAATGATAGAAAAAATATTTTTTTGAAAAATAAAGCGCAGAAAGGCACATAGCACTAAAATAAATGATAGGAAAAGTAAGTTGCAGAAAATAAAAGCGCGAAAAAACAAAAAGCAGTAAAGTAAATAACTGAAAAGTCAACCATTTTTTAATTTTTCTCTTGGGAACGTCATCTTAGGTTTTGTCTGGTTTTTGGTCCATCATTTCAAGCAGTTTATAACAGAAAAGTAAATGGCTGAAAGTAAATACTAAAAAGTAAATCGTTTTAAAGTGTTTTCTGGGAACGTCCTCTTAGCTTTTGTCTAACTCTTAGTCCATCTCTTTCAAAAACTCACCTCAATTTCGATGAGAGTGTCTTTTTCTTATTGTTGTTCCTCTTCTTCTCCTTTTTTTTTTTCTTCTTTCTTCTTTTTTTTTTTTTTGGGAGGGGGGGGGAAGATCAAGTGGGCTTTTCGTTGCAGTTTTTAGAGAGAGAAATGGTGATGGAATAGTATTTTTGGACTAAAAAGAGGGATTTTCCATATTGGCTTTAAAGAGAAGTGAGACTGGCCTCCCCTCCCATAAGCTTGCTCACTCATGAGTGCGCTACAGAGGAGGTTTCCCAGTTGTCTAATGATGAAGGCTATTCTCCTATTCATGAAATGTACACTTTAGGCCCCCTAATTTTCGAAAAACAAGAGTTGATTTTAGGAAATTCACCCTTTAAGCCTTACCATAAGTGGAAAAGATTAGGGACAACTCCCAAGGCTGCTAGTGCCACTGCCTTGAGGAATTCAAGGCTTCGTCCCCTTCCCTGGAGGTGCACATGAAGCAAATTGTGAGATATGAGCACCATTTGTTAATAAAAAAACAATATTTAGCTTTTTCTTGATATTAATTTGAGAATAATGAAATTAAAACATCCAAAATATGATTGGAATGTTTAATTTTGAAATTGATCGCCAATTTGATGAAATGGACAGAAAATATAATTTTTTGGTTCAAAATGAATGTGCAAAACACACAATTTCCTGAAATTAAAGGTTGGAAATTGAAACTAACCATTTTTAAAGTGATATTCCTTCTGAAAGCCACTTCCAAATTAATTATTTTGGCCCAAAATATTTTAATTTTGATCCCAAAACTTTTTTAAAACTTGCCTGAATCAATGGGGATTTTCAATTTTTGTTTTTTTGTTTTTTTCTTTAATTAAATGTTATGAAAATTGAAAAAATAAATCTTAAATTTGAAATTCGTCCCTTTAAGCATTGACTTAAAGTTTGTCAAAATTTCACTTTAGACCCAAAAAAACATTTACAATGCAAAATCTAGCGGGACAAAATACGGTGTCTATATTTCTCTCATTCTACTTTTTTTTTTTTTTTTTATAAGCAATATTTGATTAATAAAAATGAAGGGTCTCCCTCACTACGCAATAAAATTTATCGAGTAGCCCGCAAAACCACACCCAGAAAATACGGAGAATAGAATCTCACTGCATAAGCCACAAAGGCTATCAACTAAAACCTAGGCCACACTATTGGTACCGAACTAAAATAAAATTACAACTCAAAAGCCATACAATATATATCTAAGGTGCCGCACCAGTAGGTTTGGCCAAACTCCCTACCCCCTTTTTAAAGGACCTGGATAGTGCCACCCTAAATTTTAAATCTGAACAATACTTGTTTTATTTAAAACCACAGTGTCACTCTCTGTAATTTTCTTGTGTTGATCCCTAGATTTTGATGAACAATTAAGTGCTGAATTTTTTGTGGAATTAACCTGTTTTTTGAGTATTTCGAAAAAAGAGTTCCATATTAATGATTATTTTGAAGACATCATGAAGAAAAAGTTAAGGGTGCAAAGATGGATGCATTGAAGAAATGAAGAGCTGTGAAGACCTTAAAGAAATTAAGTGAAAACAACTATATATTTTTATACTCTTAATGCAACCCGAATTAGGATCAAACACGACACTATTAAACGAGTTATCTTATATTTGTTTTGATATTAATATGATAAAATTTAGGATCCTAATTAAAGATTTAATATGTGCTTCTTATGTGAAATTGAAAATGATAGTTGACCTAATTAAAAATAAGGTTTAAAGTTCAAAACGTTTAATTTGACAATCAATTCAATAAACCGAGAAACGCAATCAGTTAACTGAATCAAATAGTGGATTTTGGAGCAGAATTCATGAAGAAAATGAACATCCTGAAGTAATCACTCAACCGAGTGGAGGAAATCGGTTAACCGTTTCAAGCAGTGAGTGCTAAATTAAACCACCTTGTAACAGTCAGCCAACCTAATAAGAAGATTTGGTCAACCGATTGGGTTTGAGGTTTTGGCAAGGTGAGGCACTGAAGCAATCAGTAAACCAATTGGTAAAAATCGATTAACTTATTGGAATTGAGTTTTGGCCATAACTTTCTCGACGAAACTCCGATAGAGGTTATCCAAGATGATATGAAAAGTTTAGAAAGAGAGCTACAACTTTTATGTTTTGAGTGTTTCTATAAAAAGATTAAATAGTGGCCAAAATTGGGATTGAAGTTGTTGCACCTGCAACCACAATCAGTTAACCAAATTTTGGAGTTCAATCAAAAGCGCTATTGATTTGGCGTCATCGACTTAGGCTATATTGTGATTCAATTTCTATCTCTGGTGTTTTTCCCGTGAGATCTTTCCGATCTACTGTTCTTAATTTTGATTTTATATTTTTACTATTTACTTGGTGTTAAGATTATTAGAAAATCGTTTTCAAACCTAAAAGATTGATTTTTTTTTTTAAAAATGATTTTGGCATATTTATCTGATTACGTGCTTTAAATTGTGCTACCCAAATTGTTTATTAATGAAATATTAATTTGTCTCACTTTGTATCTATCACATAGTAAATTTCGGGATATTAATTGAGTATATCTATATTGAGGTGGTAGAAGCTCCTTGTGGGAAGAAACTTATATTTTTTGTATTTGTGAGTTTAAGCGGATTAGACACGGTTGGGCCAGTGTCTAGTCAAGGTAGCTAGATTTCAATATTTTTTCTGTGAAATTTTTTTTAAGGTTTGATCTTTGTCCTAATTAAAAAGATTAGGTTATTCTTTTTCCTTGAAAAAAACTAAGTCTTGATTCTCTCTGCAGTTGAATTAAGTGAATTGTGAAGGTTCCATATTTACCTGTGAAAATAATACTTGTGAGTATGGTAAGGTTTAATCTTTAGCCTGTTAAAAGAATTAGATTTTGATTTTTCCTGTAATAGAATTAAGTTAGTCTTTAGCGTGGTAAAAACTTAAGGTTCTTCCTTAATCAGGGAAAAGAAAAATTGTAAAAGTTAATTTTGAGCTTGGTAAAAAAAACGTTGTAAGAGTTTGATTCTTACCTGGTAAAGAAATCAAAGGTTTAGAGGTTGCGAATTTTCGTAGAGCTTGGGGGACTAGATTAGACAAGATTAGTTTACTGAACCAGAATATTATCCCAACAATATTCTAACTAAGTAATTAATATAGTTAACTATCATTTCAAGATCTAAGTAAACAAGAATTTTCAAATTTTAAAACTACACTAATTCAGAAAATTATTTATTTTAAAATTTCAGAATATAAAAATCGAATCTTCTTTAAGATTGTTGGTGGTAATTACTGAAATTTCAAAATAAATATTTAAATAATTGTAGAAGTTGTTAAATAATATTAAAGTGAACATTAACTAATCATGTGTAAACAGTAAATTCAAAATATAAAAAATTATATGAATCAATCTAAAGTGTATAATAAATCAGAATCGTGACATTAACATTTAAATAACAAAAACAGAACCAGCAAAGAAAGGAAATAAACATTTACACAATAGAAATATAAGAAATAGTAGTGAAAGAATGTGTTAACGTTAACGTAACAGAAACATAAGAAATAGCAGTGATAAAATATGTTAATGTTAATGTAACAAAAATAGTGTTTTAAATTTTAAATAAAAACTTACCCAGATATTCAAACAACTAATTGAATTGAAATAAATTGAGGCTAGAGTTTGACTCTATGCCCTTAAAGTAGATTTGTGCTCCCACACTGGTGCTAATGGTTGAATGGATGTCTGCCTTCTAGGATATAATGATCTTCAAGTTTCTGGTACAAGCACTTGAAACCAAAAATTTCGGCGAACTAAACTTGTGCTTAAACTCTCACAAAATTATAAATGTTTTTGTGCTTTGGTGGTGATATGAAGTAATAATGTTGTGTATGAGAAAAAAATGAAATGAATTATAAGTCTTCTATTTATAGAAGACCAAAAACCACTATTGAATCGATGTAACTTTGGAAATGCATTTGTTTGCATTAACGTTAATGCAAATCATCACCTAATAAACTTTCATGTCTGTTCATTGGTGCTAATTCAAAATTAAGAGTTAAGAAATTAATTAACTACTTAACGGTCATTAATTAAACCTTAAACTATTCTGGCGGGTCAAGTTCCGACCCAACCCAGATCCGGCCCAAACCCAATGCAAATATAGATTGGATTGACCCGGCCCCAACCTGACATGAACCCCAACCCGGCCCGATTCGAGTTTGAAGGTTTGAGGGTTAGTGGCTTGCCTTTATTCTCAACTTATAAGTTAATACAAGCTTAAGTTTTTCCTCCACAACCAATGTGGGATAACTACACTTTACAACTCAAGTTCTCCCTTCCAAGTAATGTGGGACAATTACACCTTACAACTCAAGTTGTCCATTCCCAACCAATGTAAAATAATTCATCAATTATATATTCAACCAATCGCAAATGGATTTTTTTGAGAATTAAAATCTCATTCAAAACTTAATTATTTTTGTATATAAATATATTAAGTCGATCATCAAACGACGAGGAAGGCAACGGAATAATGACCCTATTAAATTCATTAATAGCTCTAACTTTAATTAATCAATTAATGTAGCCAAAAATTCTAACATATATAATCCTACGTCTCTCTCAGTCTAAAATTTAAGAGATAGTATAATTGTAAATTTGTTAAATAATCGAGGGAATCACTGAAATGAACTTCTATTTGCACATTCACTCTTCATTGATATTTACAAATGGACAAACGAAATTTAAAAAATTAATTTTAAGTCGCTCTCAGTCTAAAATTTTAAGAGATAGTATATTTGTAAATTTCTTCAATAATCAAAAGACTCACTAAAATCAACCTCTATTTTCACACATTTACTCTCCATCGATATTTACAAATAGGATAAACGAACTTTAAAAAATTAATTCTAAGTCTCTCTCAATTTAAAATTTAAGAGATAGTACATCTGTAAATTTCATAAATAATTGAGGAACTCATTGAAATTAACCTCTATTTTCACATCCACTATTCATCGATATTTATACTAGAAGAAATGAATTTTAAAAATTTAACCCTAAGTCGCTCTCAGTTCAATATTTGAGAGAGAGAATATCTGTAAATTTATTAAATAATTGAGGGTATCAATGAAATTATCCTCTATTTTTTCACATCCACTCTTTATCGATATTTACACTAGGATAGAAAAACTTTAAAAATTTAATCCTATGTCGCTCTCAGTCTAAAATTTAAGAGACATTATACCTTTAAAATTCTTAAATAATCAAGGGACTCATTGAACTTAACCTGTATTTTCACATCCACCTTTCGACAACATTTACACTTGGTTTAGGAACTTTAAAAATTTAACCCTCAGCAGCTCTCAATCTAAAATTGAAGAGATGGTATATCTGTAAATTTCTTAAATAATTGAGGGTAAATTTCTTAAATAATTGAGGGATACACTTGAATTAACCTCTATTTTCACACCCACTCTTCCTCAATATTTACACAAGAATAGACGAATTTTAAAATACCGTCAGCCGCTCTCAGTCTAAAATTTAAGAGAGAGAATATCTATAAATTTGTTAAAAAATCGAGGGATTTATGAAATTAACGATATTTACACTAGGATAAACGAACTTTAAAAATTTAACCCTAAATTGTTATCTGTTTAAAATTTAAGGGATAGTATATATATAAATTTCTTAAATAATCGAGGGACTCACTGAAATTAACCTCTATTTTCACATCCATTCATCGATATTTACACTAGGATAGACGAACTTTAAAATTTGGCCCTAAGTCGTTCTTAGTTTAAATTTAAGAGATAGTATATCTTTAAATTTCCTAAATAATTGAGGGACTGACTGAAACTAACCATTATTTTCACATCCGCTCTTCATCAATATTTATACTTGGATAGACAAACTCTAAAAATTTAACCTCAAATCGCTTTCAATTTAAAATTTAAGTATCAATGGCGGATTTATAAAAAAAAAAAAAAATTAAATTTTATAAAGTTGAAGTGGCCATTTACTTTCTTTTGATACAAAATGTTATAAAAAGATATTGATGTGACAATAATAAAATAGCAGAAGTTCGTTATCCAAATACAAGATGACACAGAATATAAGGCGACATTAACCCTCAAAATATTGAAGGGTTAATTAGATCTTTGTATTGGTAAGTGCACTGACTCCACTATTAAAAGTTTATATTATATGTTATCTTAAACAAGCATTAGCCCTAATAGCATCCATTAATAAGATCATTGACCATATCTAGATATGAGCTAGCTAGATCTAATTAAGGGTTAATTATTCTTTGCTCCTTATAATTAGGTCTTATTGCACTTTGTACTCCTGTAGTATTTTCATTAGCACTTTGTCCTCTTGTAGTTGAACCTTGTTGTACTTTAACTCCCTCGTCAGCACTTTTCCGTTAAATTTAACTGTAAAAGTGTAAAAAGTCAATGAAAATAAATTATGTATTAAATTATATTTATACACTTGAACTAAGTCAAATTATATTTTGCACTCTTAAACTTTAAAATGTATTTCTAAATTATTCTCATAAAATTAATTGAAGGATATAAATTTAATTTAATACACAATAATTTATTTTCAATGATTTTTTACACTGACCATTAAAGTTAACAGAAAAGTGCTAACTAGGGAGTAAAGTACAATAAGGCTTAATTCTAGGGAGCAAAGTGTTGATAAAAATAGTACAAAGGTGTAAAGTGAAATAAAGCCTAATCAGGAGACAAGAGTGATTAACCCTCTAATTAAAGGCTAGTTATAGTAGAGATTTAGCTTATTTTTTAAAACTTTCAAAAATTAAATATTGCTAATCAATATTAGTCTACCCTTTAAGGGAATCTATTCTACTGTGAAATGAATCTTACTCCACCATTATCCATAGGTTTTTTTTACTTGTTCTTCGGGTTCTCGTACAAGCACATGGTGACCATCAAATAAAATAATAATAAAAACAAATAAATTAACTGCAAATCGGTACCTACTGCTTTATGTTTTCTCTCCTATTATTGGTTTCCACTGTTTCTTGTTTAAATATTTGATGAATTGATGATCCACGGGAAAGATTCACAGGTTTTCGGTAAATTATGTTTTGTCCCTCAATTAGTTCTCTACGCGCACATAATTAAAAATAAAAAATAAAAAAATTGACAGCCACTAAAATTACGAAATATATATTTTTTAAATACATGTTATAAAATAATATTTATATATTTTTGTGACGATTTTATCACTCGTGTTATATTCCACTTTCACCGCTATTTAAATTCTATCAAACCGCCGTATCCATTCTATCTCATTAAAACAATTATACAATATACCCATCATAAGTTTCATTGCACCAACGGTATAGACTAAGGGCATGTTTGATAACCACTAAATTTTTAAGTAATGAAAATTAAGTGCTTAAATTTTAAATGCTGAAAATATTATAAAATTATTTGATAAAATTAAAATTTTAAGTGCTGAAAACTTAAATGTTGATTTTTTTATTTGTTTGATAAGCACAAAATTTGAATGCTGAAAATTGTTTAATTTACATAATTACCCTTGAATTAAGATAATAATAATAATAAAATAATAATAATAAAATAAAAACATCAATAACATATTAAAAAGTTCAAATATATAAATTATTACCAGTCAACAATAACATAGAATTTAATAAAAAAAATTATTATAGCTCGTATATTGTATGGACTACAATTTTAATTTCGTAGACTACTCATCAAAAGTCTTTTAATTAAATTATTTATTTGAGAAAAATAATAATAAATGTATAGTGCAATTGGATATAACTTGAGTGTAAATAGTATTTATTTATTTTTTTGGAATTTTTTTTATTTGAATATAAATCAAACTATTGGGATGTTTTAATTTTATGAATTAAATAGAGAGAATCCCAATTTCAAGAAAAAAAAATTATTTATGAAAATAGTTTTAAAAAATCAATTAATTATATTTCGAAAATACCTTTGGTCTTGTTATATTTTTAGAACATCAAATATATTAATAAGATTTTTTAAATTATTTTTTTTATAAAATGTGTTCTGTTATTTATTTATTTATTATTATTTTAATTTGGTGTGAGTTTAATGTTGAAGGGTATATTGGCAATTAATTGAAATATAAGTGGCAATTTCACTTTTTGGCATATCCAACTCTCAATGGAATAAAAAAGTGCAGAGAGAGAAGAGGGGTGAGAGAGGAAAATGACTGAACCTTTTCTGCATAATAAAATAAGTAAAGGGGATCTTGCTGAATTTTTGTCTTAATTTTTTACTTAATTTTTAAGTTAACTTAACTAATTAAGTATATTAATTACATTTATCAAATACACTTAATTAATTAAGTGTTTAATATAATCAGTTTTAAGTGCTTAATTTAGTTATCAAACATGCCCTAAGTCCCTTATCTCGCTCTCTCTTTCTCCCACATTTGTTTAAGGCGACGAGTTAGGGCCACTAGCCACCGTGTTATATTCAACACAATCTCATGTTGAATATAACACGAGATCGTGTTGTATCCAATTTTTTCATTCAAATTGATAATTCTTTCTCTACATTCAGATGCTTGATTTTTCTCAATTCAATTTCTTCTTATCCCTAAATCATACAATATAACCACATCTTCATTAAATCATAAACTAATCTCTAACTAGCCAAACAGTCCCTAACTAGTCTCTGACTAGCCCACAACTGAGATAACCATTTCTCGATGAGCCTCAACAATTCTCATCTCAGGTTTGCATTCTTAACCAGTGTTCTCTCTCTCTCTCTCTCTCTCTCTCTTTCTCATATGAAATTACATCTTCTTTGTCCATTATACTCTCACCTTCTTCAGTACCCACAAATGGTAGTATCATTTCATCCCAATTCTCACTAGCCGGATCAATAAAATCCAATTTTGATTCTTTAGGAGAATCATCCCAAACCCTATTCTTTTTTGTTATCGTTTTATTAGGCTCTACTCTGGAGAATCATCCCAAACCCTATTCTTTTTTGTTATCGTTTTATTAGGCTCCACTCTACCGCCACCACGTTTGTTGTGCTTGTCGCCACTGCCAACGAATCTATTTCTCAAATCGCGGCTAGATCTGGCCGCAATTTGAGAGAAACAGAGAGTAGAAGAGGCGAGAGAGGGAGAGAGCAGAGGCACTGTCTAAGAAAGGGATTGCAACAGAGAATGTGTGGAATAGTAGAGCTTGCACTAAAGGAATGGTAGAGATGAAGGGGTAGTGAAGGAAGGGTAAAATCATCAATTTAAAAAATTTAGGACTATTTGGTACAAAATAGTATTTTTTGTTAGACTATTGGGTGCAAAAAAAAAAAAAGTTATAGGGTCATCTTGTAGATTTAGGCTTTTAAGTAAACTTTTTGGAACTTTTCCAAAAAGCAAAACTCATTAATCTAAGAGAGATGCTGATGGGGATTAATTAAAACCATCGTTTCGAATTCATATACGACGAGGGTGGAAAAATCATTAGTTTTTCTCTTCCCACAATAGTAAATTATAATTGTTAATGTAGTCATTATTCTCATAGTTGTTACTCCTATTTTTTAGGTGGTCGTTATTCCTATTTTATTAAATGACCGTTACTATTTGTTAAGTAACTGTTATTCCTATTTTGTAAAGTAAATGTTATTGTTTGTTATTTTAAACCTATATAATGAGACTTCATTGTAAGATAATCAACAATTAACGATATTTCTTATTTTAAGTCTATGTAATGAGACTTCATTGTAAGATAAGAAGCATCATTAATTTGTTGAATATTGAATTATTTGAGTAAAACTATCTTCTTTTTATCACTTCTTTTCTTTTCAATCGTCTTTCTTCATCAATTGGTATTTAGAGCTTACTTCGATCCTTCATGTTTTGTGTGTAAACCAAAATCCTAAACACCACAAATCAAAAAACTCTAACCACCATCAATCAGCCCAATCATGTTTCGCAGCAACACTCAAACAATCCAGATCCAAACCCACCGTCCTAGATCCGACTTTTATCGGTTTGAATCCTGGCTCGTCGGCCCTCTATGGGCCCTCGTCGGTGTTGGCCAGCCTTCGTCTTGGGTTTTCCTAAGTGTATGATTCTCCTAAGTCTTGGGTTCTTGGAAAACAATGCACATGCTGGTTGATCCGACGACGTTACACCTCTAGTGTGAGAATTAGTAGAGTTTGTCAGGATCGGAATATTGGGGATCTCAGGCTTAGAATGACGAGGAAAAATAATAGAGCTTTCCTAGCTGAACTTGGATGAAAAATTGCTAATGATGATCAGAGTCTATGGGCTAAGGTTATAAAAAATAAATATAATCTTGACAATAGCCCTAGCTCCGGGAAATATAAACAAATAGGGTCTCATATTTGGAAAGGCATTTGTGGCTCCAAATGTATCCTCCAAAATTGTATTAAATGAAGAATTGGTAAGGGGAATTTGGTTAAGCTCTAGGCAGATTGGTGGTGTGGTGATAAACCTTTAGGTAATCAAAATATTCAGAATGACTTTGATCTTAAAGTATCGAATATTATTGATAATGATGATAATTGGTACCTTAACCCTATCCTTCCTCTTATTAGTGAGGAAACGGAAATCTTAATCTTAAATTTGCATCCTCCAGATTTTGATAGAGAAGATAAACCCCTTCGGTTGTATGAGAAGTCTAGATGTTTCTATATTAAATTTGCTTATTCTCTTTTCCAAGATGAAAACCCATAGATGAATCTATTAGTGAGTGGAATTGAATATGGAGGTTAAAAATTCCCCAAAACCTTAAGTTCTTCCTCTGGACAATTTTTCAAAAGAAGTTGATTACTAATTCCTTTAGAGCCTATAGATGCACAAAAGTGTCTAGCATATGTCAAAGACGTATTGGGATTGTTGAAAATATTAAACATGCCATTAGAATTTGCCCGAAAGCCAAAGTTGTGCGGGACCATTTTGGTTGCTCTAATTTCAGGTACCCTGCATCACATCTTGATATTTGGGACTGGATCAGATCTAAACTAAAAGCGAGTTTCTCCAATCTTAAATTGTATCTGTTTATTACTCTTATTTGGGAAGTTTGGAAGGATAGAAGTACAGAGGTCATTGTAGGTATTTGCAATGCCCCTGCCCCTACGTTGATTCATAATGGAAATTACAATCGTGATATCTCTAAATCTTTCTTAGAACCAAACATCTTAAATAGTTTAACCTTTCCAAAACTTACATGGACTCTTCCGTTGGCATGTTTTCTAAAGCTTAATATGGATGGGAGAGCAAAAGGAAATACAGGGAAAGGAGTCATTGGAGGGCTACTTAGAGACAACCTTGGAGCTTGAAAAATGGGTTATTACAGGTGTCTAGATAGCTGCATGGCCTTAGAAGCGGAATTGAAAAGTCTCATCATGGGAATTAAAACAGTGGCTGCTAGAGATTACCTACGGGTTATGGTTAAAACGGATTTAGCATATGCCATGACTTTGATCCAGAACCCATGTCTAAAGGTGCATAGGTTCAAAAACCTGATTGAAGAGTGCCGAAAATTGTTGGTGTTGAACAACTATACATTGCAGTTTGCACCTAAAGAAACTAACCAGTGTGCGGATACCCTAATTAAAAGAGGAGCAAATGGGGACTGTAGCCTTAAATTCCTTGAGACTCCGATCACTGATATAGAACACTTCCTATTAGAGAAAATGGACACAAAGGCATTTGAAATATGCATAGAGTAATTTTCTTGTCTGTTATTTTTTGAATTACACACACACACAAAAAAAAAAAAAAAAAAATGGAAAAGTGGTGGAGGGGCAAAATAGTAATGTTAGACAAACTTTTATTCTGTATTATTTTGGAATTAAAAAAGGTTTTCTCTCACTTTCTTACCAACCAAACGCATCTTTAAAATATGAGGCAAGAAGACCGTTCCATTCACGTGGCAGTTTGCCACTACTAAAACGATTCTCCACTTTGTATAATTCCATAAATAATATAGCATATGAAAAGGATTGGTATTGTCAATAGTGATCTCCTTTACATCTTCATCATATAACTGTAACATAAGCTTATTAATTATAGTTGAATAATGCTAAGTATATATTTAAAAAAAAAAAAAAACTTTTTGGGATAATACAGTCCACTCGATCTATTTTTACTTTTTTTTAATACTTTAAAAATAGGAACTTTTTTTTTGGATTTTGGACTGAAATACAAAAAATATTTTTTCCAATAAGTTTATCAAAATTTGTAAAGATCAAAATGCTGTGAACGCAAACTAGGTCTTTAATTTTGGAACACAAACTGACTAATCAAACAAACGTGTTTTTACATGCATGGATTCGTATGCTAAATTTAGTGGAAGATCATCCCCTGTCCATCTGGAGGTGCACACCCATTTAGGAACATATGCAAATGGGTAAAGAGATAAGATAAGGGATAACTACCAAATCCAATGACTTTTATTTGTTCATACCACTTTGTCATCGATTTAAGTTAGGTCGGTTGGTGGGTGTCCCAAAAAAAGCATCGAGAAAGGTCAAAAGCCCTTTCCACTTACTTAAATGGGTTGCTCCAGAACCGACGGAATTGCCCAATCTTCTCTTTCCTAAAAGTTAGTTTGGAGTAGGAGCCACTTTTACGGAGAAGGGAATGTGTCGAGGCGGTGAACAAGACAACTCCATTTCGGTTTTTCCCTCCATGAGATGAGCTCAATGCAATTTGTGCCGCACGTTTTGAACAATCTACTCTACACAGATGTGGGCTTACAAGGCTAAGGCTGATCTACTCGAATCTACTGAGTCAAGAGAATTTATTTTTCTAGGTGAGTGAGTTGATATATAACCAAAGGAAAAGCAAAGAGAAAATTTGACCAGAAGACCAGCTATAGAAACTATGAGTTCTGGGAACGTTAAGTTCTCTATTGAGGTGAAATTACCCGACTACTAATAATAAGTATGAGGCATGCCAATGCATCGGCATCGGCATTGAGACTTCTCCAGTTGGAGCACACGCCCATTCAACTGAGACATATTATCAACAATGTCTCTCATATCTTGGGTCATATCCTCACAATCTTCCAAACGTTAGAACCAACCGTCATAACTTAACAATTCTTATGTGACCATCAGGGACTTGACATTATAACTATCACAACATTCTACATAATTATATAACAACTCTTAAGTGACCATCTGTCGATCGGACTATTAGACTCTCTTCTTTATCTTTTCTTAAGAGAGTTTGGTATCTCCTATAGGTTTCTAAGAATATGGAGCCAATGAGTTGCCCTTAATAATTGTAGCCAGATAGTCAAATAGGTCAAGAAGAAAGAGTTTGAGGTCAGGTTAGACGACATGTATCTTGGTTGGTCTCATCACCACTAAAAATTGGACATATGTAGTTTCTTTATTCTTAAAAAAAAAAAATCTAGGTTAGGATCCTAATAACCTCTTCACTATAATTCTTTCCTCTTCCCAAGCGGATTCCTATTGTTGCGAGAGTCTGAACTTGGACCTAGGAAACAAGAAAGTCTTTCATTCAGTCTCAAATCCCCATGCTCAAAATTTCGTAAAGATTAAAATGATGTCGACGTAGACTAGGTCCTTCATTTTGAAACACAAATTGACTAGACAAACAAACTTTTTTTTCAATGATCTATATATGCATGGATTTGTTTTACAGAATAAAATAACTTAGAATTAAGATAACGAAAAATAGCAACAATTAACACTTAAATCGCTTGACCCTTTTAAGAAAAACACTTATTTTATATTAAAATTTTAAATTTTAAAACACAAAATTATCTTCTTTTTTCATTTTCTGTAACCAACCTATATTTTTCCTAGGTTTCAAGAGGTGAAAATTTTAATTTTCAATTAGTGTTAATATTTAATGTATTTATAAAAATAATTTCTTCGAATTTTTAAAAGAATTAATTTTGTTCTTGCATGTGAAAATTAAACCCAAAATTTGATTATCCACCTCTTAAAAACGAGGAAAACATAATGTTTAAAATCAATTTTTCATGTAGAACAATCCTTTTTCCCAAATTGGGTGGTGCAATTCTTAGTATTTCTGTCAAATTATTTATTCAAATTGTAGTATTCCCTAAGATAAATTCATATACATATTAGATTATCCAAAATGGAATTCATTCGGGTTGTCAATTTTTATTGCAAAGTTAAGAATCTAGGCTGTACTAGTGACTTTTCAATTTTATTTTATTTTATCAATTTTGTTAGATGTAATGGAGAAATTATATTTTTGCATGTTAGTCAAAAATTCATGATACAGTATAGGATGGTAAAATACAAATGAACCTAAATAAAGCGGGGGGGGGGGGGGGGGGGGGGTGTTAATACAATTAATTTTTTCTTTTTTCAAATTCCAAAACGAGTTAATTAGTCGGTAGTAAAATAAACTACAACTTCTTTTTTTTTTTTTTTTTTTTTTTTTCACTAAGCAGCCATTCTTTATGTTTTTAGGATTTAGCCAAAGATTTGAAAAAAGGTTAATTGCACTTTATGGCCCTGAAATTTAGGAAATCTTATTTTAATCCCTACTATTTTTGTTTTGGCACATTGATTATTAATACTTTATTTCTCTAGTATTAGCCTAATGCATTAATGCCTAATTAATGCATTTAGTCAAAATAAATAAATTTATTTTAAAATTAACCTCACATGATAAATACACGGTGTTTGTTCTAAAAAACATATGGCCCAATTGAGTTTATGTATTTTGTAGAGGATACTAGTTGAGTTTTTTGTTTTGGACATCAAATGCATAGGGCCCACCTTGACTCCCAAGGGTTGAACAAATGACTCTCTCCTCCTGCTTCTTTCTCTTTTTTTTTTTTTTTTTCTTTTTTTTTTTGAACGGTGTACTCTCCCATATCGGGCTGGTGCATTCATGATTAAATTGAATATTTAATTTCGAGAATGCTCCTCAGGAGAATCAAACCATAGTCAAGGAAATGGGGCACATCTCCTTGCCAACTAGATTAACACCTTTTAGGTAACATATCACTCAATTCAGCTCCAAACCTTTACAATGGGACCAATTAGACTCAAAACCGAAACTTTAGGAGCAAATTACAATAAATACAAAATTAGAGAATAAAGTGAAAATACACTTTAATTTTAAGGTGCAAAGTGCATTTGATCAAAAAATAAATTAAATAAAATAAAAAATCCAATTTTTCCCCTATATAAGGGAGGCAGGACCCATCCTAACAAGCATTGTGGCTTCTCCCTCCATAAGCCAAAAAAAAGTAAGTGACGTTGAAGGAGTAGACATGGCGTGATATTGTTTTGGCTCAACTTCATCAATTGTATGAAGATGAGCCGAACCAATATCACTCTTGTATGCTTCATTTCTCTTCAAATACAAAGAGCTTTTCCTGAGTTGCATATTTCATTATTGGAAGCACAGCACTTCCATGGTTCTACAAATGCAGGACTAATCGATGACTTATTAAAGGTTTCATAGGAAATCAGGTATATTGTACTTTAATGGTTAACTACATTATCCCTATGATTATACCGAATTGATCACTTATACGCTATGTGTTAAGACTTAAGTGCAACGATTAAAAATTTAACAAAAATTGAGAGTACAAAAATAAAGATAATTTCGTCATATTGTTTTAACTAATTAAATGGAATCTATTTAATTTTTTTTCGAAACTTAGAGAATCAAAAATATTTTTGACTCTCGTCTCTTCCAAATCCTCCCCTTTGTGATTTCCCCTTCCCACCCAACCCCCTCCTTGCTCTGGCAAAGCGACTCGAGCAACCACTGCCACCAGTCTTTCCCTCCTCACCGCCACGCAAATCAAGCAACTCCCTCATAAGAAATCAGGTATATTGTAATTTTAACTCTTCAATTGTACTTACAATTTTTTTTTTCTTTTTCTTTTTTTGGGTTTCGAGCTCTCAATTTCAGTTAACTTTTTTATTCAATTACCATTTTATGTGGTCCAATTTTGGCTCTTTTTTTTTTTTTTCTTCTAATAATGAATTGATCAAACATATTGGAGACTTGAATGTCAATTATGGGATATTTCAACGGTTAAACTGTAATTTAATCCAATTCAATGGAATCTTTGTACAGGATAAAACAATAATTGTCATTGTCTTATTTTTGTCTGTACTAGATATCAACTCAGGGTCACGAGCAAGGCACATGGAAATTTTGATTGAAATAGTAGATTTTACAAGAAATTTTGATTGAAATAGTATATTTTACAAGAAAATTTATTTACAGTCTCATTTTTATACTTTATAATTGTGTTCGTAAAAATAATAATAATAATAATAATAATAATAATAATAATTTGTAAATAAAAGAGTAAAGATCATTATAACTAAAATCACCTAGAAGAGGAAATGGAAAGGTGAACCTCTGGAAAAATTCAAATTTAACTAAGGTTTAAAGTAGGGAGACTCTCTATCCACATACTTGTTTGTTTTGTGCATGGAAAGATTATCCCATCTCATAATTGACGCTAATAAGAAGGGAAAATGGAAAGGGATAAAACTCAATAGAAATGGTCCTAAACTTATTCATCTATTCTATGCGGACGATCTCATCCTATTTTATAAATTAGAAGAGAATTGTATTGAATTTATTTTTAGTATTTTAAAATTTTTCAAAAATTGCTTTGGGCAAAAGTTTAATCTTAATAAATCAAAACTTTTTGTTTCTGCTAACGTTTGGAAAATTGATGCTAAGAATGTTAGTAATAGAGTAGGGATTCAACTCTCAGAGGATTTGGGTAGATATCTTGGAGCTAATCTAATTCAGGGTAGGAAGAATAAGAATTTTTACAGTAGTGTCATTGAAAAAGTCCAAAAACGTATGAGTTCTTGGAAAGCTAAATTCCTGTTGCTTGTGGGAAGACCTCTTCTTGTCAAAACTATTACTGATACTATCGCTAGTTATGTTATGCAAACTTCCATCTTTCCTATGAACATATGTGATGAATTAGATAAAATGAACAGAAAGTTCCTATGGGGAGAGATGAAGGAAATTAAGAAATGTCAGCTTCTAAATTGGGATATGATGTGCAGAGCTAAAGAAAATGAAGGATTAGGGATAAGGAAAACGAGAATTTTTAATGATGCTTATATGAATAAATTGGGCTAGAACATTTTAACAAATGAAGTTAGTTTCTGGACTAAAATTATGAAAACTAAATATAATCTTAAAGGAAGTCCTAACACTTGGAAAGAAAATTTGAATGGGGCATTTATGGAAAGGCATTTATAAATCTAAAAAAAAATCTGTATCTGTTTGTGTTAAATGGAAGGTGGGGAATGGGGTTAAAATTAACCTTTGGAATGATATGTGGTGTAGGGGTAATCCCATTGGGGATGATTCCCTTAAAAAGAATTGGGATCTTAAGGTAATTGACATTATTGATGATGATGTTAACTGATTTCGTTTACCCATCCTCAATATCATTTATGATAACTTGAAAAATAAAATTCTTAAAATGAATCCCCTTTTGTTTTTCCAAGAGGATCTGGCTGTGTGGGCTCGTGAGCAATCAAGTATCTTCTCCCTTATATCATCTTATAACTTTTGGAAGAAAGGTAAGACCTAGGTGAGAAACAGAAAGTGGGATTGGCTTTGGAAGCTAATAGTGCCCCCAAAATTTTAAATTTTTTATCTGGCTTATTTTCCATAATCTTATGATGACTAATAGCCTAAGGGCTAAATGGTCTAGTGATGGTATGACCTCATGCCAAAGGTGTAATGATGCAGGTGAAACTGTTGAACACATTCTGAGGACCTGTCAAAACGCAGAGAAAAATTGGACCTCTTTTATGTCTATAGAACATCTAAGTCAATTCTGAGAAGCGAATTTCCTCAAGTGGCTCCAGAACAATTTAACAGGAAAGTCTATGAACTCTTCATCCTTCTATTTTTTTTGTTGCTATTATTTGAGAAATTTGGAAAGACAAAAACAAGGAAGTTATTAAAAATGTTAAGCAAGACCTTTTGTCATAGATTCAAAAAAATCTATCATTTGCAAAAGGATCAATAACTAGGTCACTTTGTGTGCCGAATTTTTCAAATCAAACATAGATGGATGTGTCGCGAGTCACTCTAGAGTAGAAGGTTTTGGAGGATTACTTTGTGATCATCTTGGAGTGAGGAAATTTGGGTACAAAGGTTTCATTCCAAAATGTTGTAGTCTGGAAACAGAAATCCGAGGAGTTTATGAAGGAATGGTGAACCGAGGAGTTTATGATGACTAATAGCCTAAGGGCTAAATGGTCCAGTGATGGTACGACCTCATGCCAAAGGTGTAATGATGCGTGTGAAATTGTTGAACACATTCTGAGGACCTGTTGAAACATAGAGAAAATTTGGACCTCTTTTGTGTCTGTAGAACATCTAAGTTAATTCTGAGAACTGGATTTCTTCAAGTGGCTCCAGAACAATTTAACAGGAAAGTCAATGAACTCTTCATCCTTCTATTTTTTTTTGTTTCTATTATTTGAGAAATTTGGAAAGACAGAAACAAGAAAGTTATTGAAAATGTTAAGCAAGACATTTTGTCATAGATTCAAAAAATTTATCATTTGCAAAAGGATCTTATGGAATCTTTCTGTCCCCAAAATAACCCCCAAAACTCGTTTGAAAATTATCAGAATAACTAGGTTACTTCGTGTGCAGAATTTTTCAAATCAAACATAGATGGATGTGTCGCGAGTCACTCTAGAGCAGAAGGTTTTGGAAGATTACTTCGTGATCATCTTGGAGTGTGGAAATTTGGGTACAAAGGTTTCATTCCAAAATGTTGTAGTCTGGAAGCAAAAATCCGAGGAGTTTATGAAGGAATAGTGGCGGCAGTCAACGAAGGGTACCCCAGGGTTATTGTTGAAACAGACTCGATGGAGCTGATTAAGCTAATCTAGCTAGGATGCTCTGGAAATCACAAGTTCAAGAAACAAATTGAGGACTGCAAGAAGATCCTTAAAGAACACAATTTCCAGATCCAGCATGTTAATCAAGAAAACAACAAATGTGCTAATTTTCTTGCCTATAATGGCTATAAGGCCAAATAAGAGTTTAGATATGTTTTTATTCCCCTAGACATTATGATTGATATCTTATTTTTGAAGATGAAACCGAAGGCCTTTGACAGGCTTCCTTGAGTTTTCACCTCCCTCTAATGTACCCCTCCCCCGAAAACAAATGTATTTACTTATAAACGTTTTAGTTAATGGTAGTGAAAATATTAATTGTGGAAATTAATGACACTTAAAAGTATAGTGTACAATAGGACTTGGAATTAATTAAAGGTAAATAACCACATAAATCCATTTCGAGTTACAAACTACTGAAATAAAATACCACAGTTTCATTTAAATTTTCAAAACCCCAAATGATTTTCATCTTATCTGTTAGTCCCACATTTGATTTCAATAGGTTTTCGTGGATAATTTTGCTCTCTAAAATTTCGGGATTTCATAGTTGTTACAATATGCTCCATAGATTTTCGGTATTTACTTTGTTAGAATATTTCTATTTTAAAGTACGAGTTTATGTGTGTTTGTATATATATATATATATATATATAACTTAGACTTGTATCATAACATGGATATCTATTTAGTGGATATTTGGGGGAATAAGGTATTACATGTGACTTTCGTCGAACATAAAGGAAACAATTCTTATACTCGCAGAAACAGAATATATGACTAAAAAAATTCTAGCTATTTTCGAATAGATCAGGCTCCCTGGCTAGCTTGAAATACTAAAGGTATCGACATATTTGTTTTGGCTCATTAGAAAGAAAATCCTTTTCCTCAGGATCCTTTCAAATAGAAATAGAGAACAAAATAACTAGAAAGATTGTTAGAATCATTCTAGGGGGATCATCTAGAAAGCGAATCGTTTTAGCTGTATTCAGCCACAAAGTTGACATAGATGTTATGAGTAGACTTTTTTTTTTTTTTTAATTCCTTTCGCATCTTAGATCTAGGAATTTATCCATCTTCCATCTTCCACACACACACATATATACTAGCTTATAACTCATTGCTTTATAAAAATAAGTTTTTGGGTATTTTATAGCCCAATTATTTATGGGATCAAATTTTAATTTGGGACATATAAATATATCAAAGTGTTCTCCTTGGTGAGAAAATGAATATGGTATATTTATTTATGTAAAAATCATTTAAGAGGTGAATTAAAATTATTCGTTAAAGTGTTCACTTGAAGTTGTTGAGTGATGTATTGTGTGAGTTACCAACATTGATAACCGAAATATATGAAGAGTTATTTATTAAGACTCGAGTTATCTCTTGGAGGTAAGCTTTCTAAGACTTTGAACTGATATGGACAGAAAGTAGACTAAAGGCTATTGATAGGTGTAATTTATCTATTTATTATCAAGCCGGTTTTGATAGTTTTTGAGTATTTTTATAGAGTTTTATTATGTTTTAATATGTTTTTATTTATTTGTCTTAAATTAGGTATTTGGGGTGAAAAGGGACTAAAATGGTCCATAAACGATCAAAGCGGTAGAAGAACGGTGGAGAAAAATAGCAAAACGGCTAAATCTAAAGCCTACATCCACCGCTACGGCGGTGAAAATACAGAGAGTTTGTTAAAGCTCCACCGCTGCAGCGATCAAAATGCAGAGAGCTCCATCGCTTAGCAGTCAACCTGTCGACCTCCCCACCGCTGCAGCGGTCATGCTGAAGATATTTTAAGATATTTTAGGATATTTTGAGATAATTTGAATCCTATAAATATCATCTCTATTCTTCCCAAGGGGGATGTTTTCGGGAGTATTGAGAGCTCTAAGGCCATTTGACCAATAGAAGATCACAATGCGAAGAAGGAGGAAGCCTTCTCCAAGCGATTTTAGCGACGGATCTTCAAATAATGGCTAGTCTCCTTGTTTCTCTCTTAATTTGGTTTAATGTTTGTATATGTTTAGCTTGTATTTAGTTGTATTTAGGGTTACGACCATGTGTAGCTAAACATCTATTTTCTAGGACTTGATTGTACTTCATGAAAACGATGTTTGAATAAATCGATGTTTTGTTAATAGTTGTTCATGTTTATCCGATTGTGTGCCGTTATTCCATGTTTATATGCTTGTTTAGATATATTGAGGAATGATGGATGTGGAGAATATGTTTCACCATTTGGTGAGTGGTGTGCACAACATGGAGTAATTCACTAAACTATAGTACCTTATTTAGCTCAGCAAGATAGAGTTGATGAGAGAAAAAATAGGACTTTGAAAAAAATGATGAATTCTTTGTTAACAAATTCTGGTTTACCTCAGAACTTGTGGGGAGACTATTTTAACAGTGAATTTTGTTTTAAATAAATTACCTCACAAAAAATTAAATAAGACCCCATATGAATTGGGAAAAGGTAAAAGCCTACACATCCATACTTAAAAGTATGAGGGTGGCTTGCAAAAGTTACGATTCATGATCCTAAGTAAGTTAAAATGGGAACAAAAACTGTTGATTGTGTATTCATTGGATATGCACAAAATATTAGAGCTTTATTGATTTTTTATTGATAAATCAAAAATTGAAAATGTGCATGAGAACACAATTATTGAATTAAGAAATTCATCCTTCTTTGAGAATGTTTTTCCTTGTAAGACTTTTGTTGAGTCTAGTTCTTTAAAGAGAACTCATGATATTACCTCTAGTAATTCTCAAGAAGATGAAATTGAACCTAGATATAGTAAAGGACAAAAGTTTCAAAATATTTTGATCATGATTTTTATACCTATGTGATAAGATATGAACCTAAAACTTTTTGGAGAGGCTACGTCTATGCCTGAAGCACCTCTTTGAAAAGAAACTGTGAATACTGAAATTCATCTCGTCTTACAAAATCACACTTGGGAACTAGTGGATCTTCCATCTGGAACAAAACCACTAAGATGAAAATGGATCTTTAAGAAAAAATATAAAAGCAAATAGATCAATTAACCAATATAAAGCAAGACTTGTAGCTAAAGGTTACAAGCAAATATCGAGTATAGATTATTTTGATACTTATTCACTAGTAACAAAAATCACATCTATATGTATGTTAATAGAAATTGTAGCTATACATAATCTTGAGATACATTAAATAGATGTTAAGACTACATTCTTGAATGGTGAATTAGATGATGAAATTTATATGGAACAACTAGAAGGGTTTTTGACAATGTTCTGTTGTCAAATAATTTTAAGACCAATGAATGGGACAAGGGTGTCTATATTAAGATAACATATCCTTGTTACGTTATTGTATGCTTATATGTAGATGACATGCTTATTATTGATCGTAGTGATAAAATCATAAAATCTACTAAACAAATGTTAGCAAATAAATTTGAAATGAAGGATTTGGGAAAAACAAATGTCATTCTTAGAATTACAATTTCAAGAACATTTGAATGATTGATCTTATGATTGCTATCTTATTACATTGAGAAGATTCTTAAAAAAATTAACAAGGATGACTCAGGTATAGCAAGAATACCAGTAGATGTTAATCAACATCTTTTTAAGAATATTGGAGGGAGCATATCTCAGTTGGAGTATTCTCGAATAATGGTAGTTTAATGTACATAATGAATTGTACTGGACCTGATATTACTTACGTAGTAAGTAAATTAAATAAGTTCACTAGCAATCTAGGTAGATAATACTGAAAAGCTATAGTGAGACTTTTGAGATATTTAATATATACTCAAAATTATGGTTTGCATTGTACAATATATCCAATAGTTTTTGAAGGGTATAATGATGCAAATTGGATATTTGATAGTAAAGATACTAAATCCATGAGCGAATATGTCTTTGTATTAGCATGAGTTATTGAATCACGAAAATCCTCTAAGTAAACATGTATTTCCAGATCCACAATGAAATATAAATTTATTACTTTAGATAAAGTATGAGAAGAAGCAGAGTGGCTTCAACAATTGTTGGAAGATATTTTAAAGTGGACTAAGCTTGTGCCAGCTGATAAGTGGTTTATTTACCAACAAATCAAGTACTTTTAGATTGAAATATTTGTGTGTTTTCAATCACTTTTGTTAATTTAATGTGTTTTCGTATTGTTTTATAGGTTTTTCAATAAATGGGTGAAAAGATGAAAATTCGATACAGGTTCAGTAACTTCAAGACCCTTTTTGACAATGATGCAATCCGATTTTGGAAAATCTTAAAACATGGAAGTTATAGATCTATGTCTTAGCTTTCCATAAGTTTTTAAATCACCTTAATCGAAATTCGGAAGAGAAAGTTATGGCCAAAAGAAGAACCTGGTATCACCGCTATAGCGTTGGCCTTCACCGCTGCAGCGATGAAGGGTCAGTGAACCTACTGACTTTCCACTGTTGTAGCAATGCCAACCACCACTGCAGTGCTCAAGCACCACCAGGCAAAGATATTTTGAGATATTTTTGTGATATTTGGGATCCCATTTTATATCCCTTCTTCCCCAACACTAGATGCACGTTTTTGGGAATATTTTGGGAGCTTCAAGATCAACCAAGCAAGGGAAGAACACAATTTGGAGAAGAGGAAACAAGATCGGAGCGGTTTTTATGGACGTGGAAGCATCGATTCTTTAGATTTGGCTACTCTGCCTTATTTCTCTATTTATTCCTTAGCTTTGGTTGGTTGTTTTCGTGATATTTAGTTCATTTATAGTTGAATATGTGATTATATCCATGAGCTAAACATATATTGTTTAGGGGTTGATGTAGTTAATGAAAACGTAGTTTGAATAAATCGATATTTTGTTAACGGTTGTTCATTTGTGTCCGATTATGTTTACCGTTTTATTACTTCCATTATATGCTTATTATGATATATTGGTTGGTTTGAGAAATAGAGTTTGACACTTGGGAGAGGTTATCCTGAATTTGGACTAGGGTTTGAACACAATGTGATGATCTAATAACTTGGGAGAGTATTAGAAAGTATGCAATCCGTGAGGTTGGGGTAAGACTCATGTGATCAGTGTCATTTAGACGGTAGATAGGGATATTGGCATTGATGCGAAGTCACATATTCATTCACTTAATACTCGGGAGAGGTAGTAAGTGACTTTTCGATACCTAGATTGTCAGATAGTTTGAATACCGTTAATGTAAACTAGACTAAAACGAGAATCTTTAAGTGAAAGAAGTTAATCCATAGATAATCTATTCCCATTAACGTCATACTTAGTATTATAGTATAATTAGTTATTAGTTTAGTTTTATATTTCTAGAAAAAACCCAAAATTTAATCGCCTAGATAAAGTTCGGTTATGACAATTGTGATACTTAGAGATGATCTAATAGAATCCCTATGTATATAGCAACCCTTACTTTTTCCACTATATTAAAACTTGACTTGTACACTTGCGATAAAAATGGCGACGAATAATTCCGCTAACAAGTTTTTGGCGCCATTACCGGGGATTGGTTTTTGGATTGTTGTTGATATTGTGAGTAAGTAACTTAATTTTAATTTAGGCATTTATTTTATTTATAATTTTTGTTTTTAGTTGTTTTGTTTTGCGAGGTACTTGAAGATGTTAGATCAACAAGTGCTATTGCATTTCTTTCAACGAGATTTTGAGCCGTTTTATTGTGCCTGGAATAGATACAAGGAGTTTCTATTTCAGTTCCCCAGTCATGGTTTCCCGAGAAAGTGTCAACTACTGAAACTTCCTCGATGGGTTACTAGTTGCAACAAGAACTTGGGTGGAAGGAGGAAACAGTACCACCTCTTTCGACCAACTAACTATGCACGAAGCGTATTCATTGTTGGATGACATGGCAGAGTTTGATTTTCAGAGTTGGAATTATTCAACAAGCTTTAGAAGCTTGGGGGATTGTTCCACCACTTCGGCACCGTGCTATGACACCCCAAACCAACATGTGGAGTCTTCCCCCACCCTAGAAGAAATGTTCATTAAATTTATGGGAGAGACTCAGGTTTTTTGGAGGGAAACGAATTATCGACTCAATGAGCATGAGGACCGTCTTGACAAACTTGAGACGACCTGCGTTGAAATTGATGTAACTGTAACAACTCTTGAGACGCAAATCGGTCAGCTTATTTGCTTCATTGAGATTGAGTCAGAAGTGGTGGCACTGAGAGACACACAAGTCACATCCATATATAAAAACCACAAGGAGAAACCGGATACGAACATGAGGCACTTGATGCCATCACCGATCCAAGACGATCACATCTACGAGGATCCGATGTGGCTCACTTGTCCTCCCCTATTTCTAGCACCATTCATTCAAGCCCACCAGGCACATGAGCCAGATTCGAGTCACGTTGAGAGTACGGGCCATATAATGTCACACCTTACCAAGCTTGAGGGCATTCTAAACCAAGACCTATATGTAGTGTTGTATGACACATACTATGGACGGAAGCCGCTCTTTGACGAGCCTTTCTCTGTGTCGAGTCAAGGACATTAAACCAAGCGTTTTTTGGGAGACAACTCGAGTTTTCAAATAAATCAATTAATCATCGCTGACTACATTGGGAGGTGAGATTGTCTCGCCTTCCAGGTATGTGTTCAAACACCCATTCGTCAATATAATCCATACTATTTGTTGAGTTGGATGTTAGGTCGCTGTGGACACTGCCCGTTCTGAGTTTGGGGAGGATGCTTTGTATGCTTTATAGTACGATATCTTTTTGTTAGTTATGTAGTCAAGTAAAATTGTTTTTATGTAAGCATGTTTGTTTAGTAGTAGTATAAATGTGTTTATGTTAGTAGTATTTGTTATGTGTTGAGTTTTGTAGTTCGTCTAGGCCATTACCCGATGATGATATTATCCCCCAGTTGTTTTTCGAGGTCAAGCGTAATGCCCATTTGTGTGTGTTATGTGTACTTGACATCTCGTTTTGGTAAAAGTCATTGTGAATCCTAATTTGCACGAGCACATAGACTCATTGTATAGCCATTCAATCGTTTTGACGTCAATTATTCAGTAGCATGTTCATGACAATTTTAGGGATTCTAAACCTAATTAGGGGAAACTTGAGGCAAAATCCTAAGTGAGGTAATTCAGGAGATATGATTTAGGCATTCATTTTGATCGCTTGAGCCGTTGAAACCTTCCACGCAAAATGTTTTACCCTTCCTTACCCTGTTGAAGCCTGTTAGCCATTTCAATTCTAAACACGTATCAAATGTCCTAGCCAATTAAATTTTTTCCAAACCACTGTCGCTAAACCTAAGGCACGATTTGAGTTGATATCAAGTTAGCATTTGTTTATGCTATTTGAAGTGAGTGGTTGGGTTTTGGGCAAACTTTTGATTGGTTCGATATTCTAGTACTTACTTGTCATTTTTCTTTCGTATTTCCACACCCATGAAATTGTACAAATCAAACAAGTACGGGAGAGTGGTAAAAAAAAAACGTGTGTAAATATGGTTTTGTTTTTGTTTGTTTAGACAGGTGAGTACAACGTTTTAAAATGCTAGATCAGGGTTGTTTCGAATTAATCTTTGGGGGTTTGAGAGTGATTGAATGCCAAGCATGTGCCTTGGGTAACATCGAGTTAATAACGTTTACCTATTCCCGATATACCTTTACCAGTTGGCATAAACTGATCCAAGTCCTTTTGATCTTTTTGAATTTCCAAGCCTACATTAATGGAGAGTGGAATCCAATATGGCATATGGATATCCTAATCCTTTTATGGTTTAAGTCATGATCTTTGTTGGTGAATAATCTAATCCAGTCTTTGGATGGTTGTATGATTGAGTTTTCACACACACACTTGAATGGATCTAGAATGGCATTTATTGATATTGAATGTTGAAATTCTAAAACACCACATGATGCGTTTTATTCTTGAACTCGATTTGATTGGGGGCCGTTGAGGGAAAACGTTTTGGTCGATTAGTTGAATTCAAAACTCACACATCGTTATGTTTAGTTCGTTTGTGTCTTTCATCTTTAGTATTTATGTTCTTAAATTCGTTGTGTAGTTTGTTTTCTTATTTATGTGTTTTTGCTTGAGGACAAGCAAACGTTAGAGTTTGGGGGTATTTGATGAGTGGTTTATTTACCAACAAATCAAGTAATTTTAGATTCAAATATTTATGTGTTTTCAAGCACTTTTGTTAGTTTAATGTGTTTTTGTATTATTTTATAGGTTTTTAAATAAATTGGTGAAAATATGCAAATTCTGTATAGGTGCAGTAACTTCAAGGCCCTTTTTGATAATGATTCAATCCAATTTTGAAATATATTAAAATATAGAAGTTATAGATCTTTGTGTTAGATTTCCATAGATTTTTAAATCACCTCAATCCGAGTTCGAAACAGAAAGTTACAGCTAAAAGAAGAATCTGGTGTCACCGCTATAGAGATGGCCTTTACCGCTGCAGCGGTGAAGGGTTAGTGGACTTTCGGCCCAACCACCACTACAGTGGTGGCCTTCATCACTGTAGCAATGAAGGGTCAATGGACCTACTTAATTCCCACAACTACAACAATGCCAACTACCGCTGCAATGCTCAAGCACTACCTGGCAAAGATATTTTGAATCCCATTTTATATCCCTTCTTCCCCAACACTTGATGCAAATTTTTGGGGATATTTTAAGAGCTCCAAGATCAACCAAGAAAGAGGAGAACATAATTTGGAGAAGAACAAGATCGAAGCGGTTTTTGCGGACGTGCAAGCGTCGATTCTTCAGATTTGGCTACTTTCCCTTATTTCTCTCTTTATTTATTAGATTTGGTTGGTTGTTTTGATGATGTTTAGTTCATTTATAGTTGAATATATGGTTATGGGCACGAGCTAAACATATATTATTTTGGGGTTGATGTAGTTTATGAAAACGTGGTTTAAATAAATCGATGTTTTGTTAACTATTGTTCATTTGTATCCAATTGTGTTTACCATTTTATTACTTCCATTATATGCTTGTTATCATATATTGGTTGGATTGAGAAATTAGGGTTTGACACTCGGGAAAAGTAACCCTGAATTTGGACTAGGGTTTAAACATAACATGATGATCTAATGACTCGGAAGAGTATTAGAAAGTATGCAATCCGTGAGGTAAGACTCATGTGATCAGTGTCATTTAGACGGTAGATAGGGATATCGGCGTTGACGTAAAGTCACATATTCATTTACTTTACACTCGGGAGAGGTAGTAAGTGAGTTTTTGATACCTAGATTTTCAGATAGTTTGAATACCGTTAATGTAAACTAGACTAAAACAAACATGTTTAAGTTAACGAAATCAATCTATAGATAGTATATTCTCATTAACTTTATACTTAGTATTGTAGTATAATTAGTTATTAGTTTAGTTTTATATTTCTATAAAAAACCCAAAATTCAATCGCCTAGATAAAGTTCGGTTACAACAATTGCGGCACTTAGCGATGATCCAATCCAATCCATGTGGATACGACAACCCTTATTGTTCCTACTATATTAAAACTTGACTTTTACACTTGCGGTAAAAGTGGTGACGAATAATTCCGCTAACAAGTTTTTGGCGCCATTGTCAGGGATTGGTTTTTGGATTGTTGTTGATATTGTGAGTAAGTAACTTAATTTTAATTTAGGCATTTATTTAATTTATAATTTTTTTTTAGTTCTTTTGTCTTGCGAGGTACTTGAAGATGTTAGATCAACAAGTGCTATTGCATTTCTTTCAACGAGATTCCATGTCGTTTTATTGTGCTTGGGATATATACAAGGAGTTGCTATTTCAGTTTCCCATTCATGGTTTCCCGAGGGAGTGTCAACTACTGAACTTCCTCAACGGGTTACTAGCCGCAACAAGAACTTGGGTTGAAGGAGGAAACGGTACCACCTCTTCCGACCAACTAACCGCGCACGAAGCCTATTAGTTGTTGGAATGACAGATTTTGATTTTTAGAGTTAGAATTATTCAACAAGCTACCAAAGCTTGGGGGATAGCTCCACCATTTCGGCACCATGGTATGACACCCCAGACCAATATATGAAGTCTTCCTCCATCTTGGAAGAAATGTTTGCTAAATTTATGGGAGAGACTCAGGTTTTCTGGAGGGAAACGAATGACCGACTTAATGAGCATAAGGACCGTCTTGACAAAATTAAGACGACCTGTACTGAAAGTGATGTGACTATAACGTCTCTTGAGACGCAAATCGGTTAGCTTATTTGCTTCATTAAGACCGAGTCAGAAGTGGTGGCACTGAGAGACACACAAGTCACATCCATATGTGAAAACCATTAGGAGGAACTGGATACGAGTGAGAGGAACTTGATGCCATCATCGATCCAAGACGATCACATCTACGAGGATCCGATGTCCTCACCCATTTCCAACACCGTTCATTCAAGCCCACCAAGCACGTGAGCCGGAGCCAAGTCACGTTGAGAGTACAGGCCATATAATGCCACATCTGGCCAAGCTTGAGAGTGTTCTAAACCAAGTCCCATACGTAGTGTTGTATGACACATACTATGGGCGGAAGCCGCTCTTCAAAGAGCCATTCTCCGTGTCAAGCCAAGGACATTAAACAAAGCATTTCTTCTTAGACAACCCAAGTCTTCAAATAAATCAATCCATCATCGCCGACTACTCTCGGAGGTGGGATTGTCTCACCTCCCAGGTATGTGTTCAAAACCCCCATTCGTCAATACAATGCATGCTATTTGTTGAGTTGGATGTTGGGTCACTGTGGACACTGCCCATTCTGTGTTTGGGGGGATGTTTTGTATGCTTTATAGTATGATATCTTTTTGCTAGTTATGTAGTTAAGTTAAATTGTTTTTATGTAAGCATGTTTGTTTAGTAGTAGTATAAATGTGTTTATGTTTGTAGTAGTTGTTGTGTGTTGAGTTTTGTAGTTCATCTGGGCCATTACCCGATTATGATATTATCCCCCTGTTATTTTTCGAGGTCAAACGTAATGCTTATTCATGTGTGTCCTATGTGCTTGACATCTCGTTTTGATAAAAGTCATTGTGAATCATAATTTACACGAGCACGTGGACTCATTGTACTGCTATTCAATTGATTTAACGCCGATTATTCAATAGCATGTTCATGACAATTTTAGGGATTCTAGAACCTAATTGGGGGATATTTGAGACGAAGTCCTAGGCGAGCTAGTTCAGGAGATATGATTTAGGCATTCATTTTGATCACATGAGTCGTTGAAACCTTCCATGCAAAATGTTTTGCCCCTCATTACCCTGTCGAAACCTATTATCTATTTCAATTCTGAACACGTATCAAATTCCCTAGCCGATTAAATTTTGTCCAAACCACTATCGCTAAACCTAAGGCACGATTTGAGTTGAAATCAAATTAACATTTGTTTATGTTACTTGAAGTGAGCAGTTGGGTTTTGGGCGAACTTTTGATTGGTTCGGTATTCGAGTACTCACTTGTCATTTTTCTATCGTATTTCGACACCCGTAAAATTGTACAAATCAAATAAGTTTGGGAGTGTGGTAAAAAAAACATGTGTAAATATGGTTTTGTTTTTGTTTGTTTAGGCAGGTAAGTACGACGTTTTAAAATGCTAGCTTAGGGTTGTTTTGAATTAATATTTGGGGGTTTGAGAGTGATTGAGTGCCAAGCATGTTCCTTGGGTAACGTCGAGTTAATAACGTTTACCTATTCCCGATATACATTTGGCCAGTTGACATAAACCGATCCAAGTCCTTTTGAACTTTTTGAATTTCCAAGCCTACATTCAATGGAGAGTGGAACCCAATCTGGCATATAGATATCCTAATCCTTTATGGTTTAAGTCATGATCTTTGTTGCTGAATAATCCAATCCGGTCTTTGGATGGTTGTATTTTAGTTTTCACACACACACTTGAATGGTTCTAGAATAACATTTACTGATTTGATTAGGGGCCATTGAGGGAAAATGTTTTGGTCGATTAGTTGAATTCAAAACTCACACGTCGTTATGTTTACTTCGTTTGTGTCTTTCGTCTTTATTATTTAAGTTCTTAAATTCGTTGTGTAGTTTGTTTTCTTGTTTATGTGTTTTTGCTTGAGGACAAACAAACATTTGAGTTTAGGAGTATTTGATGAGTAATTTATTTACCAACAAATCAAATACTTTTATATTCAAATATTTGTGTGTTTTCAAGCACTTTTATTAGTTTAATGTGTTTTATTATTGTTTTATAGGCTTTTGAATAAATGGGTGAAAAGATACAAATTATATACAGGTACAGTATCTTCAAGTCCCATTTTTGACAATGATTCAATCCGAATTTAAAAAATATTAAAATATGGAAGTTATATATGTTTGTCTTATATTTCCATAGGTTTTTGAATCACCTCAATCGGAGTTCGGAAGAAAAAATTATGGCCAAAACACAAACCTAGTAGCACTGCTGCAGTGATGGCGTTTATCGCTGCAGCGGTGAAGGGTCAGTGAACTTTTTTCCCAATCACCGCTGCAACGGTGATGGGTTAGTAGACCTACTGACTTCCCACCACTACAGCGATGCCAACCACCGCTGCAGTGCTCAGGCACCACCTAACAAAGATATTTGAGATATTTTTGTGATATTTTGGATCCCATTTTATATCCCTTATTCCCTAACACTTGATGCACGTTTTTGGGGACATGTTAGGAGCTCTAAGATCAACCAAGAAAGAGTAGAACATAATTTAGAGAAGAGGAAACGATATCGGAGCGATTTTTACGGACGTGGAAGCATCGATTCTTCAGATTTGGTTACTCTCCCTTGTTTCTCTCTTTATTTCTTAGCTTTGGTTGATTGTTTTGATGATTTTTAGTTCATTTGTAGTTGAATATATTGTTATGGCCTTGATCTAAACATATATTATTTAGAGGTTGATGTAGTTTATGAAAACATGATTTGAATAAATCGATGTTTTGTTAACGGTTGTTCATTTGTATCCGATTGTGTTTACCATTTTATTACTTCCATTATATAATTGTTATGATATATTGGTTGGTTTGAGAAATCGAGGTTTAACACTCAGGAGAGGTAACCCCAAATTCAGATTAGGGTTTAAACACAACGTAATAATCTAATGACTCGGGAGAGTATTAGAAAGTATGCAATCCATGAGGTTAGGGTAAGACTCACGTGATCAGTGTCATTTAGACGCTAGATAGGGATATCGGTGTTGACATGATCGCATATTCATTCAATTTATACTCGGGAGAGGTAGTGAGCGAGTTTTCGATACCTAGATTATCGGATAGTTTGAATACGTTAATGTAAACTAGACTAAAACGAACATGTTTAAGTGAACAAAGTCAATCCCTAGATAATATATTTCCATTAATGTCATACTTAGTATTGTAGTATAATTAGTTTTTAGTTTAGTTTTATATTTCTATAAAAAAAAAAAAGAAAAAATTCAATTGCCTAGATAAAGTTCGGTTACGACAATTGCGGTACTTAGCGATGATCTAATCCAATCTATATGGATACGACAACCCTTATTCTTTTCACTATATTAAAACTTGACCCGTACACTTGCGATAAAAGTAGCGACGAATAATTCTGCTAACACTAGCTTTTTATATACATTATGATAGCTAATCAGCGATTAGTAAAGCATAGAGTAGTATGTATAACAATAAGTCTCGACATATACGTCGAAAGCATAATACCGTGAGGTATTTATTTTTAATGGAGTTACCTCAATTGATTATATTAAGTCAAAAGATAACAATACAGATCTGTTGATCAGAAGCCTTATACGAGAAAGAGTAAATTGTTTATCAATGGGAATAAAATTAAAGTCCATTACCAATTAGTCGTCATAATAGCAACCCAACCTAGTTGACTAAAGATCATAAGATCTAGGTTCAAAAGGACAATCGAATTATGAAGATGAATATGAGTGTATCACTGAGTAGACAAAATCTACTACTCATTCCTACGATATACAGGGATATTTGCAATATGGTTAAGGATAAGTATGACTTTTAATGATTTTTATATCTTAAAAATTTTAAGTGGGGTATAGTATTATAGAAAATCACCTATATGAGTGAGAATTGAGCCAGTTCTGGGAGAATAAAAAGGCTAAATTCTTTAGAAGTACTCATGAAATATCAGGGTGCTTAGGGCCAAACAAATGTAAACCATAGAATAAAAATTGTCTAGAAAATAACTATGTAGTTTCTATTGTCTTGGTCTACACAAAAAGCCGAATAGTTCAAGACATCATATTCACTGTTTGGGTGAGTAAATCCGATAGATTCTTACCAAAGAAGGCTCAAGTCCAAAAGCTACCTAATTATTTGTGGGATCCAATCTTAATTTTTGACATATAAATATACCAATGTATTCTCTTTGATGAGGAAATCAATGTAGTATATTTATTTGTGTAAAAATAATTTAAGAGATGAATTAAAATTGTTCATTATGTGCCCACTTGAATTTGTTGACTGATGTGTTGTATGGGTTATCCCACATTAGTAATTGAAGAATATAACGAGCTATTTATTAAGGCTTGGGTTATCTTTTGGAGGTAATCCCTCTAGAGTGTTGAACTGATATGGACAAAAAGTAGACTAAAGGTTATAAAATAAACAAAGCGATACAAGCGCACGCGCCACGCCGTTGAACAACCAACCGGTTGATCATCTGCCTGGGCCAGGGCCAGGCTCAGGCTCAAGTCCGAGTTCTAGGTCCAGGTCTGGGTCTGGGTCTATGGCTTGGGGCTTATGGCCTTGGGGAATGCTTAGACTTGGTATGTTTTTATACAGAATCCAAAATCCATGACCAAACAAAGCCTAATTGTTCTAGTTTGTAACTAGAGAGAGTACAAACCTAGAGACTGTTCAGTCGTGTAACTGCAGAGAGTTACTAACTTCTTTATTGTCATGTTAATTCAAGAGTTTCAAGTCTCTTCATTGACTTCATTTACAGGCTTTTCTCCTTATAAAAGGGCATTCATTCTCAACATATAGGCATTCAATCATCTAAGCTTACATTACATTTCTTCAGAAAGTTTTGAGAGATTTCATTGCTATTGAGACTTCTTGAGAGAGTTCAACAGTAGCTGAGAATGCATCCTGGGAGGCAAATGCTCACTTAAATCGAAACCCCGCAACAGGGGCGAAAACTACTTTAAGGGAAAAATCGTCAAACGATTGTCTTGATCACTTTTTTGGTATTTTTTGTTTTCCATTTCTGTTTTGTAGCACAATAAGTATATTATCCTAGTTTTCTATTCAATACTTTTGTTCTTGTTTCATTCGATATTTCATAATTACATGATAATATAAATCTTTATTCTGTTATATGTTGTCTAGAATATTTCTGTAAGAAAACACTTTGATCTGTTTCATTTTAATTTCTAAGATTTATTATTAATTATTAATTAAATGATTAACTATTTACTTATTTAATTGATTTACGGACTAAATTTACTAACACTCGTGCCTTAAGGCATGAACGAGAAAAGAAAACCTTAATTTGAAAAACAAAGTAACTTTAGGGAAAAGTACATATTAAACCCTCTAACAATTGACACGTTTTTAAGTAATCTTTCTATATTTCTGCATTTTATTTTAAACCCTCTACGTATCAACACATTTTTAAATGGTCATTCTGTCAAAAATTTGGTCAAAAGTAACAGAATGGAGAGGCAAAATAGTTTTTTTATATTTTTTAATTTTTAATCATTTCTTTTTTTTTGGGGGGGAGGGGAAACTAGTCTTCATCTTTCTGTTAATGGAATTAATCGAAGCGGTTCTAGATCTTCAAGAGTTGTCTATTGGAACTGAGGTAGTTGTGCGTGGTTTGGTGGTGGCTCTCAATGGTCTTTTGTTGATCCTGGGATTTTGATGAATAATCAAGTGTTGATGTTTTTGGTGAAACTAATGAGTTTATTGAGTGTTTCAGTTTAAAGAGTTCCAATCAAGATATCATCATGAAGAAATTGTGAAGGATGCAAAGACAGACATTAACAGATTGAGGATTTTGAAGAATCTAGGTGAAAACTACTCAAAATCATTTTTACTCTTAATATATCCTAATTAGGATCACACACGACACAAATTAAATTATTGATATTTTTGTGTGTTTATAATAGGATCCTAATTAAGTTCAATTATTTGCTCCAATGTGAACTTGAAAAATAAAAATTTACCTAAGCAAAATTAGTGTTTAAAATTGATTAATAGTGTCAATTCAGTTAACTGAGAAAAGAAATCAGTTAAAAGGTCGAAAACATTGACGTTTTGGAGTTAAAATAATTTGAAAAAAGAAGTTCCAATAGTGGTCGATCAACCGACTATGAAGGATCGGTCAACCAATGGGCAAAGGTTGGAGAATTGAATAGTCTCTTAATCGATCGGTCAATCGATGACCGATAGCTGAACTTTCTATATCAATCGATCAACTGACCATCGATGATTGGTCAACTGACCAGGGCCAAAATTTAGCATGCGTTTGCATCCTGTATCGATCAGTCAATCGACCCATGGGGATCGGTCAACCGACCATTGTTTGAGAAATGACTTGGGCTACAACCTAAAATGATCAGTCGACTGATGGCCTAGGATCGGTCAACCGACTGTGTTGTTTCAGATTTTGAGGATTTCGAGGAACTATTCAAACACTAGCCGTTTTTTGGATACCTAAGCGAGATATTGTAGGGATTTGGATATATTAATGATGTGATACACTTATTTTAATATCCCTATAGATATGGTACACTTATTTTAAGTGTTCCTCAATTTAGTTTATTTAATACTTCTGATCCTTCCAATTTGAGAATGAGAAATAATTCGAGGACTAAATTAAATGATTTCAAAGTTAAAAATTGATGAGGATTAAATGGTATTGACATATGGGTTCTATATGTGAATTTAGGTGTCGTATCTTGTGGGAACTAGCCTTAGAATGCCTGTTTCAAATCAATTTATATAGATATGTGTTTTTCACATATCAAATTATCATATCTATCAAAAACTTTCAGTTCGTAAGCTTTCTAAGAGTGATTATTCTGATATTATATCGAGAGATCAATTATGAGTTCAATTGTTTGAGAAGTTCTTGAGTTAAAGCGTTAAGTGTTTTAGCGTCACCGATCAAAGTTATCTAGCGATTCAATTTTTATTCTTTCGGTGGTATCCTGATGAGATCTTTCCATGTTTTTATTTTTAATTGTGAAGTTAAATTATTATTGTTTGCTTGGTTGAAAGATCTTTTGTGAAATCGTTTTTGAACTTTAAAGGCATAAAAAATTCTTTTAAAACGATTTTTGTTATAATCTATTTACGTGCTCAATTTTATACTACCCATACTTAATATAATCAGATATTGTATTTCTCACGTAAATTCTATCACTAGTAATTATTGGAATATTAATTGAGTTTAAATTGATTTGAGGTGGTAGAAGCTCTGAGTGAGAAAAAATTTATCAATTTTTGTAATTAGTGAGTTTGTGCGGATTAAATACTGTTGGGAGTATCTAGTCAAGGGTAGCAAGGGTTTCAATATCTTCTGGTAAAGAGATTGAGGTTGAATCTTTACCTAAGGTACAAAAAGGTTATGTTACTCTTTTCCCTTGAAAAGAATTAGACGTGATTTTTCTTGATTAGAATTAAAATTGTGTGAATTGTAATAGTTCCATTCTTATCGGTGAAAATGATACTTGAAGTATTTTTGGTGAGGTTTAATTCTTTTCCTAAGGTATAAAGAATTAGGTTAGTTTTTAGTCTGTTAAAAAGATAGAGATTCTTCACTAGCCTGTGAAAAGAAAATTATAAAGGTTGATTCTGAACCTGTAAAAGAATCATTGTGTAGAGGTTTGGTTCGTATCTGTTAAAGAAATCTGATAGTTTAGTGGGTGCAAATCTCCGTGGGGATCGGAGGACTATATTAGTCAAGATTAACTTGGTGAATCAGGATATATCGTGGTGTACTACATTGTTGATTTTCTTTATTTCTTATTGTTTGGGTGTGCACCAAGATTTATACACTTATCCGCTGTTATATAAAGATAATAATTAATTTAGGATTAAATTAATTATTTAAATATTTAAGTGTTAAAAGACAAAAATTTGCTTTAATTTTTATAACTATCCAATTCACCATCTCCCACTCGGGTAGGTCACTGGTCCAACATCTTTCTTTTTGGTTCCTTAAACGGAATGTCTCTAATCGAAGGTGGAGACCTTCCAATCTCCCACCTCTACCAGGTAAGAACCCACAAATTTGTTCATTGGTAAGTTCTGTTAGTGTGACTGTGATTGATTTCGTCCAAAAATTATAATGATGATGATGATTTTGGTGCAGAGGTGGCAAGGTCGCCGGTGATCGGAAATCTGTTGCAGCTGAAAGAGAAGAAACCCCACAATACATTCACTAAATCTTTTAGAAACCCTACAATACATTCACCAAATGGACCACGACTCACGAACCCACTACTCCATCAGAACAGGTGCCAACGCCATGGTTGTCCTCAATAACAACGATGTTGTCAAGGAGATATGGCTATAGCGTCTCTCTCTCTCTCTCTCTCTCACACACACACACACACTCGCTCTCTCACACACACTTGAGTTTATTTATTTTTGGGAATCAATTCGGTTTGATTCAGGCCATGGTGGCCAGATTCCCCTCATTCTCAACCAGGAAGCTGTCAAACGCTTTGAAGATTCTCTCCGACGACAAAGCCATGGTCACCATGAGCGATTACGATGAGTTCCATAAGACAGTCAAACGTCACATACTCACTAGTGTTCTTGGACCAAATGCCCAGACTAATTTTGCCCTCCGAACAAATTAAATCCTATGTTTTCTTTTTTCTTTCATTGATTTGATTATATAACTATTGATTCTCTCTCTATATATACACTCTATATATATATATATGCCAGAAAAGACTTCGTTCAAACAGAGACACCCTGATAGAGAACTCTGTTCAGCAACTGCACGATGTTCTGAAGGATCATCCTCTTAAAGTCGTAAATTTCAGGAAAAAATTTCAGTCCGAACTGTTTAGGGCTTGTTACAGGGGGTGATTCCAACACCGAAATAGGGGTGGGTTCACCCCCCGTTTCGGGGGTGGCAACCCCCATAACAGAGGGTGAACAACCCCCGTTTCGGGGGTGACACCCCCCAAGTCGGTTTTGATAATTTTCGAGTATTATTATAACTTTTTAATATGTTTTAATATGTTTTTATTTATTTTGTCATAAATTAGGTGTTTGGGACGAAAAACGATCAAGTTAGTGGAATGTCGGTAGAAAAACGATGGGAAAACGAGCAAAAAGAGAAAAGTTTAGAACCTACATCCCACTGCTGCAGCGGTGAAATCATCGTTGCAGTGATCAAAGTACAGAGAGTTGTTGCATTTCCACCGTTGCAGCGGTAAAACCACCGCTGCAGCAGTCAAAATGCAGAGAGCTCCACCGCTACAGCGGTCACCCGCCAGAAAGCCTACTGACTTCCCCATCGCTGCAGCGGTCAGGCGTCAGACAGTTTAGATATTTTGGGATATTTTCTTGAGATTTTTGGATCCTATAAATATCTACTCTTCTCCCCCAAACACTTGGAACTTTTTTAGGGAGGTCTTGAGAACTCCAAGGCCATTCAACCAAGAGAATATCACAAAGCCAAGAAGATGAAACGTTCTCGAAGCGGTTTTAGCGACGGTTCTTCGGATAACGGCTAGTTTCCTCGTTTCTCTCTTTATCTCTTAGTTTTGGTTAATATTTTTGTATATGTTTAACTTGTATTTTGTTGTATATATGGTTATAGCCATGAGAAGCTAAATATATATTGTCTAGGGAGCGATTCGTTTATAAAAATGTTGTTTGGGTGAATCTATGTTTTGTTATTCGTTGTTCATGTTTATCCGATTGTGTTTACCATTTTATTCCAATCTTGATATGCTTGTTATGGTATTAGAGTTGGTTTTGAGAATACGGGGTTTGACACTCGGGAGAGGTAACCCCAGATTCGGACTAGGATTTAAACACGACGTGACGATCTAATGACCCGGGAGGGCATTAGAAAGTATGAAATCCGTGAGATTGGGGCGAGATTCATGTGACCAAGTGTCGTATAAACGCTCGAGGGGGACTTCGGCGTTAACACGAAATCACATATTCATTCACTTTACAGTCGAGAGAGGTAATGAGTGAGATTTTGATACCGAGATTGTCGGATAGGATGAATGTCATTAATGTAAACTAGATTGAAACGAACATGTTTAAATGGACGAAGTTAATCCTTCGGCAATTTACTCCCATTAATGTCAATATTAGTAATATTAGTATAATTAGTTTAGTATATTATATTAACAAAAACTACATTTGAATCGTCTAGATAAAGTTAGGTTATGATAATTGCAGTACTCAACGACCATCTAATTCAATCTCTTTGGATACGACAACCTCTACTCTTTCTAATCTATACTAAAACTTGACCCGTACACTTGCGGTGAAAGTAGAGACGTAATATTCTGCTACCAAATTTTTGGCGCCATTGCCGGGGATTGGTTTTTAGATTATTATTGATATTGTGAGTAAATAAGTTGATTTTCATTTAGGCATTTATTTTATTTATAATTTTTTTTCTTTGTAGTTTTGTTTCTCTTGCAAGGTACTTGAAGATGTTAGATCAACAAGTGCTTTTGCATTTCTTTCAACGAGATTTCGAGCCATTTTATTCTGCTTGGAATCAATACAAGGAGTTGTTGTTCCAGTTCCCAAACCATCGTTTCCCGAGGGAGTGTCAACTACTAAACTTCCTCACAGGTTATTAGCCGCAACCAGAATTTGGGTGGAAAGAGGAAACGGTACCACCTCTTTCGATCAATTAACTGCGGACGAAGTCTATCGGTTGTTGGAAGACATGGCAAAGTATGATTTTCACAGTTGGAATTATTCAACAAGCTACCAAAACTTGGGGGATAGTTTCACCATTTTGGCACCATGGATTGACACCCCGGACCAGTAGAAAGAGTCTTCCCCCACCCTTGATGAAATGTTCTTTGAATTTATGGGAGAGACTCAGGCTCTCTAGAAGGAGACGAATGACCGGCTCAACGAGCATGAGGATCATCTTGACAATATTGAGACGAAATGCGCTGAAATTGATGCGATCGTAATATCTCTTCAGACGCAAATTGGTCAGCTAATCTTCTTTATTGAGGCCGAGTCAAAAGTGGTGGCACTGAGAGACTCAAACGCCACATGCATTGAAAGCCACCACGAGGAACCAAATACGAGCGGGAAGAGTTTGGGAGCATTCACTTATGATTATTCGAATGAGACGAAAACCCAAGCATAGATCAAAGATTCTGATTCTTCACCGTTAGAGATCCACATTGTGATGCCACCACCGATTGAAGACGATCACATCTACGAGGATCCGATGTGGCTCACTTGTCCTTCGTCGCCATTAGTACCGTTCGTTCAAGCTTCCCAAGCACACGAGATGACAACAAATCGAGTTGAAAGTACAGGCCATACAATGCCAAATCTCGCCAGTTTTTAGGGCGTTCTGAATCAAGACCCGTATATGGTGTTATATGACACATACTACGGGCGAAAGCCACTTTTTGACGAGCCCTTTTCTATGTCAAGCCGAGGACAATGAACCAAACGCTTCTTGGGAGGCAACCTAAGTTCAAAATAAATTAGAACTTCACCGCCGACTTCATTTGTAGGCAAGATTATCTCGTCTCCTAGGTACGTGTTCTAAACCCCCTTCGTTGGCATACGTTATTCTAAATGTTGAGATTGATGATTGGATCATTGTGAACACTGTCTGTTTTAAGTTTAGGGGTGATGTGTAGTATGCTATTATGTTTTATTGTTTAATCGTATGCATGCTTGTTTAGTTTAGTGTAGTATGTTTTTGTTTGTAGATGTGTTGTTGTGTACTGAGTTTTGTGTTCATCTGGGCCATTACCCGATGATGATATTATCATCTGGTTGTTTGTCGAGGTCAGGGTAATGCCCATTCATGTGTGTTCTATGTGCTTGGCATGTCATTTTTGTGAAAGTTATTGTGGATCCTATTTGCACGAGCACGTAGACTCAATATATAGTTATTCAATTAATTTGAGTCCAATTATCCATTACCCAAATTCATGACAATTTAAAGGATTCTAGAACCTGATTGGGAGAAACTTGAGGCTAAATCCTAGGCGAGGTAGTTCAGGAGACATGATTTAGGCATTCATTTTATTCGCTTAAGCCTTTGAAGCTTACCATACTATATGTTTATCCCTCGTTACCCTGTCAAAGCCTATAATACCGTTTTAATTCTGAACACATAACAAATACCCTGGCCAATTGAATTCTTTCCAAACCTATATCGCTGAACCGAAGGCACAATTTGAGTGAATCAAGTTAGCATTCGTGTATGCTACTTGAAGTGAGCGGTTGGGTTTAGGGCGAACTTTTGATTGGTTTGATATTCAAGTGCTCACTTGTCATATTTCTTTCATTTTAACCACACCCATGAAATTTTTATAATCGAATAAGTTTGGGGGCGTGGTACGTTAAAAAAAAAAAAACATATATGTAAATATAGTTCAATTTTTGGTTCTTTTGACAAGTGAGTACGTCAATCTTAAATGTATGTTCAGAGTTGTTTCAAATTTATCTATGGCGGTTCGAGTGTGATTGTGTGTCAAGCATTGTGCCTTGGGTATCGTTAAGTTAACGAAGTCAACCTGTTTTATATTCCCGATATACCATTGGCCATGTTTCAAACCGAACCAAGTTTTTTTTATCTTCATGAACTGCTTAGCCTACATTAGTGGAGAGCGGAACCCATTTAAGCGTATAGAAATCCTAATCTGTATCGGTTTAAGTCGTGAGCTTCGTCGGTGGATAATCCAATCCAGTTGTTGGATAATTATATTATTGAGTTTCGCACACACACTTTAAAAGGATCTAGAATGATATTTACCATTATTAAATGTTGAAATTCTAGAACAGCACATGGTGCGTTTTACTCCTGAACTCAATATGACTGGGGGTTGTTGAGGGAAAAATATTTTGGTTGATAGTTGAATTCTAAACTCGCATATCGTTATGTTTAGGCAGTTTGTGTTTTTTTTTCGTGTTTAGTTATTGGGTTAGTTAATTTAGTTCTACTTTTCTTAATTTAGTGTGAGTGTTTTGCTCGAGAACTAGAAAAATTCTAAATTTGGAGGTATTTGATAGATGTAATTTATTTATTTATTCTCAAGCCGGTTTTGAAAGTTTTTGAGTATTATTATAGCGTTTTAATATGTTTTTATTTGTTTTGTCATAAATTAGATGTTTGAGATGAAAAAGGACGAAAACGGCTCATAAACGATCAACTCGATGGAACATCGGTAGAAGAACGGTGGAAAAACGAGCAAAAAGATAAAAGTTCAGAACCTGCAGCCCACCGCTGCAGTGGTCAAAGTATAGAGAGTTGTTGCATTTCCACCACTGCAGCGATCACCCTCGTGAAAGCCTACTGACTGCCCCACCACTGCAGCATTGATCCCACTGCTGCAGCGATCAGGCGCCAGATAGTTTAGATATTTTGGGATATTTTGTTGATATTTTTGGATCCTATAAATATCCCCCTCTTCTCCCCCAAACACTTAGAACGTTTTTAGGGAGGTCTTGAGAGCTCCAAGGCCATTCAATCAAGAGAATATCACAAACCCAAGAAGAGTAAACGTTCTGAAAGCAGTTTTAGCGACGGTTTTTGGGATAACAGCTAGTCTTCTCGTTTCTCTCTTTATCTCTTAGTTTTGGTTGATAGTTTTGTATATGTTTAGCTTGTATTTTTTTGTATATGTGGTTATGGCTATGAGAAACTAAACATATATTGTCTAGGGAGAAATTCATTTATAAAAATGTTGTTTGGTTGAATCTATATTTCGTTAATGGTTGTTCATGTTTATCTGATTGTGTTTACCGTTTTATTACAATCTTGATATGTTTGTTATAGTATAAGGGTTGGTTTTGAGAATATTGGGTTTGACACTCGGGAGAGGTAACCTCGGATTCGAACTAGAATTTAAACACAACGTGATAATCTAATGACCCGGGAAGGCGTTAGAAAGTATGCAATCCGTGAGGTTGCGGCGAGACTCATATGACCAAGTGTCGTATAGACGCTCGAAAGGGACTTCAGTGTTGATACAAAGTCACATTTTCATTCACTTTACACTTGGGAGAGGTAGTGAGTAAGATTTTGATACTGAGATTGTCAGATAAGATAAATGTCGTTAATGTAAACTAGATTGAAACGAACACGTTTAAGTGGACGAAATTAATCCCTAGGCAATTTACTCCTATTAACGTCAATATTAGTAATATTAGTATAATTAATTTAATTTAGTTTAGTATATTATATTAACAAAAACTACATTTAAGTCGCCTAGATAAAGTTATGTTATAACAATCGCGGTACTCAACGACCATCTAATCCAATTCTTGTGGATACAACAACCCCTACTCTTCCCAATTTATATTAAAACTTTACCTATACACTTGCAGTGAAAGTAGCGATGTAATATTCTGCTACCACCTACCCCCTGTTACAAGAGGTGATTCTACCCCAGAAATAGTAGGTGGCACTCCCCGTAACAAGGGGTGAACATGCCACCCCCTATTACGGGGTTCTACCCTTGTTACCGGGGTGGAATCACCCCCGTAATAGTGGTGGCTCTAGCGGGGAGAAGGATAGGAAGAGGGAGGGGAAAGGGGGGAAGAGATAGAGAATTGAGCGGGAGAGAGAAAATGAAGAGAAAAAAAAAAAACAAAAAGAAAAAGAGAAAATAATTAAAAAAAAATATAAAAAGATTATTTTGTCCTTCCGTTCTGTTACTTTTGATGGAATTTTTGACAGAATGGTCATTTAAAAACGTGTTGATATGTAGAGGATTTAAAATGAAACGCGCAAACTTAGAATGACCACTTAAAAACATGTCAATAGTTAGAGGGTTTAAAATGTACTTTTTCCATAACTTTAATAAGTACATAATAAAATAAAAAAAATTGAATTCATATCCTTTCATATTATATTATCTAAATACATAATAAATTATTTTTCTATTTATTGAAAGGAAATTACTTTGTATAAACTATTTTACAATTTATTGGAAAAACAAAATGATATATTATGTAGATATAGTATTTTGCACGCCAAATTAAAATTAAATAATATTGGTAATGGTGATAGTATGAAGTCTTCTATCTTATATTGTACATACTTCTTATTTTGGATCAATTTATTTTTTAGGTTTTTTGGGTAAAAGATTTGACAAATTCAAGGAATTTGTAAGTAAAGTGATTTCAAAATCCTGAATTTTGAAATCCCATCATTTACAAATCCCTTATTTGGATAATTATTTTAGGTGAAGAATTTGAGCGTGTAATTTTATAATTTTCTTGTTTGAATAACCACCATCACTACTGTGGGGGTGGTCGGCAACGGCGGCTGGTAGTGGTTAGCAACAGTGGCTGGCTACCAACGATGGTCAACAGTAGTGGGCAGCGGACAGAGGTGGTCGGTGGCGGTGGTCAACGGTCGTGGCCAGCGGACGGAGGCAGTAGGCTGCGGCCGACGGCGGGTAGTAGTGGTCAGCTGCAACCGGCGGCAGTTGAATCTGAAATTCCTCCTTGCAAGGATTTGTAAATGACTCCTAGTTTGAAAAGATTTACAAATCTTTCATTCACTACTATTTTTTAATTAAAATGATTTTATAAATCGTTTCTCATAAATACCCAAACAAAGTATTTGTCAAAAAGGGATTTTGAAATCCCTTACCCAAATCAAATCCCTCCCCCAAATCTCTTACCCAAACACAACCATAGTGTTTTTCAACTTACTATTTAAGGCCTAGATGATATTAAACATAAACATTTAAGGTTGACTTTCAATCAAACCAAATGTTCTTTACAAAATAAAAATCAGACCCCTATTATCTGAGACCCTTTCTCATTTGCCAAAAATAATGTACGGACCCTTATAAGATTAATTGGCTGATATTATCATGTTTTAACAAATTTGTCCCTATTGAAGTCATTGTTATAGAAAACTAATTATTTACCTTTACTATTTTATTTTTCTTTAAATTTTATTTTTGATTTTGTTTTATATGTCACTTTATTTCTTCCTCCTATTTTCCTTCTCCAACCATTTAATAAAAAAAAAAAAAAATCTCTCCATCTTTAATTACATATAAAATCTATTCAATTTCATGTGTTCCAAAGCATATTTTAACAATTCTTAACCAAATAATAAAAACAATTGAACAACATAAAAATGAAATATTAGATTATTTTATGATTATTATGTAATAAAACAAAGTTACAAAATTCGAAAAAAAAAAACCTTCGAGGAGCTTATTTATTTATTGATTTACTATTTTTTCAAAATTCACATCAATTATGCCTATGAGGGTTTGCCTTCGAAAATTAATGTGCGTATCCACCAACTATCTTGAAATCTTGGTAAGTTTCTAATCAATCTTAGTTGTTTTCAAAGTTAGGAATCTTTCCAATCTATTATTGAGCTCTAGATTGTACCTAGGTTATCTTCTTCATCAAAATGACTACAAAATTTGTATCTAAGAAACCTCGTGATGAGAAAAATGAAAAGACTGAAACCAAATCCCAAAAACCCCTCTAGGGATCAACCAAACTTCAATCTAGCTCTTTTCACTTATGTGGAAAACCAAAGAAAATACCTAAACGATACCTTAGTCATGTCGTCCATCCCATTATATTCATAAATTTGTTTCTCTAGAAAAATAGGGAATAGAGATTCAATATTTCTTCAATAAAATAGGGTGGGAATACTTCATAATCGTCAACAGTATTCAATACTCCAATAGCATAAGAATGTTCTATATAAAGTTGCATAAAACTAGTGACAATTGCATCTCTTTATTCATGACACCGAAATCAATCTAACAAAAGACTTACTAAGCCATATCCTTAAGCACCTCGTGGGAAAGAGTTTTCCCATGCAAATCCCTCTTGGCTTAGTCAAAATTCTGATTTCAATCTTTGTTACACCTAGAGTATGTTTTGCATTAACAAGATACATCTTGTTGGAAATATGTCTGTCATTAACCATCTCCTACTTCTAATCAACAGTCACACAATTGTTCCTCGAGTGGGAAGTCATGCTATTCTTACACACTTCAATACCTACCCTATACATTGCCTTGTCAATGTATAAATCGATCTTCCCACCATAATCATCAATTTCATGGAACATCAATTAGCAATCCGTCAAGTCATTCTACCTTATGTTAATATCCTTACCCTTCTGTTCCACTACTTTAAAATCTCCACTTTCGGAAAAAATGTCAACTCTGTCATTATGGATTTAGAAGACATCTCCACTCGCTCACTTTCTCTTACGTACTTTCAATTTGTAAATGGAGTGTGGATCAAAAAGAGAAAATCAGGGTTAGGCACCCCAAGAAAAGGGAAAGAAAAAGTTGGTGAAGATGAGATCAAGGAAGATGAAATAAGAACTACCGATGAAGAAGAAAGCGGTGAAGTGGAGAATTGTGGAAACGTCCAAGATCTAATGGCTCAAAAATTTAAGGAAGTGAACAGTCGCATCGGAGGCAAAAAGGTCGGATTTACATAACTACTCAAGATCTACAAGAATTGAAATTGCAATTATTGTCTCACGCCCAACACATGGACTGGAGATTCTATAAAATGCAATCACCTATCAGAAAGTGTTCTGCTTACCTGTGCTCATATCTTACCTTCCATCCATTGGCACCGCCAAATTTATAAGCCATATTCAATTGCTTAGAATAATTTATAATTGACCTGTAGTATCGTGTCCTAAATAGAACACCTTTTTTGGATTTGTAATATTTATGCTACATTATTTTATTTTTTTAGGTAACATTGATGCGCTCCATTCCTTGGATATGTACTCAGTTTCTCTCCATATATATCTTATATTATTTTGACTGCGTGGTATATCTATTCTTATTTATATGATTATCATTATCTATCTTTCATAATTAAAATGTTATATATCAACGAAACTGTATGTGTATTCTTGATTGCCCACATCAATCACACACCCCATTTTTTGAGATGACAAAGAAAGAGAGATAAGTGATTTGATGAGTTTTTGTCATTCTTGTTTAAGTACTTGTCCTTATTGTCTTATTCGTCTTGTTGGACTTAAATAATGTTTTATCATTCGTATTTTCTCATTTCACACATAATTGCTAATAAAACATTGTTTCCATAGTAAGGGGAAGTCTCGGTGTTATAAAATTAGAAAAACCATCAAATATCTTGTCATCATCAAAAAAAAAAAAAAAAAAACAGATTGTTTCCATGAGTGAGAATCCATAAAAGAAGATTTTGATGATAGCAATATATTTGTGGTTTTAGTATTTGATGTTGTTATTGAGTGTGTTTTGACAGGTGAAATGTATATCAGAGACAGCACAAGATAATAGACAAAGAATGGTAAAGATGATAAAAAAAAATGGTCAAAAGAAAAAGCATGACAAAGAAAATGGATTCATGAGTTGAAGAACAACGAAGGAATAATCAAGGTCAAAGCTACAAGTCGTTAAAGACTCAAGATGAATGGGAGAGATTAAAATGAATACATTTATGTAAGATCCTAATTTTAGCATGTATGCAATTTTAATTGCATTTTAGAGTATTTAGAAAAATAAGGAGTGGAATTGTGTCAATCAATATCCAAATTAAAATTTTATGGGCCAAAATGTAAATTTAGAAACATTTATTCTAAACTTGGGATGCAAATTGTCAATTAAAATCTAAAATTAAAAATGTTAAGGGTGAAATTACAATTTGAGAAACTTATAAATGTTGATTTGGACTAAAATGAAGACTTAAAAGAAATCAGGGGGTAAATAGAGTAATTTGAGAAAAGATTATTATTATTATATATATATACATGAAGTACGGGGAGATCAACCAAAAATCGAGATCGGAGAGAGAAAGAACAGTGACGTGGCAACAGGAGGGAAGATGGGGAAGCACTATATTCATGTGTATAAAGTTATCCATGCATAGTTATGATGAGCAATCTTAATGGAAGGAAAACATAAACAAAAACAGATAAGAGAGAGAGAGAAGATCGGAGGGAGGTCTCCGGAGCTGTTTGTGATCGCCGGTGATGGTGGCTTCTCCGGCGTGAGTATGGGTGTTGGTTGTTGATCATCCAGAGATCATGTATTGGTTGTGTCGTCGCCATTTTGCTCAACGGTGTGGGTGTGTCGGTCGTCGTTGGTAAGTGTGCGTATGTGTGTCTGTGATTTTTGTGTCCGATAGTGTGTGTGTGTGTGAGAGAGAGAAAGAGATTATGTGTGTGCGTGTGTTCAGACGAATGCTTGTCTGTGCCATTGTGTGTGTAGGTTTTGTGTGTTCCTTCGTGTGGGTATGATCAGTTGCCGATCGTCCATCGTACATGTGGGTAGGTGAGCGTCGTTGGTGGTCCAAAGGTGTGCGTGAGCATTTGGTGGTTGTGTGAGTGTAGGTTGTGATCAATTTCATGTGTGCATGTGTAATCATCATGTGTGTGTAACTGTAGTAGGGAGGAGTGTGGAAATGGTTAGAGCTTGCAAGAGAGAGAGAAGGCTGTCTGAACGCATGCAGGAGCAGGACGAAGAAGACAACCCTCGCCACAACGGTGAAATCCGTGGCCTCGACGGTGAGCTTCTACGGGCAAAACTGCTGTCGCATCGCCACAGCGGTGAGACCGTCGTCGCGGCGGTGAAGGCCTAGGCAGAAAACAGTGAGCGTCAACAATTTCGTAAAAGGGTAAAATTTCAACCTATTTCTAATTTTGTTAAATTTAACTACAAGCATCAAAATGTCGTAACTGCGATAATAAATTTGTAACCGTCCATGTTAATAAATTGTGTACCGTAATTATTAACGGAGCAAAAATTAACAAATTAATAATTTTTCATAATAAAATGTGGGGAATGGGAAATTGGTGAAATATAGGGCATGCATTGCATGATTAAGTTATATGAATAAAATATTAATTTAGGCCCTATCGCTATTAGGTTCGTAGGCACCGGCGTACTAATAGAGTGTGATCAGTAGCAATTTTGCAGAGCGGATATAAAGGTGAGTGCATTGTCTTCTACATAAATTACAAATTGTATTTTCATATATATATTATGGAAAATGTGTTTATTTAAAATTGGACGAATTTGCAACTTATATGGATCAAGTGATTTTGGTTGTTTGTGGAAAACTATTTTTTGTGGATTATGTTAGTTTTAAAAGGGTAGGAAATGATTTGTTGAATCTATTTGGTTTCTAAAAGGGTGGAAAAATAATTGTGGACCGAGTCGTTTGTTTTTTAGGTGGAAATTGATGTTTGGTCCGATTATGCCATAGTATTTCTTCCCGAAAGGAATGTGGATTATCTACTAGGCATAGTCCTGCAGAGCGTTATTTATCGGCTAGGCATAGTCTGGCAGAGTGTTGATTATCTGTTAGGCATAGTCCTGCAGAGCGTTGTTTATCTGTTAAGCATAGTTTTGCAGAGTGTTAATTATCTGGTAGGCATAGTCCTGCAGAGCGTTGATTATCTGCTAGGCATAGTCCTACAGAGCATTGTGTCCTACAGAGCGTTATTTATCTGCTAGGTATAATTCGGCAGAGCATTGTTTATTTGCTGGGCATAGTCCTGCAGAGCGTTGATTATCTGTTAGGCAAAGTCTGGCAGAGTGTTGTTGTGACCCGCTAGGAAGGAAAATTCTATGGGTGGTACGGTACCGTAGCAACTTCCGATCGTGAGGTTAAAACGATCCTATGGCTAGTCAGAGGGTGGTGTGGTGTTTTGTCGTATACGGTGAATCGGTTCGATAAATTTATATATATTACTTTACACTGGATTGGTGTATCCATAAATATTGGTGTATCTATTATTTTGGTTATTTTACACTATTTGGTTAGATATAGTATTCTGGTGGATTTTCACTGCTTGGTTGGAATGTTATAAATCTATGAGTTTATTTCTGTGGTGACAGGAAAACGAAGTTTTCCAGGTGGTATATGATTTTTGTATTATTATTTGAAATGTGGTATTTAAATTATTATTATACTTGATCCATATGCAAAAATGTTTTTATTATGAAGACTGAACACCGATAAAAATTTTGGTTTCAGGTGCAGTGGCTAGGAGTCAGTCCCTTACTGGCACTAGGTAGAGTCCTACTGTAGCGTTGTTTTGAGAGTAGACTGTCTGAGGCGAACCCGTGGGAGGTTCAACATTATTATTTCGTTGTTACTATTTTTGTTGTATATGTATTCACGGACGGATGTGTCCCAGTTTGAGAGGATGTATATGGTTGTGAGCCTGTATGTGTTTGTATATATATGTCGTGGTTTCTAATTGGTTGGTTGTTCAGGAGAGGTCATGTCTACGTCACGCCAGCCCCGGGGTGATGGGTGTCCGGGGTAGGGTGTAATAATTTGTGGCATCAGAGCCTAGGTTATAGGTTCTGTAGACTTGTCGGTTGTCGTGTCAGTAAAGGACCATGAGATAGGAAGACGTGTCAATCATCTAGTCGGTAGGGGACTTTGAGATAGGGTGTCGGTGGATTTTGGCACTCACGTGGTAGTTATTTAAGTCAATAAATTACTGTAATTTTTTGGTGGGCCTAGTTGGGTGTTGAGTTGAATTATATTACAGATAATAGGTATGGGGCGTGGAAACAAGAGCTCTGGGAGTGTGGGACCCTAGAGGCAGGTGGAACCCCCGAGGCAAGTGAAACCCCAAGAATAGGGAGATAGGATGCAAGGGAGCTTGGATGCTGTTGAAAGAATTTTGTAGGTTGTTTCCAAGTTGACAAAGCAACAGGCGAAAATCATGGAAAGTCAAAAGTCCCAAACTGATACTGCTACGTCCCAAGCAGTACACTTGAAGAGATTCAAGGAGTTGGACCCTCTGGTTTTCACTGGAACGGCCAGTCTAGTTGATGCTAAGAATTGGATTAGAGGCGTGGTACATGTATTCAAGGCCATGGGGATTGTTGATGATAGTTGAGTACCTTTTGCCACTTTCCAGCTGAGAGAAGAAGCCGAACATTGGTGGGAAGAGATGAAGAGATTGATTACCGTTTCCAGCGAGGAACTCACTTGGGATCATTTTGTTGCGGTGTTCAATGAGAAGTATTTTCCTGAGTCTTACCGGTTCTACATGGAAGAAGAATTTATAGTTCTGAAGTAGGAAAAAATGACCGTTCAGCAATACGAAGTCAAATTTGATGTTTTGTCTCGTTTTGCCCCTGATCTGGTGAAAACAGAAGAGGCGAAATGTAGACGATTCCAGAAGGGACTTCATTTAGAGATTCGTTCTAGGTTGACAAGTAGGCAGATTAAGAGTTATGCAGAGTTAGTGAATAAAGCAAAACTAGTAGAGAAAGATGTTCAGGAAGCCATCAAGAGTCGTGAGCAGTACAAAAAAAGCAGATTTGAGTTGCCTAACCAATTTCCAGGTGGCATTTCACGGGGGGCGGTACCTCGATCGCCAGTTGCTCAGGCCCCATCGTTTGGCCAATCCGTTATGAGTCGTGGTCCTCGGCAATAATACTCCGGCAATAACAGAGTGTATCTGAATCAAGTGTTGACCCGCATAGGTAGTGAAAGAATCAACCGTCTAGCTAAGCTGGAGTAGGTAGATACTATCAGTGTAGGGCACCAGATCACTTCATCAAAGACTGTCCCATGGGAGGACCGATATGTTTTCATTGTTATGAGCCAGGTCATATATCTACGAATTGTCTGAAATTTGCTGCTACATTTGTACCTCCTGCGAGTAGTATGGGTAGTGCTGGTCCTAGCACTGTCCAGGGGCGGGGCAGAGGATCTGCTGGTAGACCCCCAATGCGAGGTCGTGTTTTTGCTACTACTCGACAAGATGCCTAGGCTACTCCAGACGTGGTCACATGTATTATATCTTTATATGATACAAATGCCCGTGTACTTATTGATCTCGGTTCTACTCATTCATTTGTTTCGACAACTTTCATGATGCATGTAGGCAAGTTTCCTATTTCTTTATCATATCGTATTGTTATTTCTACTCCGATGGATGAGACGGTATGGATAGATAGTGTGTATGAAGACAGTCCGCTTCAGATCGGTGATAGAGAATTATTGGTAGATCTATTACCCTTGAGTATTCACAACTTTGATATGATATTGGGTATGGATTTGCTATCCGAATATCATACCACAGTGGATTGTTTTAAGAAAATGGTGATCTTTTGAATCTCAGGCAAGCCGGAGTTCGTATTCTCGGGAGACAGAACTATCACTCCTGTCAGCTTGATTTCAGCCTTAGAATCCATGAGATTATTGAAGAAAGGATGTCAAGGATACCTTGCACCTGTGATTGACACCAATTAGAAAGAAGTTCAGATGGTGGATATTCCAGTGGTTAGAGATTTTTCTTACGTGTTTCCAGAAGTTTTGCCAGGGTTTCCAGTAGATAGGGAGATAGAATTCACGATCGAGTTACTTCCAGGAACTGCTCCTATATCAATTCCACCTTATCGTATGGCGCCTACCGAGTTGAAAGAATTGAAAGTGCAGTTGCAAGATTTATTATACCGTAGGTTTATCAGACCCAATGTTTCCCCATGGGGAGCCCCAGTATTGTTCGTGAAGAATAAGGATGGCACGTTAAGAATGTGTATCGATTATCGACAACTGAATAGGGTGATGGTTCATAACAAATATCCGTTTCCTAGAATTAATGATTTGTTCGACCAACTTCAGAAGGCTAAAGTGTTTTTCAAGATAGATCTTCGATTGGGGTATCATCAATTGAAATTCAGAGATAGTGACGTGGCAAAAATGGCATTCCATACGAGATATGGATACTATGAATTTCTAGTTATGCCCTTTGGATTGACAAATGCCCCTGCTGCTTTTATGGATCTGATGAATCAGATCTTCCAACCCTATCTGGATTAATTCATTATCGTGTTTATCGATGATATATTGATCTATTCCTAAAGTAGAGAAAAGCATGTAGAGCACCTCCAGATTGTGTTGCAGACGTTGCATGAGAAGCGATTGTATGCGAAACTCAGCAAATGTGAATTTTGGTTGGATTGAGTGGTATTTTTGGGGAATGTTATCTCGAGAGATGGTATTCAGCTAGACCCAAAAAAAGTTGAAGCTGTTGTCCAATGGGAAAGGTCGAAAAATGTGATTGAAGTTCGAAGCTTTTTAGGATTGGCGGGTTACTATCGTCGATTTATGCAGGATTTTCTGTTATAGCTACCTCGTTGACCCAATTGACCCACAAAGAGAATTTGAGTGGACTGATAAATGTGATCAGAGTTTCCAAGAGCTAAAACGAAGGTTGTATCGGTACCAATACTGTCTCTCTCGACAGAAAGGGTGGTTTTGTGATTTATAGTGACGCGTCACACCAAGGGCTGGGATGTGTTCTGATGCAGCATGGTCACGTAATCTTATATGCATCTCGGCAGTTGAAGAACCATGAGCGTAATTACCCGATGCATGATTTGGAGTTGACGACGATTGTATTCGCCTTGAAGATTTGAAGGCACTATCTGTATGGCAAAACTTGTGAAATATACACCGATCACCAGAGTTTGAAGTATTTGTTTACTCAAAAGGAGCTAAATCTGAGGCAGAGGCATTGGATAGAATTGATCAAAGACTATGATTGCACCATCCACTATCATCTAGGGAAGACTAATGTCGTAGCGGATGCGTTGAGTCGAAAATCTGCGGGTTCGGTCGCACACATTAAAGTTGTTCATACTAATCTGTATACCGAGTTGAGATTGTTGTGAATTCAGTTAGCAGTTGGTCAGATAGTAGCGTTGCTTGCGACTTTGACTTTGAGGCCGACATTGATCAACCGTATTATTGAAGCACAGAAGTCAGACCTTCAATTAGAGAGGATTCGGGATTAAGTGAAGAATGGTCACAGAACCGATTATAATGTCAGGGATAGTGATGAAGCCTTGATGGTTGGAAATAGACTGTGTGTGCCTAGTGACGTCAATTTGAAAATGGATACCAGGTAGTATCAAAATGTATCAAGATTTGCGTGAACATTATTGGTGGATCGAAATGAAACGGGAAATCGCATAATTTGTCGCCAGGTGTCTTGTTTGTCAGCAAGTTAAGATTGAGCATCAACATCCAGGTCGGACTAGGCTAAGTTTCTCTCGTTCTTTCCTTTATTTCTTAACTTAGGATTATTGTTTGAGCATGTTTAGCTTAGTTTTCATTGTATAATCGGCTATAGCCATGAGCTAAACGTGTTTTTGTCTAGGGATTAATATACTTTTGAACATATTGTTTTGTTGAGTTTGTGTTTGGTTAGCAGTTGTTCTTTGTTATTTTAATTGTGTGTGCCGTATTGTTTGTTTACTATGCTTAGATTTACATATCGAGAATACGGGGTTTGACAAATCTCAGATTCGAACTAGAATAAACAAACGTCACGATTCTATAACCCGATCGGGGTTTGGATTGTGGACAATCGATGATGTTGGGGCAAGACTCACGTGGCTTAGGGTCGTTAAGACATTGAGGGGGACTTTTTCGTTGACTCGAAGTCATGTATTCCCCTGTCTTACACTCGGGAGAGGTGGCGGTGAAGTTTTAGAACTGAGATTGTCGATAGGGTAAACACAACACGACGGTCCAATGACCCGGTCGGGAGTTGGATTGTGTGCAATTAATGACGTTGGGGCGAGACTCATGTGACCTAGAGTTGTTAAGACATTGAGGGGGACTTTTTTTTTACACGAAGTTGCGTTATATCCCTCGTCTTACACTCGGGAGAGGTGGCGAGGGAGTTTACGAACTAAGATTGTCGGATAAGTCGAACGCCGTTAACGTAAACTAAAACGAGATCAAACACGTTTTTATAAACAAAGGTTAATCCCTAGGCAATACTTTTCCTAAACATCTGATAGTAATATTAGTATAGTTAATTTAATTAGATTAATTAATTTAGTATTAATATAATTAATTTTATTCAATTTATCTTTGCCTAGATAAAATTAGGTCATGATAAACACGGTACTCAATAATAGTCAAAACCAATCCTTGTGGACACGATAACCCTAACTCTCTCGATCTATACTAAAACTTGACCTCGTATACTTGCGAGTGAAAGTAGCGACGTATTCATGCGCTACCAAGTTTTTGGCACCGTTGTCGGGGATAGGTTATTGATTTATTATTGATATTGTGAGTAAATGACATAATTTACTTTAGGCATTTATTTTGTTTATAACTTTTTCGTTTGTAGTTTTTGTTTTTGTTTTCCTACAGAGTGCTTGGAGATGCTAGATCAACAGGTGCTCTTACGTTTCTTTCAACAGGATTCCGAGCCATTTTACTGTACTTAGGATCATTACAAGGATTTGCTACTCTAGTTTCCGAATCACGGATTCCCAAGAGAGTGTCAACTACTGAACTTCCTCGATGGGTTACAAGCCGCAACTAGAATTTGGGTTAAAAGAAGAAATGGTACCACCTCTTTCGACCAACTAACCGCGAACGAAGCCCATTGGTTGCTAGAAGACATGGCGGCCTTTGATTATCAGAGCCTCAATACTATGGGGCCATGGATTGACACCCTAGTCCAAGATGTGGAGTCTTCCCCCTTGGAAAAGATATTAGCTAAATTTATTGGAGAGACTTAGGTGTTTTGAATAGAGACAAATGACCGGCTAAACGAGCATGAGGATCGTCTTGATTATATCAAGACGGTCTGCGCCGACATAGACATGACCGTAACGTATCTTTAGACGCAAATCAGTCAGGTCATCTGCTTGATTGAAGCCGAGTCAGACACAGTGGCACTGTGAGATTCACAAGCCACATTCAGTGAAAGCCACCTGAGGAGCCGGAGACAAGCGGGAGGTACTGGGATCGTTGATGGGTTGTTTGGGACATCACCTGTTTTAAGTTGGTGGTGATGTGTTAGTATGTTTTAGTTATAGTTTATGTTTTACTATTTTTACGTGTGCATGTTTGTTTAGAGTAGTTGTTGTTCATGTGCTGAGTTTTGACGTCATCTTGGCCTTTACCCGATGATGAGTCTGTCCCTTGGTTGTTTTGAGGTCGAGCATAAAGCTCATGCATGTATGTTCTGTGTGCTCAACATTATGTTTTAGTAATAGTTATTATAGATCCTACTTGCACGAGCACGTTAACTCAATATAAAACTGTCTAATTGATTTGAAAACGATTATCTGTCACCTAAATTCATGACATTAGGGTTTCTAGAACTTTATTTGGGAGAAATTCGAGGCGAAATCCTGGGCGAGGTAATTCTGAAGACATGATTTAGGCAATCATTTTGTCGCTTGAGCCTTTAAAGCCTACCTTGTAAAATGTTTATCCCTCGTTACCCTATCGAAGCCTTTAAACCGTTTCAATTCTGAATGCTTAACCAATACCACGTGACTGATTAAACTTCTTTCCAAACCTATATCGCTTAACCGAAGGCACAAATTTGAGTGAATCAAGCTAGCAGTTGCAAATGCTACTTGATGTGAGCGGTTGGGTTTTGGGCGAGCTATTAATTGGTTCGATATTCATGTACTCACTTGTCATTTTTCTTTTATATTTCACACACCTCTCGAATTGTATAAATCAAATAAGTTTGGGGGTGTGTTTGTTTGAAAACAAAAACAAAAAAAAAAAAACCAAAAAAAAACTATGTACATATAGTATTTTTTTTCCGTTTCTTTTCGACAAGTGAATATATCGTTCTTAAAGTATGTTCAGGGTTATTTTAAATCTTATCTGTGGGCTTTCGAGTGTGAGAGTGCCAAGCAATGTGCCTTGGGTAACGTCAAGTTAACGACGTTAACCCATTTTCTCGTTCAAATTTACTCTTGGCCATTTGTCCTAAATCGAACCAAGTCCTAATGACCTTTTTGAACTTATGAGTCTACATTAGTGGAGAATAGATCCCGGGTCAAGCCTATGGATTCCCTATACCTTCGAGTTTTTTCTATTATGCGCTTATATGGTGGATAATCCAATCCGATTAACGGACAGTTATATATTTGAGTTTTAAACACACATACACACACCCTTAGCAGGATCTATAATGGAATTTACTATTATAAATATTGAAATTCTAGAACATTACATGTAAGACCCCGACTTTTCATATACGAATAATTCAAGTCGCGTTTTAAAAATATTTTGGAAATGTCAGGATGGACTACGATATTAATTGCGTGAATTAAAATTTTAAGGGATTGTATTGAAATTTTTAAAAACATTAAAACATACTTTTGGGTTTAATTTCTACCACAACATAATATAAGGGGAGGCATGTGTAATATTATAAAAATATCTTAATATATATATATATATATATATATATATAGAGAGAGAGAGAGAGAGAGAGAAAGTTGGGAGTAGGTAAATTGAGGATGGGTAGAGGTATGAGGGTTGTCTGGCCGGGTGGGCTCTCATACGTATACATATATTATATATATATATATATACACACAAAGAAAAACGAGAGGAAAGGTCCAGAACCGAAAGGAATAAATGAGATAGAGAAATCCGGTGCAGCATCGACGGTGAGGTGCAGGGCGGTCTGCGGTCGGCTGTTTTGTTCAGGGAGTTCGTTCAGCGTAGTGATCGGTTGATCGTGTCGTCGTCGATAGTATTATGGTTCACCGAAGATCTGCGGTTGTCTATTCGGTGGTGCTCCGAGGTGATTGTGTGTATGTTCCGACGTGAGTACGGTGTGTATATATGTGTGTTCTATGATGTTCAATCTCCGGTGAGCATGTGTGTGTGTGATCGGTGAAGGGTGATCGGCGGTGTGGCGTCGCTGTTCATCATTGACGTTCGGCGAGTGTGTGGGTGTTGTTCGAGTGTTCAACCATTAGTGGGTGTGTGAGCTGTGCAGGCGTCGGAGGTGTGGTTGCTCGGTCTTGTTTCTCTCGTTCTTTCCTTTATTTCTTAACTTAGGATTATTATTTGGGCATGTTTATCTTAATTTTCATTGTATAATCATCTATGACCATGAGCTAAATGTGTTTTTTTTCTAGGAATTAATATATTTATGAAAATGTTGTTTTGTTGAGTTTGTGTTTGGTTAGCGGTTGTTCTTCGTTATTTTGATTGAGTATGCCGTATTGTTTATTTACTATGCTTAGATTTACATATCGAGAATACGGGGTTTGACAAATCCCAGATTCGGATTAGAATAAACAAACACCACGATTCTATTAACCCGATCGGGGTTTGGATTGTGGACAATCGATGACGTTGGGGTAAGACTCACGTGGCCTGGGTCATTAAGACACTGAGGGGGACTTTTCCATTGACTCAAAATCATGTATTCCCCTATCTTACACTCGGGAGAGGTGGCGGTGGAGTTTTAGAACTGAGATTGTCGATAGGGTAAACACAACACGACGATCCAATGACCCGATCGGGAGTTGGATTGTGTGCAATTAATGACGTTGGGGCAAGACTCATGTGACCTAGAGTCGTTAAGACGTTGAGGGGGACTTCTTTTTTGACACGAAGTTGCATTATATCCCTTGTCTTACACTCGATAGAGGTGGCGAGGGAGTTTACGAACTAAGATTGTCGGATAAGTCGAACGTCGTTAACGTAAACTAAAACGAGATCAAACACGTTTTTGTAAACAAAAGTTAATCCCTAGGCAATACTTTCCCTAAACATCTGATAGTAATATTAGTATAGTTAATTTAATTAGTTTGATTAACTTAGTATTTGTATAATTAATTTTATTCAATTTATCTTCACCTAGATAAAATTAGGTCATGATAAACGTGGTACTCAATAATAGTCAAAACCAATCCCTGTGGACACGATAACCCTAACTCTCCTGATCTATACTAAAACTTGACCTCGTATACTTGCGAGTGAAAGTAACGGCGTATTCACACCCTACTACCGAGTCTCCAAACTGCTTTGGGTACCAAGCTGAAATTTAGCACCATTTTCCATCCTAAGACGGACGGACAATCAGAGCGTACGATTCAAACGTTAGAAGATATGTTAAGGGGATGTGTTCTAGAATTTCCTACTAGCTGGGATGATCATTTGCCATTGAGAAAATTTTCCTACAACAACAGCTACCATTCGGCAATCGAGATCGCCCCATATGAAGCGTTGTATAGTAGGAGATGCAGAACCCCAGTCTATTGGACTAAGATAGGGGAAAGGAAATTGTTGATGTCGGACATAGCCCAGATGACAGCAAACAAAGTCAAGGTGATTCAGAAAAAATTAAAAATTGCTCAGAATCAACAAAAGAGTTGTGCAGACAAGCGCCGATTGGAGTTGGACTTCGAAGTGGGGGATCATGTGTTTTTGCATATTTTTCCATGGAAAGGCATAATGAGGTTCGGGAAGAAAGGAAAGTTAAGTCCAAGGTACATCGGACCATATAAAATTTTAGATCAAGTTGGCACAACAGCTTATAGACTTGCTTTACTGCCAGAGTTGTCTCGACTACACGATATTTTTCATGTATCGATGCTCCGCAAATATGTGCCAGACCCTTCTCATGTGTTGACTTCGCAGCCGATCAAATTGGAAAAAGATTTGTCATACATTAAGGAGCCAGTCCAAATCCTAAGTCGTAAAGACCAGGTGTTACGGACGAAAATGATCCCATTAGTCAAAGTGTTATAGCGCAGTTATGCAGTGAAAGAGGCGACGTAGGAGCGAGAGAACGAGATGAGGAAAAGATGCACGCACTTTTTCGATTAAGGTAATAAAATTTCAGGACAAAATTTCTTTAGGAAATAAGGGTTGTAAGACCCTAATTTTAGCACGTACATAATTTTAATTGCATTTTAGAGCATTTAAAAAAATACGAGGTGGAATTATGTCAATCAATATCCAAATTAAAAGTTTATGGGCCAAATTGTAAATTTAGAAACATTTATTCTAAACTTGGGATGCAAATTGTCAATTAAAATCTAAAATTGAAAATGTTAAGGGTGAAATTACAATTTTAAAAACTCATAAATGTTGAATTGGAATAAAATGAAGACTTAAAAGAAATCAGGGGATAAATAGAGTAATTTGAGAAAAGATTATTATTATTATTATTATTATTATTATTATTATTATTATACACATGAAGTGCGGGGAGATCAACCAAAATCAAGATCGGAGAGAAAAAGAGCAGTGACGTGGCAATAAGAGAGAAGATGGGGAAGCACTATATTCATGCGTATAAAATCATCCACGCATAGTTATGATGAGCAATCTCAAAGGAAGGAAAACAGAAACAAAAACAGAGAAGAAAGAGAGAGAAGATCAGAGGGAGGTCGTCGAAGCTGTTCGTGATCGCCGGCAATGGTGGGTTCTCCAGCGTGAGTATGGGTGTTGGTTGTTGATCATCCAGCGATCATGGGTTGGTTGTGTCGTCGCCGTTTTACTCGACGGTGTGGGTATGTCGGTCGTCGTTGTGTGTGTGTGAGAGAGATTTTTGTGTCCGACAGTGTGTGTGTGTGAGAGAGATTATGTGTGTGCGTATGATCAGATGAAAGCTTGTGTGTGCCACTGTGTGTATGGGTTTTGTGTGTTCCTTTGTGTGAGTGTAATCAGTCGTCGATCGTTTGGAGTGCATGTGGGTAGGTGAACGTCGTTGGTGGTCCGAAGGTGTGCATGAGCATTTGGTGGTTGTGTGCGTGTGGGTTGTTATCAATTTCATGTGTACACGTGTAATCGTCATGTGTGTGTGACTGTAGTAGGGAGAGGTGTGGAAATGGCCGAAGCTGGCAAGAGAGATAAAGGAATTGTCTGAACGCAAGCGGGAGCATGACGAAGAAGATGACCCTTACCACAGCGGTGAAATCCGTCGCCTCGGCGGTGAGCTTCTATGCGCAAAACTGTTGTCGCATCGCTGCAGCGGTGAGACCGTCACCACAGAGGTGAAGGCCTGGGCAGAAAACAGTGAGCGTCAACAATTCGTAAAAGGGTAAAATTTCAACCTATTTCTAATTTTGTTAAATTTAACTACTAGAATCAAAATGTCGTAACTGCGATAATAAATTTGTGATCGTCCACGTTAATAAATTGTGTACCGTAATTATTAACGGAGCAATAATTAACCAAATATTAATTTTTCATAATAAAATGTGGGAAATGGGAAATTGGTGAAATATAGGGTCTGCATTGCATGATTAGGTTATGTGAATAAAATATTAATTTAGACCATATCACTATTAGGTTCGCAGGCACCGGCGTACCGATAGAGTATGGTCAGTAGCAATTTTGCAGAGTGGATATCGAGATGAGTGTATTGTCTTCTACGTAAATTACAAATTGTATTTTCATATATATATCATGGAAAATGTGTTTATTTAAAATTTGACCAATTTGCAACTTATATGAATCAAGCAGTTTTGGGTGTTTGTGGAAAAATATTTTGTTGATTACGTTTGTTTTAGAAGGGTGGAAAATAATTTGTTGAATCTAGTTGGTTTCTAAGAGGGTGAAAAAATTATTGTGGACCGAGTCGTTTGTTTTTTAGGTGGAAATTGATGTTTGGTCCGATTATGCCATAGTATTTCTTCCTGAAATGGATGTGGATTATCTGCTAAGCATAGTCCTGCTGAGCGTTGTTTATCTTCTAGGCATAGTCTGGCAGAGCGTTGATTATCTGCTAGGTATAGTCCTGCATAGCGTTGTTTATCTACTAGGCATAGTCCTGCAGAGCGTTGATTATCTGCTAGGTATAGTCCTGCAGAGCGTTGTTTATCTACTAGACATAGTCCTGCAGAATGTTGATTATCTGCTAGGCAAAATCCGGCAGAGCATTGTTGTGACCCACTAGGAAGGCAAATCCTACGGGTGGTACGGTACCGTTGCAACTCCCGATCGTGAGGTTAAAACGATCCTATAGCTAGTCGAAGACTGGTGTGGTGTTTTGTTGTATACGGTGAACCGGTTGGATAAAATTTATATATATTACTTTACACTGGATTGGTGTATCCATAAATATTGATGTATCTATTATTTTGGTTGCTTTACATTATTTGGTTAGATATAGTATTCTGGTGGATTTTCACTACTTGGTTGGAATGTTATAAATCTATGAGTTTATTTCTGTGGTGACAGGAAAACGGAGTTTTCCAAGTGGTATGTGATTTTTGTATTATTATTTGAAATGTGGTATTTAAATTATTATTATACTTGATCCATATACAAAAATATTTTTATTATGAAAACAGTACATCGATAAAAATTTTGGTTTCAGATGCAGCGGCTATAAGTCGGTCCCCTACTGGCACTAGGTAGAGTCCTGTTGTATTGTTGTTTTGGGAGTAGGTTGTCTAAGGCGAACCCATGGGAGGTTCAACATTATTATTTCGTTGTTACTATTTTTGTTGTATATGTATTCAGGGACGGATGTGTCCTAGTTTAAGATGATGTATATGGTTGTAAGCCTGTATGTGTTTGTATATATATGTCGTGGTTTCTAGTTGGTTGGTTATTTAGGGAAGGTCATGTTGACGTCACGCCGGCCCCAGGGTGACGGGTGTCCGGGGTGGGGTGTGACAATTTATATATCAAATATAAGGTAACAGTCTTTCCTTACCGTCTTAATACACATTGACTCTACTAGAACATACAAAACACATATCACTTGTATTATCACCTAACATCTTATAATTATGTGATATACATGTGTTGTCTTACTTTTATAATGTGTATTATTGAGTTGAAAACCTAAAATGAAAAAAGAAAGTGAAACAACTTAAAATTAGATTTAACATTAAAAATCAGCTAAAACTGGTCGACCTAACCATGTAGTCGGCCAATCAATCCAACCAGTAGCCTAATATGAAAATGGACAACCTTATTGGGTTAATCAAACCTAGGATCCAGTCAACTGATTCCACCAATGGGTTATAATCTTGAGGAAAATTATCAATCGGTCAGCCGATATGCACCTACCGGTCAATTAATTACACCAGTAGGTCTAAAACCAATAAGTTAAAAATAATGGTCAATCGATCCATATAACCAATGGACTGATTACACCAATAGGTTGCCCAGAACATCAGATCATAAATATCGGTCAATTGATCCCTACAACCAGTTAACGGCTTTATGGGACTAGTTCGATACATTGAGTCAAAATTTAAATTTGATCTTGAATTGAATATCATATTGATTCAAACATGTTTACAACTTAAATTAAACATTTCACATTTGATTTGAATCAATCAATTGATTAAATTCAATTATGAGATAAGATTAAAGGGTTAAATCATAAATCTAAAAATTACCATATTTCAATCCTAAATTGTAGTCTTTTCCTTGCTACTTGTCTCCCAACAATAATATTCTCGAATTAGGAGGAATTAGAACTTTGTAAAACTTGGATATCACCTTATTGATTGTTTGTAACGTTCACTACATTAATTTACAATAGATTCATACCAAATTGCTCAATTTGATGAACTGTATAAAAGGCATTCTGCTCCTATATTTTAGACAAGAAACACAAGAGAAAAATGCATGAAATTACTCTACTCCACCACATTTTGTATATTCTTATATGCCTATTCTAGTGTGAATAACAATCTTTGTGCATAATCGAGTGATATGGTGTTGCAATTAACACAATATTTTCAAAAGAGTGAAATTGTGTGAGATTCACCGAGTGAGCCCCTATAAGAGATATCGAGAAATTGAGCTTAGGAATAACTTAATAGCGGTAATTCTTCATTGTTATATCTTCGATCACTCTGGTGAGTTCGTTCTAAGTTATATTAATTTGAATTGTTGTTATTTGCTCTTTTGCGTGTGTTTAAGCTTGATTTTTTTTTTTTTTGGTACATATATTGGAGAAGGGATTGAACTCTAGACCTTCCAAAAGGGAGGTAAGCTAAATATCCACTAGGCTACAAATTTAGGGATTATTTGCTCTTGTGTGTTTAATGTGCATATATCTAGAATTGTTTTGACTTGTATATGTTGCTTGTCGATTATATTTCTTAATATTGTGATAAACAAATTGTATATTCATACTTGTACTTTCTAAGAGTTAAATCTGTTATTTGTGAAATCCAACGTTTTGAGAAAACCAAAAAGATCATTCCAAGATAAATCAAAAAGGTTTCTACTTAATCACGAAATTCATTGGAATTTGTATATTGGACGTGGGAAGAACTCGCACCATGGGCGAGATTTAGTTACTCATCCAGATCTTAAATCCCATGCATACCATTCCAATAAGAGTAAGTTCATGGGATATTTTTACTAAGCTTTCTTAGAGATTTATATTTTACCAAAAATACTCTTAGCTTGCACTTGAGAAAGAATCATATCATATTACCAGTGCTTTATTAAGTTATTTGGTTATTTCATATATCATGTGATCTTTATTATATACATCTATCTTTATATGATTACCTGTGTACGTGCTTAATTGACATATCATTGTACACACACTCCTACAAGCACCTAGTAGAGTCAATATAGGGTGTATTGAAATTGTAGGTGATTAATGGAAGCTCCGAAAGTTAGACTCGTATAAACTAACAAAGATAAAACTTTATACTGTGAGGATGTGAATTTTAACTTATACGGTCTAAGTGAGAAAAATATAACTAGGCATAAACGAGCTTGTCTCGCGAGAGTCGTAGCACCAAATAAGTGTAGTCATTGGAAGAGATATTGGTTGCTTAGATACTTGGTCGGGCATTCGTTGAGACAGTGATGTTGCTCGACACATAATTTTTTCTCACCTGAGACCAATCATGTTGCCCTTGTGGATCGATTTGGGAGTAAACATTGGGTGTTCTTTAGGGCCATCGCACTGTGTACTCATCCCGAGCGTTCATGTCCCTACGTCGGAGCTCCTCTCATTCTCATCGAAGCTACTCCAACTCGCACCACACCTCTTGTTATTCTTTTCTCTGATCTTCCTCCTGACATTGTTCTCGTTGGGCTTTTTTTACTTCATCTATTATGGCATGTTCCTCACTGTAGGTAGGCATATAGTCCTGCAACAGTGGTGGAAGTTGAGTGTGCTCGATAGGTTGTTACATGCTCTGGAAGTTCATTTAGGAGATGTCTCGCACCTCCCTTATCATCTCCAACAACAGTGCATGGGACTTACTAGTTAATCCTGGACTTCGATTTCTGGTGTGGATTTGTTTCCTTTTGGTTTCTTTGTCGCTAGTTATGATTCTGGATTGAAGAATGACCATGTATTTTCTATCAAAAGTAAGAAACAATATGGCGTTCCCATAGACGGTGCAAATCAGGTGATGACTTAAATTAGATCATTAGATATAGCACACCACCCGTCTAGAACACAACCTCAAACTAGGGCTCCTACCAAACAATGCACATGTGGATGGGTCTTCCGACGTTGCACCTCCGGTATGAGAATTAATGAAGTCTAGGTCTTGAGTGAATTTTGACAAATTTTTTCCTAACTAATTAAACTACCTTAGCCTGGCAATCCCCACTTGTATTTTGTATTTATAAGCGTGGGAATACTTTTTTGGCAACTCTTCCCCGAAATCTTAGTCAATCCCCTGTAATCCTAGTGAGATTCACGGGATTGAGGGGCTAATGCTCATTGAATGAGTCATGATCTGATCCCCTTTTCTTATTTGGTGGGATTCAGTGACAGGTCCCGAGCAATAAGTTAAGGCCTAACCTAGGGATGTGTGTTCTCTATCTCTGGTAGTCTCAAGACCAAACAATCCCATATAAGTCCTGGGATGATTCCTCGAGTTATGCAAGGTTCTCGATCGGAGTTTAAGGTCTCAGGATTGCTCATGACTTCACTCACTCCTTTCGCATTATGTGGTTGGGATCCCGGGCAATATCCTCGAGTCCATCTGAAATCTTCTCAGACTATGATCTTCCAACGTTGCCCGTGATTTCATTAGTATGTTTAGTCGAGATGTTCCAATTATCCTCACCAACATGCTCTTTGATTCCAACCAGATGTTCCACTACAAATAAATAAATAATCCAGATGTCCAAATCCCAGTTATAAGACTTTGCAAAATCCATGAAACAAAAATATTTACAGAGACTAAACCAAATAACTAAAATTACCAAATTAAACTAAACTTTTATTTATTTATTATTTACTTATTTTACTCTAGCTAAAAGCTGGACATCCCTTCACTTCTATACCCTTTGCAGTCGGACATGTAGCCAGTGGACAACCGTCCACGTTATTCCCCCACCATTCCACCCCTATCTCCTTCGATTGTAGCGTCAGAAACAACAGTATCGTCATGAAAGCTGTCCCAGCATCGAGCCCGCCTGACAAAATATAGTTGTACCGTTCCCAAACCCTGGGCCTGTACCTGAAAACGACAAATCCAGATAAAAACGCCACGAAGAGCCAGCTCGAGTAGTTCACGGCCGATGCCGGTGGCATCATGGACGTCGCCCCAAGTAGAACCGGCATGTGGATGAGACGGATCCATTTGTGGGCAGGGAAGGCCTTGTGGGCTAGCCAGACCAAGAGTGGGGCGACGGCCCCCCCAAAGAAGAACCAATTGATGGCGGTGTAGTTCCCGAGGTCGCCGAAGATTCTTCGGGGACCGATCAGGCCCCAAATGACCGAAGCATCGTAGAACACCTGGTCCATGGGACAGGTCCACGGGCTGTCGGCGGGTAACAACGAGGTGTCGCATAGGTTGGTGATTGATCCCATCAGCCACCATGCAGTTGCCTGGTATACTATCACCGATATTATTGTTCCCACAACCTAGAAAAGAAACATAAATTATTAGTTCTATATGAAACATAAATTTCGATTTAATTCTTTAAATTAGTTTTTACTTGCATATTAGCAATAGATACTCATGCTTGTGTGAAATATTAGTACATATATAATATTAGGTTATAAATTACATGTAATTATATTACATATATTTGTATGAGATTTATTACATTTAACAAATATTTTACACATAAATTAAATATAAGTATAATATTAGTCCAGTATATATTCATGGTTGCGTAATATTAGTACATGTGTAATTTTAGGTTATAAATTACATGTAATTATATTACATGTGTTTATGTGATATTTATTACATTTAACAAATATTTTACACATAAATTAGATACAAATATAATATTAGTTGTCACATGGTTAATTTTTCACCACAAATTTTTAACTAATAACATTAGTCCAGTATATACTCACGCCTATGTAATATTATTACATATGTAATATTAGACCTTTTGCTTTTCTTAATGCGCGAAACTAAAACACGAGTTACAATTGCGTATGGAATTTTTTTTTTAAAATTAAGGGTAAAATAAGACACTTATAGAAACACCCAAAAGATAAAACAAGATTTAGGCGTTGTTCGAATCTTTATGCTTCACAATTTTAGAATTTATTCATTTTGCTAACCTGAGCCATGAACATTGCCCTGGGTGGGATCTTCATATAGTGACCAAGCTTGAAGTCTTGAACGAAAGTTATGGCTTGGGTCATGCTAATGTACCCATACACCTTGAAGCACATGTTAGCAACCGGCCGCCCCGGCGACATATACCCCAAAATCAACTCCGTTATCACGTTTAGACCCGGCGCCTGTAAGCTCAAAGAGAACAACGTATTAGAACACAACGAGGTGCGTGCCGTTTGTTCAGTGTTTCCATTATAAGATTTATGCTTTAGTTGAGAATAAACTGGGAACAGAAACTAACAGAAATATCAAATATTGCATGGTCGTTATGGACTTCTCTCACTCCCAAAAACTAAGTCATCAGGTGAGATTTTCTTTCACATTTATAACTTGACCACCAATCCCTTCCACATCCGATGTGGTATAAACCCGATAATCACCCCCTCACACATCAAACTTTTGGTCTACTAAAGTTATAACCTGAGCTCTGATACCAGTGTAGGATAGTCGTAGATCTCTTTAAAAAAATTATTTTAATTAAAAAAAATTGTGGTTACATAAATACCAAAATGAACGCCACTTTAGTGTTTCTCTTTCTGTTCCCAAAATTTAGGAACATAAACATAAATATGAGAATAAAAAATCTACTTGTATTTTATCCCAAAATTTTTACAACAAAATTTGAGCGCATAAAAAATTTGGAACATAATGGTTACTGTTCTCAAATATCTATATTTCTGTTCCAAGTTTTCTGACACAGAATCAAACTTCGGGTACAAAAAAACTCAGACCACAAGAAACATATCGGATTCAAAGGGTATGATTTTCTTATTATGTACCTGATTTGTGGTTGCAAATATGATACCGATGGGGAGGGTGAAGAAAAGGGCGATGGCACACGCCAGCAAAACGCCCCACCATCGCAGCTGAAGAACATCGTTGTAGTGCTCGCAAGCAAAGACAATGGCGGCAATGTTCACCACAAGGATGGCGAAAAACCACCATGTCGGAACTTGCTTGTACGCCTTCATAAGCCTCGTGTGTATATCTGGCTTTCTGTTAGCGCCAAATGCCCCCTTGCTCTGCCTCCAAATATCCCTGCGCGAAATCAAGATTCAATTCAAACTCCAAAAAATAAGAAGAAAAAAATAAGGCACCATTTTTGGTTTTTTTTCTTTAAACAAAAAAGATAAAAATAGAGTTCCTCTAAAAAGAACAAATTGAGGCGCGATTACCTTCCACTAAAGAGCAAGACATGTACGAGAGTCGCAGATAGAGTGGCAAATCCAATGCCGTATGTCATGGCGAAGAAAGTAGTTATATAAAGCGGTCCTGATTTGGCGTAAACTGTTGTATCAAGATGGAAGTTTTGATCAATAATGGACGTAATGTTGTACTTTGATCCATCAAACATGTAGAGATTTTGGGAGAAAATGGGGAAGTTCTTGGCATTGTAGATGTTGAGCCAATAGCACAGGGGAATCATCACATACATCACGATGAAGAAACCAACGCCTACGTTGACACTGGCGAACCACGGGCTCGCCAGTGGACTCCCCAGGTATGAGGAGATTGTGGACCAGTCGAACCCTAGGGCACCAATGCCAAGCCCGTGTAGGCCGGAGCCGAGTTGTTGGACCGTGACGGACTTGGGAGCGAGCCAACATACCCAAGAGAAGGCGGTAATTAGTTGGAAGAAATAGCCGGGAATGGCATAGTAGGCGAAGCTACAGACCAAGGCCACCAGGAAGAACTGGACTCGGGTGGTGCCCCCTTTAGGTCTCTTCTCCTTGTCATGCAAAGCCCTGTGATCAGACCCAGTTTGAGATTTTTGTTCCCGTTTAGTTATTTAAAACTGAATTCATTGTTAGTTAACAAAATTAAACCACCACTTAAATAATAAACATCATTTAAAAATTGTTCAAAAATTTAAATTATGTGTGATTACTTAATTATTGAGCAATTATCACTTAATAGCATAAAATATTTAATTATTACAACTAACATTATATATATAGATAGAAAAAAAATACAAAATTGAGAAAGAATAGAGAGAGAATATTTTCGAAAAATAAAATTATAAAAATTATTTTAAGAACAGACATGTATATAAAAAAAAAAAATTCCAAAGTTAAAAAATATTAAAATTTAAATACTTAATATATTCAAGATTTAATAAATTCAATAAGTACAATTTCAACATTTAAAATTTAACACTTAAAATTCTGAATACTTAAAATTTAAGTATTACCAACATACCCTTAAACATGGAATTAATGACTAAAGAAATAAGGTACCTGAATATGGAGACCTGAACGAGATTAGATGGCCACCACATCTCTCCTGGCTCAACCAGGTATTTTCGGTAGAGGCCAGCCCAGCCAAACCCTAGGACCTACAATTTGTATATGAGAACTCATAATTAATAATAAAATTAGTCACAAAAAATATAGGGATGGTAACAATTGGGTTTTGACAGTTTTACTAGAAACCAAAACGGCAAAACAAAAATTGTTAGATATATACCAAACCTAAAATCAAAACCAAAATCGTCAGTTTATTAGAAAACGGTTTTAAAACCAAACCGTTTAATTTTATACAAAACCAAAATTGCGAAATCGAAAAACCGTTAAGATTTTTTAATTTTATATAAAATCACCGCAATACTACGAACCGTTGTCTTTAATTTATAAATAAAAACATAACTAAAATACTGGAATAAGTTATGAAAATCCTAAAACTAACCTAGTTCACTCTAAAAAAAGAAAAAGAAAAGTGAGAGTAATATATATGATAAAAATATATCTAAAATGTCGATTACGCGGTTTGGCTACACGGTTCTATCTCAAAACCAAAACAATTTCGATCTCCAATTCCAAAACTAAAATCGTAACTAAAACTATTTAACCAAAATCAAACTATTCTGTTTGGTTTGATACGATTATCCGTCCATTTGGATGAATTTTCATCCCTACAAAAAATAGTGTAATTTTGTATCGATTCAAAATCCTCCATAGTTTGTGTCAACACCATTTGTATTATTTTATTTATAAAAAAAAAAAAAAAAAAAAAGTCATCAATTAATTTTAAAATTACGTTTCAGTAATTTAAAATTTATAAATTCAAATTAATTTTAAAATCACGCTTTACGAGACTCCACTTGGGAAATAAAAAATAAAAGTGTATTTTTTTGTTTAATTAATTTGGACCAACGGTTAGTGTTAATTGAATATTTACAAATGGAGGTTACCTCAAAAATTCTGAAAATGGAAAATTTGGCATGGGCAATTCTATTATTTAGTTGTACTGTACATTACAACTATTAGGGTCCGTTTGAGTAAGGGATTTGACAAATTTAAGAGATTTGTGAAATGAAGGAATTTCAAAATTCTGAATTTTGAAATCCGTTCATTTCATAAATCCTTTATTTGGATAATAGTTTGAGTCGAAGTATATGAACGTGTAATTTCAACAAATTATGGGAACAAAACAGAACAGAACAGAATTTATGAGAACAAAACAGAAACCCATCGCCAAACGCCATACCAAACCCAAATCCAAGAACAAATTCAACCAAATCCAAGAACAAAAAAAAAAAAAACTCAAATCGAAATCGACCAGATCGTTCGAAATCGTTCGTGTCGAAATCGAAATCATTCGTTCGTGTTGAAATCGAAATTGTTCATTTGTGTTCGAAATCGAAATTGTTTGTTCGAAATGGAGTCAAAATTGGAACCCTAAATTGAGACGACGACGAACCACTGACAAAGACGACGACGAAGACGAAGTTGAAGATGACGAACGAAAAAGAAGACAACGTTGAGATGATGAAGAAGACGAAGTTGAAGACCATGAAGTTGAAGACGACGAACGAAGTTGAAGATGAGGAAGCAAGGATTTGGCAAATTTAGTCTCTCCCAAAAGGATTTCCAAATCCTTCATTTGAGGCTTCAAGGGATTTGTGAAATTTACCCCCTCAATATCCAAACAAAACATTTGCTAAAAGAGGATTTTGAAATCCCTTATCCAATTGAAATCCCTTCTAGAAATACCTTACCCAAACTTACATGTTTTGGATGCTTTTAGTATACATATAATGCTACTTGCTATAAAATATTTAAGATTCCATCACTACAATATTATGCTGTCCTAATATATAATTTTTGTTGTAGTGTCCTAAACTAGAACTAGAACATGGTAAGTAAAAAAAAAAAAATCACTAAGATTTATAATAATTGTTAACTTTTTTAAAACATAATAAAATAATTAGCAATTCATAAAAATTTTGGACAAACCTAAACTCTGAAGGAGTGTTTGGTTACATGAATTTAGCATTTGGATATAGAACAAAAAAAAAAAAAAAAAAAAAAAAAGCCATATTCAAGGCAAATTTCAAGTTCAAATACTTCTAGAAACAGATAATTTTTTGTTATTTTCTGCTTCTGTTTTTCAAATGACATTATCCAAAGTGATGAATTTCATACATTCAAACAATACCCATTATGGTTTCTAGCTATTCAACACAAATACAGACAAAATCCCAAATTAAATATGAACTTAAAATTATTAGATTCATCCCCACAAGTTTACAACCATGATCATGAATAAGAGAGAGATTGAGAGAGAGAACCTGCGTAGTTATCATAACGACGAACGCAGGGAAGAAACCTAGCTTCCTCTTGTAAAAAAGCTTGACGGCACTCAATATGTGAGTGGCGTAAACAGTGCCGGAGCCGGAATTAGCAAAGATGGTGATCAGAACATGCTCCTTCACATTGAACGGCCCCGGATTGAGCGAGAACTCTAACCAAGATCCCTTGAAGACTACCCGATTCGGAAGTACCCGGGCCATGAAGTGGCCCAGCGGTACCACCGCGATCTGGGCGGAGACGGCGGAAACCGTCAGTGGCTGCGACCTGTACCAGAAGAACTGGTTCACAAAGGACAGTAGGACGCAGGCGGCGACCCCCAAGACCCACATTCGGAATGTTACGACCGGCATCGTGGGGTCATCGGTCTTGGGCACCGTCACGTCGACTTGCTTGATCGGACATTCGTCGGAGTCCGTCGACTCGATGGCTGTGTTCTCATGAATGTCGGCCATTACTCTGAAGAATCTTTAGGGATATTCTTGTTATAGATATTTTAGATCTATCCCTCTCCCTGCAGAGTCTGCATCGTGGTTCGGTTTGATAAATATGGCGAGTCTTCGGTATTTATGGCGGACGTTGAGGGTTCTCAGAAGAGCAACTCTCCTATATTTTATTTTGACGTGCCATTGGGATAAATAGAAGCCGCACCATTAACTCCTAAAATGCGGAAGAAATTATCGATTAAACTTATCACTTTTTTTTTTCACCAATAACTTCTTTTATCTTTTTTTACCAAAATACCTCTCATGCCCCTAATATTAAAACACATGAATTTTTTCGTAGTTCTTGATGTTGTAAAATTAATATTTTTACACTGTATTAATCAATAAATTGTTCTCTTTTTTACGATATACTAATCATATTTTTTAGATGTATGGATCGTATTATACGTGGATGTTACATTCAACACTTATTGATGTTGAATGTAATATCAATTGTTCTCTTGTTTTATGTATGTAGAGTAAAATATACATAATATTACATTCAACATATATGGATGTTGAATGTAATATCAATTGTTCTCTTATTTTATATATGTAAAGTAAAATCCATATAATATTACATTCAATACCAGTGGATGTTGAATGTAACATTTTTTATTTTTTTATTTTTTTATTTTTATTTTTAACGATGTTACATTCAATATATGTGGATATTGAATGTAACACCAGTTTTCATGTTTTTATGGATCATATGATGTTGTATTCAACATCTGTAGATATTGAATGTAACATCGACTGTTCTCTACAACAAACTGTAAATTATAGGGTACAATGTGTAAATAGTCAAAATTAATAGAAAATATATCTTCCAACTGTAACGCAAGATCTCACTTTGCTTCTCTCTCTCTACACAAAGTCACAAAGTAGAGTCGCCTAATGGCCACAAATTCCTTTTCTCAAATGAGCATAAGCTTTTCACTGCGTTTCTTCTGCATCCAATGCAGAGGCTGTTCTGATCGTACCAATCAAAATCTCTTCCTCCTCTTCAACCGGCGGAATCGAAAACCACGAACGAGACGAAGGTCGTACGATAGCCGAGATTTCTGAAGCCGAAAGCACTGGTTCGGTTCCTCAAGAAAATCGATTCAATCACGCAACAACAAATCTGGAGATGCTCATGGAAATCACGGGAAGGGCATTTCAGTAATCTCTTTGCTGGTCATTTTTGGAAAAGGAAGTAAATGGTGCAAGAAATTGTCGGCGATGGGAGTAAACAGTGCAAGAAAAAGTCAGTGGGAGTAAAAGGTGAACAATAATTTATTTTGGGAGTAAACGGTAATTTTCCCTAAATAGAATACTAAAATTTTTATTGTACATCAAAATATGAAGGCATTTCAACAGAAGTGCTATATTGTGGACCTGTGGTGTGTTATTTTTTATTTTTGTATTAAAATTAAAAATAATTAAATTCATCCCAAATAAAACTAATTCAATCTGCCCGAAATAAAAGTAAAATTAATCAATTAATCTAATTCAACCTAAATAAAATTAAATTAATAAATTAAATTCTTCCAAATCTAATTAAACACAAATAAACAAAATCTATTAAATCAAATTAAATTTAATTAAATGAAAATTAATATAAACCTCACGAAACAAATTTTACTTAACCCTAATTAAATAAATTCAACATCAACCAAATAATATTTAAATCCAAATTAACTAATCAATCCTAATTAATCCACCAATCACCCACTAATCTAATATTTAGCTCTGCCATATTTGGCATATGTAGGGCATGTGTGCCAAAATGGCACATCTCTTGGAGTTCTTTTTTTTTTCAAAAGAGCTAAAAAATGGGATGGCATACAATATAGCAATATTCTTGGAGATGCTCTTACAAATACCAATCAACCCTGGTAGTTTTATTTTTAAACAATCAAACACCTATGTCAGTATAAAGTTACTGACACAACATTGGTATTGATGAAAATGCCTTCAGATAATTGGATTTTAATTAAATGACATAATATATATATATATATATATATATATATATATATAAATAAATAAAAATTATTAGACAAATATATTCTTCTTGCCTTTTATCTCTCTTCATAAATATCAATCTCCTACACTCTCTTTGAATGTAGTTCAAAGGTAATTTTTCATTTTTTTTCTCCTCTTTTGGGAGACCATTCTAATAAAGACCCAGAAATTTCTTCTAAAATCTGGGACCCCCTATTTCTGTTTCTTTCCACTGTTTTTTATGAATAGAAACTGAAAATATGGGACATAAACTCTAAAAAAATGGAAAGGAAAAGGTTTCGGTTTTAGCCAAACCAATAAATTTTAGCCAAACAAATGGAACGGAAAGGGTTTCGGTCTGTCTTTCTCTCCGGGTATGTTTGGTTGGAAGATTAGAAAAAGAAAAGAAGAATGAAAAAGAAAAAAAAAATCATAATATTTTTATGATAAAAGTTTCTTGTTTGGTTAAGACAAAAAATAAAAAATAATTTATTTTAATATATTTACTATTTTACCTTCATATATTATAAAAAATAAATTAAAAATTATATTAAGGTATATATCATTATCCTCTTCTGTCATTTTGCACTATACCAAATATCTTCCCTGTCATTTTGCAAATACCAGAGACATCTCCTATCTTTTTCTCAAATACCACTTACCTCTCTTATTGATTAAAAATAATATATTTTTTTCTTATAATACCAATTTTACCTTTAACTATTTAAAAAATAATTAAATAATAAAAAATTAAAATAAATAAATAACCCTTTAATTTATATATATTCATCACCACCTCCTACCACCGCATCCACAGCCGCCACCACCTCGTACTGTCGTCACCACCTGCCGCCACCCGCCACCACCACCCACCGCCACCAATATTTTGATGTAAAAAGACATAAATGCCCTTACGAAAAATATATTTTTATTCTTTTATTTAAAAAAAAAAAAAAAAAACATTAACATCCTCTCTATTTTTTAGTTACTCTTTGCACCCATTAAAGTGCAATTTAAAACCAATCCAAAATTTAGGGATAAAAGCATATTTTTTTCTCCAATTTCATATCATCTTCATGGTCTTCTTCGGTGAGATCTGTTGTCACACCCCGTCTCGGACACCCATCATCCCGAGGCTGGCGTGACTACAACGTACCATCACCAAAAACCAAACAATCTAATAAATATGACAATATACACCCACTGTATAATACGTACACTTATTATGGGGGGCGCACCCGGCCCGAAGTTTTTTCTAACTAAAAGTATTTATTCCTGAACCTTCTTAGGTTTGCCTCTGACCGCTTCTCTCAATCCTCCACAATACTCCATCACATAGCTCTACCTAGTGCCAGTAGGGGACCGACTCCTAGCCGTTGTATCTGCGAGTGTACTTCCTTCTTAGTAAAACATTTCGAAAATATTAATACTTTCTAAATATTTTCCACAGTCTGGTATGGATCAAGCACAAGTATACAAGTAATGACAATAAAGCGATATAGATAAGTTCCAACTAGTATAAAATCCTACCAATCATCATAATAAATAATATCAAATTAACCAATATATGTGAACCACCACATTTTAAGCACCAATCTCAACACACACCTCCAATACACACACACTGGCCAGTCCTAGTGATCGTTTTAACCTCATGATCGGGAGTTGCAACGGTACCATAACATTCATAGGAATGCCTTCCTATGAAATATCCACACCCCTTTTTGGGGAGAAATATAATCCACACCCCTTACGGGGAGAAATATAATCCACATCCCTTACGGGGAAAAATATAATCCACACCCCTTACGGGAAAAACAACCATGGCATCGTCAAAAAACAAATACAGCCTCATCGAAACACAACTCAATAAATATCACCTACTCAACATTGTCAAATCACCACACCTACCACATTTCTACAAAACCCGCTTTTAAATTCAAAAATCATATTTCGCACTTTCTTTTAAAGAAACGTCTGATTTTATCAAAACCATTTTTCCATCCTCTATTTTTAGAAAACTAGGCATTTTTAGGAAAATAGATATTCCATATTCTCTTTTTAAAACCACCGTCTAACTTCAACAAATCTAGTAGAAATTCATTTCCGGCTTCTTTTTTGAAATCTATCGAAGTCCAGTTACCAATTCATTTAAATCCTACTTAATCCATATCATTTATAAATTCATACAGTTTAGGTAATCACAATTTTCATCTCATATATATATAGAAAATAGTTTGGCAAGAAGACAGTACACTCACCTCAATATCCGTTTGCAAAACTGACACTGGCCGCACTTTATTTGGACGCCAGTGCCTGCGAACCTAACAGTGGCAGATTCTAAATTAATATCTTATCGAAAACATTCTAATCATGCAATGGGGACCCTATATTCCGAATCGTTACTAATTTTATGTACTATATACTTAAAATTAATTAATCGTCACGAAATTATTATGATTTTAGGATTTGTAACACTAAATAAAATTTAATTTAACGAGAATTAATAATCGATTGGAGTTTCACCTGTTTTCGAAACGTTTAGCGACTCCGAGATGGGTTTTTAATTTTTAACGGGGTAGTTTGCGTAATTTCTCCCTTCCTTTTTTTTTTTCCCTTCTTCTTCTTCTCTTTTTTTTTTCTCTGTTTCCCGATCCATTCCCAGCCGTCCCTTCTCTCCTCTGTTTCCGGTTCGGATGTTGGCCGGTTGTCCTTCCCTTCCGAAATTAATCGACGGTACGCCCCCAAGTCCCACCGATGACAGACCAGCACCCCAACTCACACCCCATCGATTCTCCCACACACAACCGCACAGTCGGCCCACGTCCATGGCCGACCACACCTACCCAGTAAACACACCAGCCACCGTCGCCGTTACGCACACAACCAACGGACATCGTGGACAGGAAACCCACCACCGGAATAGCACACAAACACACATACACACATCGTCATCAAGCATAGTACACACATGCACCCCGTCGACAATACCGTCGGACCGAACGGGAAAGCCACCTACACCGCCACACACACACACACACCGTCGAACCAAAATCAGACGACCCGAACCAAAAACGCTCACACACCAATCACCCCTACACACTGCCGGACAGAGTGAACAGAATACACACACACACACACACACACACACACACACGACGACGACGATGGTCGAACGACGGACAGCTCCCCATGCCGGAACACACCACCTCCGGATGATCACACCGCCCTCTCCGATCATTCATCCACTCGAAACCACCGCAGAAATCCCCACACAACGCCGTCCATACCCTGCCGGCGCCGAACCCGGCTATTTCTCTCTCTCTCTCTTTTTCAGTTTCTTTCTTTCATAGATTTTTTTTCAGATTTGAGGAGATTTCCCGTTTTGATCATTACTCATGAAAATATATATATATATTGCATGCAATTAGTGGATACAATTCATCCTAACACGCCACGTTGTTCCTCTCCTTCTTCCCCTACCGGCAGTTTTTTACTCCTCCGTCCCGTATGCGTATATATATATATATATATATATATATATATAACCTTTTTTTTAATTAATTACACTTTCCTCCCCCAACTTTCTTTAAACCTTAATTTTAAATCAATCCCAACCTTTTTTAAAAAAAAAAAGTTTCTAAGATTTTCGATTTCACCCCTTTAAGTTTCAATCTAAGGTTAATTGTCATTTTACCTCCCTAAGTTGGGATTTAATGTTTCTAGATTTTATTTTATTTTTAATTTAATCCCATTTCATCCCTAATTTTCACAGTCACTCTAAAATACAACTGAAATGACGTACATGCTACAATTGAAGTCTTACATCTGTTGTCTTGCCTTGCCTTGCCTATCTCATCTACAACATAGAGATTTGTTGTATGCGTTTTTGCTCAATTCATCTCACCTCAGATCCTCCTCCTCTCTCTCTCTCTCTCTCTTTCTCTCTCTCTCCGTGACACACAGATCCAACGCAAGAATCACTCTCATTTCTTGTTCCCCTTACCGCCCGAGATTCAAACCCCCGGCAATGAATCTTGGTTCCCAAGAGAGCTCTGAACCATCGGCTAGCTTTACCCATCTATCATAGTTAGTTTCTTCAAATCTGAATTGATTTTTTCAAACTCCGAAAATTGAAATTAAAATCGAAGCTTTGTTGAAGAACACCCAACAAATATTAGTTCCTCACAAAGAAAGAGCGGAAGAGGAAAAAGAAATTGTGGTGGTGGAGAGAGATGAAAAGTATCTTCTTCTCTTCTTGATTTTTTTATTTTTTATTTTATTTTTTTCATTTTGTTAAAAAAAAAAAAAAGAGTTAAAAAAAGTATTATTTTTTAATAGAAATATTAGGGTAAAAAGTAAAGGATGGTGACGTTGAATGGCGGTGGGAGGTAGTGGTGGGTGGCGGAGGTGGCGGTGGGTGGTGGGAGTTGGGCGGTGGCGGTGGGAGTTGAGTGGTGGTGAGAGATAAATATAATTATTTAAAAAGTTAAGGGTAAAACATATAATTTTAAAAATATAGGGGTACTAATGAATTTAAAAAAAAAAAAAAAATAACCTAGGGGCAATTTTGTCCAAAAGGAGGTAAGTGGTGTTTAAGAAAAAAACAGAAGAGGTCTCTGGTATTTGCAAAATGACCGAGGAGATATCTGATATAGTGCAAAATGACCGGGGAGGTCAATGGCACATACCAATTATATTAACAAGGATATAATTGTAATTTTATTCATTGTCATCCACTTGTTTTTATTTTCCTCTTAATTTTGTGTAAAAAAAATATTAACTTGATTTTATTTTATTTTTCTCATTTTTCACCCAACCATGTGTTTTTTTTTCTCATCTATTTTTCAACAAACTAAACGCACCGTCACTTCTCTCACGCGACGGACATAAGAAAGGACGGTGGAAATGAAAATTGAAAAGACTAAGGGTATGTTTGGTTAGAAGGAGGGGAAAGGAAAAAGAAAAAGAAAATATTTTTATCCATTGTGAAAGAAAAATTATTTTTCCTAGTGTCTTTTGGTTGGGAAGGAAAATGAAAGAATAAAAAATAATTTAGTTTAATATAATTTACTATTTTGCCCTCATATATTCCCAAAATAAATTAAAACAATCAATTACTAAGGGTATAATTGTAATTTTGATATCCAAAACTATTTTTTTCTCTTTTTCCTCCCAAATTTGGGAGGGATGGAAAAAAACTTGTCTCAAAATTTGTGTTATAACCTTCCCATTTTCATTCCCCTTCCATTTTCCTTCCATACCAAACACAATTTTTTTCATTTCTCTTTCTATTTTCTATTTTCCATCCATACCAAACACACCTTAAACAATGAAAGCTAGGAAATGAAAACAGAAAGGCTCAACAATGAAACTGTACACTTTTTTTTTTTTAAAAAAAATCTAATCTTCCTTGGAAAAGTAAAAGGATATATTGGTCATTTTAATTAAATTTGTTTTATTGTATCAAGTCAAACAAAAGAAAGGGATATCAAGGTCTTTTCACATAAAATATAATCGGTCAAGTGGATTGATTAATATTTTTAAAATGACAAAAAGGATTTAAGACAAAAAGATAGGAGAGATAAGTGATATAAACTTTTCTATCTAATTATAATTTGACTACAATTTCACTTTGTACCCCAATTTTTTTATTTAGTTTCACTTTAATCTTCAGTATTTTGGCAACGCATATAAAACTACACCCAGACTTAGAGGTGTAATGTGAATCATAGGTTTCTCTTTTTAACAGAAACCTATATTATTTAGGGAAAAATACATTTTAAACTTTCTAGGTTTTGACACATTTTTAAATGATCTCTCTCCATTTGAGCGTTTCATTTTAAACCTTCTAAGTATCAGCACCTTTTTATTTTATCCTTCTGTTAGAAATTCTGTCAAAACTAATAGAATTTGAGGGCAAATGTGTCATTTCACATTTTTTTTTATTTTTTAATTTTTTTTTTATTTCTCTCACTCTCTCACACTTAACTCTCTCTCTCTCTCTCTCTCTCTCTCTCTCTCTCTTCCTCCTTTCCTCTGTCTCTCTCCCTCTCCCTCCATCTCCCCACTACCCCATGCTTCGGGGGTGGATCTCCCCCGTTACAAGGAGTGGAACCACCCTGTTTCGGGGGTGGCGGGGAGATGAAGGGAGGGAGAGGGAGAGAGAGAGAGAGAGAGAGAAATCAAACAAAAAAAAAAAGTAATAAAAAATGAAGAAAAAAAATGTGAAATGACACATTTGTCTTCAAATTATGTTAGTTTTGATAGAATTTCTAACAGAAAGACCAAATAAAAACGTGTTGATACCTACGGGGTTTAAAATGAAACGTTTAAACAGAGAGGGATCATTTAGAAATATGTCAATACCTAGAAGGTTTAAAATATACTATTTCCTATTATTTATATCATAAAAATGAGTTTATAGTCTTGTACTAACAACAATCCATGTTTGGTATACGGGATTCAGCAAGAGATTGCAATAATTATAGGAATAATCATTTCATACCTATATTTAGTACATGAGATTAAATTTCACTCTCATTATCAAGGATTTTTTAATTTCACAAAATATGAGATTAACCAATTCCAAAATAAACTTGGTATTAATTAATTCTAATTACATGAGTTTAAATTTTAATCTATAATCGGTCAAAAAAGCGACCAAACACTAATCAAATATTAGAATATAAATGAAATTTCTTTAAATTTAATTAAATTACTAAAATTTTAATGAAATTACTATTTTATCCTTTAAATTTCTAACAAATATATCCCTTAATTGTTTTTGTTTTTACACTTCCTTCACCCTACTTTCTTGGGTTCTTCCTCTCTTTACCATCTTCTCTGGCAAGAATCTAACGCTGGTAGCAGGCGTCGGGCTCTCTCTCTCTCTCTCTCACCCCCACCAGTACCACCGCCCCTCCCCCCCCCATTAAAACCACCGCCAACCCCTACTAGCCCCCCACCCCCTGTCCACCGTCTTCTTCTTCTTCTTCTTCTTCTCCTTCTCTCTCTCTCTCTCTCTCTCTCTCTCTCTCTCTCTCTCTATATATATATATATATATATATATATATATATATGTATATTTGCCTATTTGGAATTTCATTTTGTTTATGTTCAAATATTCTTTATTTATAAAAAAAAAAAAAAAATATATATGTTTTCAAGTGGAAACTTTATTGTACAAATGCATTCTATTCTTGAATTATTCCCAACACAAATCAAACGTTGGAATTGAAATATTCATTCTAATACCACATTTCATCTCTTTTATTACCAAACATAGAAATGGTAATGACAATTCTATTATATTAACATAATGATTCAAATCCTATTGTCATTTGATTTCATTTCAACGTACCAAACGTAACATTTTAGTTTTTGTAACATTTGAGATATTTCCTATCAGATTTTGTTAATTAAAATACTCTCGCAACAGATTTTTTTTATTATTTTATTTTCTCTTTTTTATACTCTATCTTGTTTTCCTTTTCTTTTCTTTTTTTTTTTTTGTTCCTTATTTTTTATTTTTTTAATTATTTATTTTTGTTTTTTAATCATTTTTGTATTCTTCAAATTCTATTTCTCAATTTTTTTTCTCATTTTTTAATTTTATTTTTTACATTTTTACTTTTGAATTTTTTTACAAATCCAGTACCAAAAACAATTAATTAAAATAAAATAAATTAAAAATATAGAATAAAAGCAAAAAAATAAAAAAATGTAAAACAAGAGAGAGAGAGAGAGTATAAAAGAGAAAATGAAATAAACAACAAAAATTATTATGTTGCCAAGGTATTTTTGTCAACAAAATATTATGGAGGGTATCTTAGGTAACCAAATTGAAAAGATGAGAGTTGGTTGCCTCAGATATTATGTAGGGGTGGTCATGGGCCGGGCTTTGCATAGGGTATTACAAAAAAAATGTTAGGCCCTAGCCCGGCCTGTAACTATGGTCGGGCCCTAATATTTTGCCCAAGCCCGACCCTATAATTTTATTTTATAATTTAAAAAGTAAACACTAAAATACAAATAAAAATTAAAATATACATTCATCTACAATCAATATTAAAAAAAAAAAAAAAATACATTCATCCATACCCAAATAAAAGGAATATATCCATAATTCAATATTAGGATTAGCACTTATATATATATATATATATATATATATATATATATATATATATATATATAAATGATCGGGCCAGGCCGAGTCTAAAATAAAATGGTCGTGCTCAAACCCGGCCCTAAAATTGATCGGGCCTAAATTTCTAGACCCTGACCCTGCTCATGGGCTCAAATCTTAAGCCTAAGTCCTAAAAAAGGGGTACCGGGCTAGTAGGGCACTCGGGTCCATGACCAACTGTAGTATTATGAAAATAATAAAAGATGTCTTTAATATTTATCGAAATAATGGAGGTGTCTCAGGTTTAAACTTATCATAAAATTGTAATACTAATCGATAGGTGGTGGCGTGTAAATTACGCCGCTACTTACTCTCGCAAGCATACGATGTCTAAGTTTTAGTATAGTGTGATCGTTAAGATCGGGTTATCATACCCACAGAGATTGATGTCGTTACTATTGAATACCACGTTTGTCGTGACCTAACTTTATCTAGGCGAAAACAAATGTATTTAATTAATTAAACTAATACTAATATAACCTAAATTAACTACACTAATATGCTAATATGTTTTAGGGTCAAGAATTGCCTAGGGATTAACGTGTTTACAAATATGTGTTCGATCTCGATTTACTCACGTTTATGGTGTTCGACCTATTTGACAATCTCGGTACGTAAACTTCACCGCCACCTCTTCCGAGTATAAGACGGGGGAATACATGACTTTGAGTCAATGAAGAAGTGCCCCTCAACGTCTTAACGACCCTAGGTCACATAAGTCTCGCCTAGCGTCATTGATTGCACACAATCCAACTCCCTCCCGGGTTATTGGATCGTCGCGTTGTATTTTCCCTATCGACAATCTCCGTTTTAAAACTCCCTCGCCATCTCTCTCGAGTGTAAGACGAGGGATATAACGCGACTTCGAATCAACGAAGAAGTCTCCATCAACGTCTTAACGACCCTAGGTCGCGTGTGTCTTGCCCCACGTCATCGATTGTCCACAATTCAAATCTCGACCGAGTTATAGAATCGTGGCGTTTATTTACCTTAATCCGAATTCGGGATTTGTCAAAACCCCATATTCTCCATTTATCAATCCAAGAATAATAAACAAACAATAAGATAAACACAATCAAACCACGAAGAACAATCATAAACGCAACACCGAAATCATCCAAACAAACATATTTATAAATATACCGTTAATCCCAAATACAATTCATATTTAACTCATGGCCATAGCAGCATAAACATTGAAATCGAGCTAAACATGCTCACATGATCCTAAGATAAAGAAATAAAGAAAAACAATCGAAGAACTTAATCTCGTTCGAAGATAAACCGCTAAGAACGCTCAACGATCGATTCGCCGTCTTCTCCACTTTGGGATGTGAGCTCCACCTCTAAAACTCCTAAATATACCCTTAGATATAGCCTAGGGGGCTAAAAAATGCAAGAGAGGCCGGAGAAGGGGGAGGAGAGGGGTATTTATAGGCAAAAGATCTCAAAACTTCGCCTAGGCGAAGTTAGGTTGGTTAACTTTCTGCCGAAACTTCACCTAGGCAAAGTTACTGAAGGTTTGCAATTTTGTTTTGACTGTAACTTCTTCATCCGAACTCCTATTGAGGTGATTCAAAAACATATGGAAAGCTAAGAAAAAAATATACAACTTATATGTTTTGAGTGTTTCCAAAATCGGATTGCATCGTAGTCTAAAATAGCCTTAAAGTTACAGCACCTGTACCGGCTTTGCAGGTTTGGTGACCACCTAGGCGAAGAAGTAGGCGGTGGACTTGGAAATGTTTCTACTGGGGTTTCCACCTAGGCAGAGGAATTTCCTGCCTAGGCAGTGGGCTGTCAGTAGCCTTTTGTCATTCTCAGCATCTTCACTGCCTAGGCGGAGGTCTAGACGCCTAGGCAGTGGGCTTCTTTCATATTTTTGCCTTATTGCTTGTTTATCCACTGTAACTTCGACTCGCCTTCGATTCGATCTCATCGTTTTCACTCCAGTTTCTTATCTTTTTGTCCCACACACCTGATTTAATACAAAAAAAGAAAAACTAATTAAAACATAATAAAATACTATATAAACACACGAAAACTAACTTAATTCAATTTGAAAATACGTAGGTAGATTACACCTATCAATAGGCCTCCTTGGTAAATGTTTTACTATATTATCCTTGAATGAGTCAAAAATATTTTTTTGATTAATTGCTCTAAAATATGAATAAAGAAATAAAAAATTAGATAGGAAATCTTATAATAAGATCTCCAATATTATTTTAATTTTTATTTGGCAAACAAAATATCTTATCTACATTATTTTTATTTTTAGAACACTTATTGATATGTGTTGGTGTATAATTATTATTTTTCCTCCAACAAAATTACAAAATAGTTTATATAGATAATGATTAATTTTCTTTTTAACTAGTAACAAAGAAGTTTACTCACTTTGAACAGGTATACATTCAAACTATATTTTCAAAAGATATTTTTGTATACAATATTTGGCTGAATATTAAAATTGATTTATTTGTTTTAGTACCTAAATATTAAAACTATTTTTTTTCCAAATTAAACTTTTATTTTTAGTCCTTGCCTTCAAGCACTAGTTATATGTTAATATATAAAATAAAATAAGACGTACCTAAATCCCTTAGATAAATCTCAGCCTCTTTTTATCTCACAAATAACGAGTGATCCAAATTGATTCAAAAAATTAACATAAATAATATATATATATATATATATATATATATATATATATATATATATATATATATATATATATATATATATATATATATATATGGGTTAATAGCACTTTACCTCCTATAGTTTGGCTAATTTGCACTTTATCCTCCTGTGGTTTGGAAATCACCACTAACCCCTCTGTGGTCAGATATTTGTTGCACTTACCCCTCTATATCAGGGGAGGTAAGTGGTTTGAAAATCTAACCACAGGGGGGAAAGTGGTAATTTTAAAACTATAGGGGGGTAAGTGCAAATCGGTCAAACCACAGGAGAGTAAAGTTTAATTAACCCTATATATATATATATATATATATATATATATATATATATATATATATATATATATATATATATATATATATATATATATATATATATATATATATATATATATATATATATATATATATATATATATACACACACTTTTTACTTTATATAACTTATACCTAATTGATGAGAGAATATATATTTTTTGTATAATTAAGGAGATATAATATGTTTTTTTCTATATATGTAAATATATAGAAATAATATATGGACATTAGATTTCCTAATAAAACTAAAACATTAAATTCACAAAAATTAAATTAAAGAAATAATATAAAAGATAAAATATAGTATATGAAAATTATGGACATTAAATTTATAAAAAACAAATAGAAATAATGTATGGATTTTAAATTTAGTAATAATACTGAAACATTGAATTTATAAAAAAATAAATTAAAAAATATAATATACGAACATTATGGACATTAAATTTATAAAAATTATAGAAAGAATATATGCACGTTTTAGTAATAATACTAAAGTATTAAATTTACAAAATTTAAATCATAGAAATAATATATGGACATTAAATTTAGTAATAATACCGAAACATTAAATTTACAAAAATTAAATTAAAAAATAATATAAGAGATAAAATATAATATACAAGAGTTATGAACATTAAATTTACTAAAATTATAGAACTAATATATGGACATTAAATTTTGTAATAATATAAAATTATTAAATTTATGTAAATTATAGAAATATATATAGACATTAAATTAGTAATAATACTAAAATATTAAATTTACTTAAATTAAATTAAAAATAACAATATATAGACATTAAATTTATTAATAATACTGAAATATTAAATTTACGGAAATTAAATTAATAAAAATAATGTAATATATGAAAATTATAAATAATAATATAAAATTATTAATTTTATGCAAATTATAGAAGTAATATATAGACATTAAATTAGTAATAATCCTAAATTATTAAATTTATGTAAATTAAATTTAAAAAATATATATTATAAAAAATAATATATGGACATTAAAATTATTAATAAATATTGAAATAATAAAAATAATATAATACACAAATTTTGGAGATTAAATTTACAAATATCATAGAAATAATATATGGGAATTAAACTTAGTAATAATACTTTAATATTAACTTTATAGAAATTAAATTAAAGAAATAATATAAAAGAGAAAATATAATTTATGAAAATTATGGACATTAAAATTATAAAAATTATAGAAATAATATATAGACATTATATTGAGTAATGATATCGAAATATTTGATGTATAAATATTAAAATAAAAAATAATATAAAAGCATAAATATAATGTATGAAAAATTATGTACATTAAGAACTTATAAAAATGATTTATGGATATTAAATTTAGTAATAATACCGGTCATGTGCTAGTCTACATTATCAAAACAAATGGTGGCATGTTTTCGATACCTTTTTTTTTTTTTTTTTTTTTTTTTTTATGTTTCCTAGGGTATCCCCACACTGCGGTCGGCATAAACTAATCCCTTGAGGTACTGTCAGGTGCCAGAAGTAGAGACATCTCCCAACATAGTACTTTCCATACACAACCCCCATGGATCGAACTCGGGATGGTTACTTAAGGAACCTAAGCCCTTTCCGCTTGAACCAACTCATGTTGGTTTTTCAGTACTTATTTGAAGACACATGTTCCATACATATTTTAAGGAACAATTTTAAAAAAATAATATGTTCTCTCTGCGTCATCTTAATTCCTGACAACCTTTTAGTCTCTCAGGGTCTAACTATTTTAAATGGAGAAGTTTTAAACTCTCAATTTTTCTTTTATTTGTTTTCAAATCCCTCTTTCATTTTTCAATTCAAAGCAACCCAAATTTTATCACCTTATATTTTTTATTAATTTTTTTTTTATATTTTGTGATCCATATAATAAAGGGAAAATTCTATTTTTGGCTCTCCAATTATTGACCAATTTCTCTTTAGTCCAATAAATTTGGTGTGTTCCACTTTGAACCAAGTATATTTAATTATGATTTAATTAGTTCTTCCGTCTAATTTAACTATTAAATTAGATGGAATAGGGGTAAATTCATTAATTTATATTTTTAATTTTATTTTTCATTTTTTCCTTTCTTTTTAATTTTTTTTTTTATCATTTTTTTTGCTTATTTTGCAACCATCCTACCCTACGCCATCCACACCCACCCGGCCTCCGCCATCCTCCTCCTCCTCCTTCTTCTCTCTCTCTTTCTATATATATATATATATTAGTTTCAGACACGTGTGATGCATAGGTTTAGAACAAATAAATTTATATTAGTAAAATTTTAATATTGAAACATGCAACGCTTAACTATTATTTTGTTACTTTGGTAGCAACAACATCAATCTTAAGATTTGAAATTGTAATCATAAATGAATACATTGCAATTTTTTCCTATTATTTTCAATTCTGACCCTCTATTTCAATGGACAAATTTAATTTTTCGGAAAGAGAAAAGGTATTTATCCTCTAACCTTCCAAACGCATTTTGATAAAGAAAGCAAAATATGGTAGAATTACCATATGAAAAAAAAAAGAAAATTAACGAAAGGGATATCCCAACAAAGGTAATACCAATCCAAATGAATCAAGAATTACTTGAATATTGCAAAAATGAAATCCAGAATCATTTAACCAAAAGGATAATCCGGCCAAGTAAATCACCATGGAGTTGCTCTACTTTTTTTTTGTACAAAAGGTTGTTGAACTTGAAAGAGGAGCCCCAAGATTAGTAATAAATTAAAAAACCTCTAAACTAAACGTTACAATGGATTAGATATCCCATTCATAATAAAACAGGTTTATTAAAACAATTATCAAAAGCAAATATAAATGTCCAAAAAGATAAATATAAAATAGCATTTAACGAACCATTTGGGCATATGAATGGAATGTCATACTCGTTGGGATTAAACATGCACCTTCACCATTTCAAAGAATAATGAATGATATATCAAATCCTTATTCTAATTTTTCTATTGTGTATGTAGATAGATGATGTCCTCATATAATTTGGAACCATAAAACAACATTGAAAACAATTGAATATATTTTTTAAAATTATCAAACAAAATACCTTAATGTTGTCCTTACCTAAAATAAATTTATTCTACACAAAAATAAGATTTATAGGACATTATATATACGAAGAAACTATCACTGTTATAGAAAGAACTCTGGAATTTGCAAATAAATTCCCAAATGAAATTAAAGATAAAAATTAATTGCAGAGGTTTTTAGGGTGTCTAAAGTACATACCAGACTTCATACAAGACATCACCTACTTATGTAAACCACTATACCAAAGACTATGAAAAAATTCACCTCCTTGGACAGAGGAGCATTCACAAATTGTCAAACAAATCAGAGGGAAAGTAAAAGGTTTACCATGTCTAGCCATACTAGAATTACAGTCTCTTAAAATAGTTGAAACTTATGCTTCTGATATTGGTTTTGTGGTATCAAAAAATGTTTTCAAGAACAACTAGTTCGGTACACTTCGGAACTATGGAATCAAGCACAACAAAACTATAGTACTATAAAAATAAAAATATTATCTATTGTTTTATGTGTTCCGAAATTTCAAGACGACGTTCTAAATCAAAAAAATTTGCTTTGCATAGATTGCAAAGAGCAAAAGATGTCATTCAAAACGATGTTAAAAATCTTGAAAAAACAGTTGCTATCCTGAAGCAATTTTATCTATTTTTTATTTTGATATTGATTTCATCAAAGGAGAACAAAATTCACTCCCTGATTTCCTCACTAGGGAATTTCTTCAAAATAGGTGATAAGTTATCCAACCAACTTGTGAAGCAGATGAACAAAGACCATTATGCAATGAAGAAACCTAAAATTTGTTCAAGTGCAAAAGAAGAAGGCCAAAGTTTGGTATTTCCAAAGGTATCGTCCCTAAACTGTTAACAGAACATACGATAATAAAATATCTCTTGGAGATTTTCAAGGAAGACCTATGGGCCTAGAAAAAAAATGAGAAAATTACCGGCTGAGCCCACAATTAGCAATAATCTACCAATAAAACTCGTTGCTTAATTACCGAACAGAACAGTCTCTCGCCAGTTTTCCTATGCAACGAGCAGTCCTAAATTCATCATCCGTATATTTTTCGGTGACTGATTTGCCCCTGCGTTTTGCGCGCAACTGAGATTCCATTCTTGGATTGTTAATTAGTTGCCGAAACATACTATAAATATGGAATCAATCAGAATTTTTCTATTATACGTTGCATTTCGAATTTCAAAATCAAGATATAACGGTGCACGCTAATTGATCGAAGCAAACGTAGCGATGAAAAGACAATTGATTTATCATTCTGAGTTGAGCAACAGCAGGTAACACTTATTCGCATTGATCTGTGTCAATCGTGGCGATTTACAGTCGTCTTGATATCATAGTTAGGGTTTCGCTAGAAGCAATATAGTTAACTTTCATAAAGATCTCGTTTTTTCTACGATCAAGTGTGTGTTATCGAACATATCTTTACGAAATGCATTTATGAAAGGGATGATACAGTGTTTTCGATGCAGATCGACGTATATAGTAGTGTTTTTGGATGATACAAGTTTGATTCACACAGTTTTCACAGTGTGGAATGTAACATACAGACACAGCACATATGAAATGGATGATACAATGTTTCGATAACGCACATAACGTAGCATTTACAGCGGTGCTACATTCATAGGGCTTGTTACATTTAACATACATACACAACATATATGTATGAATGATACAGTTTTCACATAACTTACATAACACTGCACTTACAGCGGTGTTACATTTATAGGGCGTGTTACATTTAATAGGAAAACGTTATATTGTTACATGTTTACATATTTCACACATGTTAAACACAAACATAGGGCGTGTTATATTTAACATCAAAAGATTTTTTTGGTTACATGTTTTACATATGTTCATAACAGTGTATTATGTTGATGTTACATTTAGCAATCATTAATTTTTGAGTTGGTGGGACAAAAAACATAATCTGATGTTTTTTGGTACGCCAGCAAGAAGCATTTTTCAATTGCATGTATGTGCAAGTATGAGGGGGTGACCACAGTGTTGAGGATTGCAAACAACAACAACATCAGCGAGTTCTGTAACAAGATTGTAAGCAAATGGCCAAAATTAGCTAAATCAAAATTTGATTTGTCATATGCATTGCACGGTCAACCTAACTGCATGCTTGACGACCAAAATGACTTTGAGGAGATGATGTTGCTAACAGCCCACATGAAGATTGAGTTGTTTGAGATATGCATCCAGAGAAGACTGAATGATTCAAGTAGATCAAATAGTGCATCAACAAGTGCTACTGTCTCGGTAAACAGTAGTGGTGACAACGAAAATGAACTTGACTACATAAATAGTTATGGCAACATATTGCAGCGGAGTAATGACAGGGTATTATTGTCATCCCAGCAGGCTAATGGGATCCAAGAAGAGGGACAAAAATTCAAAGGTAGAACAAGCGAATTCTGAGATGTATTGAAAAAATATGCAATTAAGATTGGGTTCAATTTTTGTTACCTAAAAAATAACAAAGTGCGTGTGACAACTGCATGTGCACTTAGAGAGAAAAAGAAATGCTCATGGTTCATGCACGGACATATGATGCGTGAAAATGGTATATTCTACATCCAAAATTTGGTAAACGAACACACGTGTGGGGCTGTTTTCTACACAAACAAAAACAAATGAATGAGTTCGGAGATTATTTCTAGTTCCTTGACTGATGACGTACGTGCGAACCCAAAAATGCATCCCGTTGATGTTGTTGACAGTTTGAAGGCAATATGGTCTCGAGATCGCATATCGCAACGCATGACTTGGTGTCAAAAGGGCCCAAAATAATATGTTTGGGATTATTCATCATAATACGACCAGTTACAGTGGTATGTTGACAAGTGTAGACAGACAAACCTCGGAAGCCACGTTACACTCGATTATGATGACGAAACAAGACATTTTAGACGTCTGTTTGTCGCATTCCAATCATATATTTATGGATTTTGCTTTTGTTAATTGATGGTGTTCCTTGATAAAACATTTCTTACTGACCGATATAAAGGGAATTTATTAGCTGCAACAGCAAAAGATGGCAACCAAGGTACTTGTGTTTTTATGCAAAATGTATTTATATTCAGCGTATTGTGCAACATTTTTTTTCTGAAAATATGTCATGTTACATGTAACATTTTTGTTACATGTAACATTTGTGCATAGGATGAGTTTTACAACTGGTTTGTTTTGCAGGAATGTTTCCCATCGCATTTGCAATTGTTAACGCAGAAAATGACAAGAATTGGAATTGTTTTTTGTCTGAGTTCAGAAAGATTGTTGCCACCATGTATACTGCCTTCTGCACTTAAAAAAGAATCTAAGGACTGCAATGGCTGGGAGAGACACCGCACTCAATGAATTAATGATTCAGAAATTGAATGGGTTGGCATACGCGCATGCATCGGAAGTTTACAAAATACTATATGATTAGATAATGTATGAAGGGAGAGAAAAAGTTCAAAGATTCATGCTTGATCTTTCCGCAATAAAATTCAGAAATGCATTTTTTGGGGGGAAATGATACGGTGAAATGACATCAAACATGACAAAATGTTTCAATACTTAGGTAAGTGAATATTGTCACTTGCCCGCAATGTTATTGATTGACAAAATCAGAATGCGGCGGATGGACTTGATGTCCGATAGGAGAGAAGAATAAAAAAATATGGATATTGAGATCACACCGTTCTGGGAAAATAAGTTGTGCGAACTGATTAATGAAGGAAGAACATGGAACATCAACTCGTCTGGCGATGGATTTTTATGAGATTCATTCATCCCTATCAGTGCTAGTTGATACAGTGGGACAATCATGTTCTTGCAAACAATGGCAGAAAAAGGGTTTCCCATGCGTACACGGTTGTGCAGCAATTAACAAAAGCGGTTTGTCAGCACATGAATACATAGAGGAATACTTTCGCGTTAATTTTTACCATGAGATGCATTCGAAAGGCATATACACAATACCGACAATAGAACAACCTATGTGAGTTGAAATCGAAGCAGTTATATTACCACCATTGTCAAATAAGCAACCAGGTCGGCCAAATAAACTAAGAATACCGTCAAGAGGTGAGATAAAAGAGAAAAAGTGCGAGAGATGTGAAAAAATTGGGAGATACAACAGACAGACAAGCAAACTCCCAATGGTGTAACATAGGGTTATATTGATAAGATTTTTTGAATACAAGAGTAGATAGTTAAATTTCATTTTTATATTTTTTTTAAATAAAAATAATTTTTTTAGATGAAGTCATTGACATTACATTCAACACGGCAATAATAGATGTTTTGATACGTTCCACATTTGTATATTTTTATTTGAAGTCATTGATATTACTTTTCAACACAGCAATAACGTGATATTTTTTTTATATTCAAGCTATGCCATTTTGAATATTTTTCAAATTTTTTGAGATTTTGTCACATGTAACATTGATGACATTTAATGGGTTTACATGCAACAGCATTGTTACATGTAGCATATGTCCCCATTTCATACATAAATTCGGTATATAAGAGGATGTTACATGTAACACATGTTTCATGTAACATATGTCCACATATCATACATAAATTCGTACACAAGAGAATGCTACATGAAACATGACCTGTACATGTAATTTTGGCTTGTGTTGTACAAGTTACATATTCAAATGTGTAACACGGGATTCCTCCCCCAAATTAAACATCCATTTCACAACTTGTTAGGGAAATGACTTTTTTTTTTTGAAATGACGTGTTTTGGTAATCACATCCCATAAGCCCATACCCACTCCCCCAATTTCAAAAACCTTCCATATTCCCTAATCGATCAAAAACCCTATCGCTTTGCAACCCCATCACCCTTTACTGTTGTTCTCTATACCCGCTTGATATTTGTCTCAACCAGGGTACAATGGTGACTACACAGCGAAAGATGATCACGAAGAACCCCAACACTGCCGACGATCTCGTCAACCTTTCGGACACAGGTAAGCATATTTGATGCACTTTTGACGACGATCACAACTCTTTGGGTGCAAAAATCAGACAATAGCTGTTAGTTAACTCATTCGAACTTGTAGTTCATGTCATGCAACCATATATTAAACAGATGGAATTCAATACGTTTAGGTTTTGTTGTGAGTGAGATAGAGTCTTGTTTTGCCTATTGCATTTTTGTGATTTATATACACAATATTTTGTTATTAATATATCGGTGTGTGTATATGTCCGATGACTTCACCATATAAGGACGTTGACATGTTTTTGATTGATAATTTGATACACATTTTTGTTGAAATTTTTGACTATTTTTTTTTTTGAGAAGTCGTCCCATTTTTATCGTTCTATATCACAATCAACGTGTTACCGTGATATTTGCCTGTCACTAAGCAGATGTATTGGTGCAGATCGATTTTGGGGGGATGTTGAATGCAACATTTTCATTATTTAGTTAAACACTTGTTATGTGCATCAATTTTTTATGTTTTTTTATGCACGATTATTGTTTTTGCTATCGTAGTAAGGGTCACAAATATGTAGTACTTAATTTTTTGATGCTTCAAAATTGTGTGCACATGTGGAATGTAACAATTAGCTATTTTTGTTGTACAAAAGCTAGATTATCAGATGTTGAAATGCAACACCAATGTCCGAAAGTAACATCATTGGGGGTTTATGCATTAGGAGGCCTTTTTTTTTGTCTCTGTATGCGTTTAATGTAACATCATATATATTTTTGTGTATTAAATGTAACACCCCCTATATATATTGTGCAGATGATATAGTACCTGCGGTCAATAGCAGACATGACATGTTGACAAGCGTGTCAGACAATGAGGATGGTAAAAAAAATGACTTACTTATCTGTTTTTTTTATTTTACAAAATCGAACTACTATAGCACCTATTGATTTTTGTTGCTCCACTTCAAAAAGATACGTTTCAGATGTCCCACCAGTGTCAACCAGCGAAGAAAGTAAAAAAATCACGTATGATTGGAATTGTTCTTTTACACCTATTGATTTTTGTTTTGTACAAATCCTAAGGAGAATGTCCTAGACCGGCCAGCAGCGTCAACAAGCCAAGCACCGGCAGGACCATCAAATATCGATGAAATCTAGCACAGTTCTCATCAATCATCCATTATTTAGCACTACGCGACGAACATATACGGTACTTACGCCGCACTCCATTTTGGAACACCATGAACGCCTTTATGAATGATCGGGGGGGCATGGTATCATTCCATCGTATCGACAGTCTGATTGCGAACATCATCTAGTGCTATCATTTAGAGAAAAAAATGTTCAAGCAGGACCACGATATGTGAAGTTCACAAGCAACGTCATGTAACTTATTTTTGGGTTGCCACGGGGTCAGGTACAACTGCCTCGTAGATATGCAAAGAAAGAGGATTGTGCATTCCTAGCACGACAAGGTTTGAATACAAATAAGGTAAGCGTCTTACAAATGAAGGATATGTTACGTGCTGCCTTCAATGAAGACGATGAAGAAAATGTGAAGGACGTTGTTCGATTACTATGCCTTCATTTGCTAACAACTTGTTTCTTCACGAACAATGGGCAGTATGCTTGAGTATCAGACCTAAACCTTGTCGAGGATTTGGACGTTATAGAAACTTACAAATGGGCCAACGCTATCCATTCGAATTTGATGTCATCAATCGAAATTGGGTATCAGAGGTCGAGCTCCATAACTGGCTGCGTGATAGCTTTGCAGGTGACAACAATCGTGCTTGATTTTTTTGTAGTTATTGCATAAAATACATAAACTTTTTACAAACTTAAATATGTTTTTTTTTTCAGTTTTGGTTGTGCAAATACTCAAGGTTGATCCCCCCCAGTGGCAACAAGAATGGTTGTAGTCCCTCGTCTTTTGAAATGGGATATGATGACGTTGATGTTGGTCGCGTCTGGATTAAATTTTCACAATTTAGCTGCAAATCAGGTGTGTTTTTTTTTTCCTCATTTTTTGAAACAGGACATGATGACGTCGATACCGGACAAGCCTGGATTAAATTTACACAATTTAATTGCATATCAGGTGTGCATTTTTTTTTTTTTTTGATGTAAAGAAAAAGAATGTTAAATGTAACACAACCTGTGTTATATTTAACACAGATAAAAAAATGTTACATGTAATACAACTGGTATTGTTGAGTGTATTCCCCAATATAACACATTTCTACGTGTGTTTACTGATGAGTATAGGTTGTTCGAAGCCTAACGACAGAGTTGGTGTCGGAGCTCAAGGCAGGTGTCTTACTACCCGTGTACGGTGACACGGAGCCCAGTTATTCTAACTCGACCGACAAGATTAAGGGAAAAGAGAAGGTGTCTCCTGCTAACGATATGCCGTCTTTTGACTTGCAAATATCGCAACCATTCGACGAGGAGGTGGTTCAATTTTGTGGAGGTTCTCATAAGTTAACAGAACTAGTTGAAAGTAACCAGAAATTATCATAGAATGTTGATTTCTTGAGGGCAAAATGCAAGAAGTTGAAGTGAAGAATGAAGAAACAAATTCGAGAACTGGAAACTGAGCTAGAGCATATGGGCACCAAAAAGAACCAAATGCAGGTTGAGTTAGAGAGGATGATGGAGGAAAGGAAGAATATAGACGAGAAATTGATAGAATCGGAAGTTCACAACGTTACTTAGAAGGAGAGGCTGGTAGAAAAACTAGAAGAAGTTATTGTGCACTCAATCATACAGTCAATAGAAAAAGAAAGGGAACACAACGAGAAAGTTACTAGACTGACAGAGTTCTGCCTACTCGAGTTTAAGGAAAGAGACAATGTGATCGTTAGGCAAGTATCGGTTATTGTTGCACACGATTCACCGCTAAATATGTCACTCCCGACAAAACTGAAGCCTAGGCACAGCGCACGTACAAAGGCTGGAATAAAGACCCCAACAGCACTTGTTAAGAAAGTCAAGAGTCGCTTTAGGACATGAAAGACTGATGATGATTCAATTCACAAATTTGATGTCCCTGTCAAGCGACCACGATGACTACAGAAAAAGTATGATGTACCTACCCCCGCAAATCAAGGCACAAATGTTGCAATCAATGGCAATAAGCCAAGCACATCAGCCCACAGCAGCGATGAACCCCGAATATTGCCGCCACGAAACAACGTCGTTGCAAGAATGATAGTACCAGCTAACTGGGACAAACTTGAGCTGGTCATGCGTGGGGAGGCATCTGGTTAAGTTTAAGTTTTACTTTATACATTTTTTGTCAAGTATGTATGGAACAATGCACATGACATGTACATCATCTTCATTTTTGTCATTCTTTTATTGCAGAGCCTTTGTATGGGGTGCGGAATAGATATACACTCAAGTATCTATATTTGATTTGATTGGGTTGTTGTGGGAGACACAACATACAAATTTCATGAGTTACATTTTGTTAAAGTTATTTTGTTGTTGAATATAATATTGTTGTTTCATGTTACATTCTCATGAATGTAACATTATAACATTTATTTGTACACATATTTACATTTTGTGAAAATGTAACATTTTATATTGTATATGTTACATGTAACACGATTGCCATGTTAAATGTAACATCCATAGTCATGTTGAATATAATATTGTCTGAATGTAACATTATGTGATTTTTTATTAAACATTAGGTCATTAATGGTTGTATGGAGATAATGTGGCTTTGAATAAGCAAAGATCGTGAGCCAAGTAAAAGGGGTTGGTCAGGAATTGCCGAATCGTTCATATTTCATCAATAGCTGTTGCTGTGTAATAAAAGTGTTACAATTTTTTCATTACGGGTATTTTATATTGTATTGATCGCATGCACACATGACGTTTTATTAATCTTTTTCGTGTTTACACTATAAACATATGTGGATAGCATAGGCAGATAACAAAGTCTTGATTGAAATATTGAACCCAACAAGTATTGAAGCATTCTCGGATAACTATAAATTCGTGCATTTTCCAATAAATACTAAAGAGATGACATCATTGATGGGACATTGCACGTTGCTTGTTTGCGATAAACAATAGCGCGCGTGGACACACTGCAACTCAATCAATCTCCGACGTCCCAAAGATGTGGACAGATTTTTCAATAATGCAAAAAGACTTGTGAGTTTTCACTATCTCGTTTAAAGTTTCTCCATGCATCGTTGAATGAATAATCTTCACCATTTTATATGTCCAACTGCAGATTCGTTATCTTCATGCGTTATTGTCGAGGGAAGCTAGAGAGTATCAGTTGTGGAATGCTGAGATTTCAAACACCAAGAACATCCCAGACCAGGAAACATCAGTGTGAGTATACTTCATTAATTACCTATTACGACATTTTCATTATGATTTATCCAAACACAACTAGGTTTTGCTAAATTCTTCTAAAAAAAACATATTGTGTAACGTTGACTGTGGTGTCGTTGTAATTCACGTCATGAAGAGCATATTCAACAGCGTACCAGTAATTATTGATTACGGCGTTGAAGGTTTTCGCAGAGAAAGGGCGGCACTCGTCCATGAATTCCTCAACGATCCACCTAGGTTTTGGACACTCGATGACTTCCAAACAAGAAAAATGGACAAATCAGAGTTTTATATGTATAACATTGAACAATTTCTTTTTTAATTTTTTTTTTTGGATTACACATCATACGTTATCTGACATCATATGTAGCTAGATATTCATCTTGTTTCTTTTTTTTTAAAGGTATAATTGGTAGCTTTTTTGCAGTGTGTGTTAAATGTAACGCACATACTTTTTTGTTGTATGCACCGTTTTTTTACCAATTTGACACTTTTTGTAACGTTTGTGTGCATCTTAGACATGCATGGTTACAATAAACAAAAGAACTAATTAGCAACCGTTTTTTAGAGTCACAAATTGCCCAAAACTTCAGAGAACTAAATGATTGAAATGTTACATGTAACAACGGCTTGCACATGAATGTTACATGTAACACACAACATTGCCATATAGACTCATACACTCACATTTTTTCAAAATGGATGTTACATGTAACATCATCTGCACACCACCCCTCTGAATGTTCATGCAATTAGTGTAAATGGATGTTACATGTAACATCGTCATTACCAATGTTACATGTAATATGAATGTAACACGAATGATACAGAATAGCGAGACTCATTTCTTTGTTGATAATCCAATCGAGAAGCTTCTTTCACACTTTATTTGGAGTGGATTGGAGGACAACTCCACGCGGCATTGGGTATCCTGGGATAACATATGTGGGCACGATGCAGGGTCTAGATAAAAAAAGAGAGATTGATATTTAAAATAGAATAGATGAATGTGGGACACTTTATTTAAAATAGAATATCTAGTATAGATAAACGAACTCGAAGTAGTTGAGAAGATCCTTTTTTTAATGTTACATGTAACATTAGTTTGAATCACGTTAAATATCTGCAAAAAATGCGATTAACATCTCATTTGAAAGATAATTAAAAGCACATATTTGTTTTGCAATTTTTCTATTTTTTCACATGGAAATCTGAAATAAAAATCAAACAGACTTTGGACATGAATATTGGTATCGTTTACCAAATTTAGCTCCGTGAGATAAGGAATCTACGATTTTGTTGGGTGTGAGGCGCTCACGCAGGGGTATTTTCGTCACAAAAATGGCAAAAGAACCACTCGAAAAGGAAAGAGTAGTAGGTTTATTCGATAATTTTTGCCACTTTTCAGAACTGTTCGGTCAGCACCCCAAAACAAATCCCCTCAAAACCACAAATAAAGAATCATTTTCTTCTAATAGAAAGTCGTCTAGCTCAATACCCACAAAAATTCAAATTCTACCCAGTCAAATAAAATGTATGATCAACAATTTACCGCACCTCAAAGATCTCATGAAATCTTGTACTCAAAATTCTCTACTGGGAAAAACACCATATGAAACAATCTTAAATATCGAAGACAAGCTTTTTGAACCAAATTATTTAGGCAAATTGCTAACCCAATTTTTTATATTCTCTCTGACCCTCGTAAAACCCAAACTTTTTATGAATTTGTCTTTGTTGACACTTAATCTGTAGCAATCACTCAAAATACGTCAAAAACAGATAGAGGCGAAGTTGAATATTCAAAACTCCAGATTAAAAAGGTTTAAACTTTTTCTGATTGGGGAATGAATCCCACAACTCCCCAATAATTCTATCAAAATTATAATACTCCATTTATATACTGGGACAAAACTATTTTCTTATCAAAATTTTAGATTCTGAATTCCATATTGGTTCCGTGATTGGTGGCTTAAGTTTGATCCTAGACGTCACATCTTGTTGACCCACTGGTGACCAAATCATTCCAAATATTTTCCAAAAATATTCTTCAAAATGCCCTACGTAACAAGTTCGATGATTTATTTTTATTCTTTACCACTCAAGTAGGGGCAAGGATCTTTTCTTGAGATCTAACTATAATTGAGGCCAATGAAATAAATCATGCGACTATCATACGTCGACAAAAGGTTAAATGGTCGAACAGTTTCAAAGCTGAAAAATTGTCCGAACAGAATATCCTTGATTGGCTCTCAATCTTGTTGGAAGAGATTGACAATCCCAAGTTCTTTTATACCATTCAGAAAGTCTTTTCTGGGGGCAAGAAGAGCCCTTACTCTGTCCCACACAGTGTATTACTATTGGCCCTACCAGGTAATATCTACCTACACAAGCTCGATTAGGAGAATCCGACATAAGTACGAAATTTCAATTGAATTCCATTGAGGCGAGTTGAACGAGCCCCCCCCCAGCCGCTTAGGTTGTCAATCAAAACCATATCTGCATCGGTTCGTTCGTTCCTCCTTGCAGAATGATAGTAATGAGAACCCAAAGAATAGGAATGGGCGAAAGAAGAGCTCGTCTGCTCGATTAATTGTGTTCTCCCTTTAGCCCGTAGAGAGCTTATCGCATGATCTAAACAATGGAAAAGAAAGATTTCCCCTATTCGTGAGATCAGTGCGATGTAGTGTCTTTTGCTGTCTACTCTTGTCTCTGATGTTCCTATACAATAGATGACCTCCCACCGCTAGAAAATTATCTTCAATAACCGTATTGAATGAAGCTCAATCAAATCCAAAATTCTCAAAATATTATCCAAGAGGTGATTTTCTCCTTCATAAATCAAGGGTTCAAAAATCAATTGGCTATTGCGTCATCCAAAGAGGATTACAAGAAAAAATTATTAGAATGTCTATCCCAATTCTCATCTGACAATGAGGAAGGAGAATGTCCTCAAAATTATCTTCAAGCAAATGAAGATGATTGCTATGGAATTGATTTCATGGATCAATAAATAAATAAAATAAAATAAAATAACAAAATAATATAAAGAAATCAATAAATAAAAGGAGAGATGAAAAAAAAATGAAAAAAAAAAATAAAAATCTTTCAAATTGGTCAAGACTCCCAAGTTTATTGTTGCTTCTCTATCATACCAGTTGTTACTTCATTGAATTTGTTTCACTAATAGACTCACGATTCAACTTTGAAAAAATCAAAAATAATATATATATATATATATATATATATATATATATATATATATAACACAAATAAGAAGTATCAACTTTGAATAACCTAAGTCTGCATTCACCAAAATCATTAAGACCAACTTTACCAACATTTTAAGATAATGGAAAACTCTTGGTCTAGTGGAAAATCTGCACAAAATAACTTAATTATGCACATTTAATCATCCATATCATTAACACAAGGGGATTTGTAAGGAATCTTTGAAAAGGAAATCATTCACCAACAATTCCCTAGCAAGAGCCTTAACTTAATTATGCACAACTCAAGTACGAAATTCAGCATGCTAGATGTACATGATACAGAGCAAAGACCAAGCAATGCAATTAAATACAAAGACAACCAAAAGAGCAGATGGAGGGCTTAAATTCTCTAAGAATTAATGGAGCAAAATGCCAAAACAAATGCCATGGACTTGAGGCCTATATAAAGGATTCAAACCACCAAGGAGTGGTGGAGTTCTTCCAAAGTCTTCAACACTCAAGAGAGCCAAAAAGAAAGCAAAAGAAAAAAAAAAAAAAAAAAAGAGAGTTCATAAGTTTGTGATATTCTTTGTATTATTTCAAAGCTTTTGTATCTCAAGTTTGTACCAAATAAAGTTTATATCAATATATCAATGTCAAGTTTCCAAGATCATTACTTGTTTGTCCATCCAAAGGCTACTTATCATCTCTACAAATCTTTCATTTACTTATTTAACATTCATCTCTAATATTTTTATTATCCTATCTGCATCAAATACTTCTAAGTGTTTGATTCTAAAAATATTCAAACACTAAAAATGTTCAAACACTTTGAAAAAAATCATTTATTTCATATTTCTAAAAAAAAATTCTAATTTTTTTTTTTTTTGTAAGTTTTCATTTCTAAAACCGTGAACTGTCTCAATTCTTCGGCGATCACACCTCGTAGCAAACCATTATATCAATTTTTTTTTTAAGTTTGTATTAAAAAATATTTTTAAATTAATTAAAATTATTTTAAAATTTTATCTTCCTTCAACCTATGCCTGTTTTATTCAACTCAAAGTATTTTTCAAAATATTTAATCTTTGTCATGATATTATCAGTCTACCAAAGCTCCATTGCCCCCTCTCTGGTTCCTGGTTGGTAGTTTTCATTGTTTATTTGGGATCTGAAAATAAGTAGAGTTCTTCTTTCTTTTCTTTATTTTTTTCTTTACAATTTGTTTAAATATTTATTGGTGGTTTACTAAAATTTATTATTCATTTCTGTAATATATATTTTGTTTTTTAATATTTGTTGTTGCGTTTGCATAGCTTTTGGAATATTTTAATGTGTGATTTGATGTACTTCTTTTTGGTAAATATGATGCTAAAAAAAATATTGTTATTTAATTTAAAATATATGTTTTTTGTGTGAATTGTTGTTGAATTTTTTATTATTTACTATGGTGGGTGGAGGGCCAGAGACAGTGGTGATATTGAATTTTTACTGTAATGGGATTGGAGGTGACAATATTGAATATTTGTTGTGGAGGCAATACTAATAACAAATATTTGTTATGATGGTTGTGATGGTAGATCCCATTTGCTATGGTGGTCACGAATATTTGTTGTAGTGGTGGCAGGATAATGAATATTTATTTCATATGGTGATTGTGACGGTGATGATAATAGATATTTTGATGTGACAGTAGTGATAATAAATTTTTGTTGTGATGATTGCGGTCATGATAATAAATGTTTATGGTGGTGGTGATAGTACATGTTTGTTATGGTGATGGCAATAGCGTTAACAAATATTTATTGTGATAGTACGACAGTGATAACGAATATTTATTGTGGCAGTGGCGGTGTAAAAATATTTGTTATGGTTATGACGGGATAGTGAATATTCTCTATAGTGGCTACAATATAACAACTAAGCCTTTGTCCCACTTATATAGGGTCAGCTATATGAATCCATTTAAGCCATAGAAATCGATCAAGGGTCATCCCCTCCGTCAAATTTAATGTCGTCAAATCATTTCTAATAGTCTCGTCCCACGTTTTCTTAGGTCTACCTCTCTCTCTAATATTCCCCTGAACTTGAACTAATTCACATTTTCTCACAGGTGTTTCTATGGGTCTTCTATGCACATGCACAAATCATCGTAAACGATTTTCTCTAATTTTCTCTTCGATAGGCGTTATTCTTAAATTCTCTCTAGTTGTTTCATTCTTAATTTTATCCATTCTCGTCTTTCCACTCATCCACCACAGCATCCTCATTTCGGTCACCCTAATTTTATGGACATGATTCGTTTTTACCGTCCAACATTCTGAATCATAAAGAAGCGCTGGTTTTATAACAATTTTGTAGAATTTTTCTTTAAGTTTCAACGGAATCCTACGATCACAAATCACCCCAACTGCACTTTTCCACTTTAACCAACCTGCATTGATTCTATGCGTAATATCCTCATCGATTTCGCCATTGTTCTGAATCATTAAATCTAAATATCTAAAAAGATCAACATTTGGCACCTCCTTATCTCCAATTTTGATCGCACCACCGTCTCTTCAAGCATTATTAAAATTGCAATGCATATATTCCGTCTTACTTCTAGCTAACCTTCAAACCTTTAGACTCTTAACGTTTTTCTCCATCTTTCTAACTTAGTATTAAAACATATTCTACTTTCATCCACTAAAACGATATCATCCACAAACAACATACTCCAAGATACTCCATCTTGAATACATTTTATGAGCTCATTCATCACTAGAACAAAGAGGTAAGGATTTAAAGATGATTCTCGATGTAAACCTATATTAATAGGAAATGCACAAGTATCGTCTTCTCCTATTCGAACACTACCTTTATACATATCCTTAATTACCTTGATATACACATTAGATACATGTTTCTTTTCTAGCACCCACCACAAAACTTATCTGGGTATCCTATCATAACATTTTCCAAGTTCACAAATACCATATGTAAATCTCTCTTCTTTTCTTTATATTTCTCCATTAATCTCCTGAGTAAATAGATAGCTTCCGTGGTTGATCGGCTGGGCATAAATCCAAATTGGTTATCTTCTATGCTCGGTTCATGTCTTATTCTATATTCTATCACTCTCTCCCAAAGTTTCTTAGTATAACTCATAAGTTTTATACCCCGATAGTTCGTGCAATTTTAAACATCCCCTTTATTTTTATAGATGGGCACTAAGATACTCCCCCTCCAGTCATCTGGCTCTACGGCTTTTCCAATTCGCATATTCCTTAGTGCTATTCTAATTTCTGAAATCCTAATTCTTCTATGAAATTTATAAATCTTATCTGAAGATAAACTAGGCAATTCTAATCTAGATTCCCCGACGTCATTCTTATTAAATAAATTATAAAGATAATTTCTCCATCATTCCATAATCTCCTCATCTTTCACCAATACATTTTCATCAGTGTCTTTAATGCATCTGATACTGCCAATATCTCTAATTTTTCGTTCACATCGCCTAGCAAGTTTAAATATATCATTTTCTCCCTCTTTTGTATTTAACTTTTGATATAAATTATCATACGCTCTAAATTTTGATTCCTTAATTACTTTTCTCACATCCGTTTTTGCATGTTTATACTTCTCCAAACTCTTCCGACTTCGATATTTTTACCATTCTTTATAAGCTATTTTCTTGTCCCGAACGGCTTTTTGGACCTCCTTATTCCGCCACCTACTTTCTTTATATCGTGGTCCTCCTCTACAGAACTCTTAAAACTTCTCTTCCTACCTCTCTAATTCGACTTGTCATATCAATCCACATTTTGTTCGCATCCTCATGTCTCTTCCATAACTCATCTTTGCTAATTTTATTCTTAAACAAATCCATCTTTTCACCTCTTAGATCTCTCCAACGTATCCTTGCATGTCTACTTATCTTATACTCTCGTTTCCACCCCTGAAACTTGAGATTAGTTACCATTAGTCTATGTTGGGTAGCAATACTCTCTCCGGGTATAACTTTACAGTCCTTACATATTAAACGATCACTTGCCCAAGTAAAGATAATATCTATTTGGCTATTCCTCTGTCCACTCTTAAATATAATTAAGTGTTCATCACTTTTCCTGAAGTATGTATTTAGAAGAACTAGATCATACACCATAGCAAAATCTAAATTCATCTCCCCCATTGCATTCTTCTCTCCAAATCCACAACCACTATGTACTTTCTCGAAAGTCCCCCTTTCCTTCCCGACATGTCCATTCAAGTCTCCTCCAATAAATATTTTTTCTTGGTTAGGTATACTTTGAACAATTTCGTTCATCTTCTCCCGAAATTATCGTCTAACATTTTCTTGCAATCCAACTTGGGAAACGTACATACTAATAACGTTAATCACCTCCCCTTCAATCATCAGCTTCATATCCATCATTCTATCGTCAATTCTCCTAATATCAACAACATTATCATTTAAATCTCTATCTACAATGATGTTCACCCAATTCTTATGTTTGTCCTTCCCCGTATACCATAATTTATATCCCATACTCTCGATTTCTTTAAACTTCTCTCCAACCCACTTAATTTCCTACAAGCATAGAATATTAATCCTCCTCCTACACATCACATCCACTAATTCTTGAGTCTGACTCGTCAGCGTTCCTATAGTGGCTAATGTTTAATATTAAAAAAATAATTTTAGAGTATTTTTGTGATAAAAATAACATATTTTTGAATTGGATCCTCCATTAAAAAAAATAAGAGGTAAAGTGGTGTGAATAAACATAAAAGATAGTTGACTTGAAGGACCCCAAAAAATCACCCAAACAATTAAGGTGTTAAACTGCTGAAAAATAAAGAATAAAATAACTATAATTTTATTGTCCCCTCTACTTTAAAAAAAAACAACACTTTAGCCCCCTTCTACTTCTAATAAATTAGAAGAAAAAAAATTAACAAAATATACTAAAGAATAATGAAATTAAATTTTCCTTGTATTTTTATATGAATTGGACAAAACACCCCTTTATTTTTATAAATTATTATTATTATTTTGTATAAATTATTTTGCACCTTTTAGTGTAGTGATGTATAAATTTTCAAATTTTTTAAAGGGAGTCGAAATAAAGTAAGGCCAAAATACATGGGGACCAAAAGCCATTACTCCTAAAATAAATCTCCCCCCTCTTAATTTTGTACTTAAAACATAACTAGTTATACCATCACTTGCGCCAAATATAGCACACTAGCCCACCCCTCCACTTGTGCTATATTTGACACAACGATCACCTATGCCAAACATTCATACAAACTTATTGGGTTAAAGTTGTGTTTAATTAATTTTTTATTTTTTTGGTTGTTGAATATAAATTATAATAAAATATAGAATAACGCAAGATATGCAAGTGATTGTAAAACACTATTATGTGCTATTTACTCTTTTTAGCACATATAAATGCATTGTTGGAGATGCTTTTACAAACTCCACACAAATCAAACGCAATTGGTGTTAGTACAAACTGAAAAGACAATGACAAAATACAGAATTAAAATTATCTGAAATCAGCTTAAATGAAAAGTTGAATTACGATAAAATTCTGGGTAAATTCGAGGACGAACCCATGGCTTCAATAACACCATTTGTTTAGCGTTCCTATTCTGAAATTTCTGTTTTTCATTCTCTCCCCCCCCCCCCCAAAAAAAAACTATCCAATTCCAAGGCTCCCATTCCGTGTAATAAAACACTATCCAAGAACAACCCTTCATAACTCTGAAATTTCTGATACTTTTTTGTTTTCGTTCCCCAAAAAAACCCAAAAACAAGAAAAACAAAATATTTATGTTGTGCTCCCAAATTTGCAGAGTAAAATTCCGAGAACAAAACTTTAACATATTCTGTTTGTTTCGGTTTATGTTCCAAGTTTTTTAAGAAACAGAAACACCAACCAAACAGCACCATAACAGTGAACCGCAAGCCACTCAGTCCGGTAATGATATAACAGACAAGAACAGTTGAAAAATTAATCACAAGAACCACCTTAAAATAAAGTGTTTTTGAAGATAAAACGTTTTCCAGTTCATGTTTAAGTGATATTGTTGAATAAATCATGAAAGATAGAAAGGTAAAACTGGCCTGAAACATGGATCCAATGAAGTCAGCTCTTATAAGAAGAGGTCTCAAGGTGTTCAAACCCATATGCCCTGCAACAACATAAAATCTAGCTCATATAACATACATACATACACAATACATATCACTGTGCGTCCAAATATCAAGTGTACTAAAAAAAGGCCTGCAACACAAATGCAAGTATTTACATATAAAAAAAAAGCCTCACCCCTCTCCTTTCTTTCCAAACCAACGAGGGAAGGGATCTAAGTTCCCTCCACTTCCTTCCAAAGCTTAAAAAACGAAAACTCGTACAAAAAACCATACTTAGCTAACATCTCTGAGATCCAATAAGAAAACCCAAAACGAAAATACAAAAAACGATGATACAAATTCGCACAAATCAATACTTTGCATGAAGATGTATCAAACTAAAAACCGAAGATATTACAAGCCTGCGACACAAATGCAAGTATTCTCAGATAAAATGAATAGGAAATTAAGATGGAAATATGTTTCTGTTTTTCATGTTTTATTGAACTTATGAGCGTCCCACTCCAATATCCGCTTTGATTCATGCAGCTACTATGGTCAAAGTTGGTGATTTCATGATAGCAAGGTGCTCCCTTTAAAATACAAATATATGACCCCTAATCTTTGTTTCAAGAAATGGTAGAAAGAACATAAGATAATATTCTAAATAAAAACAACACGCGATTTATTGAGTGTAATAAGAAAAAAAAAATTGTAGAAATAAAAAAGTTAAAATTAAATTTAAAAAATAATAAAAGTAGAATTTTAAAAGTAGGTCATGCGATATATTGAGTATTGTGAAAATACTTTGATAAAAGTTGGTTTTTGAGTTGTATTTTGTGTTTTCTTTAAAACTGAAAAACAATTTCCGAATAGCAAACCAAACAGGGCCTCCTTCCCATTCCGTCCAATTTGGAAAGAATTGAAAAATCGTAAACAGGGAGAAAATGAATTCCTCACTCCTACCAAAAAAAAGGGAAAAGGAACACCTTCCTCTCCTTGCCTTCCAACCAAACAAAGATAGGGAAATCCCACCCCTCTTCTTCCAACCAAACAAGAGGAGGGATCTAATTTCCCTCCCTCCCTTCTAAAGCTATACAATCAACAAACTCGTACAAAAGACGTTTCGTTAATATGTCTGAGATTCAAATTTAATCAAGTACCCCAGAACAAACCAACAAGAACGATACAAAATTTGCATACAACCATACTTTGCCTCCATATTTTTATCGAACTAAAAACGTAGGTATTTGTTAAACTGAAAAATAAGGGTCAACTACGTACCAAGAGCTTGTGAGAACGAAGAGTTTAGAGAACGGTTTTAAGAAAGATTGAACAGGCAATGTGTTATGGTACTGAAACACAATGATGTAAATTATCGCCATACTAATTGCATTACTTAATAAATTACGACAATACTACCGACATTCATCTACAAATAGAATTTAACAGAGTTTAGTAAACACTCAAGAAAGAAACAAAATAAAAATAAAATAAGATATGATATCACGCATTAAAAACGATCTGCGTCCCGGTTATCAGAATCCCACTCAGTTCAAGCCATTTCCTCACAAGAGCACCCGTACGGAGAGCAGTGAATGTATAATGGTAAGGTGGTTGTATCCGCTCTCGTTATCGTAAATTGCCTCGACTGCGGTGGGTCCTACAAAGAAGCGTTTCCTTTCACGATTTAGTGCGATTCGTTATTCCGATACCGTACTGAAACCTAATAGATGTCGGTAAGTGTAAGGAACGTGGGAGGATAGCATATTTCACCTGTGAAACCACACGATTTCAACGCTTTCGCTGCCCGCCACCTGTCCTCGCACCAGGATGGCGAGCAAATTGCAGCCTTAATATAGCGGAGTCACGGTCAAGCTCGTCGAATTTATAACCTGCAAAAATTTAAGTTCGACTATTTTACGCCGCCCATGCTTTGGAAATTCGAATTTAGGGCTCCAGCAGAGTCGATATTTTACGTGGAATAACCACTCAACGCAATATAAACTCACTTTGCCATAACTATGGGTCCATTACTCACTTCCTAGCAATACCGAAGGTGCTAGTTGGAGAAATATTAAATAATAATTTGCATATCACGGCCAATTCCATAAATAAACCTTTTTATTGGTTAGAGCTAAAAAAAGGCCCGGATGGGAGAAGAAACGTTCTCCACCTATTTCTGACCAGGGGCAAAGGAGAGGGGAACTGGCGGTGGCCCTTGCCCTGCAAATTTGAGAATTCTAGGGTTTTATGTGTAATAGTAATTTTAAAGCTATTAAAATTACACAAAAAACCCTAGAAAGTATAAGAATATCCCCCGAATTTGCGGTTGCTGGTTGGGCCACTGCTTGTGGGATATCTTGCAAAAGATTGAGATACAACTGGACTGTTACTGGATGAAACTACTGTGCCCATTTCTATGCGCAAACTAAGAAGCATTTAGTCCAAGTAGCCAAGATACTGACAACAGCAGGTAAAATAAGACGCTAACCCACACTCAAAATTTCCAAGTTAGGGGTTTGATTGACGAACAGAACCGTCAGAATTAAGAATGAAAAGTCTGACAAGTTACTTATAGACTTTGTTAAAGTTCAGCTGTTGAAAGCAATAAAGCTAAGGAACTTTCAAAGGAAAAGATTTTTACTTATTCTTTTAATAATGTGCTTATTATTGTTGATCCTCTTGTCCAAGCTCAACCGTGTCAAACTACGTAAATCACTTCATATCGATCAGCTAGTTTGAGGCAATCAAGGTATAAGCATCTACCTCTTACTTTCATAACGACTCATTAATCTGTATCATTCTATCATTAACTCAATGTTGTTCACAATTATTCGCTACACATGAAAACGGAATTTATAATTCTTGGTAGTAAAGAAAATGCAACTTAATTTTATAATGAAATAAGAAAATATTTCAGCAATTGAATTCCAAAATTTTACAATTAACTAATTGACTTTAATTTTCACAAATAAACTTAATTAGGCCTAAATTATAAAATTAACAAAAATTTAACCCTAAATCAAATAAGACCCGGAAATGCAACACGCCAATGGCATTGGCAAAGCTCAATCCGGTGATGCCAGGCCTGCCAAATTTCTTCATTACCTCAACCCAATAACATGGACCACGATTATTTAACTCACTTCTTTTTTTCTTCCTTGTCAATGCAGGTAAGAAAAAACTACCGATCATAAATAATTAAAAGGGTAAGAAGGTGATAAGTAAAGTGTATAAGCTGGTCAATATAAATTTTCTAAAAAGTCTGTAAGCTGGTCAATATAAAGTTAGCTTATTATCGAAAAATTGCAACGGCGTGTACAAATATATAGTTAAATGAATTTGGTAATAATTAACCAATTACTATTAAGAATCTCAATGAACTTTTGCCAAGAAATTAGGGTAAATTTCATAACATAATTAATAATTTTAAGCTTCACTAAGTTTAATTTCAGAGACTTATATTTTTTCATTAATAACAAAATATTAATCCCAATTAGAGAAATACTAATCCAATTTAATCCCTCTTCAGAAATAGTATCCTACTCTAATCCCAACTTTTAGTAATTAGAAAAAATAACAAACTATGACTCTTTAGAATTAAGGGTCTGGGATGGAGAAAGATCGTGGCCTCATAGGGAGGGTGTGAGAGAAAAATAGAAGGGGGAACGTGAGTTTGGTATTGGTTGGAGAGGAGGAGAATATTGACAGGTATGTGGTGGGTGGAGGTGGTGATGCGTCAAAGAGGGAGGAGTTGTGGCTGGGTATATCAAAGAAAGGGCTGCAACAATGGAACAAGGATTTTGTGGGGGTGGTTGCTGGGCGGTGGGTTGATGGCAGTGGTGGCCTAAGCAGCAGAGACAGAAACAGAAGGAACTAACTGCAGGACAAGAACACAGCACCACACCAAATTTTAAAAATAAAGGATACGGATACTTCTAGGATACGCCAATTTTTTATTTTACATATATACATCATACACATCAAACTATTGAACCAGAGTCATAAAAAATAGAAATTAAACGTCTAAATTGCTCCAAACAAAATTTTGAATACATCATAAATTAAACATCAAAAAAATCTACTTCCTCCCTTCGTCGCTCACTTGACACAGCCTACTAGCACCAATAGAGGCCATCAACTCAAGAAAAAAATTGAGAGGTGCGATTGGTAAATGGATACAAGTGTCCTTGTCTGGCGAAGACGTGTCTAAACAATAATATAATTATGAAACATCAAGAAATAGATTTAGGGTGTCAAGTATGTATCTAGGGGTGTCCACAATGTTTTGGACACAAATACGCGTGGCACACGGATTGGTGGTCCTGCTATGTCAGTGATTCCTATGTGGTGGCGCGGCTCCGCAATGGAGTTGGTAGCGAAGCAGCAAAGGCAGTGGTGGCGAGGCAGCGAAGGCAATGGTAGCTGCGCGATGATGGAGATGGCCGAGAAAGTAACGGCAAGTGTGCGTTGACGATGGTGGTCACGAGAGAGACGAATGGGAGAAGGCAAACATGACGTGGGCAGAAAAATTACGCAAACAGAGGGTTCAGTTGAAGAATTTAGGATATGGACAAGTAACGGAACGTTTCGCTAATTAGAGTACCATTCCTTGTCCAAACCTGTAACCTGAATCACCTTCAAAGAGATCGTTAATTTCCACCCGTGGGGATAGGGCAGAGCAATTTATGTCTTATGAAAACAGTAGAAAGTGGCTTTGTTCCCTCGGGGCCAGCATCCTCTTACCCTGCATAACGCTTGCTTCCACATAGCAAGTTTTATATACTGCTTGAACACGTGGCTGGTACGTCTCTTATGATATTGAATGCATGCCTACTTTTCTTCTGTTTCTTTTTTTTTTTTTTTTGTGTTTCGCTTACCAACACATATATTCTGCAAATCCCTTCTCTCTATAAATACACATCTGATAATGTTATTGCCATTCCTAGAAACTCAATTTCCATGCAGATTGCACAAGGATCTCCAAAAGAAATAGATTCAAAACTGGTGTCGATAAAATGTTTAAAAAAACCGTGAAGGGATTGGCCTTCATAAATTGTTCCATGTTTGGAAATGAAAATATCACAGATATTGAACTGTTTCAATCCGATTCAATTCCGAAATGTTGCATATCTCTAAACAATTGTATGGGTGGAGATGGAGGAGGTTAAAGATAAATATGAATTAGGAGAGGATGTATTAAATCCTTGTAGCTCTTCCTTATTTATTGCTAATTAGTTGCCATTATAAATATGGAAATATGAGAAGAAAAAAGATTATTCTTTTATTTAGTATGAATTTTAACCATTAATCTAACGGTTGTGATTAGAAAGTTTTTACCATTTACTAACCTAACGGTTGTAATTAGAAAGTTTGTACCACATACCAAGTTACAAAGTAACGACCATCACGAGAGTCATATGTATTGATTAAATACTAGACTTGTTTTGCATTGTCTTTGTAAGAAGATGAGTACAATTAAATATTCAGTTGCCACTATAAATAAGGAAATTTGAGGAAAAAAAAATATTAAGAGATTATTCTTTTATTTAGTCATTTTAACCATTATATAAAGATCTAATGGTTGCAATTAGAAAATTTGTACCATATACTAATCTATACCATATACAAAGTTACAAAGTATCCACCATTGTGCAACTCCTATATATTGATTAAATACTAGAACTGTTGTGCAGTCTTTGTTGGATTAAATATTCCTTTAAAAAAATTAGTGTTTACCCATTAGTTATCAGTGGAAAAGATAAACCTTATATCCTAAGCTACTCTATGGCGTAAGAAGAATATAAAACTTGTTCTTTTCATGATGCTAGAGGCTTTTTTGGGCCTCAAGGCATAAGGAACCCCCTGTATGTCTAAACGTGTCATAAGCAATTTGCTCTCATGTGATCTTTTCCTCCACTAACGGTACTCCTTATCTCTCTCACTTTTGTAACCAAAGAGGCGACGATGATTGACAGGCACCAAGCAGCAACAATGAATCTCTTCAAGAGAACCACCCGGCAGCAAAGTTTGACGACAATAACCTAGCATTGATAATGTCTATGACAACAAAGACACTGAAATAGTGTGTCGGTGATCATGAATACCTCAGTAAGCCTCCTGGTTTCAATTAAATACAGATATTGATGGGTAATTCAGTGTCGGCTATGGGTTGATGGAAGTTGTGTAAATAACAAATAGAAGTGAAGTAATTTCCTGGGATAGTGGTGTGTTGATGAGACAAAACCCAGTGAAAGGAAATAGAAGGTAGATACATAACATAGGGAGGAGAACGAATGAGTCCGGGCCAATAACACCAAATTAATACAGGACAGACTGTCCTAGGCAAAATGGTAATGGCAAAGCAGAAGGAAACATAAATTTAGAGAAGACGGGCAGATTAGATAGAAGCAGAACTGATCAAGATGAGAAGAAAAAAAAAAAAGGATGGAGAAATAAGGAGAACATCCACAATGTCAACAACCACACTAAAATCGGTTTGTACCAAAAAGTTAGCAAATTCGCTAGCCAAAATAAGAGTTCTATACCTAATAAAAATACTAATCATACAAGTAAACAATAATAAATCCATAAACAGTAATTCCTAAATAATGTAGATTGTAGCCAAATTAAATTAAGATTACAAAATTGAAACCAATTCTTACATTATTTCTAAGCCACTTGGCAAAAAAAAAATCTATTTATAAACCTAACACAAAGAAAAAGTACATTTTCACGTTCAAACTTCACAACCAAGTTTTTAAATGGAAATGAAAAATAGCTTTAAACGGTGCACCAAACATTTTGGTTTCGAAAGCAACGGCCTGGACACTTACTGTATAATATGTAAAAAGGAATTAAGAAGCTGTGGGATTTAGCTCAATCTGGCCGGTTGGTTCCATGTGACAATTTTCTTTTACACGTTTGCTGATTTATATAGCATTGCAAATCTTATAGCCGTAGTATATAATTTCTCTCTAATCACCTATGATCCCAACCAAATCTCTCCAAATTAACTATTGCATTGGATTCTTTATAGAATGCCCTCTTCAATTTCTCCATCTAATAAAACCGGAGCATTCTTACATAATAACCTTCAGACATTTCTTAGGCATCAATTTTTTCCATCTCCACATCTCTCTATGCATTACTAGAATTGTAATGCATATTTCTTAGGACTGTAGAGGCAAGAAATTGGACTCTAAATCAGAGAACAAAAAAAAAAGTTTAATGGCAATGTCTTAAGGACAATCCTTCGATCTTTTTGTTCTTTCCCCTTCTTTTTCTTTCCTTTGATTTTCTCTTTTTTTTTTTTTTGGGGGGGGTGGGTGGGTGGGGGGGGGGGGGGGGGGGTGGGGGAGGGTTTCTTTCTTTTCCTAGTTCACTCTTTGGTCAGCTGGGCTACTCGCTACTCTCCACCAACAACCCTTGAGGTTAGATTCTCCCCTTTCTTAGGGAGATCTCTTCACCGTTTTTGACTAATTCATTTAGCCATTTCTTTTAATTATTCAAATTCTTTTCCTTTTGTTTTCTTTTTGTGTTTTCTGCTTTATTTTCCATTATTATTTAGTTCACTTATGTTGTCATTATCACATTTTGATCCTCCCTTCCCGGTCTTACTCTTTTCAATTTTAACCCGTTTATTTCCTTAGTTCTTCATTTCAGTCCTCCTACTCCAGTGCTTATTATTCTTCATTGAATTTCAAACTGAGCCATCACAGGGACGGGCCATTTCATAAACTGAAAATGAAGTGATTAAAGTTGACGAGTGTAGAGTTTCAGGTTCAGTTTTAAGTGTTCAATTGTCTTGTCAAACAAGCCCTTAATCTTTGTCCAAAATTCTAACTCATTGTTAATGAACAATCTAGGTTTATTGAATTACGTCTTATCTATCCATCTGAAATCCAGACCACAATCCTTCTTGAACATGTCAGACGAAAAGGTAAGCATCTAAAAACTACTGTGTTTCCAATCTCGGAAAAACCGATACAGTAACGGAATTGTACCCATCATGATCCATATTCGAGAAAATAAAAGATTCAAAAAGATAGGATAGGGACACAAGGGTACAATTACCGTATTAATTATGTCTTACATTGATATTTTATATATTAAAAAAAAAATAGAAGAATAATAGAAAAACCATCAAATAAATATGAAATATTTTAGTAGTAAATTAACAAGAAATTTGATAAACTGTCCCAACATAAAAATTCACAAAAACTTCGAAGCTAGAGCTAGCAAAACAACAAAAAAACAAAATTTAAATGAAATTAAGTAAGAAATTCTTGAAGACGGGAGACAATTATTATTCAAAAGTAAAGTCATATTTGGCCCAAATTATAATTAAAAAGATCTAACCATATTGCTTCTGATACATTCTCCTGTACACCTGTTGTACATCAAAATACTTCCCAAATATATACGACACATCACAAAAAAGTATTCAACACAGTTGGTGGTATAATAGAAACCGGTAGCAAATAAGGATGGACAAGACAAGTTGGGAGTAGTATCCACACATCTTAGCTTCCAATGCGAACATAAGAGATAAGTATCGTACAGCATAAACAATGAATACAGACGAGAAAATATTCTCGTTACTTCAGGAATATGAACACCAATCTTACCTTGCAAGGCATCCAAAGCAGTGCTTGCATGAGCCGGACTTGCAAAATCAACAAAACAAAGTACCAGTGGATCACCCTGCAAAATTTATGACCTTTATATTTATTTAAAAAAAGAATATACAAAATTTGAAGATTAAACAAAAATAAAAGAATCTTACACGTCTTGAATCTTTAGTCACCAATCTTACTTCCTTATAGCCTACGAAAGGGCGAAATATATCTGCAATAATTAGTGAAGGAACACAACTACAAGGAAAAATGAATGAGAACAATGGACTGAAGTTCATGGAACGTAAAAGGATACGGGCTACTTCCCTCCGCGAACATTTTGCAGGCAAGCCCTCTATATACAGTGTACTGGTAGCATCAGGAGGAAGAGGAGGTTCGAGCCTCCCACCTCCTAATCCGATGGGTCGGCCTTTTGCAGCCACTACTGGATCAGCTGCCCCAATACCCATCATGCGTGGATCATCAACAGGACGACCGCCAAGTCCGCCACTCAAGTATCTAGCAGTGTCACCACCACCAAAAGGTGTAATTTGCTGGATGAATACAACAATCCATTAGGCCAAGGCATATAACCGTACTAAAAGCGCTCAATATTTCCTGTCCCATTATAATCCCTCAACAAATTTGAAAAGTTGGCAGAGTAATCATAAAACATGAAAGTAAGTACCGCACTGCGCCTGTAACTGTCAAAGGATGACCCAATGGTGTCAGTATCTCTAGTTACACCACGAGGTGCCCCTCTTTCATCATCACGGGGATAGTAGCTGGGCAGCCCATGGCTACTAGGTACATCTACAAGATAAAAATAGTTTCAGCAATGAAGCCACTTAGGAAGAAAAAAACTGTCTGATCATTGTCAAATAGCTGAATTAAATAGCATAAATTTTACATAGCGAATCTAAGCTAGGCAGAGAACAAGCCAGTGAGTTCACTTAAAGGGGCTACTTCATAGCTATCAAGAAATATAGATTTTTGTCTGGTGGCAAAAGTCAAACAAGCAATAAAATGATAAACCCTTGATAGAAGTGACCCGAAAATCTCAAAATTTTGTATCCCTTATAAACCCAATTTCATACTTGAGTTTGGATTGCTGACTCAAAAAAGAAAATCAATAACCCCCACCCCCCCACCCCCCACACCACACACACACACATATATGTGTGTGTGTATAATCCCACATCTAGTTTTTGAGGCTTCCCAAAGTAGTTTATATATGAAAAGAGTTACTCCAGTTGATACCATATAGTCTTAGGTTGGAACCACCTAATCGGAAGGTTTGGGAAGTCTCGTTTGTTTGTCCTAATTGTTTGAATATCTTCTCTCTTCTATTTGTTTGATTGCATCGCGTGCAAGTCGGGGTTGCACATGAGGGTGGTTGTTAGAATCCGAAATCGAATTTGTGAGGCTTCACAAAATTTTCTATACATGAAAGGAGTTACTCCACTCTATACCATATGGTTTTAGGTTGAAACCTCCTAACATGGTATTAGAGGTAAATTTGGGTTGTTTGAATATTTCTCTTCTCTGAAAAAAATTATAATTAAAAAAGTACACGAAATTTTACGGGACAAATTGATTTTTTTCAAAAGTTGGTGTAGGTCTTGAGCCCTTTAGCAAGTGGATCTGTAACAAAGCTACAGTACAAGGAAGCATAGACACTCCCATGAGAGATGTGTGTCCATATCACAGATCCAGCAACATGCCCCTCACACTTGAATTTTTTCTAATCCCCGCACGCATTGGACACGCCCTTTTTGCGTGCCCGAAACATCAGTAAACTTCTTCATGGTAGTTTTATCATTCGATAAATATTACATGAAGGCCTAAAAGTATAAAGTACAGCATCATCAAAAGAAAGTAGCAAAATCAATTGTTTACCCGACAGTAGTACTTCCCATTATTTTTAATCTTTTAACAAGAACAAATATTTTTATGTAATGATGAATCATATAATCCAGATTGCTTAGCTCTTTGATTAAAAAAAAAGGGAACAGATTGGACTTCTAATCAAGTCAATGAGCTTGCAAAATGACTACACATAGATCGAAATAAATATTAGGGACCCTTCTTTCTCTTTTACTACGCACCCAAAATTTATTCAAAAGTAGTACTATAAAACAAGTCATGTACATTATTCAGCATAACCAGTTAACACATCCATACATGCCATTTCATATTTAATTTATCCTTATTATGTTAGTAACGTAGTACCATATAAGAGCATACAACCGATGAACCTTGTAAAGGAAAGGAAATAATTTCTATTAATTGGTATATTATTCTATTTGTATGTAACAGACAAATAGGAAAAGTTCCAACAAAGGTCAGCAAAATACGAATATGGAACCCACATTTTTACCATCTCAGTAGGATTATCAATAATTTTTCAGAACTGATTTATGGAACTTGCCACACTAACATCATCAGTACAGAAAGGTGAATACATTATGGTCAATTGAACATGTTATTTCCTTCTATTGATACCTAACGATATAGTTTGACGATATGCGAACGTAACAAACATTTGGACCGTCTAACAAATAAACATGATTGAAAACGGCAAATAATTAATGTATTGAACATTTCCAAGTGACAGAACAACATATGGAAAAAAACGAAATCAGGATTTTGGATTACAGGAAATTACTAGTCAAGAGAAGTATTGTCCTAAATGCAAACAAAGGATACAAAATCTGCAAGAAAAGTACACACTAGTAAACAATCTCAGCAGTTACTGTTGGAAAGAATCTCAAACCACAAAATGAGATCCAATCATCCAATTAAGATGTAAGGCTTCACTTGGTGTTTACAGATATCACTGCTACGGCTACTATTCAACTTAAACCACTGAACCACGTAAGATATCCTGCAGCCTTAAGTTAAAAGCCTAAACAGTGAAATACACTCTTTAAGTGTTTGTTTGAGAGGAAAAAAGAGTGGATGGGAAGATGAAAAAGAAAAAAGGGTGGAAAATGAAAAAAAATATCTTATTTGGCAAGGGAAGAAAATGAAATGGAAAAGAAAAAAGGGGTGGAAAAAGGCATGTCCCGCCTCTTTTTTTTTATCCTCCCACAAGTGGGCTGAAAATGGAAGGGAAATAAGTTGCCTTGTGAAAGAAGGTAGCAAAATTACAATTATAACCTTGTCCTTTATCATTTATATCTACACGCATATTCATTTCACAGTACACGAGTACAATAAATTAAATGAGTATATCATCTTTTTCCTTCTTTTTTTTCTTTTCTTACCAAATATAAAATATTATATTTTCCTCATTTCATATCGCTCCAATCAAACAACGCTAGGGAAAATAATTTTCCTTCCACAAAGAATAAAAATATTATCCTTTCATTTTTCTTTTCTTTTTCCTTTTCCACTCTTCCAACCAAACACAACCTAGAGGTTCCTCCTTAACGCTTTGTACACAAAAAAAGTGAAATGAATCAACAACACTCCAAATGGAGGATAACAGTTAGCAAATAGGAAGGTCAAAGTTCTCAAGTAGCAATTAAATGAGTCTGAGCCACCAACATTCAATAGTTACAACAGGAATTTGAAATATAAAGTAACTGATAAAAATACAGCACGCACACAAAAAAATAAAAAAGAAGAAAGAAAGGCCAGTCCAATTAGTTCATGATCCTCTATATAAAACAGGAATAAACTCAGATTGTATCTTTATGGATACATAATTGCCTTCAAAAAAAAAAAAAATTCCCAAAAGCGAAGTGAAAGTAACAGACATACATCGAAACTCCAATAAAACATGAGTTAGAATCATATCCATGCTTATTAATTATTTATTTAGATTTTAGACGAAAAGAAATCAATTGCGCCAAAACAATTATTGGCCCAAATCTATTACATCTACTAGATTAGCTCATTAAGTCAATTAAATAAGGGAAAATTATATTTTTGACCCCAAAGGTATGGGGTGAGTTTCTATATGGACTCTGAATGATGCGAACCTCATCACTGAGGTTTGTAAAATTGCATATTTGGTCCCTCAAATTTTATATTTGTTTCCATTCCGCAAAATTGAAAAATGTTGTTACTAATTCTGGATGTAAAATGGGTTGCGCTCAGCTTGTGGCCTTTCAATGGGAATATTTTCGTTATTTCATCACTCTACTAAATTTAATACTTTTTCCCCTAACCTTTTTCTAACAAAGATTCGTTCAAAAAATGAATGAGAAAAGTATAAATCGTTGTTAGGGAAAACGCCTTAGGTTTAGAAGAGTGATGAATTGACGAAATTATCCCCATTAGAAGGCTACGAAATGAGCACAACCCATTTTACATCCAGAATTATTAACAACGTTATCAATTTTGTTGGATTGAAACAAATGTGAAACTTAGGGATCAAATGTGCAATTTGGAAAACCTTAGGGTCCATATGGATAATTGGATACCCATCTCATCCTTTAGGGACTACAAAGATAATTTCCCATTAAATAAGCATAAACTTATTTGAAAAGTCAAATAGATCTAAATTAGTGCAGGTATTCCGGGTATATTTCTTGATTCTCCACTCCATTATCCTTCCCAAGGATAAAATATTTCTTCATTCAACATATCAGCATTATTACTGGGGTGGATTATATTGACATTTAACTTATCCCCTGAACTTAAGAGTTTTATCTATTTAGCAAAAAATCATCATATTTTATTTTACACAATTACTAACTCATAAAGTACTTTCTTTAACTTGGTCCAAAAAATAACCATGCATGGGGTGGATATCACAAATAATATAGAATAGAGATGCGTTGTTACTGTATTGGATAAGAAGAGAACTCAACTTCACCCAATTATCCTATTTCACATGCTGATATGGTTGAATCTCTTTATGGCTAGTTCAAAATCTATGATTTCAACTGACTAAAATATTGCTTGAAATTCCATAAAATGAAGAATAACAAGAAGAAAGATGAGCCTCATTTCAGATTTTATGTTATTAACAGTGGTTATGGGTGCATCGTTTGCCCCGACCTGAAGAATGTGTTATTGTTGCGCTTCAATACAAGAAAAGGTCAAGGACTTGATTACGTAAATGGCATTATGATGATAAAATTCGAAAGCAACCTAAATTTAAGTACAAAGAATCTAAGTTACTAATACAACTATTAGATTAGCACATAAGAATATGTCTCTAATTTATTACTTTATCCAGGTTCCATACATTGCACTATTGGGATAAGAAGTCCCCAAGGACAGGAAGCAGGATATAGAAAATTTTCAACTATACGACTATACAAATGAAATAAGACAACTATAAATCCGGGAGACAGCCACATGACATTTGCCAACTATACAAATGACATGAGACAGTATTAAGAAAACTTCGATAGTATTTAATTTTTTTCCTAGTTTGCATAGTATCTAATTACAGTACACCAATCAAATAAGAAGTCAAAGTCGAACAAATCATAAATCATAATAAGGTGAAATAAATTATATCGTTCAAGTATTATTCATCTCACAACATAAATTATTGCTAGCCTGGGAAATGACTCCGGTCGTGGTAGCCAAAGACAGATTTTAAACAGATGTGCACCAGAAAGATAACTTTATCATCCCTCCACCTCATAAAAACGGTAGTAAAGCAGCTTTAAAAACACATTGACCTCCATAATCCACAACAAAAAATAAAAATAACAATACTTAAGTAGTATTTTCTACAAATAACAATAACAATAAACATGTTCCATAAGTATAAAAATCTTAGTTATAAAAATCAAGATTATATTTACAGACCAAATTTTATCACTTTCAACAAAAAATGAGGGTAAAGCACAAAATCAACAGAAAATAGTGTCTAATAAAATGTACTTATGCCAAATATATTCGTAACTAATAGCCAAAAAAAAGTGAAGAAATTCAGTCAGATATGCGTCCAAGATTAAGGTCTACGCACACAGAGAGAGAGAGAGAGACAAATGACCTTAGATAAATCAATTCAATTCCATGAAGCCATGAAAGGAAAACTAATACCGAAAAAGGTTTAAATCTTAAATCACCTATTCCAAAAACTACTGCTCTAGCCTATGATTAGAGCAACCTAGAAACGTTTCTCTTCGCTAAGTACCCTATCGTTGGCTTCCGGTTCTTCCTCCCTTTTTTTGGCAACCACAAGCTTAGTTCCTAAAACCCTAGTCTACTCGATGCTGGCTTCCAACAAACCCTAACTAAAACAAAGCAAAAACACAATTTTCATACGAATCCCTAATTTATACATCTGAAACAATACGAACGAATCGTATATAGTCATATGAAAGATATGTAAAGATATTTTACCGAATTCAGCGCGAGGCCGTTTTCCAGCAAGAGGAAGTGTCGCCTGCTGCCTAGCATCTCCGTAACCCCAATATGCATTCGCCATAGTTTCGTATAGAGGTAGGAAAAGAAAAGCAGAGCAATTTGAAGAGATCTTCTTCAGAGAGACGAAGCCGGGGGAATAAGGACTGTTCGACCGACTGTAGGGTTCATCATTGCATCTTAGGGATGCTGGTGTAAATTAGAAGAGTCGATTTTTGGTGTTCGGTAAATCGCACTTTGCACCCTTCAAATTTAGGGAGTGTTTATTAGGCCCCTAGTTTTTATTTTCCAATTTTTATTTTTATGTTTTTTTTCTCCGCCAAAAACTTTGAACATAGACAAAAGTATAAAAACAATAGTTATGTTGTGCTCTTAATTTTTAGGATAAATTTTTGGAAAAATAATTGAATTCTTCACATTTAGCAATATTCGTTTCTAAGTTTTTTTGTGTTTTTCTCCAAAATTTTATTTGTGAAAATTAATAAAATGTTCTTGAAATGAGTCACTTATAATTTTTTATTCCATGTAATTTTTTTAATCCTTCAAATATATTTTTAATCCTTTAGTTAATATCAAATAAATTGAATCTATCGAGTTGATGTTAAAAGTTTTCACAATATGTAAGTGAAAAAACATTAAAAGGATAGGTGACCAAGTCAATATACGAATACACAATATTTTGTAGTGGACTACCTATCCAAGGAAGATCTGCCCCAGTCTGCATCTATATAATCTGTTAAATTGAGTGTGATCAAAGTTTTGATACAACAAACCACAACAAGGCAACCTTTAAAATATCATAAAATACAAATCACTACATCCAAGTGACAAGTCGTGGGACGTCCATGAATTGGCCGATGACACTAATAGCAAAAGAGATATATGGTCTCGTAACCGTCAGGTGGTTCAATTTCCCAATTAACCGTCTGTATTCCGCTGAATCTGTCATTGGTACTCTGTAATATATCAACAGTTTTGTGTTTGAATCCATAGGCGAGTCCATCGGTTTAGCTCCAAGCATCCTATTTCGCTCAATAGATCAAGGACATATTTCTCTTAGAAAGGAAAATGCATACTCAGCAAATATTTTAACTGACCTAAATCTTTTGTTTGAAACTTACTGTGCAAAAACTGTTTGAGATCTTGAATACCACTGTAGTCATCTCCGATAATCACTATGTCATCCACATACCCAATCAACATTATTCTCTCGTTTGTACCATGGTTGTAAAACACTGAATGACTGAATCCATAGTATAGTAAACCAAAATTGATAATCATGTCATTGAATCTCCCAAACCACACTCGATGAGACAACTTGAGACCATAAATGGATTTCTTCAAACAATCAAACCGGACTCCCCTGAGTAATAAACCCAGGAGGTTGCTCCATGTAAACTTCCCCGGTCATATCATCATTCAAGAAGAAATTCTTGATGTCGAGCTGATGTAATGGCGAACAAAAGGTGACAACAAGAAAGATAAACAACCGAACAGAGATGAGCTTGGCAACGGGTGAAAAAGTCTCAAAGTAATCAAGACCATATATCTAAGTATAACTTTTTGCAACTAAGTGAGTCTTGAGTCGATCAATGGTTCCATCTGGATGAATTTTGACAGTGTATACCCATTTGCATCTGTTGATCCTAGATGTTTTGATGAACCAATTAACATTGATGTTTTAAGGAACTAATATGTTTATCGAGTATTTTAGATTTTAGTTCCGGTACTTGATGAGAAAATTTTATGGAGATGAATGATAAAGATCAAGATGGTTGCAATGAAAATATTGAATAATTTTTTAGCGAGAAGATTTTTTTTTTGTATTACTAGGTAAACAACTCAATTATTCTTAATCCCTTAATGCAACTTGATTAGGATCACACACGACACTTGGATTTAATAAGAAATTTGTTTGAAGTTGTTAGTGATAAATTTAATAAAAGAAATGATTTTCCTAAGACCTTGATGAAGAAAATATTTTAAAATCAGAAAAAATAGATTTTCAAACGGTCGACCACCCGAGAGAACGATCGACCGGAAGATTCAAGATGGTGTGTTTTTGGGTCTTAGGTTTCCGGTCGACCTATAGATTGAACGGATGATTCAGGGCCTAAAACGATCGACTATCCGGTCGACCAACTCGTGTACAACAGTTAAAAATATATTCGTTGATGGCCCAATAGTCGACCATATTATGCATTGGTCGACTAATGCAGTAAAATTTCAACTTTGACCAAAATATTTTTTAAAGATCTTCCACCCATTTTTCTAGTATTTGAACGTTAGAAAATATTATTTTAATAGGGTTTGACTATATTTCAAAGATATATTATATATTTTAAACATCTTATGATTTAATTCACGTATTTCTCGATTTGGTGATTTATACCGGATAAAATTCTTTATATCCTATGGGTTTAAAATTTTATTCTCGATCAAATAAAGTTAATTTGAATTCATTTGATATATGGTGTTTATATATGTTATTTTTGGGCATATCTTTCAAAATATAGTTGTTATAGGCATTGTTTAATTCCTTATATATAGACATGTGAATTTCATCTTTCAAATCATCAAGAATATGTATCGAAACTGATTTTTTAAAGAGAGTGAATATTTTGCTGAAAGTCTGTTTAGAGAAATTCTTGATCATTCAAAAGGTTAGCTTTGCGAAAACTCCTGGTTTAAAATCTACAAAGCTATTTTATTCATTTTTTTTCAAAGAAATCCTGTTGAAATCTCTCCAGTTATTTTTACTTGCTTAATGTAGAGGTAATACGGAAGGACCCCAAACGTATGAATGAACTACTAAAAGGACTTGATGCTTGAAACAGAGTTGGGGAGGCAAATAAAGTATGATGATACTTTCCCAATTGACAACACTCACAATCTAAGGCGGACAAATGACATAAACTAGGAATGAGTATATCGAGATTGGCGAGATAGGGATGTCCTAAGCATCAATAAATTAGGTGGACAGATGCAATAGAAGGACATGCAGTGGGTGGGATAATAAGTGTCTTATCGTGATCGTCAAAGTAATGGAGACCATTTTTATCACGCCTTACTCCAATCATCTTCCGTGTTCTCAAATCCTGGATAATAATAAAATTAGAAAAAAAAAATAAGTTGTTGTGTAAGCTTACTAACTAACATCAAATTAAAAGAGAATGAGGGACTATACAAGATAGGTGATAAAGAGAACAAAAATGAGAGTTCCACGGTGATAATACCACAAATAGGGATGGTGTAATTGATTGGTGTAATTTGTCTATATATTTTGAAACCAGTTTTGGTAGTTTTCAAGTATTTTATAGCGTTTTAATACGCTTTTATTTATTTTATTATGAATTAGGTATTTGGGGTGAAAATGGATGAAAACAGTCCATAAATGAGCAAATCGGTGGAAGAACGGTGGAGAAAACGAGCAAAAAGATATATTTTTAGAACCTGCATCCACCGCTGCAGTGGTGAAAATATAGAGAGTTGTTGAATTCTCCACCACTGCAGCAGTCAAAATGTAAAGAGTTGTTGAACTCTCCACCACTGCAGCGGTCACCCGCCAGAAGCCTACCGACCTCTCCACCACTGCAGCGGCGATTCCACCGCTGCAGCGGTTAGGTTCCAGGCAGTTTAGATATTTTGGATCCTACAAATATCGTCTCTTCTCCCCCAAACACATAGCTAACGTTTTCGGGAGTGTCTTGAGAGCTCCAAGGCCTATCAACCAAGAGAAGATCACAACGCAAAAAAGAGGAAACATTCTCAGAGTTGTTTTAGCATCGATTCTTCAGATAACGGCTAGTCTCCTCGTTTCTCTCTTTATTTCTTAGTTTGGTTGATTGTTTTGTATATGTGATAGGTGTGAAAAACCTATCTATTTCTAAATCAGAATTGTTAGTTTTCAAGCATTTTAGTTATATTTAATTGTGTTTTAGTGTGTTTTAGTGTATAACAGGGAAATGACATTAAAGGGCGTTAAACAAGTAAAAACGGTGAACAAAATGTGCAAAATAGGGTTTCGGTGAATAAAGACCACCGCCTAAGCGGAAGTTCCACCACTTAGGCGGAAAATAGGCAGAATGTTGGAGTGCTGAAGGGCTGAACCACCACCTAGGCGAGAAAACCACCGCCTAGGCGAGAAAACAACAGAATATCTTGCCGGCAGCCACCACCAAAGCGGAAAAACCACCGCTTAGGAGAAGTTACCGACAGAAGCTAACCGACTTAAAGCCACCGCCCAAGCGGTGAACCACCCCTTAGGCGGTGACATTCTGCACAGAAATATCTATTTTCAGATATTTTGAAGATATTTCCAAACCTTGCCTATTTAACCCCTTTCTCCCCCAATTGCTCAAAAACCCTTGGACCCCCTAGACGTGAGAAGAGGCTCCGGTTGACATCTTGAGAGCTCTCCTTCCACCTTAGTTAGGTTTAGGTAATTTAGGAAGTATATTAGATTAGTTTAGGAGGTGTTCTTGGCTAATCCTTGAAGAGCTAAAAGAAGAAGTTCATCAACGGAGAAGAGGAAGCTCGAGAGGATTGTTCTTTGGTGAAAGTGGACTACTCCACTTTGAGATTTGGATTTTCTTCCCTTGTTTCCATCTTTGTATTTAATGTTTATTGTTGATAATGATGATCTCCTCTTGATTTAATGTTGTATTGGCTAAGAACATGTTAGTGTAATTTAGAGATTAGTTAGGGAAATGTGTAGTTGTGTAAATACTCGTTTGGTTTAATATACGTTTCTTTAACGGTTGTTGTTTTAATTCCGATTGTGTTTATCATTTGATGACGATCTTAATATGCTTGTAACGGTATTAGGATCGGATTTGAGAATCTAGGATTTGACACTCGGGAGAGGTGACCCTGGATTCGGACTAGGGTAAACACATCGTTACGACCTAACGACCTAGGAGGGCATTAGTTAGTGTGCAATCGATGACGTTGGGACAAGACTCACGCGGCCTAGAGTTGTTAAGACATTGAGGGGGATCTCTTCGTCGACACGAAGTCACGTATTCCCCCGTCTTACACTCGGAAGAGGTGGCGGAAGAGTTTACGAACCGAGATTGTCAGATACCTAAACTCCGTTATTGTTAACCGAACGAAATCAAACATGTATTAAGTGAACGAAATCAATCCCTAATTAATCAACCTAGTTAGGATTAACCCACTAATTGTAGCTTAGCTTAGTTTAATTTCAATTCATGTCTTCCGTCGTCAGGATAACTTGAGACTACGCAAATTGCAGTATTCAATTCAATTATTCACACTTTTCTCTGTGGGAACGATATCCGATCTTCAAAGATCCATTATATTAAAACTTTAGACCTCGTATACTTGCGAGCGTAAGTAGGCATGCGCGTTTTGTGCCCTACCAAGTTTTTGGCGCCGTTGCCGGGGATTAGTGTGAATTTTATTTGAATATTGCAAAAATTCGCGGTAACAGCTCAGAACTTAAGTTTTAAATAGGAAATGAAAATTTATCGTATCCTAGTTCCGTCAACACACCAAGTTTTTGGCGTTGTTAACGTGAGATTAGTGTGAATTCTAAGTTGATATTGCGACTAAGTGGTCGAGTGTTAATCTTGACATTTATTGTTGTTTTGTTTTTAAATTTTTATTTTAGTTTCATTGTGTTAATAAGATCAAGCGGTGCGAGAAACGATGAAGATTGGAATTCTTAATTCTCAATCCCGAGATGGAGCTTATTGCAAATGATAAGGACTGAGAGGAGAAGCCGACTTCAATTAATGATCTTGATCCAACTAAGCATTTGAGCCCAAATTCCTTGTCTATGGGGAATTTTGGTAAAAAATACTTAGTGACACAAAAGTCCAGCTGGGGACGGTAACTCAAGCGCTATTTTTTTTGAAATAAAACTTAGGGTATCAAATTACCCGATTTTTGTTACTATTTATTTGATTATTTATTCTTTTTGGAAGCCGGCATGGCTTCGGAACGTGTTCGGCAGTGAATTTAGGAATGTGGATGCTTGGGGAAGTATTTTAAGTTTAAACACGTTGAACAAGCGAAGTGAAAACGTAAAGGGTGAAGCCGTCTTTTGAAAATTTGAGAAAAACATAAAAGTGGGAGCTTCAGCCACCGCCCAAGCGGTTAACCACCGCTTAGGCGGTAAAAATATAGAGTGGGTGTTTTTCAGCAAAATAGGCCCACCGCCCAAGAGGTGAACCACCGCTTAGGCAGTAAAAATACAGGATATACCAACTTTTCAAATTACGCTCCACCGCTTAGGTGGAAAAACCACCGCCTAGGCGGATTAACAGCAGAACAAAAAGTTGTCACACTGGTGTAATTTCGCTTTGGCAGAATTTCGTCAGAAGGTCTGATTTTAAAGAAAAGAGTTCCACCGCTCAAGCGATGAATCCACCGCCTAAGCGGTGGACCTTCTACTGTTAAAAACAGCCCGTTCGTTCAAAAATTAAAAACGCAAGGTTCCCTCCCCAAATCCTCCACCTTCTCTCTAAAACCTCACTCCCAAACCGTTCCAAATCTCAAAAATCATTCGTCCATTACCAAAAGTAGTCATTTCCATCACGATTCAACCTCCAAGAATTGGATCTCCACCCCTATTTCCGAAAATTTAGGGTTGTGCGTGAAAGGTGCGATTTCTTCATTCTCTTTTGATTGGATCATTAATTCTCAACAAGTAACTTTCTTTTACATTACATTTAGTCTAGTTGTTGAAATTATTGGTTGGTTTGCATGATTATATCAAAGAAATCAATGGATTTTGAAATTTTGCCCAAAACCCCTTAACCCTAATTTCGCGATTCTGAAGTTCAATGGGTTTTTGGTTTGATTCTTGGTGATAAACATGTTTAATTGGATTGGTTGAGTGTGTGAACTAATATAGGATGTCACATTTGTGAAATTTGTTTGAAAAATTCAAATCGGTATTCGTTTTGGGATGTATGTGTTCTTGACAAAGTGATTAGGGATGTTTATGTTTTTCAATTGTTCATATATGATGAGGTTATATTGGGTTTTTGTGATTGTGAATGTAGGAAATGCCGAAAAGAGCAGCAAAGAAAAGGGCTAGAGGAGAAGGGTCGAGTTCAAACCCTAGGGTGCCGACCGACGTTGACTATGATGCTACCCGCTTTGTGTCAAAACAAGCGGTGGAGCACTTTAAAGAACACGAAAAATATCGTGCCTGCATACGTCAACAGGGTTTCGGTTCAATTGAAGATCTCCCGGTGGAATTTCAAAATAAAATCCGAAGCCGCCACTGGGAGCAATTCTGCAAATCGCCACCCCCACGCAAGATTGCTTTGGTCAAAGAGTTCTATGCTAATGCTACAGAGGCCATTGACGACCTAGCAAGGGTGCGGGATCAACCTATCATCTTCAGGGTAGTTTGTTTTTTGTTTTTCATGCAGGGTACTTGAAGATACTAGATCAACCAGTATTGTTGCATTTCTTTCAACAAGATTTCAAGCCGTTTTATTGTGCTTGGGGTTGATACAAGGAGTTGTTGTTCCGGTTTCCAAACCATCGTTTCCCAAGGGATTGTCAACTACTGAACTTCCTCGATGGGTTACTAGCCGCAACAAGAAATTAGGTTGAAAGAGGAAATAGTACCACCTCTTTCAACCAATTAACTGCGGACGAAGCCTATCGGTTGTTGGAAGACATGGCGGAGTATGATTTTTATTGTTCGAATTATTCAACAAGCTACCAAAGCTTGGGGGATAGTTCCACTGTTTCAGCGCCATGGATTGACATCCCGGACCAATAGGAGGAGTCTTCCCCCCGTCTTGGAAGATATATTTCTTACAGTTATGGGGGAGACTCATATTTTCTTCAAGGAAACGAATGACCAGCTAAATGAGCACGAAAATCGTCTTGACAATATTGAGATGCTTTGTGCTGAAATCGATGCCACCGTAACGTCTCTTCAGACGCAAATTGGTCACCTAATTTACTTTATTGAGGCCGAGTTAGAAGTGGTGGTACTGAGAGACACAAACGCCACATGCATTGAAAGCCACCACGAGGAACTGGAAACGAGCGGAATGAGCTTGGGTGAGTTCAATGATGATTATTCGAATGAGACGGTAACCCAAGCATGGATCGACGATTGTGATTCTTCACCATTGGAGATACATATTGTGATGCCACCACCGATCCAAAACGATCACATCTACGAGGATCCGATGTGGCTCAATTGTCCTCCACCACCTTTTGAAACGTTCTTTCATGCCTACCAAGTACATGAGACGGTAAAGAGTCAAGTTGAGAGCATGGGCCATATAATGCCAAATCTCGCCAGTCTTGAGGGCGTTCTGAACTAAGACCCATACGTAGCGTTGTTACTGCTGTATGACACTTACTATGGGCGGAAGTCGCTCTTTGACGAGCACTTCTCCATGTCAAGCCGAAGACCTTAAATCAAGCACTTCTTGGGAGGCAACCCAAGTCTAAAATAAATTAGATCCATCACCGCCGACTTCATTCGGAGGTGAGATTGTCTTGCTTCCCAGGTACGTGTTCTAAACTCCCGTCTTCGTTATCATGCTTTATTGGGATCGCTGATGGGTTGTTGTGGACACTGCCCATTTTAAGTTTAGGGGTGATGTGTAGTATGATATTATGTTTTATTGTTTAACTGTATGCATGCTTATTTAGTTTAGTGTTAGGATGTTTATGTTTGTAGTAGTTGTTGTGTACTGAGTTTTATAGTTCATTTGGGCCATTACCCGATGATGAGTCTATCCCCTAGTTGTTTTTCGAGGTTAAGGGTAATGCCCATTCATGTGTGTTCTATGTGCTTGGCATGTCGTTTTGGTAAAAGTTATTGCGGATCCTAATTTGCATGAGCACGTAGACTTAATATATAGCTATTCAATTGATTTGAGGCCAATTATCCATTAGCCAAATTCATGATAATTTTAGGGATTCTAGAACTTTATTGGGGGAACTTGAGGCGAAATCCTAGGTAAGGTAGTTCAGGAGACGTGATTTAGGCATTCATTTGATTCGCTTGTGCCTTTGAAGCTTACCATGCTATATGTTTATCCATCATTACCCTGTCGAAACCAATTAGCCATTTCAATTCTGAGCACATAACAAATACCCTGGCCAATTGAACTTTTTCTAAACCTATATTGCTAAACCGAAGGCACAATTTGAGTGAATCAAATTAGCATTCGTGTATGCTACTTGAAGTGAGCGGTTGGATTTAGGGCGAACTTTTGATTGGTTCGGTATTCAAGTATTCACTTGTCATTTTTATTTTGTTTTAACCACACCTGTGAAATTGTAACAATCGAATAAGTTTGGGGGTGTGGTACGTTAAAAAAATATAAATATTGTTAAATTTCTGTTTCTTTTGACAAGTGAGTACGTCGGTCTTAAATGTATTTTCAGAGTTGTTTTAAATTTATCTATGGGGGTTCAAGTGTAATTGTGTGCCAAGTGTTGTACCTTGGGTATCGTTAAATTAACTACGTTAACCTGTTTTATATTCCCGATATATCATTGGACAAATGTTTCAAAACCGAACCAAGTCCTATTGATCTTTTTGAACTTCCAAGCCTACATTAGTGGAGAGTAGAACCCAGTCAGGCGTATTGCAATCCTAATCCTTATCGGTTTAAAATCATGAGCTTCATTAGTGGATAATCCAATCCGGTCGTTGGATAGTTGTATAATTGAGTTTTCGCACATACACTTGAACAAGATCTAGAATGGCATTTACCATTATTGAATGTCGAAATTCTAGAACATCACATAGTGCGTTTTACTCCTGAACTCGATATGATTGGAGGTTGTTGAGGGAAAATAATTTGGTTGATAGTTCAATTCAAAACTCGCATATCGTTATGTTTAGGTAGTTCGTGTTTTTATTTGTGTTTAGTTTTTGTGTTAGTTAATTTAGTTGTGTTTTTTTATTTTTAGTGTGAGTGTTTTACTCAAGGACTAATAAAATTCTAAATTTGAGGGTATTTGATAGCTGTAATTTGTCTATATATTCCCAAGCCGATTTTAGTCATTTTCGAGTATTTTTATAGCATTTTAATATGTTTTAATACATTTTTGTTTATTTTGTTATAAATCAGGTATTTGGGGTGAAAAAAAATAAAAACAGTCCCTAAATGAGCAAGTCGGTGGAGAACGATGGAGAAAACGAGTAAAAATATATATTTTTAGAACCTGTATCCACCGCTGCAGCGGTGAAAATACAGAAAGTTACTGAATTCTCCACTGCTGCAGTGGTCAAAATGTAGAGAGTTGTTGAACTCTCCACTGCTGCAGCGGTTACCCGCCAGAAGCCTACCGACCTCTCCACCACTGCAGCGGTGATCCCACCATTGCAGCGATCAGACACTAGACAGTTTAGATATTTTAGGATATTTTGTTAATATTTTGGATCCTATAAATATCGTCTCTTTTCCCCCAAACACATAGTTAACATTTTCGGGAGTGTCTTGAGAGCTCCAAGGCCTATCAACCAAGAGAAGATCACAACGCGAAGAAGAGGAAATGTTCTTGGAGTGGTTTTAGCATCGATTCTTCAGATAATGACTAGTCTCCTCATTTCTCTCTTTATTTCTTAGTTTGGTTGATTGTTTTGTATATGTTTAGCTTGTATTTTGTTGTATATTTGGTTATGGCCATATATAGCTAAACATATATTGTCTAAGGTGCGATTCGTGTATGAAAACGTTGTTTGAATAAATCTATGTTTCGTTAATGGTTGTTCATGTTTATCCGATTGTGTTTACCGTTTTATTACAATCTTAATATTCTTGTTATGGTATTAGGGTTGATTTTGAGAATACGGGGTTTGACACTTGGGAGAGGTAACCCCGGATTCGGACTAGGGTTTAAACACAACACGACGATCTAATAACCCCGGAGGGCATTAGAAAGTGTGCAATCCGTGACGTTGGGGTGAGACTTATGAGACCAAGTGTCGTATAGATGCTTGAGGGAGACTTTGGCGTTGACACAAAGTCACGTATTCATTCACTTTATACTCGGGAGAGGTAGTGAATGAAATTTCGATACTAAGATTGTCGGATAGGATGAATGTCGTTAATGTAAACTAGATTAAAATGAACACGTTTAAGTGGACGGAGTTAATCCCTAGATAATTTACTCCCATAAACGTTTATATTAGTATATAAATTTAATTAGTTAATTAATTTAGTATATTAGTATATTAACAAAAAATATAAATTTGAGTCGCCTAAATAAAGTTAGGTTATGACAATTACGGTACTCAACGATAATCTACACCAATTCCTATGGATACGATAACATTTACTCTTCCCACTCTACTAAAACTTGACCTGTATACTTGCGGTGAAAGTAGCAACGTAATTTACACGATACCAAGTTTTTGGTGCCGTCGCCGGGGATTGGTTTTTAGATTGTTGTTGATATTGTGAGTAAGTAACTTGATTTTAATTTAGAAATTTATTTTATTTATAATTTTTGTTTGTAGTTTGTTTTTTGTTTTTCATTCAAGGTACTTGAAGATGTTAGATTAATAAGTATTGTTGCATTTCTTTCAACGAGATTTTGAGCTGTTTTATTGTGCTTAGGATCAATACAAGGAGTTGTTGTTCCGGTTTCCGAACATACTTGTCATTAGAAGTTTCCTTGGTAGTTGAAGAGTCGGATGATGGAATGAGATTGACTTGGTAAGAAGTTGTCACATGAGCTAGCATACTTAATAGGACGGCTAACTAGGTCCCAACAAGTATCTCGGGTAAAATTTTTCTTGCCACAAAATAAGCACTAACGATATTGACCATGATAAAGGCCACCTTGGTAACCCCAAGAGCCATTACTATAGCTAACTCGGCCATCTCGATTACCACCACCGTTGGATGTATCACTATGGTCTCCTTGAGAAATTTGTGTGATTAGGACTAAATGTTCTGTAAGGAAGATAAACCATAGGTATTATTTTTGTTTCTTGCATGTAGGGTGGATTTGGTGAGGTGACGATGTTTCCCTTGACCCGGAAGGGTAACTTGCACAACTTTGGACCATTGTAAGTAATTAGTCTTATTCAACTTGCGTGTGGTTAACAATTAAGGTCATGCTGTTTTCATTAGAGCCCTGCTAAAGGAAAATTAACAACCATAGATTCCCATATAGTAAACTAATAAAACTAGCAATAAATAAAGGCTGAAATCAAGATTTAAGACATTGAATAAGACTTTTTATTTTGGGATTTTTTATATTATGTTTTATATATATATAATCCATGAAAGAAAACTTTGAAAAAGTCAAAAAGAGAAAAAGGTATTACACGATTTGAGGCTGGAGACGCAGGCAGTTGGTGACAACCGATCAACCTAGTCAGTGGACCGATTACAACAGTAGGTTTTCCATAATATCCAACTGAGAACATCGGTCAAACAAGTATAGAAACCGATCCATCAATTATCGAGAATATTTGAATACGTTGTGCGCGAACATCTAAGTCTGTACGACGATAAAATTATTTTTGATTTTTTCAAAGAATTTTAAATAGAATAAGAGAAAATCTAAAAAAAAAAAAAAAAAAAAAAAAAAAAAAGAATAACTACAAGATTCATAATGAAAACCAAAGAAAATGAAGTATTAACCTCTTGTAATAGAATTTCAAGAACTAACTGCTTGCCAGGGGATATTCACGCGAAACTGGAGGCTGTAAAAATTTTGCTACAACTAGAGTATCAGTGGAGGGAGGGAGCCAAGGGGATAAGGATGTAAGAGAGATGGTTAGAGTCGCTCAAAGGGTAGAGATCCTGAGAGAGATTATGGAAATATTAGGGAGGGTGTACATTTAGTAGCTAGGGTTAATATATATATATATATATATTGGCACAAAGGTGGTATAATTAGAATTTATAGTGTTTACATTTAGCAACTAGTCTAATTAATTATTTTAAAGGGTGTATGTTAGTAATTTTGTATATATAGAAAAGGGGTGCACATATAGAATACCCTTTGAAAATGGGGTAAGTGTATATATACACCTCTTTTTAATAAATGTAAGTCTCTTTCCAAAATAAATCAAAATTATTATGAAATTACTTTTCTACACTTTCTAAAATAACTCTACCTTTTTTTCACCCATTTATTTTCTAAAATTTACATGAACCCCCACCCCTCACCAATCACCCAATCTCTGATACCCCACCCCCATTTTCAGCATCCCCCACCTTGTCCCCTTCCCCCACCGTCCTGCTTCAACCTCTCATTTCTCTTTCTCTCTCTTTCTTTTTTTTCTTCTCTCTCTCTCTTTCTCTCATTCTTTTCCCATTTTTCTTTCTCTCTCTCTTTTTCTTATTTTTTTCTCTCTCCTATATATATATATATATATATATATATATATATATATATATATATATATATATATATATATATATATATAATATAGATCCGAGATGGATAGTTGTGGATCTGTTCAAATCTGCGCTATTTGCCATATTTTTTGCAATAGATCTGTAGATCCTCCGCACATAGTGATAGATCTACAAATCCACCGCAAAACTGTGGCTAACATCTGTCACTACTTGTCCATTGTAGATCTATATATATAAAAATATAGAGGAGATAAGAGTTAGGGAGAAAGAGAGAGAAGAAGAAGAAGAGAAAGAAGGTGATAGGAAAAAGAAGAAGAAAAGGAAAAATGGAGTGGCGCTGGGGAAGGTGGGAAGAGAGAGACAAAAAAAAGGTCACTGAAATTGAAAGCCAGCGACGACGAAGTCTGCCGGCGATTAACGACTGGCGGTTAGTTCTTACCGACGTAGGAAGAATAGAAGGAAAAAGAAAGGTTGAAAGTGCTAAAAATAGAAAGCTAAAGGGATATATTTGTTAATAATTTTATCTCACTCACAAGTGTGCTCTCCATAAACACAAGCACTCTTCTTATACTGTGCAGAAACAATAAATAAAAGAACAAAAATACCCATTAAAACTATTTTTCCCCATGAATGAACCATTATAGTACCATTTGCTTTTTTTCACTCATCACACATCCTCACACGTGTACTCTCCATAAACCACCAAGTACTCTTCTTGTACTGTACGCAAACAATAAACAAAAGAAAAAAAACCCATTAAAACTAAATGTAATATCAAGCCCAAATCTTAATGTAGCCTGGTTTGAGTATCGGCAATTGAGCCTCACGTCTCTAACCGAATGGACCAGACAATCGGGCATAGGCTTGGATAGGTACAACCTATCTCCACTTCTTTTACCTTCGACTTGGACTTCGCCTTTGCAACAATTGTGAGCAGGTACTCTGTACAGAAACCAAACACTTCTTGTACATGCACTTTCCTCATAAGACACAAGCTTGCAACTATCACTTACCTAATCCTATCTATTCTACGAGTTCTCTTCGCAAAATCACCACGTAAATCTATCATTTTCATCTCAGTTTTCATGGCCTCTGCAGAAGTACTGCGTCTTACCACCTACGGAGATTAGCCCCATGCCTCGTCTCATCTTCTATATTTGAAGCGTTGGCGGATCCAAATCTCACCTCATCCTTCCTATCATGCTACATCACCATTTTTGTTCGGTAAGAGCCCTAATTTCTTCTCAATTTCTGTTTTTGTTCAAAAAATCAATCTAAACTTGTTCCCCTTCAATTTGTCCTACTTCTCTTGCCTTTGTCAATTTGCCTTTAATTGTTTCTAATTTTGGTTTAGAAGTACATGTGAACTTCAATTCTACCTCTCACATTCGATCAACGATAGCTTCCAGGTTCTTCTCTCACATAATTATAATTATATATATATATATATATATATATATATATATATATATATATATATATATATATATATATATATATATATATGCATATAATTTCTTTTTACTCAGATAGTTAGACCTAGAATTAGCTTATATGGCGGTATAATATGTTTACTCAAACTTCAGTCTAAATGATATTAAGAATTAACTCTATTTGACAGTTTAATTCCTTTTGCCCTTCATGTTTTGCCCCAATTAGCTTATATGGTAGTATAATGCATATGATATGGATGTATATGAACCTCTTTTCTTTTTAGGGGCTTAGTTTTACCCGAAATATGTTCAGTTCTTCTTGCCTATCACACATGTTTTATTTAAGCAGAACTTTCAGGATTCAAGTTGTTGCCTGAGTGAATATGATTCAATTGCTGCTCCATTCTACAAAACTTTCAGGAATTTACTTTCTCTCTTTAAGATTATTTTGTTGGCGTTTGGTTAACTTCAACCAAGATTGCCATATGATTAAACCTAACCATTCGATTTGCTTTATCGTTGTAATTTATATTTTGAAATCTAGGATTTCACTGTCCAAAAATTGTAAAGGAAGCAATATTAAAAATAATTTTTATGTTGAAATATTTTGGGATCAAAATTGCACACTACTAAAGAAAACTATAACATATAAAATGACTCTTGGAAAATGATTATTTATATGATTACACCCCCCCCCCCCCCTCCATTTTTACTTCTCAAATTTTTTAAGATGACACTTACAAAACCTATGGTGATTCATGGACAGAAAACCCCTGGCTAAACATAACAGGGGTTCCCTTGAGACTGCAAAAACATAACACGTGAAGCCAAGTCTCTTGGCTAAACCCAACCTAGATTGAAATTCCTATTAAGAAACCTTACTCTTCTTCTTTACATTCTATTCTCTACAATCCATTCGCTCCTTAAATATCAGAAGAAGAAATATTACTTCTATTACGGGCGACCACCACCATGCGATTGAAATACTTTAGTGTTATGATTACCTTTATTTAGTCAAAACCTTCTGGATTTACGTCTCTAGCAAAATTCTTCAAAAAGTAGATTTTTTTTCTCAGAAAGCCTTTTTTGTCATCACACGATGCTTCTTCCTTCAATAAAGCGCCAAGTTACTCATTGCCCTCCCAAACTTTGATCTCCTCCTAATATCTCAACCAAAATATATATCTATACTGCTTTAAAGGGAGAAAATCACAATTCTAAATTTCAAACTATATACGTAAAGCATATACATAAGAAATTCTAATCGAAGGGAGAAAAGACAACTCATGAGCCATTAGAACACAACAATATACATTAGCCCCTTGTAAAGTTCCTTTCAAAACTAATTAATATAGATCTGAATATCAATGACCTTGTAGGGACATGGAATACAATAAACAATAAATCTCAAGTGCAATAATCTGAACTTTTAATCTCTACATTTAAATATAAGACCTGAATTTTCTATGCATAATCAGCCACAAGGACATATAGTCTATTAAATCTAAAATGAGAGCATATATTTGCTAAATATGGCCGATTATATTGATCTGAATAAACAACATATATGAGGCCCTTCTATTTGATACCAATATTCTTTTTTATTTTTCAAATATTTTTATTAATATTATGTCAAATAAAAAATCTCAATTTCGTTCAATAATTATTTTTTAGACTTTTTTTTTATAAAGAATTAAGAGTATTTAAAAAAATATTTAATATTAAGAGACATCGAATTAATTTCACTTATGGCTTTTGATTTCTAAATGCAGACCTACTACAATTGACCTTAGCAAGAGTTTCAGTGGTATTTTCCTATAACAAAAAATGTATATTACATTTTCCCCATTTAAGTTATATGAAAGTAGCCTCAGTTTTTCCATGATTCACAACAACTTTAGTGAGCTACTCACTCTTGAATTTTTTCCCTTTTTCTTTGGGGTTTAAGGTGAGATGTGTCCAGGTCACCTTGCGCGTACTTCGAATAACAACCTCACTGAGCGATCTTAAGGGCGCACTCCCCCATATTAGCCTGCTTCATTCAATATTTAATTCCTAAAGTACTTTGTAAGAGAGTCAAACGTTGACTGACAAGGAAAAGGACGCCTACATCCCTAGTTGTTTTTAGATAATATCTAATATATTCCCACATAGTATCACCTTTTTCGTCCTAGCTCAATTTTGCTCCTTGACCAAACAATTTATTACCAATTATACCCCAATTATTTACTGAAGCCAAAAATCTGTTCAGTCGAGACGACGAGTATGTTCATAGAAAAAAAATCTACAAAATTATAAATAAAAATATAATAGATTTTTGGTATCATCAAAGCAAAAATAATTTTATTCATTTACATGTTAAAAAAAATAAGAAATTAAATTGTTATATATCCAACCTCACATTCCCTATAACAAACCATAGAGGCATCATCTTTTATTGGAGAATTGACACTTTTCTATCATAAATGTATTCTCAAATGAACTAGAAAACACACAAGAACAAACAAACAAGGTGTAAGACCCGGACTTTACCATGTATGCCATTATTTTCAATTTAGAGCATTTAGAAGGAAAAAAATTGATGTTAATTAAAAAACCAAATAAAAAGTTATTGGGTAAAATTGAAAATATAGAAATATTTATTCTAAACTTGGAATGCAAAATGTCAAGTAAAAATCTAAAATTGAAAATGTTAAGGGTGAAATTTCAATTTTAGAAACTTGTAAGTGTAAATTTGAACTAAAAATGAGAGTTAGAGAATTAGGGGGAGAAAAGAGCAATTTAACAAAAAAAAAAGATTTTTTTTTATAAACACACATATATATAAGCCTCTGTATGTGACGAGAGATCGTCGGCGACAGAGAGAAGAGAAAGTGGGAGGCGACGTGGCAATTGTAAAATCAATCTTCAACCACTAATTACATGCATATATATATATATATATACATGCATGCAGTGGATTGAAATCAGAAGAGAAAAATCATCCAAAAAATTCTAGAGAGAGAGAGGTTCGGTTTGACGGACGGCAAGGAGCTGTTGGCGGTGAGCGTTCGGTGGCCATGGTTGTGACTATTACACGTGTACGTGATCGTGTGGTTATCGTTGTCAGTTCCAGGGGAGAGCGAAGGTGGTTCGGCCAGTAGGGTGGTTCGTCGACGGCGTGGTGGTGTGCGTTCTTAACGTCGCTGGTGAGTGGGAGTTGGGTTCGGTTGTCCAGTTCTTTATCGATTGTTTTCCAGTCTTTGACAATCATCGATCTGGTGAGTATTTGTGTGTATTTTCTCTGATAATTTTGGTGGGTGTGTGCATGCATGCATGTGTGTTGCGGGTATGGATCGGTAAAAGTTTCGGCGGTGTGTGCGTTCTCTGTTTTTGTTCAGCGTAGCTGGGTATGTGGGTGGTTCGTGTGTTGGTGTCATCAGTGCATGAGCGTGTGTTGTTGACGGAAATTAGCAGGCAGTGTGTGTGTGTTCCTCCGGCAGGGTGTGTATGTGTAAGCGTCGTGTGTGTGGGCGCTATTCAGTCACCGTCTGTGGGTGTGTGTTGGTCCAGCGGTGTGAGTGTGTTCAGTAGAGGATTGTCTATGGTGTGTGTTTGTTTTGTTGCTGGTGGTATGCGTGCGTGTCGTCGACGATAACTGGGTATAGGTGTATGTCCGGCGACTGTGTGTGTGAGTGTGTAGTATCGTCGATCTTCAGCTGCTGGGAGCAAACCGAACCAGAAACAGAATGACACAGAAGAAAAATAAAGAAACAAAAAAAAAAAAAAAAAAAAAAAAAAAGGAAGAAAAATAAAAATTTCACGAAGAACCCCAATAAAAATCCAAATTTATCTCGCGACCCGTGAACAATTCGGAATGGACAACGTTTTCCGTTAAGTTTATTTTAGTTTTGTTAAATTAAATTCTAGCATAAAAATTTTGTAACCGGAATAATAAATTTGGGACTATTAAATGAAAAATTAACCGAATAATAATTTTACATAATAAAATGTGGGGACAGGAAAATAACGAAAATTAGGGTCTGCATTACATGATTAGGTGATTTTATATAAAATATTAATTTAGGCCTTCTCACTATTAGGTTCGCAGGCACCGGAGTATCGATAGAGGATAATCTGTAAAAGCTGTTCGGAGCGAGTAACCAGGTGAATGTACTATCTTCTTGCCAAACTATTTTTATATATATAAATATGTGTGTAAAATGGTTTTACTTGGACTGTATGATTTTATAAATGATATGGATCAAGCAGGTTTTGGGTGAGTTGAGGAAATGAATTTTCGTTAAATTATAGTTGTTTTCGAAAGGAAGGTGAAAATGGTTTTTCATTGGATTTGGTGGTTTAAAAAAGAGAGTGAAAAATATCTGTTTTTCTAAACATGTCTGATTTTTCTAAAAACAAAGAGTGCAAAAAGTGGTTTTGGTAAAATCAAATGTTTCCTTTTAAAAGAAAGTGAGAAATATGATTTTCGGATAAAACGTCGGTTTTGAAAAAGAGAAATGGATGTGGGGGATCTAACGATATTGATTAGACGATATCATTACGTTGTGATTTGATGATGATGTTGTTGATTTGATGATATTATTGATTTTATGTCCTGCCGATGGGCGGTCCGGCAGGCGGTTGTTGATATTATATTTTGCCGATGGGTGGTCCGGCATGTGGATATTGATATTATGACCTGTCCGATGGGTGGTTCGGGCATATGGTTATTTGTCCCGCTAGGAAGACATATCCTACAACTCCCGATCGTAAGGTTAAAACGATCACTATGGCTAGCCAGTATATGTTGTGGTGGAGTGGTGATTTGAGATGTGGTGTTTTACTTATATTGAGTGATTTATTATTTATTATGGTGATTGGTATGATTTTATACTAGATGAGTTTGAATGGAACTTATATATATTAATTTACTTTCACTGTTTATATTATGGTGATTTTTATTAGAAATGTGATGTTTATATACGTACGCTTGATCCATGTAGATGTTGTAAAATAAATTATTATTATAAAATATTTTTACTAAGAAAACAATACACTCGCAGGTGGAGCGGATAGTAAGTTGGTTGGTCCCCTACTGGCGCTAGATAGAGTTATGCGGGTCATGCGTTGGAGTCATATGAGTGTATTTTGAGATGAGCTGTTAGAGAATGAACCAAAGGGAGGTTCATGAGTTTTGTTTTGTTGTTTTTATTTTTGGGACAAGTGCATCCTTATCGTATGAAGTTATGTATTTGAGGTGTATATTAAAGTTTGTATATTGCCATATTTTGGTTGGTTATTCGGTTTAGTGATGTCGTGTCGACGTCACGCCGGCCCCACGGTGACGGGTGTCCAGGGTGGGGTGTGACACAAGGCTTGGGTATTGTCTAAACACAAATCAAGGACCCCAACTTCAATAGGGGGATAATGAAACATTGTCTCCTTCTAACCTAACCCTAATTTCATAAAGAGTAAAAATTAAGTAACACATATATATTTTAGAATAAAGCACGGACTTTGTCCGTACCCATCGTTAATATAAATTTAGTAATAAAATAGTAATTTTTAGCAAAGAAAAAAAAGTACGTACAAGTTGGGATCAATAAAATATTGCAGTCAAGATGATCTATTAGATTATATAATAATGGTAGCAAAATCACATGGATTTTAATGACAATCCATTGACGATATTATTTTTTTCAATGTGTTATGAGATGAAAAATAAAATTTGATAAAATAAATTTAGCAACAAAGTGTTGACGTTGTAATTTTCAGTAAATGATACATTTGAAAAGTTCATAATGAAGATGACGTTATAATTTTCAGTAAATGATACATTTGAAAACTTCATAATGAAGATGACCAAATAAGTCATATAATAGTAGTAAAGTCAAACTAATTTGAATTCCAACTAACACTATTCATATTTTTTTATATGTTATAATAAAATAAATAAATAACTGCTGATGATAATCCCACCAAATGTATGAAAGTACAAAGACAAAATCTATAACTACTATGTAAGTTAGAAAATAAAATCTATAACTATTAAAAATATGAATTTATATAAATTTTATTCTAAATAAAGTGAAATTTTTTCATATGTTATTTTCAACCTATCTTAAAACTACTTAAAATAATTTTAAATTAAATATCAGTATTATAATTGTACATATTTGTTTTGGTTATTTTCATATTTTATATTTCTATTGAACATTTTGAGTGTTTTTTTTTATATCAAACAATAGTAATTTTAAGTATGCAATACAAAAATGGGTGACTATTTTTAAAAAATTATTAATTGCTACTTATAAATCTACTATGTATATAAAATTATCATAAAAGAAATATTTGAAAAATTTGCAATGAAGATGCTAAATAAGAATTAGTAGTAGAGTTAAATTAATTTCAATTCTAGTTAAGTAACACCGTCGATATTTTTTATATGTTATAATCGAAAAAATAAATAATTGACGATAATAATCTCACAAAATGTATGAAAGTACAAACATAAAATCTATAACTACTATGTAAGTATAAAAATAAAATCTATAACTATTAAAAGTATCAATTAATATAAAATTTATTCTAAATAGTGTGCAAAAAAATATCATCTACTATTTTAAAACTGTCTTAAAAGTACTTAAAATAATTCTAAAATAAATATCGATATTTATGTCTATGGTTACATATTTGTTTTAGTTATTTTTATATTTTATTTTCTCGACTTATGTCAATGGAATGAACTCCAGTCCAATTTGTATTGTCATTATTTTTCTTAGTCTTAGATTTTATATTTTTTAATATCGTTTATGTTGTCTACATATTGAAGCCTACAACATTCTTTATATGCATGTTGCTTCCTCAATTAGAATTACTTATAATGATGTTGCTTTCTTTATTTTCATGTTTAGCCTACATTTTATTGGGAACATTTTTATTTTAGACAATAGCAACCAAATATCGTTACTATCATTACTTGTAATGCTGCAAATGTTATTACTATCATTAATCATCCATGCTACAAATTCTTTCCTTCGTATATTTCTCCCTGCCCTAGGTTATCACTTTAACGAATGTGGATTTTATTCTCCAGTTTCGCATGCACAAGTTTAATTTAATTATATATATATCATCAATTTAACAAATGCCTTTTTATTTTCTTGTTTCCATGCACAAATTTAATTTAATTATGTGTGTGTGTATTGCACACATACTTCTTCCCATCGATTTTTATTTATATGGTTCTTTTTTATCTCTCCCTCATTTTTCTTCTAACTTAATAAGTTCGAAAATGTATAGAGAAGTAAATTCAATAAAAAAAAAATTACACCACAAAGTAGGCAGTCTTGGACTATCAAAGTTGTGGTTGTTGAAAAAACGTATCTAAGACAACCGACTTCTAGCCCCAAAAATTACCAAAGAATAATTCTTGCTGACTTTGAGAGTTCCTCCTCATCACTGAATTGTTAGAGCCATATTTTTTTTTAATTACTATTTTTATTGACAAAACTTATTTTTGAAAGTTATAGTAAATTGTTTTTATCTTGGAGTATTGGAACAAGCCTCTACTTCTGACAATGTGCAACTAGTTTACTGAAAATTAGGGGATGACTATTAAACGGATGATTGAGACGAAACTTGCAATTATTGTTATGCGCCTTCGTACCTCTACCTATCATGGTTTGCCTTCCACCCCTAATAAAGTGGTTCATCTTGCCAACGATTTATTACTTGTATCTTATTGTGTATTTTAGGTATTTCCATATCTACACGATCTTCAAGCACTTTTATCATTAATCAAAACATTTCGGAAGCTGAACAGTTGTGCACATCGTATATGATTTCCACCATCATACTATTATTATATTTTAGTTAAATTTGTTCTCTCCTACTTCTTTTACCACTAACATTTTAGTATTCTGTTAACTTTCCAAACTTTATTCTTATCATTATATGCACTTGATTCACAATGTTAAACTTTCTTATCCATCAACTCAGACTTAACATTTTTTTTTTCATTTACTTTTCCAAGGGTCAATCAGAATATCTATGCAATAGAGTGTCATATTGCACTTGTAACCGATCCAAAAGCCAACATCTTCTGTGATGAACCTCGTGAGCATTGTATAGTTCTACTTGCAACTTTACCTTGAATTCCTGATAATGTCTCTCTCCTATAATTGTGTGTCTCAAAATTTGTATTCTATGTGTATCTCATTAATTTGACATTTTTCCACAACTACAATGTTTTTGGGCAGCGCTCTGTTTGGGTTAGATGTAGATTGTTTCTTGTTAACCTAAAGAAGCCGTTATGGTACATGGTATGTAGCCATTGTCACCGAGCAACTATTGCCTTGTATGATCAAGTATTTACCTATTTCCATTGCTAGAAAGAGAACGCATGTGGTAGCCAACGTAATATTGAAAAGAACCTTTTTGTCATTATGACTACTTTTGTCTAGCCTGCGTTTGGTTACTTTTTTTTTTTTTTTTTTTTTTAAATATTGTTGTTTTGTACCCAAAAATAGGTACAAAAACAAAAATCTAGGAACAACTTTGTTACATTACATGTTTTTTTCCTCCTAGAAAAAAATAATGAAACAAATGCCAATTTGGTAACAACAAACAATAAAATAAATGGAACATCATGTTTATATTCTAAATAGATTAAACTAATACAAACTTAGGAACTTTATAATAGGTCTATGTCAAACTCCCATGATTATTTCTAGATTTCCTTTTCGGTTCAGCATTTTGGAGAATAAAAAAAAAAGTAAGAAAAACAATGAACAAATGCTCGGGGAAGGTATTAGGCATCTCAAGACACCATTTCAAAGATAGTACCTTATGTCCAATTAAGTCTAATTAGTTTAATCTGAATGTTTTATTTTATTTTGAAATCGTTTCCTTCTTATGAAATCTTTTTGGTATTTTCAAAATTAAAGTTGGACAAGTTTTTGTATTTTTTGAGAATGTTCCCCCGGTATGACCTCTTGTCGAATATTAAGAATTCAATAAGGATGGTCCCAATGGGTGGAACAGTTTTTGGTATTAGAGTTAAGGTCATAGGTTCTGTGGACGTGTTAGATTATCTCATCAGTAGTGGACCGTAAGATAGAATGTTGATAGGTTGGTTCGGCACGTGAGTGATAGTTACTTTATTTGATTAAATAGTACATTTGCATTATGCACTGTTTATTGCATTGTTGAGCTTTAAAATAGATTTGCAAATACGTTCAAGGTTGACTGGCAGGCAAATCAAATGTTATGCGGAACTGATGAATACAGCAAAATTAATAGAGAAAAATGTGCAAGAAACTACTCAAAATCGTGAACAGTACAAGAAAAGCAATTTCGAGCCATCTAGCAGATATTCCGGTGGTACCTCACGAGGATCTGGCCTTGACCACAACTTCCTTGGGCCCCGACAACTGATCAGTTGGCTAGAAGCATAGGCCTACGACAATCATATTTTGGGCGACGGCAGAATGTATCTGGACAGAGTTCTAGCCAAAAAGGGCAGGTTAGGAGCTAGACGTTTAGTCGAGCCAAAACCTTCGTATGCTATCAATGTGGATCATCGGATCATTTTATTAGAGACTATCCTATGGCGGGTCCAATATGTTTTCGTTGTCATGAGCTAGGCCACATATCTCTATATTGCTTGAAATCTGCTACTACACCTATACCTTTTACGAGCAGTGTGGGCTATATTGGTCCTAGTAGTGTTCAGGGGTGAGGTAGAGGATCGGCCTGTAGACCTCCAACTTGAGGTCGTGTATTTACTACTACTCAATAGGATGCTCAAGCTACCCCAGATGTGGTTACAGGTATCATGTTTTTATATGATAGAAATACATGTATATTTATCATTCCTGACTCTACTAATTCATTTATTTCGGCGACCTTTATGATACAAGTAGGAAAATTTTCTACTTTTCTGTCATATGGTATTATTATTTCTACCCTTGTGGGCGAGTCAGTGTTGATAGATAGTATGTATAAAAACAATCTATTTCATATTGGTGATAGAGAATTGTCAGTTGATCTATTACCCCTGATTATTTATGATTTTGATGTAATACTAGGTATGAATTTGCTATCCGGCTATCGTGCCACAGTCTATTGTTTTAAAAAGAAAGTTATTTTTCGAATCCAAGGTGAGTCATAATTCTTGTTTTCGGGGGATAGAATCATTGCCCCTGTTAGTTTGATTTAAGTTCTAAAGGCTAGGAAATAAGTAAAAAAATTATGCCAGGGATACCTCGCGCATGTGATTGATACCAGTCAAAATGAGGTACAGGTGGCAAATATCCTTGTGGTTGGGGATTATCCCGATGTATTTCCATAAGAATTGCCAGGGTTGCTAGTGGATAGGAAAATTGAATTCTCTATCGAATTACTTCCGGGTACTTCTCCAATATCAATTCAACCCTATCGTATAGGCACCTACCGAGTTAAAGGAACTGAAGATTTAGTTGCAAGATCTATTAAATCGAGAATGTATTAGACCTAACGTTTCTCCTTGGAGAGCTCGAATATTATTCATAAGGAAGAAGAATGACACTTTAAGAATGCACATCGACTACAGGCAACTGAATAAGGTGAGGATTCGTAATAAATACCCGTTGCCTAGAATTGATGATTTGTCGATCAATTGTAAAAGGTCAGGATATTTTCCAAAATAGATCTTCGATCAGGATATTATCAGATGAAAGTTAGAGACAGTGAGTGTCGAAGACGGTATTCGGTAAGAGGTATGAACATTATGAATTTCTAGTTATGCCATTTGGGTTGACAAATGCCCCTGCTGCATTTATGGATCTAATAAATCAGATCTTCCAACCTTATTTAGATCAGTTTATCATCGTGTTCACTGACGATATATTAATTTACTCCCAAAATAAAGAAGAACATGCAGAGTATCTCAAAATTGTGCTACAGATTTTGAGAGAGAAGCAATTGTATGCGAAGTTCAGTAAATGTAAGTTTTGGCTGGATAGAATTGTATTATTGGGTCATTTTATCTCAAGGGATGGTATTCAAATCGACCCAAAGAAAGTCGAAGTCGTTGTTCAGTGGGAAAGGCGAAAAAGTGTAACAGAAGTTCGACGCTTCCTGGGATTGGTGGGTTATTGTCATCGGTTTGTACAAGGATTTTTTGTTATAGCTGTCCCGTTGACCTATTTTGTTGGCCTAGTGATCTACCCAAGAGAAGGGGTGAATTAGGAAGTTATAAAAAAATTAAGCAATTTCTTATCTTTCAACACTTAAATAATCAAATAATTAATTTAATCCTAAATCAATTATTATCTTCACAATGCAACGGAAAAGTGTTATTTATTCTAGGTAAACACCTAAACAATAAGAAATAAATAAAGTAAAGAATGCAGCACACAAGGATATATCCTAGTTCACCAAGTTACTCTTGGCAAATCCAATCCTCCAGGCCCCACGGAGATTCGCATCCACTAAACCACTTGATTTCTTTAACAGATAAGAACCAAACCTTTATACAGTGATTCTTTTACAGGCTCAGAATCAACCTTTACAATTCTCTTTTCACAAGCTAAGGAAGAACCTTATTATTTTTCAGGCTAAAGACTAACCTAATTTTTTTACCAGACCAAGAATCAAACCTCACAAAACACGCCAAGTATCATTTTCACCGGTAAGAATGGAGCCATTACAAATCACTCAAATTTAATTCTAATCAGGAAGAATCAAGCCTAACTCTTTTCAAGGAAAAAAAGTAACCTAACCATTTTATACAATAGGTAAATATCAAACCTCAATCTTTTTCCCGAAAAAGATTGAAACCCAAGCTATCCCAGATTAGATACTCCCAATAGTATCTAATCCGCACAAACTCACTAATTACAAAAATTAATAAATTTCTTCTCACTTAGAGATTTTACCACCTCAATTCAATTTAACTCGATTAATGTCCCGAATTTACTAGTGATAGAATATTACGAGAGAAACTCAAAATCTGATTATAATAGATATGGGTAGCACAAAAATAAGCACATAATCAGATTATCACAAAAATCGTTTTAAAATAATTTTTATGCTCTTTAAAGTTCAAAAACGATTTCACAAAGATCTTAGATACAAGCAAGCAATAATAATATAAAATCACAATTAAAAACAAAAATTTAGAACGATCTCACCAGGATAACCACCGAAAGATTGAATATGAATCGCAAGACAACTTAAATCGGTGACGCCAAAACACTTAACGCTATTTCTCAAGAACATTTCTCACAAAATGATCTCACAATAATCTCTCAAGAAAATATCAGAATAACGACTCTTAGAAAGCTCAAGAACATTTAGTTCTTGATGGAAGTGATGTATTGATCTCAAAAAACGCAGATCTATTTAAATTGATTTGAAACTGGTCCTCTAACAGCTAATTCCCAAAAGATATGACAATTAAAAGCACATATAGACCCCATATATCCATACCATTTAATTTTGGTCCAATTCACTTAAATATGGCTTTTAAAATATTCAATTAAGTCTCCCAATTAATTCTCAATCTCAAAACAAATAGATAAGAAGTATTAAATTAACTAAATTGAGAAACACCAATATTTTATGTACCATATCTATAAGGATATCCAAATAGAAGTAACATATTATCAATATATTCAAATCCCTAAGATATCTCTAAAAGATCTGCAAAAAATGGCTAGTAAAGCTAGTTTTGATCAAATCCCAAAAATCCTCGAAATCTGAAACAGCCCAATCGGTTGACCGACCACTACCCATTGGTCGACCGATGGATACATGATGTATCCCAGCCTTTGGTCAAACAATGGTCGGTTAACCGATCCCCAGTGGGTCGATTGACCGATCGATACAAAATGATATCTCAGGCCTATTTTTGGCCCTAGTCAGTTGACCAATCATCGATGGTTGGTTAATCGATTGATATAGGGAGTTTACCTTTTGGCCATCGGTTGACCGAATTCCCTTAGTCGGTTGACCGATCAATTCAAAGACTCTTTATTTTCCAGCACTTTCCCATAGGTTAACCGAACCCTATGGTCGGTTGACCGATCATTGCTGGAACAATATCCCTCTCAATATATTTCAACTCCAAACTTCGACATTTTTAACCCTTTAACCGATTTCTATTCTTGGTTAACTAAATTGACACTAATAATCAATTTTAAATACTAATCTTGCTTAAGTTAATTTTCCTTTTTCAATTTCACATTGGAGCAAATATTTGAACAATTATTTAAACAGACATAAATATAAATCATTTTTGTATCGTGTGTGATTCTAATCAGGATACATTAAAAGTAAAAAGAATAAGATTTATTTTCACCTAAATTCTTTAAAATCTTCAATCTCTTAATGTCCATCTCTGCATCATTTATAATTATTTTATGATGTTATATTGATTAGAGCTCTTTGAACTGAAACACTCAATAAAAACATTAATTCCACAAAATACATCAACACTTAATTGCCAATCAAAATCTTAGGATCAACACATTTGACTCGCAAGGAAACTAAATTTGAGTGGACTGATAAATGCAAACAAAGCTTCCAAGAGCTGAAAAATAGACAGATATCAGCGCCAATATTTTCGCTCCCGACAGAAGGTGGTGTCTTTGTAATATACAGTGACGCTTCACACTAGGGTCTAGGTTGTGTACTAATGCAACATGGCCAAGTGATTGCATATACCTCTCGACAATTAATGAATCATTAGCATAGCTACCCAACGCATGATTTGGAGTTGGCGGCTATTGTGTTTACCTTGAAACTCTGGAGATTATCTGTATGGCGAGACTTGCAATATATACACTGACCACTAGAGTTTGAAATATTTGTTTACTCAAAATGAACTAAATATGAAATAGAGTCATTGGATGGAGTTGATCAAGAATTATGATTATACTATCTATTATCACCCTGAAAATGCCAATATTATAGCAGATGCATTGAGTCGGAAGTCAGTAGGTTCGGTTGTGCACCTTTGAGTTGTTCACACTAACCTATATACCAAGCTGAGATATCTGCAAATCCAGTCGGCAGTTGGCCATTAATTGATTGTATTACAAAAGCGCAGAAGTCGGATGCCCAATTGGGAAAGATCAGAGATGAAGTAAAGAATGGTCAGAGATCATGATGAAACCTTGATGTTTGAGAATAAAATGTGTGTGCCTAATAATGCTAATTTGAACAAAGATATCTTGGAAGAAGCACACAGCTCAGCATATGCAATGCATCCGGGTAGTACCAAAATGTATCAGGATTTGCGATAACACTATTGGTGAAATGGAATAAAATAAAAAATTACAAAATTTGTTATCAGGTGTCTTGTTTGTCAACAAGTCAAGATCAAACACCAACATCCAGGAGGATTGTTGTGGTCTTTACCTATCCCATAATGGAAGTGAAAACATACCACGATGGATTTTGTTTCGAGATTGCCCCGTACTCAAAAGGTACATGTTGGCACAGTGGAATATCCAAGAGGGGAGGTGAATTGGGTAATTAAAAAATATCAGAGAGAAAATACTTTAATAACTCAAATAATTAATTTTAATCCTAAATTAATTATTATATTTATATCACAACGAAAATATAAAATCAGCTAGGTGCAAACCAAATAACAAAAATAAATAAAATAAAGATTGCAGCACACCAGAAATTTATACTGGTTCACCAAGCTACTCTTGGCTAATCCAGTCCTCCGAGCCCCACGGAGAGTCGCACCCACTAATACTCAAGATCCTTTTAAAGGTAGGAACCAAACCCTCACAATGATTCTTTTACAAGCTCAGAATCAACCTTTACAAAATTCTTTTCACATGCTAAGGAATAACCTCTACTTTTTACAAGCTCAAGAATAACCTAATTCTTTTTAGCACAAAGGCAAAAGAATAAAAACCTCACCAACACTCCAAATAATCTTTTACCCTGTAAGGATTGAACCGTTACAAATTCACACAAAATAATTCAATCCAGGAAGGATTACTATCTCAATCTCTTTACAGGAATATACTGAAACCGGCTACCCTTTGATTAAATACACCCAACAATATTTAATCCATCACTTAACTTACCAATAAAAATTGACAAGTGATTTTCTCACTCGGAACTTCTACCACCTCAGATAAATTAAAACTCAATTAATATTCTAAAACTAGTGATAGAAATATGAGATACTCAAAATTTGATTTTTAACAAAAATTGGGTAGCACGTAATTGAGCACGTAATCAGATTCAAGAAATTCTTTACCAAATATTTTCTTTAATAAAAAATCAGAAACAATTTCTAAAGATCAAAATCCAAAAATAATCAAGTAATACAATATAGAAAGTAATTGGAAAGAACTCACCTGGAATCCACCGAAAAAACAAATAGAGCGATGTTACTTTAGATTCGATTGCAACAATAATTAACAGCCAATGATTCTTAAGATCGTCTCTTAAAAAAACTCTCACAAAAACTCAATATGATTTCTCTTAGAAAAGTTCAATATGATCTCTTGATCTCTTAATCACTCTTAATGATATGAAAAAAATGCAAGTCATTATATATGGGATTAGAAACAGCTCTCTAACGGCTAGTTCCCATTTACCATGACACTTAATTGCTCTATTAGATCGTTTATATCATTATAACTTCATTTTGATTCAATTCACTTAATTATAACTTTTAAATCTCTCAATTAAGTCTCCCCAAATATTTCTCAATCTCAATTAAATAGAATAGAAACAATTATATGTACCAAAGTGAGAAATATTCAAACTTAATGAATCAAATCAATAGGAATTAAATAATAGGTGTAGCATATCTTAAATATCATAAAATCCCTAAAATCTCGCATAAATCCCAACAAAAAAATGGCTACTTTCAGATACAAATTCGGAATTCCACAATATCCTGAAACTGACATACCAGTCGACCGACCAAGATCAGTAGTCGACCGCTCGATTCAGGATATAGCCAAGCTAAAGATTCTGTGCCCATCGGTCGACTTATCTATCGACTTAGAGATTCAGAGAGTTCCATTTCTCTTCACCGGTCGACTTACCTGTCGACTTAAAATTCTTCAAATTCTTCAACCTCTTAATCTTTTATTATATTTATCATCAAATCTTCATCATATGGAATTAATAAACTAAAACACTTAAACAAATCGTTAGTCCCACAAAAAATATCAATGTTTAATTGTCCATCAAAATCTCAAGATCAACAATCTCTCCATTTTTTATGATGACAATTAACTTTGATGTTTTTTTCAAAACAATAATATAACCATGCTCACCCTGAATCTGAGGACGAGTTTTATAACTCTTTTAAACATAAGAATGAAGATATTAAAAAAATGATCAATAAAGCACAAATATAAAAATAAATTCCTCCTTAAGATATTCAATAAAACATCAACTAATTCTCTCCCTTTATCATCTCAAAAAACAAAATTGAGGGAGGGGGGAACACATGATAATTCTACTCTAGGCAAACATCATTATGCCTAGCCATACCCAAACCGCGAACAATTTTCACAAACTGATCTTCCGCTAATGGTTTGGTAAAAACATCAGTAAGCTGGACGGAGGTATCAATATACTCAATAACAATGTCCCTTTTTTGAATGTGATCACGAATAAAGTGATGTCTAATCTCTATATGTTTAGTTCGTGAGTGCTGTATAGAATTCTTACTTAGACAAATAGCACTTTTATTATCACAAAAGATCGAGACCTCCTCCATACAAATTCAAAAGTCATTTAACTCCTGCTCAATATATAAAATTTGAGCACAACAGTTACCAACTGCCATATATTCAGCCTCAGTAGTGGATAAGGCTATTGAATTATGTTTCTTACTTGACCAAGAAACCAAAGCATGTGCTAACAAATGACATAATCCACTTGTGCTTTTCCGCTCAACTTTATAACCGACAAAATTAGCATCGGAGTAACTTACTAATTTAAAATCACTCTCCCTAGGATACCATAATCCTAGACCAGTCATCCCCTTTAAGAATCAAAAAATTCGTGCCCTATTTGGTAACCACTCCCATCCTAAAAATTTTCATCCCATTCCCAGATTTTTATTGGGTATAGCGTTTAGTAATCACTCCTATTTTTTTGTTTCCATTCCCATCCCATTCTAAAATAAGAATTGTGCCCATTTTTTTTCTTAAGGTTTGAGAAACAAAAAAAAAAATTCTAAAAATTCTCATCCCATTCCCAAAAATTAAAGAGAGCCACCGTCGTCGTTCATCCACCAGTCGGCCACCGTCGTTCGCCGCCGGCATGCCACCGTTAGCCGCCGGTCGATCGCCATCGCCGCCATCTCCGACAACCGTTCCTGATCACCTCCGGCATAGGCCGGCCACCCACCGTTCGGCCACCACCGTCGCAGGCCAAAAAAAAATATTCTCAAAAAAAAAAAAAAAAAAAAAACTTGATTTTAGGATAAAATCGTTACCAAATGCAATTCTATTCCAAAAAAAAAAATATCGTTACCAAACGCGATTCTACTCTCAAGAAGAAAACAAAATTCTCATTCCATCCCATTCCCATCCTACTACATGGGATGAGAACAGAAATGGTTACCAAACGGGCCCTCGCTTAACCGCAGTCAAGTGCGATTCTTTAGGACATAATTGAAATCTAGCACAAAGACAAACACTATACATAATGTCAGGTCTACTAGTAGTTAAATACAACAGACTACCAATCATAACTCGATACATTTTTTCATTAACACTTTTGCCTGTATCGTCTTTTTCTATCTTTGTAGCTGTTGTCATGGGAGTTTTATACTCTTTAGTGTCTTCCAAGCCATATTTCTTTAACAGCTCCTTGGTGTATTTAGCTTGGTTTATAAATATTCCTTCTTTGGTTTGCTTAATTTACAATCCAAGAAAGAAATTCAATTCTACCATCATACTCATTTCAAATTCCACCTGCATTATCTTAGCAAACTCTTGGTAAAGATCCTCATTAGTAGATCCAAAAATAATATCATCAACATACATTTGTACTAATAGAATATCAGAATCAGTTTGCTTTACAAACAAAATTATATTACAAATACCCTTTTAAAAACCATTTTCGATCAAATATCGGCTGAGTCTCTCATACCAAGCTCTAGGAGCTTGTTTGAGCCCATACAAAGTCTTGAGAATTTTAAATACGTGATCGGAAAATTTATCACTTTCAAATCCCGGGGGTTGTTCCACATAAACTTTTTCAGCTAGAAAGCCATTTAGAAATGTACACTTTACATCCATTTGATATAGCTTAAAATTACATGAATATGCAAAAGCAAATAACATTATAATTGCTTCTAGTCTAGCAACAAGAGTATAAGTTTCATCATAATCAATTTCTTCCTCTTGATTATAGCCCCGTGCCACTAATCTTGCTTTGTTTCTAATTACCATACTGGATTCATCATTTTTATTTCAAAAAACCCATTAGTACCAATAACTGGATGAAAATTCGGTTTCGGAACAAGACACCATACTTTGTTCCGCTCAAATTGAACTAACTCATCTTGTATTGCGAAAATCCAAGATTCATCAATTAACGCCTCATCTATATTTTTAGGCTCAATTTGATATAAGAAGCAAGATTAATTATATTCCTAAGAGAAGAACGAGTACTTTCACCTCTTTCAGAATTACCTATGATTTATTTTATCGAATGTCCTGGTACTGTCTTTATATGTCTTGGTAAAGTCGAATTTTTTTCCTTAGGTTCCTTCTCTTGTTGGGACTGTTTAGGTACATTATCACCTTGGTTTTGATTATTTGAAATACCTGCATCATCATCATCTAAAATCTTTCTCGACAAGAATGAATCAGTTTCCTAAAAAACAATATGCATTGTTTTTTTTACTACTAATGTACGTTTATTATAAACTCTATAAGACTTACTGTTAGTAGCATATCCAAGGAAAATCCCATAATCAGATTTAGCATCAAATTTACCAAGATTATCCTTGTCATTCAAAATAAAACACTTACATCCAAAAACTTTAAAATAAGAAATATTATGAGTTTTACCATTCCAAATTTCATATGGGATTTTGTTAAACCCTCTACGAATTGATACTTGATTCACTACGTGGCAAGTTGTACTTACTGTTTCGGCCCAGAAGTAGGTTGGCAAGCAATTTTCATTAAGCATCGTTTTGGCCATCTCTTGAAGTGTCATGCTCTTCCTTTCCACTACACCATTTTATTGCGGTGATCTTGGTGCAGAAAAGTTATGAGCATAAAATCATGCTCATCACAATAACTTACCACATCATCATTCTTAAACTCTCTTCCTCTATCACTACGAATGTTAATAATGGAGCATTGCTTCTCATTTTGAACACGTTTACAAAATTTAGCTAGAACAGAAGCAACCTCATTTTTCTTAGCAAGACAAGATACTCAGATAAGTATGGAATAATCATTAACTATAACAAATGCATAAAACTTACCACCAAAACTAGCAACAGAGTTAGGCTCAAACAAATCAAGATGCAATAATTCAAGACATCTAGACGTGGACATGTGCATCTTTTTTATTAAATGATGATCTAACATGCTTGCCTAATTGACATGCATCACATACTTTATCTTTCACAAATTTCAAATCAGGTAGGCCACGTATGAGACTCTTCTTAGATAAGTTAGATATTAACCATACTAGCATGCCCAAGTCTTCTATGCCATAACCAACTATTTTCAGATAAAGCATTTAAATAAGATAAATTTTGAGAATTAAAATCATCAAATGAGCAACTATAAACATTCTCAAAATGTAATGCAACTAGCAAGATATTACTATTATGACTATTCTTAATAATGCATCTATCATGATCAAATATAACATTATAACCCTTATCACATAGTTAACTAATACTAAGCAAATTATGTTTAAATCCATCAACTGGTAACACATCTTTAATAATAATAGTACCATTATCGATATTACCTATACCGATAATTTTACCCTTTACGTTATCTTCTAAAGTCACATGACCTCCATCTTTAGGTGTCAAAGATGTAAATTTTCTTTTATCTCCTGTCATGTGTCGAGAACAACCACTATCCAGGAACCATTTGTGCTTACTTATTAAAGCATTTAGAATAACCTACAAAAAGCACCTCAAATAGTTCCTAAGTGGTACCCAGCCTAAGTGGGTCCGATCTTGTTAGTCGGGACAATTTTAGTTCCTTTTGGAACCCAAACTTGTCTGCAGTTAAATATTTTAGCAAAACATCTACGAATAGTATGCCCCATAACATTACATTTAAAACATCTAACAAGATCCTTGGTTTCAGAAAAGAATTTATGAAAACGTTTTTGTTTAAGATTTTTCTGAAATCCAATACCGACTTTATAAAAAAATCCACGTGAACTTCCCAAAAGCATTTTCAAGTTATTTTCACTGCCGGTGAATTTGAGAACAATTGATTTCAAATCTACCAATTTGGATTTCAATTCATTATTTTCAGATTCGTAGTCCACCACTTGCTTGTTTAATGTGTTAATTGTACTTTGAAGGGCATTTATTTTAGAACACTGGTTTTTATAATCATGTGAAAGTTCTTGATAAACATCAAATAATTCATCAAAATCTAAAGGATAAGAACTTGAACATTCAGTTACCTCACCACTAGTGGCCATTAATGCAAACATGGACGTATCTTCACTATCTGATTTTTCTGAGCTACTTGAATCAGTATCATCCCAAGTAGCCTTCAAGGATTTCTTCTTACTCTTCTTTGCTTTCTTCTTCTTTTCCTTTTCTTTATCCTTCTTCGGTTCGAGACAATCACTTTGAAAGTGATCTATCTTGTGAGAGTTGTAACATTCCACTTTAGTCATGTTGAGGTTTCTTCTCCCATGGAATGTACTTCGAGTTATTCTTATAATTTTTTTTTGTGAGAAGCGCTACATCTTTCTCTTCCTCATTGTCAAGACTTTCATCATCACTGTTATCACCTTCTTCAATTTTTTGAGCTTTTAGCGCTAAGGATTTCCTCTTGTAATTTCCGATATCATCCTCATATCCTTTAATCGTCGATTCATGAGTCATCAAGTTGCCTATGAGATCATCAATTTCATATTTGTCAAGATCCTTGGCTTTCTTAATTGTCGTCACCTTTGACTCCTATTTTTTTTTAAGGACCTTAGGACCTTTCGTACTCTATCCTTCATAGAGTATGGCTTTTCAAGTTGACTCAAGTTATTACAAATATTGTTGAAGCGAGTATACATATCATGAATCGATTCATTTTCCTCCATTCTGAATAACTCAAATTTCCTCATAAGAGCGTTGATTTTTGATTGCTTCACTTGACTTGTCCTTTCGTGGGTAACTTGTAGCTTATTCCACATCTCCTTTGCATATTTACAACCTAAAACTCTAGAATATTCATTAGCATCTAAAGAGCAAAACAGAATGTTAATAGCCTAAGAGTTTATAGAGAGTTTCTATTTATTGGAAGCAGTTAGTTGTTCCTTCTTCTTCTCAACTCCGTTTTCCATTGGAATAAATGGACCATCCTCGATTGTTAGCCACACATTGTAATTTGTAGCCTGAAGGAAGGCTATCATTCTGTCTTTCCAGAAAGAATAACTTTTACCCGCAAACAAAAGTAGTAGGTGCATAGACTGTCCCTCAACTAGTGTGCCTATTATGTGCACCATGTGATCTTTGTTAGCTAAATGTGTCGAGCTAAACCAGCTCTAATGCCAATTGTTGGCCTAGTGAAATATCCAAGAGGGTGGGTGAATTGGGTAATTAAAAAATATCAGAGAGAAAATACTTTAATAACTCAAATAATTAATTTTAATCCTAAATTAATTATTTTCTTTATATCACAGCGAAAATATAAAATCAACTAGGTGCACACCAAACAACAAAAATAAATAAAATAAAGATTACAGCACACCAAAAATTTATACTGATTCACTAAGCTGCTTTTGGCGAATCCTGTCCTCCGAGCCCCACGGAGAGTCGCACCCACTAATACTCAAGATCCCTTTAAAGGTAGGAACCAAACCCTCACAACGATTTTTTTACAGGCTCAGAATCAACCTCTATAAAATTATTTTCACAGGTTAAGGAAGAACCTCTACTTTTTACAGGCTCAAGAATAACCTAATTCTTTTCAACACAAAAGTAAAAGAATCAACACCTTACAAACACTCCAAATATCTTTTTACCCAGTAAGGATTGAACCATTATAAAATTCACACAAAATAATTCAATCCAGGAAGAAATATTACCTCAATCTCTTTACAAGAAGAGACTGAAATTGGCTACCCTCTGATTAAATACACCCAACAGTATTTAGTCCGTCACTCAACTTACTAATAAAAATTGACAAGTGATTTTTCTCACTTGGAGCTTCTTCCACCCCAGATAAATTAAAACTTAATTAATATTCCAAAACTAGTAATAGAAATGTGAGATACTCAAAATATGATTTTTAACAAAAAAAAATGGGTAGTACGTAATCAGATTCAAGAAATTATTTATAAAATATTTTCTTTAATAAAAAATCAGAAACAATTTCTAAAGATCAAATTTCAAAAATAATCAAGTAATACAATATAGAAAGTAATTGGAAAGATCTCACCTAGAATCCACCGAAAAAGTAAATAGAACGATGTTACTTCAGATTCGGTAGCAGTAATAATTAATAGCCAATGATTCTCAAGATCGTCTCTTAGAAAAGCTCTTACAAAAACTCAGTATGATTTCTCTTAGAAAAGCTCAATTTGATCTCTTGATCTCTTAATAACTCTTAATGATATGAAAAAAACGCAGGTCATTATATATGGGATTAGAAATAGCTCTTTAATGGCTAGTTCCTATTTATCATGATACTTAAATTCTCTCTTAGACCCCTTATATCATTATGCTTTCATTTTGGTTCAATTCACTTAATTATAGCTTTTAAATCTCTCAATTAAGTCCCTCAAATATTTCTCAATCTCAATTAAATAGAATAGAAACAATTATATGTACCAAAGTAAGAAATATTCAAACTTAATGAACCAAATCAATAGGAATTAAATAATAGGTGTAGCATATCTTAAATATCATAAAATCCCTAAAATCTTGCATAAATCCCAACAAAAAAATGGCTACTTTTAGATACAAATTCAAAATTCCACAATATCCTGAAACTGACATACCAGTCGACCGACCAAGATCAGCAGTCAACCGCTCGATTCACTTGTAGCCAAGCCAAAGATTATGTGCCCATCGGTCAACATATCTATCGACTTAGAGATTCAGAGAGTTTTATTTCTCTCCACCGGTCGACTTACCTGTCGACTTAGAGATACAGAGAGTTCATCTATTTTGTCCGGTCGACTTACCAGTTGACTTAAGGATACTGGATCTCTTTTCTAAACTTTTTTTTTTAATTTATTCTCATTGACGTTTTAGCCCCTTTAACTATTTTCTTTTCTTAATTAGCTCCACTAAATACTTAACTCCAATTTTAATCAGTTATAAATATTTCTTTTTCAATTACACATAGAAGCAAATAATTTCGCTAATTAGGATCCTATTAAAACACACATATTTATAAAAATTATTTAATTTTTTTTTTTGTGTTGTGTGTGATCCTAATTGGGATATTAAGAGTTGAAATTTAAACTTGAGTTGTTTTCTCTAGGTTCTTCAAATTCTTCAACCTCTTAATCTTTTATCATTTTTATCATCAATCTTCATCATATGGAACTAATAAATTGAAACACTTAAACAAATCGTTAGTCCCACCAAAAACATCAACGTTTAATTGTCCATCAAAATCTCAAGATCAACAGGGCATAATTCTATTAAGGTGATTGTTGATAAATTTACCAAGTCTGCTCATTTTCTGGCCATGAAAATCACATACTCTATTGACAAGTATGCAAAATTGTATATTGACGAGATTGTTAGATTGCATAGTACGCCGGTTTTCATAGTGTTGGGTAGAGATCCAAAATTTACATCGAGATTCTCGCTTAGTCTTCTGGCTACTCTAGGTATCAAGTTAAAATTCAGTACCGTTTTTTATCCTTAAACTGATAGCTAATTAGAGTGAAAAATTTAGACATTGGAGGATATGTTGAAGGACTGCGTTCTAGAATTTTCAGGTAGCTAGGATGATCATTTGACACTGATGGAATTTGCTTAAAACAATAGCTACCATTCAAAAATTGAGATGACACCATATGAAGCGTTCTATGGTAGAAGATGCAGAACTCCAGTCTATTAGACTGAAGTTGGGAAACAAAAATTATTAATGGCCAGCATAGCTCAAATGACAGCGGAAAAGGTGAAAGTGATTCAAGAAAAATTGAAGACTGCTTAGAGTCGACAAAAGAATTATGCTGACAAGCATAGATGAGAATTGGAATTTGAAGTGGGTGATTATGTGTTTTTACATATATCTCTGTTGAATAGCATAATGAGATTTGGGAAGAAGGAAAAACTAAGGACGAGGTACATTGGGCCATATGAGATTCTAGGAAGGGTCGATACAACGGCCTACCGACTTGCCCTACTGCTAGAGTTATCAAAATTACATGATATTTTCTACATTTTGATGCTCAAAAAATATGTGCCAGATCCTTCACATGTGTTGGCTTCTCAGCCAATCGAATTGAATGAAGACTTATCATACATTGAGGAGCCAATACAAATTCTAAACCATAAAAATCAAGTATTGCAGATGAAAATGATCCCGTTGGTGAAGCTATGTTCTATTATCAATATTCGTCGTGATAGAGGCAGAGAGTTTAAAAATGATGAGGTAATTAGTTATTATGATGAGTATGGATATGCTCACAACTTTTCTGTACTAAGATTACCACAACAAAATGGTGTTGTGGAAAGGAAGAATATGACGCTTTAGGAAATGGCCAAAACGATACTGAATGAAAATCGTTTATCGAGTTATTTCTGGGTCGAAACAGTGAGTACCGCTTGCCACGTAGTAAACAGGGTATCTATTCGTAGAGCTTTTAACAAAACCTCCTATGAAATCTGGAATGGTAAGACTCCGAACATATCTTATATCAAAGTTTTTGGCTGTAAATATTTTATTTTGAATAATAAGGATAATCTAGGTAAATTTGATGCTAAATCAGATAATGGGATTTCTCTTGGATATGCTACTATCAGTAAAGTTTATAGAGTCTATAATAAACGTATGTTAGTAGTTGAGGAGTCTATGCATGTTGTTTTTTGTCACACCTCCACCTCGGGCCTCTAACGCCTGAGGCCAGGCGCGATGTCGACTTGACGTTACCAGACCAATCAACACACACACATACCACTATATTAGTTTTCAAAAATATATTTACCCACTTCAAAATTCGGGTATACATATGTCCCAAATACTCACAATAAAATTACAAAACTGAACCTTCCATGGTTCACACTTGACCGGTCAACCCTCCAAAATGACGCCACCTCCTGACTCTACTTAGTGCCAATAATGGACCCGTTCCTAACTACGGCACTTGAAACCAAATATTTTATTTGTGTACTGTCTTCATAATAAAAATAATTTATGGATCAAGCATGATTATCAAATATCACTTTTCAAACATAATATAAATATAACCGCACACTGAGCCGAAATAAACTCCACCACTATCATTGCAGTTAAATACTACATTTGAATCAACCAATCAAATAATTTGATATATAATAAAATACCGCACACATATTTTTTTACTAACCATAGGATCGTTTCACCTCACGATCAGAAGTTACGATGGTACCGTAACCTGTACAACTATGTCATCTAAGGTGACTATCAGTATCAAGGCTATTCAATATCCTCAATGGTAGGGGCAGCCACCTGCAGGATTTGTACTCCTGACAGGTAACAACAAATATCCACCCTTCAGGACTTGCCTGACAGGTAATACCAAATATCTACCCTACAGGACTTGCCTAACAAGTAACAACAAATATTCACATCTCGCAAGATATGCCCTCCTCACGAGAAGACAACTATGGCATAGTCGGATAATAAAAATCACTTTCTACCTTTAAAAATTTACTTAATCCGCGTAACATGATAAAATAATTCATTTTAATAAATCTTTTTTTTTTTCACATTTTAGTACGAAAACATAATCTAACTATTTACATAGAAGACAGTACACTCATCTCGATTTTTGTGTTACCAAAAATACTATCGTCATAATGCTATACGGACGGCATCGCCTGTGAACCTAACAACCAAACGACCTAAACTAAGAATATATTTAAAATAACCTAATATGCAATGCGTGACCCTAAAATACACCATTTTCCATTCCCAATTTTTTTTTATTATACGAAATTATTTAACGCCTAATTTCTTATGTTAATATTAACTGTACGAAGATTGTCATGACAACGATTACAAAATTTCTTCCTATTAATAATTTAGGCTACAGAAAAATATTAATCGATTGTTAAAAATATTATTAGTCAACGAAATACTAAAAATTGTCGTTTCGATAAAATTTACAATTTTTATCTTAAATTGTATTCTTCGCAAATTAAATATATTTATATCTACTATATTTCTCAAACCCACATATATATTTTTAACATAAATACATATATACATATCCATATAGTTAGTCTCATAAATCAAAGGTGAGGTATATTTTATTTTAACAATACACACACACACACATACACACACACACACACACACACACACACACACATATATATATGGAAACAAAATGGTGAGAAAGGTTTTGGATGATGATGATGCATGTACTTTAAATAACTAAAACCAGGGTGATGATGCGACAAATGAACCTCAAAAAGAGAAGCCTAAGGGAGAAAATTCGACGTTGCCACGAGCTTTAAAGACAGTACCGGGACACTCGGTAAAAGAAATCGTTGATAATTTCGAAAGAGGTGTAAGTCCTCGTTCCTCTCTTAGAGATGTGATTAATCTTGCTTTTCTATCTCAAATTGAGGCTAAGAATGTAAATAAGGCGTTAACTGATGAATCTTGGATCTCCGCGATGCAAGAAGAGTTAGTTCAATTTGAGCGTAATAAAGTGTGGTCTCTAGTTCCTAGACCGGATTTTCATCCAGTAATTGGTACTAAATGGGTTTTTCGTAATAAAAAGAATGAAATTAGTATGGTAATTAGAAACAAAGCAAGATTAGTGGCACGAGGCTACAATCAAGAAGGAAAAATTGATTATGATGAGACTTATGCACCTGTGGCTAGATTAGAAGTTATTAGAATGTTACTTGCTTTTACATGTTCATGTAATTTTAAATTATATCAAATGGATGTAAAAAGCGCATTCTTGAATGACTTTCTAGCAAAAGAAGTTTATGTGGAACAACCCCCGGGATTTGAAAGTGATAAATTTCTCGATCACGTGTTTAAAGTTTGTAAGACTTTGTATGGGCTCAAACAAGCTCCGAGAGCTTGGTATGAGAGACTTAGCCGTTATTTTATCGAAAATGATTTTCGAATGGGTCTTAGTGATATAACACTATTTATCAGGAAAACTGAGTCTGATATCTTATTAGTACAAATTTATGCTGATGATATTATTTTTGAATCTACTAATGAGGATTTTTGCCAAGAGTTTACCAAGATAATGCAATTCCAATTTGAAATAAGCATGATGGGGGAGTTGATCTTCTTCCTTGGCTTACAAATTAAGTAAACCAAAGAAGGGATCTTTATAAATCAAGCCAAATACACCAAAGAGTTGCTGGAAAAGTACGGCTTGGATGGCTCTAAAGAGTACAAGACTCCCATGGCAACAACCACAAAGATAGACAAAGACGATAAGGGCAGAAATGTAAATGAGAAAATGTATCGAGGCATGATTGGTTCCTTGCTATATCTGACTGTTAGTAGACCTGATATTATATTTAGTGTTTGCTTAAATGCTATATTTCAATCTTATCCTAGAGAATCGCATTTAACTGCGGTTAAGCAGATCTTTAGATATTTGAAAGAGACAAGTGACCTAGGATTATGGTATCCTAGAGAGAGTGACTTCATGTTAACTAGTTACTCCGATGCTGATTTTTTCGAATGCAAAGTCGTGCGAAAAAACATAAATGGGTCATGTCATTTCTTAGGACATGACCTGGTTTTTTGGTCTAGCAATAAACAGAATCCCATAACCTTATCTACTACGGAGGCTGAGTATATGGCAGCTGGTAATTGTTGCGCTCATATTTTATATATCAAGCAACAATTAAATAATTTTGGAATATGTATGGAGGAAGTCCCGATATATTGTGATAACAAAAGTTCTATATATTTAAGTAAGAATCCTACATAGCACTTGTTGGTGCATAAAACTGGTACACACCTCAAGTATGGTCTAGTCGGATTACAGGTGGGTCCTCTTGTTGAGGTGGAGTCGTCGGTTGAAAAGTTCTCGCGTGAGCTGTGCTGGGTCCTGGGAGGACTGACCTACTGTGTCCAGAGTCCTACTCCTCAGGGAGTGTACCTATAGAAGGCTTAGACCGGGGTTTGTCCCGGTGAAGCCCCTCCGGCGTGGTAATCAGTGCTCAGAGAGAAAAGGTACAAAATATAGAAAGTAAACAAATGAATTCGCGCGTAATGTCAATCATTCAAGCGTACCTCGAGCTTACATAGACCCCGATATATATAGGCGTTGGAGATGATTAGTCGGGCCTAAACACGATTAACTAGTTGAAACCCTGTGTTTAACCGATAATCCGGGGTGTTTAGGAGATAATCGTTGGGCTTGGGCTTTTGGGCCTATTTGGAGAAGCCCGCGGGCCTTTGTTAGGCCTGCAGCGGTGAACTGGTAGAGGAGAGCGGAGATTCGTGGAGTCCTGGAGAAGAAACAATGTAAAAATGGAAGTCGGTCGAGGTGAACGATTGAGTCCCTGAAACTGGTCACCGAGGGCACGGTGTAGAGCTCAGAGCGGCACATCCCTGGGGGGCTCTTCGCTCCTCCCTAGATGCAAATGAAATTCCAGGAAGGAGGCGTAGTCGGTGTACGCTACAGCATGGCATTGTGGATTCAGGAATGCGTCCCTGTCATTGCGAGGGTTGACACGTGGTTGTGTCCCAAGTGCTGGATCAGAGGTGCCCAAAAATATCCTCATCAGTTGTCCCCCTAGCCCTGTACAGCGAAGGAAGCGAGGCCCTGTCAGGGATATCAGTTCCTGGCTGAAACGAGCATCCCGGGGTCAATTTTTCTGGAGTTGAACTTTTTAGGGCGACAATTTTTCAGGAGTTGAACTTTTTTAGAGGAGTTAAATTGAAATAAGCTCCTATATCGCTGGGGTCCGGGGTCAAGTAGCACGACATGGCGACCCCGAATTGTTTTCGATTTCACGGCGATACTCTTTCAAGAGTTAGTTTTTTCTGGGGAGCAAATTTGGGATGGGTTGCCAAACGACCGAGGTCCGGGGTCAAGTAGCACGGGAGGGCGACCTCGGTTTCACCGATTTTCAGGGTAACACTTTTTTCCACAGTTAGGTTTTTTTAGAGGAGCTAATTTGAAATAAGCTCCCATACGACCGGGGTCCAGGGTCAGGTAGCACGGCAGGGCGACCCTGAATTTTTTCGATTTCAAGGGTGACACACATTCACCGTGAACAAGCCCTGAGCACAGACCAGCGTTCAGCGAGGGAAAAATAAAAGTGAACCATAGGGTGGCGGGCACACGGCAAATAGCCGGGAGCTTGCTGACCACCGCCGTGCAATGGGCGATGGCCCAACCGGGCTAACCAGCACCCAAGTGGGCGCTGGCCTGTCTCCAACACCCATTTTGGGCGTTGGTCAGACACCAACGCCCAACTGAGCGCTGGGGACAGCACCCAGTTAAGTTGGGCACTGGTCAGCGCCCAGTTATACCAGCGCCCACTTAAGGGTTGGGCACTAGTGACAGCAGCGCCCTGGGTACAGCGCCACCAAAGTGGGGCACAGCCCCAAGGGGGTAAGCCCCTTGGCTTGCCCCCTCCAACTTTAACTTTAATATTTTTTTTTTTTTTTTCATACTTATGGATTTTTTTAGGGGAGAATTTTCGATAGACCCTCATCTGGGCCCAGCCGGCTTGAGACATCACGGTAGGACAAGAGGAGCCGGATTAGACAACACTGGCCTGAGAAGATGTGGTGTAATTTCTGGACGATGTTTTTGGAGAAGGTCATTACTGGACCCTGTCGGCTAGGAGTGGCACGGCAGGGCGGTGTCCGTCGCTCCTGGTAGTTCCAGTTACGAGGCACTGAAGTTGAACCTCAAGATGGTGCCACGCACAAGGACGCCGAGGCGGACAGTGCTGACGAGGGCCCCCCAAGGAGGGTGAGATTAAATCCACCTCCCCTCGTACGGACACCACTCACAACGAGGGCGAAGAGGATTGAGCTCGGACCGTCGCTTTTTCAGGACTTAGGATTTTGCAGACTCTTTTTCACTTACTCCTGTTTTTCTACACTCGAGCATTTAAGCTTTTTAGTGGCATAGATAGGGTACCTCAGAGTCGTCTCCTTTTTCCCGATGTTTTTTGCTAAGTCGATTTCTGCTTGATCCTGTTTTTAGGGTTGTAAAATTTTGAAAATTTTGTTGAAAGCCCAGGGCCATGGACCACTAGCCCCCCAGTCCGAGACACGAGCCAACTGCAAGAAAATCATGTTGTGGACTTAGGAGAAGGGTTTTCCAGGGTGCCTGGTCCTCTCGGTCCGTAGGGGCGCAACTTGTTGGTTGGACCCCATAGCCGATCATCGGGGAGTTCTCCGTAGTCAGGCTCATTCAAAAACCCTTTCAGGTTATCTCCATTTAGTCCATGCAGGAGCACCTTCCCCTTTAGAATTCCAGACTTAAAGTTGACTAGTGGGAAGAAGTACTTGGCTGCAGGCCCTCAAACCCGATCAATGCCCCACCCATGGTGGATGACCTTGGTCTGTCCCCGGGTACGGATTATTGATTCCCGGAGAGGGTCTGGTTGTCACCCTCGACGCTGAGCGCCAGGATGAGACTTGTGGAAAGTTACTCGCGATACCTAGAGTCGAGATATGGATCTAGAGAATTATCCGCGACCCAGGAGGTCAGAGTACCACTGAGAAGAATCATTCACGACACCGAGAGCTGGGACACAACTCAGGGGGTCAAAATGCAACTGTAGAGAATCACGCGCGACGTCGGAGCTAGGATGCAACTCAGGGGGACGGAATGTAACTGTGGAGAATCACTCGCGACGTCCAGAGCCGAGACGCGACTTAGGGGGTCGAAATGTCGTTGACCGGAGAAAACACAAGGCATATTGCACAAAACGCATTCTTTATTTGGATAAGCAAAACTACAACACTTTGTACAAACTTGAAGTTGTTCACAAAAGTGGATCATCCCTACAGAAGTTGTACTTCAGCTAATCAGCATTATACGAGTGCCTGAGCTGCACATTATTTTCTGTTTGAAAATTGTATGTGCCCGGACGTATAACCCTAGTGACTCTATATGTCTCCAGAGTTGAATCCGCCGTGGATGTGGTTGATTTTACCATCCACATGTTGATGATTCTCTCCGGCCTCAACCCCCCGGGACGGTGGATAGTTGCGGTTCCCACTTCTTCTCTGGGTTCGGGGCTCTCCCTATGGTTCATCCCTATTAGGTTGCTTCTGATTTTCTCTCCGGATGTAGTTTCGGAGATAGCCTCTTTGGACAAGAGTTTCAACCTCCTGTTAGAGCTGGAAATAGTTCTCTGTGGAGTGACCACGGTCTTGGTGGAACTCACAGTATTAGGTCATCGATCTCCCGACCGACCTTCCTCTTAGGGGTGGCGGAGGAGGGAAGAAGTGTTGCCCTGAGTTTTCTGGGAAGACGGTGGCCACTGAGGCTGTGAGCTGGGTGAACTCTGGTTGGTGACGCCCTGGAAGAGGAAGTGGCCACATGTCTCCGGGTAGGGGTCTGAACCTCCCTTCAGCTCGTAATCTTATCGAGCCTTGGGCTTGATTCGAACCTCTATTCCCTGGTTTCCTCGACTTGTTTGCTCCTTCCTGTCCTCTCCTAGTTGCAGCACGGAGGTCAGTACCATGGAATCTAGTCCCACAGTCTAGAGCCTGATCGAGTGTGAGAGTAGGGTTGGAGCAAAGATCATAGGATAATCTCTGATGTCGGAGCCCGTCAACAAAGGCATTTAGCGCAACAACGTCAAGAAGGTCATCGCATAAATTTGCCTCTCGGTTGAAACGCTCAACGTAATCACCCAAAGATTCAGTGGACTCTTACCGAAGAGTGAGGATATGAGCCACAGTCCTTGGCTTACGTCAGGAACGACTGAAACGAGTGAGGAACAACTGCTTGAGTTTCCTGAAGGTGGACATGGACGCTGGCCTCAAACTCTGGAAACACGATCATGCAACACCTATAAGGGTGATGGGAAAGGCTCTGCACCGCAAAGCTACAGAGGCCATCTGCATGTCCATATGAGACTTAAACATAGATAGGTAGTCAACGGGATCTGAGGTCCCATCATACGGACTCATCTGGGGTTAGGTGAAGTACCTCGACGCTACTTCTTCCAGAACCTCATCCACAAAAGGAGAATTCACCTCCGGAATAACACTCGGTCCTACCCGGCCTCTTTGAACCTCCAAGAGATGGGCTTTCATGTTGGCCAAGTGACACTCCACAGTCTCTCCTGCACGAGGCTCTCTCCGGATTCGATGTCCATAGCTCGGGCCGCAGGGTGATGGGAGGAAGGTGTGTAGGAGCCAACCTCACGCTCACGCCGACCTCTGTGATCGAACCTGGCTGGCCGATGAATAGCTCAACCATTAGGGGACATCAACATATCCCTTGGCACAAATACGCGTGGTAGTGGAGGTGGAGATCTCGACATTGCAATGGGGGACCTCTCCTGGCCTATAACCTGAGAATTGCGAGGCAGAAGACGGCCCTCGGGCTCCTGCCCATTCGGAGTGTCCACGAAAACATCGCGGTCTTGAGGTGGCCCCTCGAGCATTACGGGCTGGAGGGTTGGTCCACCCTGAGCAGGGGGAAGTGGCAAGTGCGCGAGGATGAGTTGTACATTCGACTTGAACTCTTGTATTTGGCGTTCAAGGAGATCAACCTGAGATGCCTCCATAGCTCTTGAGGTATGTTCCGCAACCCCAGGTGGCAGAGTAGATGGTCCTACCTGACCATGGAGAGGGCAGTTATCCTCGTTGGTGGGAACTGGAGGGTATGCGCTTGGATTTTTCGATATGTATTCTCGTTCTTTTGTTTTGTGTCTATCTAACTGGACCTTGTGATCACTCAAGCTCAGCTGAGCAGAAAGTAGTAATCAGGAGAAAGCTTTTTGCTCGGTTCCCACAGACGGCGCAAACTGTTGGTGTATAAAACTGGTACACACCTCAAGTATGGTCCAGTCGGATTATAGGTGGGTCCTCTTGTTGAGGTAGAGTCGTCGGTTGAAAAGTTCTCGCGTGAGTTGTGTTGGGTCCTGGGAGGACTGACCTGCTATGTCCAAAGTCCTACTCCTCAGGGAGTGTACCTACAGAAGGCTCAGACCGGGGTTTGTCCCGGTAAAGCTCCTCTGACGTGATAATCAGTGCTCAGAGAGAAAATGTACAAAGTATAGAAAGTAAACAAATGAACTCGCGTGTAATATCAACCATTCAAGCATACCTCGGGCTTACATAGCCCCCGATATATATAGGCGTTGGAGATGATTAGTCGGGCCTAAACACGATTAACTAGTTGAAACCTTGTGTTTAACCAATAATTTAGGACGTTTAGGAGATAATCGTTGGTCTTGGGCTTTTAGGCCCATTTGGCGAAGCCCGCGGGCCTTTTTTAGGCCTGCGGCGGTGAACTGGGGGAGAAGAGTAGAGATCCGTGGAGTCCTGGAGAAGAAACAAGGTAAAAATGGGAATCGACGAGGTGAACAGCTGAGTCCCTGAAACTGGTCACCGAGGGCACAGTGCAGAGCTCAGAGCGGCATATCCCTGTGGGGCTCCTCACTCCTTTCTGGGTGCAAATGAGATTCCAGGGAAGAGGCATAGTTGGTGTTCGCTACAACGTGGCGTTGTGGATTCCGGAATGCGTCTCTGTCATTGCGAGGGTTGACACGTGGTTGGGTCCCAAGTGCTAACTCAGAGGTGCCCAAAAATTCCTTCATCAGCACTTACGAACTAAGCATATAGAGATTACACATCATTTTATTCGTGATCATATTCAGAAAAAGGGACGTTATTATTGAATATATTGATACCTCCGATCAACTTGCCAATATATTTACCAAACCTTTAGCTAAACATCAGTTCATGAGAATTATCCGAGGTTTAGATATGGCTAGGCATAACGATATATGCCTAGAGTGATGTTTTTGGTTCTCCTTCCCTATTTTTTGAGATGACAAACGGGGATAATATATTTTATGTTTATTAAATATGTTTAAAGAATTGAATTCATTTACAAAGGGGAAAATATAAAGGGGAAATTATTTTAAAATGAGTTAGTTGATGTTTAGGATTTGTTCGCCTAAGCATTACACTAATAAAGGGGCACTAATAAAGGGGGAGAACTCTGTTGAAATGATTATGTTGTTCTTTATTGAATTATCTTCTCGTTGAATTGATCATATTTGTGCTTATGTTGAATATCTGATAAATGTATTAAATTATCTTCATGATTATACTTTAACGAGTTAAAAAAAATCTATCCTCAGATTTAGGGGGAGCGTGGTTACATTCTTGTTTTAAAGAAAATATCAAAGTTAATTGTCATCATAAAAAAAAAAAAAAAAAAAAAAAAAGATTATTGATCCCAATATTTTGATGGACAATTAAAGGTTGATGTTTTTTGTGGAACTAACGTGTTTGTTGAGTGTTTCGGTATAAAAAGTTTCATTAAAGATCAAATCGTGAAGTAATTATTCAAGATGCAGAGATGGACATTAAAGGGATGAAGAGTATTGAAGATTCTGAAGAAATTAGGTGAAAACAACTTAAACCTCATTTACTCTTAATGTATGCGGATTAAGATCACACATGACACAATTAATGAGTTATATTTATGTGTCTTTAATTAAATGAAATTAAGATCCTAATTAGTGTTCAATTATTTGCTCCAATGTGAAATTGAAAAATGAAAATCGACCTAAGTGAGATTAGTATTTAAAATTGAATATTAGTGTCAATTGAGTTAACCGAGAAAAGAAATTGGTTAACAGGATTAAAATGATGAAGTTTGGAGTTGAAATACTTTGACAAATAAGTGTTCCAGCAATGATCGGTCGATTGACGGGTGAAGGTTCGGCCAACCGATGGGCGAAGGTTGGAAAACGATGAGTCTCTAAATCGATCGGTTAATCATCCATAAAAGATCAGTCAACCAATTGGCCGAAGTGAAACTCTCTGTATCGATCAGTCAACCGACTGTAGAGGATCAGTTAACCGACCTGGGCTTAAAATTGGCCTAGAAATGCAACCTGGATTGATTGGTCAACCGACCAGGAATAGGTCGGTCAACTGACGGCCTTAAGGGCTGGAAAGGATTAACAACCTATATTGATCGGTCAACCGACTATCTGGTTAGAATTTTGAGGGTTTTAAGGATCAAATCAAACACTAGTCGTTTTTGGCATATCTGATTCAGATATTCTTGGGACTTGAATACATGTAAGATATATCATATCTATTTTGATATCCCTATAGATATGGTACATAAAATTGAAGTGTCTCTTAATTTGGTTCATTTAATTCTTTCTATCTATGCGATTTAAAATTGAGAAATAATCTGTGGACTTAATCGAAAGTTTTAAAATCCATATTTGAGTACATTATACCAGGAATGAATGGTTATGATATATAAGGTCTATAAGTACATTTAAATGTCATATCTTGAGGAAATTAATCGTTAGAGGGCCTGTTTCAAATTAGCTTAAATAGACCTGCGAATTTCATATCATTAGAATACATCAATCAAGAACTATCAAAGTTCTTGAGTTTTCTAAGAGTTGTTATTCTGAGATACATTCGAGAGATCTATCGTGAGATTATTGTGTGAGAATTTCTTGAGAAAAAATGCTATTGAGTTGGCGTCACTGATCTGTGTTGTCTTGCTATTCTGATTTCAATATTTCGGTCTTTTCCTGGTGAGATATTTTCAAACTATCGTTCTTTATTGTGAAATCATATTACTATATTTTCTTGGTTGATAAGGTCGTATTAAAATCATTTTTGAACTTTAAGAGCATAAAAATTCTTTTTAAAACGATTTTTATGATTATCTGATTACGTGTTTTATTTTGTGCTACCCACATATATTATAATCAGATACAGAATTCATCACTTAGTTTCTATCATGTAGTAATTATCGGGACATTAATTGAGTTTAGTTGGTTTGAGGTGGTAGAAGCTCTGAGTAGGAAGAAACTCTGTGATTTTTTGTAATTGGTGAGTTTGTGCGGATTGGATACAGTTGGGACTGTATCTAATCGGGGTAGTTTGGGTTTCAATCTTTTCCGGGAAAAGATTGAGGTTCAATCTTTACCTAGTGAATAAAAAAGTTAGGTTATTTTTTTTCCTTGAAAAGAATTAGGTGTGAATTCTTCCTGAATAAAGTTCATTTTTGACTGAATTGTAACGGTTCCATCCTTACCAATGAAATGGATACTTGGAGTGTTTGTAAGGTTTGATTCTTAGCCTGATAAAAGGATTAGGTTGTGATTCTTCTTATAATAGAATTAGGTTAGTCTTTAGCCTACAAAAAGATAAGGTTCTTCCTTAACCTGTGAAAAGAGAATTGTAAAGATTGATTATGAGCCTGTGAAAAGAATTGTTGTGAGGGTTTGGTTCCTACCGTTAAAGGAATCTTGGCCTTTTAGTGGGTGCGATCTCCGTAGAGTTCGGGGGACTGGATTAGGCAAAATTAGCTTGGTAAACCAGGATATATCTTGGTGTGCTGCATTGATTTACTTTATTTATATTTCGTTGTTTGGGTGTGTACCTAGATTTAAACACCTATTCGCTGCAAAACAAGATAATAATTGATTTAGGATAAAATTGATTATTTAATTAATTAAGTATTTTAAATTGTTTAAAGTTTTAGAACTACCAAATTCAGCCACTCCTCTTGAGTAGCTCACTGGGCCAACAAAATAAAATAAAAAGAAAATGGATACTATCTTCATGAACTATCATTCCTGTGAATTTTCCACTTGCCTATCAAATATTGTTTTTTACTAACGTTCTTCTTTACAACTTTGTAGTTCACCTAGACTCGTATGGTGACTTGGAAACATAATGCTTAGCAGTGCACAATACTTTAAGTAATAGTGATCCAACATTATCACCCTCCATCGCTGATGCCTTTATGAACTCAATCTACTTTTCAAACACAAAGCTATATAAGAAAGAGCATAGTAGAGACATGAGAACAATTGAGTTATGTACTCAAGACCTTCTAAACAAGTTTCAACACCAACAAAAAAAATTCCACCTCAGGTTAGTTACATAGTATTGGTGAGCGCATTTAATTTTATTCCTTGGAAATTTAGAACAAAAACAAAAAAATAGAACAAAATAAATAAATAAATACGATTATTTTCTGATACAAACATAATTAGGGACTAAAACTTCAAAACATAAACATATTTTATTTCTTTTGTGGTTAACAAAAATAAATAAATACTAAATTCAAAATTTTGCAGCCATTTACAAACTCTCTTATTCTTTTTTGTTTTTGTAGGAAAATCCAACCAACCTTTGTCGCATTGTAAAGACTTCAATAGAAATTGACCACTTGGCATGTGTTCGCCCATATCGATACCAAGTTCGTGGAGAAATTTTATGCCTTTATAATTTGTCTTCTATATCTCCTGTCCATAACCAACCAACACAGTGTATGGAAAAACATGCACCTAAAGTAGCATGCCTTTATAATGGCACCTACAAATACCGATGTCATCTCTACTTCCGCCACGACCAGTTTGGATGTCAACTTGTTTGGAGAAGAAGCATCCGTTGATGATGTTTGATTCCTCAATCTAATATTTTGGACTTTTCGTCTATTTATTTATTTTTATTTTTTATTTTTGGAGGATATGAGCGGATGGAGCTACAATCCCTACTTCACTCTCATATTTTGAATATATGCAAGGGCATGTAACGTAAACAGCTTTGAACTAACATTCCTTGTTTATGGAAGTATGCTTAATCTTTTGATCACATCATGTGTACATGTTTATCATTAGTAGACATCATAATTCCACCTAAACTATATTTTTTTATATCACTATTTAATCTAGAACATAATATTTGTATTCAGCTTAATTTCAATTTCTAAATCAACTATAATTTTGAAATTTCTTTACATGAATTGCCTCCCATTAATTGTTTTGAACAAATTTCAACATTTAACATTATAAGAAATTTTCTTATACCATATTTTTTCATTGTTTTCTTCTTCTTCTTTTTTTTTTTAAATATTCATGTTTCTATTGTAATTTTTAGTGATTAAATAATGTAAAAGGTTATAAATATTTCAAACAAAAGAGATAATAGGCACGTGGTTTTCACCTAGTTACTATTATATAAAGCAGACTTGACTTTACTATTCATTTACATATGTGAAATTACATATTTGTCCTCAAAACTTGTAAAATTAGAGGTCAATATTTTCACCTATTTTATGTATATTATATACATATATATGTATGTGACTATTAGTATCTATAATTATCAAAGTCATTTTTTTTTGTTTTACCATTCCTATGTATAAATAAAATCATAAATTTATTCATTAAAATTTGAAACTAAAAGTTAATTTTTTGAAAAAAAGAAAGGTATTTAATATTTTTATATATTATAGTGATAATATATATATATATATATATATATGTAAACATAGACCACTTTTTTTGTACAATAATTTTATACACAAAGTAAATTTATAAATTGCACTAAAAAATTTTAAAAATTAATTTACCTGTAAAAAAATGTAAACTTAAAAGTAGTACTATTTGGTAAAAAAAAAAAAAAACACTCAAACTATTTAATGAAAAAATAAAAATATAAAAAAAATAATTAGAAAAATGTATCTATATCGATACATATTATATAAATGAAGGGTTTTTTTTACTATTCATTTGCATATGTAAAATTACATGTCTGTCCTCAAAATTTGTGAAAATTAAAGGTCAATTTTTTTACCTATTTTATATATATTATATACATATATGGCTATTAACTTATTATCTATAACTATAACTATAAATTTAATTTTTTTTTTCTTTTATCATTCATATATATAAGTAAAATTATAAATTTATTCATAAAAAAATTTAAAACTAAAAGTTCACTTTTTTTCTTTTTTCTTTTTTTTTTAAAAAAAAAAAAAAAAAAAAAAAAAAAAAGGCAGTTAATATTTCAATATATTATAATAATAATATATTTGTCAACATAGATAAGTTTTTTATACAATAATTTGATACACAAAGTAAATATATAAATTGCACTTACAAATTTTAAAAATTACTCTGCCCATTTTTCTATTATATACTTAAAAGTAATTTTATTTGGTATATATATATATATATATATATATATAAAATAATTTTTTTAAAATATAAAATAATTTTTTTTGTTAAAATATGTAACCATAGACATAAATACGTATATTTAATTTAAGAATTTTTTTAAGTAGTTTTAAAACACAAGTTGAAAATAAGAGATGATACTTTTCACTCTATTTAGAAAAAAAATTATATTAATTTGATACTTTTGATAGTTATAGATTTTTTTTTTTGTTATTTCAAAATAGTTATTGTAACGGTCTGATTTTCTAGGGCTGCCACTAGGTTTCTCCTATAGAGAATTCTACCCCAAATATTTTATCATTTATAAATAAATTAGTATTATTATTAATTCAGCTCTAATACCACTTTGTAACGACCGAGTTTTCTATGGACGCCACTAGATTTCTCCTATAGAGGATTCTACCCCAAATATTTCACCATTAATAAATAAATTAGTATTGCTATTAATTCAGCCACGCGATACCACTTTGTCATGGCTCGATTTTCCAGGATCGCCACACAGTTTCTCCTCCTGGAGAATTTAACACTATAACCAAATTACCCATATTCATTATTTCAGCAATCTGGGAAATTAATAAAAACTATTAAGTGTGTCATTAACAAATTAATTAAGAGTTAATACCAAATTAGCACCAACATATATTAACTAAAATAGCACGAGATTAAAATTATGAAGATAATATTAGATGATTTTTGGAATAATTTCTACAAAAGGCTGAGGAATCTTCTAAAAAGTCATCTACTACTATTAAAGGTGATTATCATAATCAAGTTTTCCATTTGTTGAGTCAGTTTAAAACTAAGAATGCTTAAGATACTTTGATTTGTAACTTAAGAATTATTATATCAGTACTTTGATTTGCAACGTAAAATTTTTATTTGAATATATTTGGAATCACTACAAGCTAAATAATAAATACAATTATTACAAATTGAAATTTTTATATAATTTCTGTCGTCGTTTCTCTATCACCAGCCCTACAAACAAAACTGTGGGATTGTGAGCTAATGCTCAGTAGAATTTCAACCCCTCTAATACGTGTATCTAATTAATATAACAAATAAAGCGCATAGACATAATTTTCACATAATCAAAATTATTTCATGAAAATTAACAACTATAATCTGACGATAATAACAACATAAATCTCACAATAGAGAAATTAAATACCTATATTAGAAGAGTTAGAGGTTCTATCAGGAATTCGAAGCCGAAAATTAACAATTGTGTGTGTGTGTTCTTCTTCTGTTTTTTTTTTTTTTTTTTTCCTTTCTTTCGTCCAGAGCCACCCCCAAAACATCACATATAATATATATGTTTATATATATATATAGAGAGAGAGAGATAGGGAACATGTTAATGATTTATTATTATTATTATTATCACTATTATTATTATTATTATTATTATTATTATTATTATATTAACATTACCCGTGTAATTATGCAACTTATATATATATATATATATGGTTTGAGTTGAGTCCTTCTTTAGGAAGAAATCGATTCAAACCACAATTATTATATATTTATTTACACAATGTTCCTTCTTAAAAAAATATTAATTATACCCAAAACTCTTAAAGTATATTTTAAATAGCACAATAATTCCAAAACTTTTAAAAGTCGATTTAAAATTAACATTTAACTCAAAAATGATCAAATATTATTTATACCATAATTTTGTAAAACAATCCCAAAAATATTACACTTATATAAAATAATATTTTCAAAAATATAAATTTAACATTTAACTCCAAAAATTATAAAGTATATATTTATACCACAAATTTACAAAACCGTTTCCAAAAATATTAAACTTATATAAAATATAATTTTTTTCCAGGGTATTACATTTATAGATTTATTTTTCTACTTTCGTAAAAGTTATAGATTTTATTTTTTGTGCTTTCATATATTTCGTGGGATTATTATCATCAATCATTTTTTTTTTTAATTATAACATAAAAAATAAATCAACGGTGTTACCTAACTATGATTTAAATTCATGTGACTCTAATACTATTATATGGCTTGTTTAGTCATCTTAACTGTCACATTTTTAAATGTGTCATTTATTGAAAATTATAATCTCAACACCTTGTTGCTAAATTTATTTTATCAACTATTTTTTTTTTTTTTTTTTATCATAACACATAAAAAAAATATATATATATATGCAAGGCCATGCATCTTAGAAAGCTTCAAAATCATTGTTTTTGTCTATAGAAATATCTTTCATCTTTTGATCATGTCGTGTGCATATGCTTATTATTAGTAGTAGGACTGTAATTGGTCAGTCGGATCGGGGTTGAAGGAGTTCAGTCTGTGTGTAAAGCCTAATTTTTGCGCACGCATATTTCTAATTGCATTTTAGAACATTTTGATAAATAATGGGAATCAATGTGCTATTTAAATTTTATTTTAATTTTTTTAAGGATTATTGAGATTTTAAAAGTTTGATTTTAAAATTTTGAGGGGCTAACATGTTAATTTTAGTTTTGACTTTCAAAAGTTTAGGGATTATTCAGTTATTTAAAATATAATTTTAAAAATTTTAGGATATAATTAATATTTTTTTTATCTCAAAATGAATAATTAGTGTAAATAAATAAATAAATAAATAAAATAAAATAATAAATAATAAATACATGGATGGAATCGTTGCCTTCCTAAGGAAGGCAACCAAACCAGACACATATATATATAATAAAATATATATGTGCAAATATGACACATGTCACAACATAAAAAAAAAAAAGAAGTGAAAAGTGCAAAGAATGGCGGTTTCTCTTATGTGTGTGTGTATTGTTAACATAAAATATACATCACGTTAAATTTATGAGACTATTTGTACGGGCATGTACACGTGTATATTTATATGTGAAAAATATATACGTGTGTTTAAGAAATATAGTGGATATAAATATATCTAATTTATCAATGATACAATTTAAAATAAAAATCGTAAATCTTATTAAAATGACAATTATGGTATTATATTGACTAATAATATTTTTGACAGTCAATTCACATTTTTCTGTAGATTAAATTATTAACAAGCAAAATCTTTGTAATCGTTATTATAATATTTTTTTTACAGTTAATATTGACTTAAGAAATTGGGCGTTTAGTAATTTCTTATAATCAAAAAAATCTGGGAATGAGAAATATTACATTTTAGGGTCACGCATTGCATATTAGATTTATTTTAATAAAATTATTAGTTTAGCCTCTGTTGTTATTAGGTTCACAAGAGACGCCGACGACGTCTGCATTACGATAGTAGCATATTTAGTAGCACAAAAATCAAAGTGAGTGTACTGTCTTCTATGTAAATTATTAAATTATACTTTTGTACTAAATTAGGGAAAAGAAAATATTTATTAAAAAAAAAAAAGAACAATTTTATAACGTTACATGGATCAAGTAAAATTTTAAGCATAGAAAGTAATTTTATTTATTATTCGACTATGCCATCATAGTGTGATCCCGACAGGAAGGCATGTCCTGCTAGATGTTATTGGTCCTAACAGGAGGACATGTCCTGCAGGACGTTGTATTGTGACCTGACAGGAAGGCAAGTCCTACAGGTGGTTGATATCTGTTGTTGTCATTGTTGTTGTTGTTGACGATGATGATTGTCATCATGATATGGCGGTTTATACCACGTGTTGGCTTCTACCATTGAAGATATTAAATAGCTCCGACACTGATGGCAACCTTAGATTACACAAATGTACAGGTTACAGTACCGTCATAACTCCCGATCGTGAGGTGAAATAATCATATGGTTAGTAGGGAAATATGTGTCCGATATTTTATTACATACCAAAATAATCTGATTGGTTAATTTAATTGTATTATTTTATTGCGATGATAGCTGTGGAATTTTATTTCGGCTCAGTGTGCGGTTATCTTTATATTATGTTTTGATTAGTGATATTTGATAATTATACTTAATCCATAAATTATTTTTATATTATTAAGATATTACACCGATAAAATATTTGTTCTCAATTAGAGATGGGTCCACTACTGGCACTAGGTAGAGTCAGAGGGTTGTGTCCTTATTTGGAAGATTAGTGGGACAGGTATGAACCATGAAAGGTTCAGTTTTTATAGTTTTATTATGGATATTTGGGACACGTGTATTTCCGAGTTTCGAAGTTAGTAAATATATTTTTGAAAAAAAAAATTGATAGTAGTACATGTTTATATATATATAAACATGTTTGGTTGGTCAAGTAAAATCAAGTCAACGTCGCGTTCGGCCTCGGGCGTTGGGGGCTCGGGGTGGGGTGTAACAGTCTTTGGTATCAGAGCTTAAGTTTTAGATTCTTTAGACATGCCAAATTGTCAAGTCAGTAATGGACCGTAAGATAGGATATTGATAGGTTGGTTTGGCATGTGAGTGGTCATTATTTTATTGAATTAAATAGTACATTTGCATTATGCACTATTGTTTGCATTGTTGGCCTTTTTGTTTATTAAATTTCATTTCAAGTCTCGAATATGGATCGTGAAAATGAAAGTAGTGGAAATTCTGGACCCCAAAGAAAAAGGGGTAGGACGCAGGAAAGCTTGGATGCCGTCTAGTGAATTTTACAGGCTATTGCGCAGCTGACAAAGCAGCAGACAAAGATAATGGAATGCCAGAAGGCCCAAACCCCTTATGTTGTACTCTTGAAAATATTCAAAAAATTGGACCCCTCAACTTTTATGGGAATTGCGGGCCCTACTGATGCTGAAAATTGGTATAGGAGCATAGGGCAAGTACTTGAGGCAATGAGCATTACTGATGACAACTGAGTTTTTCTCACCACCTTCCAATTGAAAAGGGAAGTCGAACACTAGTGGGAAGAAATGAAGAAGCTAATCTCAATTCCAAGCAAGAAGATCACTTGGGACCAATTCATTACCATATTTAATGAAAAATATTTCCTTGAATCTTATCAGTTCGAGATGGAAGAGGAGTTCATATTACTGAAACAGGAGAAGATGTTTGTTCTGCAGTATGAAATCAAATTTGATGCTCCATCCCGATTTGCTCCTAATTTGGTGAAGACTGAGAAAGCGAGATGTAGAAGATTTTAGAAATAGCTGGATCTGCAAATACGTTCCAGGTTAACTCGCAAGCGAATCAAAAGTAATGCGGAATTGATGAACACGGCGAAATTAATAGAGAAATATGTTCAAGAAGTCGTTCAAAACCATGAATAGTATAAGAAAAGTTGGTTTGATCCATCTAGCAGATATTCAGGTAGCATCTCTCGAGTACCTAACCCTCGACTGTAACTTCCTCAGCCTCCGACAATCGATCAGTCGGTTAGGAGCCATGGCCCAAGGCAATCGTATTTCGGGCGGCGACAGAATGTACCTAGATAAAGTTTCGACCAACAAGGGCGGGATAGGAGTCAGACGTTTAGCTGAGCTGGATCAGACATGTGCTATCAATTTGGATCACCGGATCATTTTGTTAGAGACTGGCCTATGACGGGTCCAATATATTTTCCGTTGTCATGAGCCAGGCCACATATCTAGCCAACCTCAGACTAAGGCGCGCTTCCATGTGAGTTCTTTATATATGATATTTCTTGATGTTGTACTAATAGCTTAAGCTCTTGTGCACATGAATCTTCAGGACTTATGACTGCACCTAGAACCAGATTCGAATCTGTCTCTAGCCCATCAAATGAATCCTAGCCAATGCCATAAAGCCTAATTTTTGCACATATATATTTTTAGTCGCATTTTAAAACATTTAGAAAAATAATGGGGTTCAATGTGCTATTTAAATTTTACTTTAAAAAATTAGGGATTATTGTGGTTTTTAAAAATTTGATTTTAAAAACTTTAGGCATTAATATGTTAATTTTAATTTTGACTTTTCAAGGTTTAGGGATTATTAAGTTATTTAAAATATAATTTTAAAAATTTGGGGGTATAATTAATATTTTTTTTATCTCAAGAGGGATAATTAATGTAAATAAATAAATTAAAAAAATAAATAAATACATGGATGGAATCGTTGCCTAGCTAAGGAAGGAAACCAAGCCATCCACATATATATAATAAAATATATATGTGCAAATATGACACATGTCACAACATTAAAAAAAAAAAAAGGTGAAAAGTGTAAAGAATGGTTGTTTCCCTTATACATATATATATGGAAAAAATTGGGAAACCTGTTCCGCCAAGAGAGGTTTGCTATATATATCTATAGCAAACCTATGGACAACACAAACTTATATATGTGTGTGTGTAGATATGTACATATATATATATATATATATATATGTTAATATAAATTATACATCACATTTAATTTATGGGATTATTTGTACGGACATGTACACGTGTATATATATTGTTAATATAAAATATATGCAAGGCCATGCATCTTAGACAGCTTTATAATCATTGTTCTTGTCTATAGAAATATCTTTCATCTTTTAATCATATCATGTGCACATGCTTATTATTAGTAGTAGGAGTGTAATTGGTCGGTCGGATCGTGGTTGAAAGAGTTCAGTCTATGTGTAAAGTCTAATTTTTGCGCATACATATTTCTAATTGCATTTTAGAACATTTCGATAAATAGTGGGGTTCAATGTGCTATTTAAATTTTACTTTAAATTTTTTAGGGATTATTGTGATATTTAAAAGTTTGATTTTAAAAATTTTAGGGGTTAACATGTTAATTTTAATTTTGACTTTTAAAAGTTTAGAGATTATTAAGTTATTTAAAATATAATTTTAAAAATTTTGATATATAATTAATATTTTTTTATCTCAAGAAGAATAATTAGTGTAAATAAATAAATTAAAAAAATAAAAAATAATAAATACATGGATGGAATCGTTGTCTTCCTAAGGAAGGCAACCAAACCATCCACATATATATAATAAAATATATATGTGCAAATAAGACACGTCACAACATAAAAAAAAATAAAAAAGAAGTGAAAAGTGCTAAGAATGGCAGTTTCTCTTATATGTGTATATGTGTATTATTAACATAAAATATACATCACGTTTAATTTATGAGACTATTTGTACGGGCATGTACACGTGTATATTTATATGTGAAAAATATATACGTGCGTTTGAGAAATATAGTTGATATAAATATATCAAATTTGTCAATAATACAATTTAAAATAAAAATTGTAAATCTTATTAAAATGACAATTCTAATATTATATTGACTAATAATATTTTTGACAGTCAATTAATATTTTTCTGTAGATTAAATTATTAACAAGCAAAATCTTTGTAATCATTATTATAATATTTTTTTTACAGTTAATATTGACTTAAGAAATTGAGCGTTTAGTAATTTCGTATAATCAAAAAATCTGGGAATGGGAAATATTGCATTTTAGGGTCACGCATTGCATATTAGATTTATTTTAATAAAATTATTAGTTTAGGCTCTGTCGTTGTTAGGTTTACAGGCGACGCCGACCACGTCTGCATTACGATAGTAGCATATTTAGTAGCACAAAAATCAATGTGAATGTACTGTCTTCTATATAAATTATTAAATTATACTTTCGTACTAAATTGAGAAAAAGAAAATATTTATTAAAAAAAAAACGATTTTATAACGCTACGTGGATTGAGTAAATTTTTAAGCATGGAAAGTAATTTTATTTATTGTTCAACTATGCCATAGTGTGATCCCGACAGGAGAGCATGTCCTCTGGGATTTTGTTGGTCCTAACAGGAGGACATGTCCTGTAGGACGTTGTATTGTGACCTGACAAGAGGGTAAGTCCTGCAAGTGGTTGATATTTGTTGCTGTCGGTTGTTGTTGTTGACGATGGTGATTATCATCATGATATGGTAGTTTATACCAAGTGTTGGCTCCTAGTAGGAAAATGTGTGCTCGGTATTTTATTACATATCAAAATAATCTGATTGGTTAATTTAAATACATTATTTTATTGTGATGATAGGTGTGGAATTTTATTTTGGCTCAGTATGCGGTTATCTTTATATTATGTTTTGATAAGTGATATTTAATAATTATACTTAATCCATAAATTATTTTTATATTATAAAGACAGTACACCGATAAAATATTTGATCTTAAGTATCGCAACTTAGAGATGGGTCCACTATTAGCACTAGGTAGAGTCAGAGGGCGGTGTCGTTTTTGAAGGATTGGTAGGATAAGTGTGAATCGTGAAAGATTCAGTTTTTGTAATTTTGTTATGGATATTTAGGACACGTGTATTTTTTACTTTCGAAGTTGGTAAATATATTTTTGGAAAAAAAAAATTGATAGCAATATATGTTTACATATATATATTGGTTGGTTGGTCGGGTAATATCACGTCGGCGTCACATCTGGCCACTAGCGTTGGGGGCCTGAGGTAGGGTGTGACACAGTAGACCCAAAGAAAAATTTCGGCAGCTTCCCCAACCGAAGCCAACCATGTGACCTTATTTCCCCGATCTCATTCGGGGTTGGTTAGGTCAGTTGGTTATCGGGTAACAAGAACAAAAAATCAAATTTGAGATACAAAAAATTTGTAGATCTGAGACGGAGATGGAGAAACAATCAAAAAACATATTAAAGAATTAAAAAAATCTTACAGATCGTCATATCAAAGTAGAAGAAGGAGAAGGAGTAAGAGCTGTCGAAGGCGACAAACAACAACATTGCAGGAATCATTGACATTGAGATTATTATGGTTTGATAAATGCATGATTATTTGACGGCAAGATTATTAGATGACATAGGAATCATCACTGCAGGAATCATTGAGGAATAATTTATTAGGGTGTGATAGACAACGACGGCTTTGGGATTGAGAAAGAGAAATGAAGAAGGAGAGTGAAGAGGGTTGGAATTTGGAAATGGAATGATATAAATTTGATTAGGGTTATATTTATATATACGGTCTTTTCGTAATATTTCATGTTCTAGGGAGATATTTGGTAAATGTATATTATTAGAGTTGTTCGAGGCGAGTTCGGGTGCATTAGGTATAGGTAGATAGGTACCCAAGCCAAGGTGCTTCTGGGTTTGAATGGGTCAGGCTCGGGTGGAATGAAAAAAAAAACTACTCATAAACAATCGATCTGCCATCGGGTCGAGAAGGCAGGGCAGGGCAGGGCGGTTTTTCAGGTAATTAGTAGACACGATAAATTCTATTTGTACTATATTTATGTTTTTTTTTTCTTATCATCATTTAATCTAGAGCATAATGTTTGTTTACAACTTAATTTTAATTGTTTTAGTTTATTATAACTTTGTCATTTTTTTACATAAGATGACTTCCATTAATTGTTTTTAAAAAGTTTCAAAATTTAATATTATAAGAAATATATAAAATAAAATAAAATTATATACCATAGTTTTTCATTAATTTTTAAAAAAATAAATAAATTAATATACATATTTTCACTGTGATCTTCAATGAATAAATAATGTAAAAGATTATAAATATGTCAAATAAATAAGATAACAGGCACGTGTTTCGCATGTAATCTCTACCTAGTATATGTAATAAGAGATGTATGATTGGTAAAAATGGATATACATTTAAAAATAACCATGAAAATTAGTTCACAAGATTGTAATAATACTTAAGGGGGAAAGGGACAATACTTTGAGCTTCGTTAATTTACAGCATGATGATTTTGTTGAAAAAGTTTGAAGAGAATTTCATTTTGACCCTTAAAAATTGGGATGGCTATTCAAGTAATCCAAACTTTCACTTCCGATCCAATTAGAAATTAAGGCCCCGTTTGGTAACCGTTTCCATCCCAAAAATTTCTATCCCATTCCCAGATTTTTAGGATTTCTGTTTGGGAATAGCGTTTAGTAATATTTATTCCCGTTCCCATTTTATTCTTATTTAAGAATTGTGCCTATTTTTTTCTTCAAAAATGAGAAATATAAAAAAGTTGTTTCTCATTATTCTTATCCCCATTCCCAAAGATTAAAGTCATTGTTCATCCACAGGCAGTCATCGTGTGCCGCTAGCCGGCCATCGTCTTCCGCCGCCCGCAACCGTCCTCCGGCAACCATCGTCGGTCACCTCCGACATCGCCAGTCGCCCACCGTCCGGCCACCGCTGCCGCCAGCCACTGTACGGCAACTTCCGGCGCCGCCGCCGGGGAAAAAAAATGTTCTCAAAATAATTTTTTTTATTTTTTATTTTACGATAAAATCGCTACCAAACGCGATTCTGTTTCCAAAAAATAAAAAAATAAAAAAATAAAAAATTATCATCACCAAACGTGATTTTACTCCCAAGAAAAAAACAGAATTATCATCTCATCCCATTTCCATCAATATGGGATGGGAACAGAAATGGTTACTAAACGCTACCTAACTTAACTTACTTGAATGGAAGGTAATCTGCGAGCATGTGACTTAATTTTTAAGACTTCTTTATTTTATTTTATTTTTTGTTTATTTTCAAATGGTCTCTATTAAAAACATTAATCACAAATTTTTAGGGTGATAACAACAATTTTGCCAACGATGAAGATACGAAATTTGGGCTACTTGCTTCTACGACTTTGATCCCGCTTTCGGCTGGACTAGGATTAATTTTCAAACACTATTAGAAAACTATTTGTCCAACATTGTTTATTAAGTTGATGAAAAAATGTTTTCAAATTGCAAAACAAATATAAATTTGACATCTTAATGACAATCAAAACAAAAAAAAAGAAAAAAGAGTTTTAGGTGGTTTGTGTTTAGTCTTTTAACATAATCCATTTTTTTTTTGAGATTTTGCACTTTGCATCTCTAAAATTTCGTAAAAAATCTACTTTAATCATTATCCTTTCAATTTGAACACATTAAACCTTGAACAAATCAAGTCGTATGAGTTCAAATCGTTAATCATGTCATTATTTTTTGACAAAATTCACCCACATGAGTAATTTTCGTACTTGACACGTAGGTGATTTCCATAAAAAATAGTGACGGGGTTAATAGCTTGGGTACACTCAACACGATTTAAGGATAAATTGCACTTTGTACCCTAGTATTTGGTTGCAATCCCACTTTACCTCATCTTGTGTTAATTGTCGTACTTTGTCCCTTAAAGTTTACTTTTTAAATCAATTTAGTTGCAATCTCACTTTACCTCATCATGTGTTAATTGTTGTACTTTGTCCCTTAAAGTTTACTTTTTGAATCCATTTAGTCTAATTGTTAGATTTCGGTCAAATTTATTGTCTGAATTAGTTGTGTGACTCATACATGAGAGAAAAATAATACAATATAAAAATATTATGTACGCTCTACGCATTTGAAGTTTAAGTGTGATTGTAATGTGCCCCATATTCATATGAAAAATTAACTATCGTCAATTATTGGACCAATTGATACGAAAGCAAACTTCATGGGGGCAAATTGCAACAATTAAAATGTTAGGGTATAAATTAAGATTGAATCCAAATTTGATGGGTGCAAAGAGAAATTTAACCCTGATTTTTATATCTTCTCCTGAAAATCTGTAGAATTCAGACTTTAATATTTAAATACACATATTTTAATAGATTTTGTCTTCTTTTTTTTTTTTAAATAATAATGTTAGCTATAGTGAAATTAAAAAGGGGAAATGATTGAAGGGTCTTTTTAGAAATAGGAATCTACTAAATTATCCCAAAACTTTTTAATTGTACCAAATAATCTTCAATTTTTGAAATTGTGTTATCAGATAGTCTCAAATTCAAATCCGAAATTAGATATTGACGATATTGCTCTTCACAATTCACTCGTAGGATTAGGAACAATTACCAAATTAAAATTAAATATTTATATTCCTAAAATAGAGATAACTTTTTTATATATCGTTTACTCAATTTAATTACATATTTATGATCGAGTAGTCATTGGCTTCAAAATAACATCCGTTTGTATATATTTTGCTATATGATTTATCATTGTGTTGAATGCAACACGATGATGAATTTTATCTTGAATGTAACATAAAAGTGAATTTTGTGTTGAATATAACACGAATATGAATTTTTTATGGAAAAATGACGAACGTGATATTATTTTGAAGATCTTATTCAGACCAATCTAAATATATATTAGATATTGAAGAAAAAAAATTATGAAGGTTCCGAAGTAGCATGTTGAATATAACATCAAAGTTAAAATTAAAAATTCCGTAAATACCATATTGAATGTAACATGAATCTGAATTTTGATTAAAAAATTTGATGAACATGATATCATCTTAAAAATCTTATTCAAACGAATTTAAATATATAATTAAATTATGAAAAAACATATTGAATCCAACACGATGTGAAAAAATACGAAAGTTCCGAAATAACATGCATGTAATACGAACTTGAAATTTTAATGAAAAAATGATGAACGTAATACATCTTAATAATCTTATTCAAACGAATTTAAATATATAATTAAATTATGAAAAAAAATATCACGTTAAATTTAATACGATGTGAAAAACTACGAACGTTATGAAATAGCATGTTAAATATAAGATGAATATGAAAATTTTAAATTTTAAAAATTTCATGTTAAATGTAACATGAACTTGAAAACTAATGAAAAACAAATAATGAATGTGATATTATTTTGAAAATTTTATTAAAACGAATCTAAATATATCATTAGAACGTGAAAAAAAAAAAAAAAAAAAAGAAGTAAAATAATAAGTATTTTAATTTTAATAAAATAATTTTGAATCATTTTCAGGAAGTTATGTATAAGTAATTGGAAGAACAAATCTGACCAAATATTACAAAAGAGTGTTTGGTAACTCAAAAAAATAATTTATTTGGTAATTTTATCCCCTTATGAGGAGTGAGGAGTTGTAGGTGACTGTCCTAACTAAAAATGAATGATTTAATAATTTAAATGATGGAATTCCAACATATTACCAAATAATATAAAAATAATTCCAATTCCGTGCGACCAAACACTACCTCAAAGTTTTTTTTATTTTTTATTTTTTTTTCATTTGTTGCAATGTTATGTTGTAGGGCTTTTTATGTTTAGTCACCACGGGCCTATAGTCTAATAAAATAACCTTCCTTAATGATACGTTTTATATTAACGTTTCTTAATTAATATTTATTTTTTATTCATCCTATCAATTAATGTCTATTAACATTTGATGTTAATACTTTTGTGTGATTTCAAGGTTTGTAGCTCTCCCTATCTTGCTTGCTCTCTACCATCTGGGTTCTTAATAAATCACCAATTATAGTAATAAAGACTAACAAAAAAAAAACCTAATTTTGTAAACATTCTTAGTGAACTGAATTCATAAAAATTATATCATTTTAATATACAATCTATCTTTTTCTTTTGATATCAATATTAATTATATTTAGTGGAAAAAAAAAAAGAGATAATTATTTAGTGAGTGTTCATTAAATATATCACCCCCACCAAAATATTATTTACTTAATGAATATCCATTTTGATAATTTAATTCACAAACATTCATTTGTTTAGAAAATATCAATCATAATTTTGAATTTTGCAAAAATCTTTCAACTATTTGTAATAATTTTTAGTGAACGTACATTTTTTTATTTTATTTTCACTAAAAATTAATCAATATGAAAATTAAATGAAGAGAATGAAATATAGATTAAAATGATATAATTTTCATGAATTTAATTTATTATGAACGTTCATAAAATAAATTTGTTTGGTGGTGTTTATTTCTATGATTGTTGAGTTATTAAGGAAGTGATGCTGACAATTTTCAGTGAACGTTTATTTTTAATTTTTTTTACTAAAAAATAATCAATATGGACGTCAAAATGAATTGGTAAAATGTAGATAAAATGTTATAATTTTTATGAATTTAATTTACTATGAATATTCACAAAAATGAATTTTTTTGACAGGATTTATTTTTTATGGGTCATTAATGACATTTGACTATTTTTTTTTTCCACAAAAGGTAACATCAATTGTAAATTAGATAACATATAAGCGCAATAATTTAAGAAAATATGAGGATCATTTAATGAATGTTTGAATACTAAAAACTTTTGTGGAATAAATAATAGAAAACCCTAGTATGGATTGTAGTCTAATTCAACGTTCACCTTTTTATAGAGTTTTTTTTTTTTTTTTTTTTCGTCTCCTCATGAATGTCCCTACACCTACACAAAGTGTGAAACTAATCTCGTTCGAGATTCCGTGACTATTCTTTCTAACAAATGTTTTTCCGTAAGCTCGAACCCTTAACCTTATAAAGGCTCATCAACTGTTTTTACTCAAACATGCCTTACCACTTGAGGCTTACTATCTTGGTTAGGAAACCACGTCTAATACCAGTTTGTTGATGCCAACATAAACATGTTTACAAATTAATTTTTTTGCGTGAATAGTACAAATTGAAAATAAAATATGGGAGCCACGTGAAATTTCCTCCATTACTAGTGCAAGAAATACCAAGAAAATGGTGGCACCGGTATTATTCTGGTAAAGGTATGGTAAGTAATCTGCGTTATATGGAGAGAATATAGTCCCGATCCATGTCCAAGTAAAGGAGACAATGCTCAAACAATTTGACTTTTGGATTTGTTTTTGTCAAAATGTGAATATGATTTTCTTTGAAGGTGGGGCTCTAATAGCACTAACAGATTATATAAATATTCATGTTGTAATATTAAATCAATCAAGTGGCAAAAGCATTATTTTTTTTTTTTTTAATGGTGTACAAATATATTATTTATATGTTTTAGATTCGAACACTAAAATTAAATAAATATCTGGTCATTCTTGTGATGCTGGAACAACGTTATATATATATATATATATATATATTCGCTTAAAATATAAATATTAAAATTGAATGACTGAATGGTGTGATAAGAATTCAATTATATCAAATTTTCTCAATACCTTCTAATTAAATAAAATTATTCTCATTCTCCGAAATTATGTTATCGGATAGTCCCAAATTTAAATCTAAAATTAGATTTGGACGATATTATCCTTCCATAATTCACTCATAGGATTAAGAACAATTACCAAATTAAAATTATACCACATTTATATTCTAAAAATAACTATAGTTTTATTATATATATCGTTTCCTTGATTTGATTTCAGATTTATGATCGAGTAGTCATTGGCTTCAAAATAACATCAATTTGTATATATTTTGCTATATGATTTATCATCTTGTTGAATTCAGCACAATGGTAAATCATGAATGTTGTATTGAATGGAACACGAACGTGAAGTTTGTATTAAAAGTAATACGAATGTGATTTTTTATTAAAAAATGATGAACGTGATTTTATTTTGAACATCATATTCAAACTAATCTAAATATATAATTAGAACATGAGAAAAAAATTATGTTGAATTCAACACCATGTGAAAAACTACGAAGGCTTCAAAGTAGCATGTTGAATGTAACACGAATGTAAAAACTAAAAAAATTTGTAAGTATCATGTTGAATGTAACACAAATATGAAATTTTGATTAAAAAAAAATGATAAACGTGATGTGGGGTGGGCTTAGATTTCTCTCAACCCCAAAAACTAGCTTATGTGGTGAGGTTTTCTCTCACACTTATAACCTATCCATCAGCCCTTTTCACATTCAATGTGAGATAAACCCAACAATCTCTCCCTCATATATCGGGCCTTTGGTCGGCTAACTCTCAACTACTCTCTCTCTCTCTCTCTGTGGTTGTTGGGCCAAGGTTGTTGTAACTTGGGCTCTGACTCTCAATCTCAAAAGCTAACTCATAAGGCGAGACTTTCTCTCACATTTATAAAACTGACCACCAACCCCTTTCACATTCGATGTGGGATAAACCTAACACGCAATATCATCTTGAAGATATTATTGAGACGAATCTAAATATATAATTAAATCATAAAAAAAAAAATACAATGTTGAATTCAACACAATGCAAAAATAGAAAAGTTCTGAAGTAACACATTGAATATTGTTGTAAAAAATAAAAATTTTGGAAGTACCATGTCTAATATAACACGAATATGAAATTTGATGAAAAATGATAAACGTAATATCATTTTAAAGATCTTATTCAGACGAATCTGAATATATAATTAGATCGTGAAAAAAAAATGTGTAAAACAATAGTTATTTTAATTTTAATAAAATTATTTTGAATCTATATTTTATGAAGTTATATCTCAAGTTAGTAGTTGGAGGGACAAATCTGACTGAATAATTAAAAAGACTATTTGATAAACCACTTAAAAAAAATAGTTTGTTTGATAGTTTTACCCTCTTACGAGGAAGGCCATGTAACTGCCTCTGTTAAAATTTAAAAAATATTATATTACAAGTAAAATGAAATAAAAATGAGCTGATATAATAATATTTTTTTAATTAGAAATTGATGATAATAAATACAATATTAATTTCTATTACCGTTTCATAGTGAAAAAAGAGTTTAAATCTGAGATACCGCGTGTCATTTTGACAAATACTAAGGACACCACTTGTTATTTTCATAATACGTGAGACACCCTTTCTCTTTTCAATTTTATTACCCAAGACATCCTCTATCACATTTTATTTACAAAAATATCTTCGCAAAATAATATTATTTTTATTGTTTATTTTATTTTAAAAAAATTTATGATATATTTTCTACTCTCTCTTATTTAATATTTTGGAAATTTTTTACTTTTATTCTATATTTTATTTTTTATTTGTTATTTTTTATATGATATTTGTAGAAAAAGGTAGAAATTAATGTAAAAAAAAAATGAAAAAAAAAAAGGATTTGAAAATTAACTTTAAAAAAAAAAAGCCAAAAAACAAAACGAAAACTATTTTTTTCTTTTCTTTTTTATCTAAAATTTTCTTTTTGTTTTTTTTATGCTTTTTGTTTTCGCGTTTTTTATTTTTGATATTTTTATTTCTATAAATACCATATATAAAAAAAATTAAATTAAGATAAATAAAATAGAAAATATTGAGAAAAACAAGAAAAGTATATAAAAATAAAAAATATATAAAACATAGAGAAATACAGATAGTAAAAAATAGAAAACAAAATCAAAAGCAAAATTAAACAATAAAAGAATACAATTATGTTATAAAGGTATTTTTGTTAATAAAATGTGATAATAAGTATTTGAAATATTATAAAAATGATGGGTTATGAATTTGATATTTGTCAAAATCAGAGGATTGTCTCGATTATAAACTCTAAAAAAAAAAAAGATATATTATTTTAGTGTTTGAGATTTCATGCATTTAAACAAATCACATGTTTTATTAAATTTTTATTATACAGTTCATTTTTTTTTTCTAATGTTTTAATTTTGTTTTGTTTTTATGTAATTTACGTTTTAAATGTCAATAATTTAATTTATAGTTTCTAATAATATTTTAGAATTATAACTGTTGATTCTAAGATTTTGATGAACAATTAAGTATTGATGTTTTGGTGGAACTAATGGTTGATCAAGTATTTCAGTGATTTAAAATTCCAGTAATGAAAATATCAAATTGAATAGATGCTAAATGAAGATATCGAGATGATGAAGAAGTATTAAGAGTTTGAAGAAATTAGGAAAAACAATCCAGGTAAATATTAACTCTCAATATCCTATTTAGGAACACACACATGGCACAAAATGAATTTTATCTTTTTTGTGTGTTTTTATTAAGTATGATTATTTGTTCCTATATGAATTGAAAAGAAATATTTTTGAATGACTAAAATAGAATATAAGAATATTAGTGGAGCTTATTCAAAGATAAAAATGAATAAAGGGGCGAAATCATAAAAGAAAGTAAGTTGAAAACGAGATCAGAGAAGACATTCAGAAGGAGGCAGGCGACTAAGGAGTCAACTAGAGAAAGAAGCTAAACTCTCTGAATCGAATAGTAGACCGACAGGTTGACCGGTGAAAACAACTGAACTCTCTGAATCTGCGAGTCGACCGATGAAAGCATGACAATCTCTCTGAATCTGCGAGTCGACCAAGCGGTCGACCTATGAACTGCATGGGCTACTTTCAGTATCTTTCAGTCGATTGGGCAGTCAACTGAACGCGTAGTTTCAAGATACTATTTGATCCGAGTTTAAATTCAAAAGTAGTAATTTTTTGTTAAGATTTGAGAAAGATTTTACGGATATTCTTTATATTTGAGATATGGTTCATATACTAATTAAATCATTTCAATATGGTTCATTAAATATTAATGTTTCTCAATTTGTTATTAAAATGGGTTCTATACTTATTTAATTTAATTGAGAAATACTTTAGGGGTTTAATTGAGTGTTTTGAAAGTTGTTATTAAGTGAAATTGAACATAAATGAAGTTGTTATGTTATAAGGGGTCTATAAGAGTTTTTAATTGTCATGACACTTGTAAATTAGCCGTTAGAAGGCTGATTACAAGTTCCTTTAAATAGACCTACGAATTTTATTAGAAAAACTAATCATTCTAAGAGAGTTAATTATTCTATATCATTTTGAGAGAGTTTTAATAAGAGTTAGTATTCTCCGATATTATGAGTTTTTCTAAGAGTGATTATGTGAATCAATTGCTATCTATTTTTGCTGATACCGGATTTGAAGTTATACTATTCTAATCATTAATTCTGTGAATTTCGGGTGAGATCTTTTCATATTGTTTATTATTTATTATTTTATTTTGAAAATTGATCTTAGAAATTGCTTTTGATTTTTGAAGAAAATATTTTTTCAAATAATTTCTTGAATCTGATTACGTGCTCCAATTTGCTACCCATATTCTTGTTAAAATCAGATTTATGTATCTCACATATTTTTATTACTAGTTGAGATATTAATTGAGATTTTATTTATCTGGGGTGATAGAAACTCCGAGTGAGATTTAATATTGGTGAGTTGTGACAGATTAAATATCATTAGGGATATTTAATCAAAGGTAGCCGGGTTTCAGTCTCTTCTTGTAAAGATATTGAGGTAGTGATTCTTTCTGGATAAAAATTGTGTTTTTGAGTGATTTTGTAACGGTTCAATCCTTACTGGGTAAAAGGATATTTGAAGTGTTTTGGTGAGGTTTTGATTCTTGAGCCTTAGTGTAAAAAAGAATTAGGTAATTCTTTAGCCACTAAAAAGTAGAGATTTTTCCTTAGTCTGAGAAAAGGAAATTGTAAAGGTTCATTATGAGCCTATAAAAGAATCGGTGTGCGGGTTTGGTTCCTACCTTTAAAAGAATTTTGACTTTAATGGGTGCGACCTCCGTGGAGTTCGAGGGACTGGATTAGCCAAGAGTAGCTTGGATAATCAGTATAAATTTTTTGTGTGCTGCATTATTATTTTGGTTATTTTTGTTGTTTGGGTGTGCACTAGATTTATTATAATTCAGCTGTGGTATAAAGATAATAATTAATTTAGGCATAAAATTAATTATTCGATTTATTCAAGTATATTCTGATAATATTTTTTAATTATCCAATTCACCCTCCCCTCTTGCATATTCTATTGGGCCAATAATTGGTATCAGAGTTAGTTTAACTCGAATCTATTTTGCTAACAAAGATCACATGACACACATAATAGGCACATTAGTTGAAGGGCAGTCTATGCACCGACCACCCTTGTTTGTAGGTCAAAGTTACTCGTTTTGGAAAGACAGGATGATAACCTTTCTTCAGGCTACAAATTACGACGTGTGGCTAACAATCGAGGATGGTCAATTCATTCCAATAGAAAACGGAGTTGAGAAGAAGAAGGAACAACTTACTGCTTCTGATAAGCAGAAACTCTCTATTAATTCTCAAGCTATCAATATTCTCTTTTGTTCTTTAGATGCTAATGAGTATTCTAGAGTTTCAGGTTGTAAATTTACAAAGGAGATGTGGGATAAGTTACAAGTTACCCACGAAGGGACAAGTCAAGTGAAGCAGTAAAAAATTAATGCATTTATGAGAAAATTTGAGCTGTTCAGGATGCAGGAGAATGAATCGATTCATGAGATGTACACTTGCTTCAACAACATATGCAACAGTTTAAACCAACTCAGAAAACCATACTCCATGGGAAGATAGAGTACGAAAGGAACTAAGGTCCTTGACAAAAATATGGGAGTCAAAGGTAACGACAATCGAGGAAGCCAAGGATCTTGGCAAATACGATATCGATGATCTAATTGGTAATTTGATGACTCATGAATCGGTGATCAAAGGCTACGAGGATGATACCAAAAATAGCAAGAGGAAATCCTTGGCACTAAAAGTTCAAAAAATTGAAGAAGATGGTGACAGTGATGATGAAAGCCTTGATAGTGAGCAAGAGAAGAATGTATCACTTCTCACAAACAATTTTAGAAGAATGACTCGGCGCACATTCCGTGGAAAAAAAAATCTCAACATGTCTAAAGTGGAATACTACAACTATCGTAAAATTGGTCATTTTCAAAATGATTGTCCCGAACCAAAGAAGGATAAAGAAAAGGAAAATAAGAAGAAAGAAAAGAAGAAAGCAAAGAAGAGTAAGAAGAAATCGATGAAGGCTACTTGGGATGATACCGATTCAAGTAGCTCGGAAGAATCAAATAGTGAGGATACGTCCATACTTGCATTAATGGCTACTGGTGGTAAGGTAACCGGTTGTTCAAGTTCATGTCCTTTAAGTTTTGATGAATTGTTTGATGTTTATCAAGAACTTTCGCATGATTATAAAAATTAGTGTTCTAAAATAAATACCCTTCAAAGTACAATTAACACATTAAACAAGCAAGTGGTGGATTATGAATTTGAAAACAATGGGTTGAAATTTAAATTGATGGATTTGCAATCAATTGTTCTCAAATTTACTGACGATGAAAACAATTTGAAAATGCTTTTGGGAAGTTCACGTGGATATTTTGATAAAGCCGATGTTGGATTTCAGAAAAATATTAAACAAAAACGCTTTCAAAAAATCTTTTCTGAAACCAAGGATCTTGTTAAATGTTTTAAATATAACGTTTTGGGGCATACTATTCATAGATGTTTTGCAAAACTATCTAAATGTAGACAAGTTTGGGTTCCGAAAGAAGCTAAAATTGTCCTGACTAACAAGATCGGACCCACGTAGGCTGGGTACCACTTAGGAGCTATTTGAGGTGTTCCTTGCAGGTTATTCTAAAAGCATCAATAAGTAAGGACAAATGGTTCCTAGATAGTAGTTATTCTCGACACATGACGGAAGATAAAGAAAAATTTACATCTTTGACACTTAAAGATGGAGGTTATGTGACTTTCAGAGACAACGCAAAGGGTAAAATTATCGATATAGGTAATATCGGTAATGGTACTACTATGATTAAAGATGTGTTATTAGTTGATGGATTTAAACATAATTTACTTAGTATTAGTCAACTTTGTGACAAGGGCTATAATATTATATTTGATCATGATAGATGCATAATTAAGAATAGTCATGATAGTAGTATTTTGTTAGTTGCATCACATTTTGAGAATGTGCATACTTGCTCTTCTGATGATTTTAATTCTCAAAATTTATCTTATTTGAATGCTTTATCTTAAAATAGTTATTTATGGCATAGAAGACTTGGGTATGCTAGTATAGAGTTAATTTCTAACTTATCTAAGAAGAGTCTTGTACGTGGCCTACCAGATTTGAAATATGCGAAGGATAAAGTATGTGATGCATGTCAATTAGGCAATCAAGTTAGATCATCATTTAAGAAAAAGATGCACACGTCCACGTCTAAATGTCTTGAATTATTGTATCTTGATTTATTTGGGCCTAACTCTGTTGCTAGTTTTGGTTGTAAGTTTTATGCATTTGTCATAGTTGATGATTATTCTAAACTTACCTGGGTATATTTCCTTGCCCAAAAAAGTGAGAATGCTTCTGTTCTTGCTAAATTTTGTAGACGTGTTCAAAATGAGAAGTAATGTTCTATTATTAACATCCGTAGTGACAGAGGAAAAGAATTTAAGAATGACGAAGTGGTAAGTTATTGTGATGAGCATGATTATGCCCACAATTTTTTTGCATCAAGATCACCAGAACAAAATGGTGTAGTGGAAATGAAGAACAGAACGCTTCAAGAGATAGTCAGAACAATGCTAAATAAAAATCGCTTACCAACCTACTTTTGGGCCGAAGCAGTAAGTATCGCTTGTCACGTGGTAAACCATGTATCAATTCGTAGAGGGTTTAACAAAACTCCATATGAAATCTGGAATGGTAAGACTCCTAATATTTTCTGTTTTAAGATATTTGGATGCAAATGTTTTATTTTGAATGATAAGGATAATCTTGGTAAATTTAATACTAAATCTTATTATGAGATTTTCCTTAGATATGCTACTACCAGTAAGGCTTATAGAGTTTATAATAAACGTACTTTAGTAGTAGAAGAAACTATGCATGTTGTGTTTGAGGAAACTGATCCATACTTGTCGAGAAAGGTTTTGGATGATGATGATGCAGGTATCTTAAATAACCAAAACCAAGGTAATGATGCACCAAAGAAGTCTCAACAAGAGGAAGAACCTAAGGAGAAGGATTCAACTTTACCAGGGCATCAATAAAAGAAATCATCGGTAATTTCGAAAAAGGTGTAAGTATTCGATCTTCTCTTAGGGATATAATTAATATTGCTTTCTTATCTCAAATTGAGCCTAAAAATATAAATGAGGTGCTAATTGATGAATCTTGGGTTTCCAGAATGCAAGATGAATTAATTCAATTTGAGCGAAACAAAGTATGGTGTCTTGTTCCGAGACTGGATTTTCATCCAGTTATTGGTACTAAATGGGTATTTAGAAACAAAAATGATGAATCTAGTATGGTAATTGGAAATAATGTAAGATTAGTGGTACAAGGCTATAATCAAGAGGAAGGAATTGATTATGATGAAACTTATGTTCCTGTTACTAGATTATAAGCAGTTAGAATGCTACTCTCCTTTGCATTTTCACATAATTTTAAGCTATATCAAATGAAGGTAAAGAGTGCATTTTTAAATGGATTTCTAGCTGAAGAAGTTTATGTGGAACAACCCCCGAGATTTAAAAGTGACAAATTTCCCAATCATGTATTTAAACTTCGTAATGTTTTGTATGGGCTCAAACAAGCTCCGAGAGCTTGGTATGAGAGACTTAGCCAATATTTGATCGAAAATGGTTTTCGAAGGGGTATTTTGTGATATAATACTATTTATAAAGTAAATTGATTCTGATATCCTATTAGTACAAATATATGTTGATGATATCATTTTTGGATCTACTACTGAAGATCTTTGCCAAAAGTTTGCTAAAATAATGCAGGTGGAATTTGAAATGAGTATGATGGGAGAGCTGGATTTCTTTCTTGAATTGCAAATTAAGCAAATCAAATAAGGGATATTTATAAACCAAACTAAATACACCAAGGAGCTACTACAGAAATATGGATTGGAAGGAGATAAAGAGTACAAAACTCCTATGAAAACGGCTACAAAAATTAAAAAAGATGATACGGGCAAAAGCGTTAATGAAAAATATGTATCGAGGTATGATTGGTAGCTTGTTGTATTTAACTGCTAGTAGACCTGACATTATGTATAATGTTTGTCTTTGTACTAGATTTCAGCCTTGTCCTAAAGAATCACACTTGACTGTAGTTAAGCGAATTTTTCGTTATTTAAAGGGGAAGACTGATCTAGGATTATGATATCTTAGGGGGAGTGATTTTAAATTGGTAAGTTACTCCGACACTGACTTTTTCGGTTACAAAGTTGAGCGAAAAAACACAAGTGGATCATGTCATTTGTTTAGACATGCTTTGGTTTCTTAGTCAAGCAAGAAACAGAATTCAATAGCCTTATCCACTACTGAGGCTGAATACATGGCAGCTGGTAACTGTTGTGTGCTCAAATTTTATATATTAAATAACAGTTAAATGATTTTGGAGTTTGTATGTTGGAGGTCCCGATCTTTTGTGATAATAAAAGTGTTATATGTCTAAGTAAAAATCCTATACAACACTCATGAACTAAGCATATAGAGATTAGACATCACTTTATTCGTGATCACATTAAGAAAATTGATATTATTATTGAGTATATTGATACCTCCGACCTACTTGCTGATGTTTTTACCAAACCACTAGCGGAAGATCAGTTTGTGAAAATCATTCGCGGTTTGGGTATGGCTAGGCATAATGATGTTTGCGTAGAATAAGTTACATATGTGTTGTTTTCTCATCTTCTACCTAAATTTATTTTTGAAGATGATAAAGGGGGAGAAATTAGTGATATTTTATTTAGGGGGAGTATTCTAAAACTGTGTTTTAATCAAAAGGGAGAAATTTAAAAAATTGTGCTTTATTAAGTATTTTTAAATTATGTCTTATAAAATCTTTATTATGATGCCTAAATGAGTTAAAGAACCCGTCCTCGGATTCAGGGGGAGTGTGGTTATATTTTATTTTAAAGAAAATATCAAAGTTAATTATCATCATTAAAAGGGGGAGATTATCGATCTTAAAATTTTAATGAACAATTAAGTATTGATGTTTTTTGTAGAACTAATGTTTAATCAATTGTTTCAGTGATTTAAAGTTCTAGTAATGAAGATGTCAAATTGAATGGATGCTAAATAAAGATATTAAGGTGATGAAAAAGTATTAAGAGTTTGAAGAAATTAGGAAAAACAACTCAAGTAAATATTAACTCTTAATATCCCATTTAGGAACACACACATGGCACAAAATGAATTTTATCTTTTTTTTGTGTGTTTTTATTAAGTATGATTATTTGCTCCTATATGAATTGAAAAGAAATATTTTTGAATGACTAAAATAGAATATAAGAATATTAGTGGAGCTTATTTAAAGATAAAAATGGATAAAAGGGTGAAATCATAAAAGAAAGTGAGTTAAAAACAAGATCAGAGAAGAGATTCAGAAGAAGGCAGTCAATTGAGGAGTTGACCGAAGAAAGAAGCTAAACTCTCTGAATCGAAGAATCGACCGACAGGTCGACTGGTGAAAACAACTGAACTCTTTGAATCTGCGAGTCGACCGAGCGGTCGACCGATGAAAGCATAACAAACTCTCTGAATTTGCAAGTCGACCTATGAACTGCACGGGCTACTTCCAGTCGATTGGGCAGTCGACTGAACACGTAGTTTCAGGATATTGTTTGATCCGAGTTTAAATCCAAAAATAGCCATTTTTTGTTAGGATTTGAGAGAGATTTTGGGGATATTCTTTATATTTGAGATATGGTTCATATACTAATTAAACACTTTCAATATGGTTCATTAAATATTAATGTTTCTCAATTTGGTAATTAAAATGGATTCTATACTTATTAAATTTAATTGAGAAATACTTTAGGGGTTTAATTGAGTGTTTTGAAAGTTGTTATTAAGTGAAATTGAACCTAAATGAAGTCCTTATGTTATAAGGGGTCTATAAGAGTTTTTAATTGTTATGACACTTGTAAACTAGCCATTAGAAGGCTTATTACAAGTTCCTTTAAATAGACCTACGAATTATATTAGAAAAGCTAATCATTATAAGAGAGTTAATCATTCTATATTATTTTTAGAGAGCTTTTATAAGAGTTAGTATTCTCCGATACTGTGAGCTTTTCTAAGAGTGATTCTGTGAATCAATTGCGATCTATTCTTGTTGATACCGGATTTGAAGCTATACTATTCTAATCATTAATTATGTGGATTCTGGGTGAGATCTTTCCATATTGTTTATTGTTTATTATTTTATTTTGGAAATTAATCTTAGAAATTATTTTTGATTTTTGAAGAAAATATTCTTTCAAACAATTTCTTGAATCTGATTACGTGCTCCAATTTGCTACTCATATTCTTGTTAAAATCAGATTTCTGTATATCACATATTTCTATCACTAGTTGGGATATTAATTGAGATTTTATTTATCTGGGGTGGTAGAAACTCCGAGTGAGATTTACTACTTATCAATTTGTGTATTGGTGAGTTGTGACAGATTAAATATCATTGGGGATATTTAATTAAGGGTAGTTGGGTTTCAGTCTCTTCCTGTAAAGAAATTGAGGTAGTGATTCTTCCTGAATAAGAATTGTGTTTTTGAGTGATTTTGTAACGGTTCAATCCTTACCGGGTAAAAGGATATTTGGAGTGTTATGGTGAGATTTTGATTTTTGAGCCTTATTGTTAAAAAGAATTAGGTTATTCTTTAGCCTGTAAAAAGTAGATGTTCTTCCTTAGCCTTAGAAAAAAAAATTGTAAATGTTGATTCTAAGCCTGTAAAAGAATCGGTGTGCGGGTTTAATTCCTACCTTTAAAGAAATCTTGATTTTAGTGGGTGCGACCTCCATGGAGCTCAGGGGATTGGATTAACCAAGAGTAGTTTGGTGAACCAGTATAAATTTTTTGTGTGTTGCATTATTATTTTGGTTATTTTTGTTGTTTGGGTGTGCACTAGATTTATTATAATTTCGCTGTGGTATAAAGATAATAATTAATTTAGGCATAAAATTAATTATTTGATTTATTCAAGTATATTTTGATAATATTTTTTAATTACTCAATTCACCCCCCTCTTGGGTATTCTACTAGGCCAACAATAACATAAAATACAATTTCTACATTAATTGCTATAAAATTGAACAATTCAATCTAGAAAAATATATTTGAAAGATTTAGAAGACTTTAAAAAAAAATTATAAGAGATTTTTTTTTTTAAATAGATATTCTAATTAATTATTTTTCTTTTTCGATTTTTAATTTCTAAAAAAAAATATTTTTTTTTATACAGAACATGGGAATGCCTCCGTTATGGTATCACCATATTTTTCTTATCCACACTAACGGCATGTTTGGTTGAACGAAACAGAAGTGGAATGGAATCACCATTTGACCATTGATTCTAATTCTCTTGTTCAGTTTTCTAATGGAATAAAAAATGATGGAATTAAATTTCATTCTACCTTAATTATATTTCATCCAATCAAACAAGCCGTATGTTTAGTTGGGTGGAAAACAGGGTGGGTGAGAAAGTAAAAGAGAAAAAGAGGTGGAAAATTAAAAAAAAAAAAAAAAAAAAAAAAATTGTGTTGGGTAAAGAAGGAAAATAGAATGAAAAAAAAAAAAGAATGGAAAAAAACAAAGACTCATTTTCTTTTTCTTTATTTCTTCACAAACTTGGGATGAAAATGGGAAGAAAATGATTGAAGTTTAAGAAAAAAAATATTAAAATTATAATTATACCGTTCATAATAGATTTTTTAAATTTATTTTTATAATATATGAAAGTAAAATAATAAATTATATTATTTTTCATCTTTTTCTTTTTTTTTTTCCTAACTAAACACCATTAAAGAAAAATTATTTTTCTTCCACGCTTAAAAATATTATCAGGATAATTCCACTTACACCCTCTCAACTATTGATTGTGAACACTGGAATCCCCTTAACTTTCAAAACTACATGCATGAGACACTTTTGAACTATTTGTTCAAAGGTCACTGAGACCCCCTGTTTATTTTTTATTTCGAAAATACCCTTTGAAAGTCAATTTTTTAATTTTTTGACCAAGCTGACCATTTCTTCTCAAGTTAAATGACTATATTACCCTTCTTATACCAAATAATTCTTATAAATAGAGGGTTCAAAATAAAATAATAAAACTTTAGGGGTACATATTGTAAATAGAGAATTGTTGTTTTGGCCTTTCCCTGTTCCAGCCCCAAATCGCTGAACACACATCCTCCTTCCACCAACTCGCCTGGGAGATCGAGAACACCACTGTAGGACCTCCAGCGCAACCACTTATCCTAAAATCAATTGGTGTTAGGAAATGCATATATCCTAATCTTATAGTGTATTCAACACATACAAGCGTCCACGACATTTGACTGTGACTTGACACACACCCGGGCCTTCGCCAAGGGACAATTGCTGCCAAAACCCTGGCCAACAATCACCCCCCAGTAATTGCTCCCGTTGGGGATCGAACCCGTGACCTTGGCTCTGATACCACTTGTAGGACCTCAGGCGCAACCACTTATCTTAAAATCAATTGGTGTTAGGAAATGCATATATCTTAGCCTTATAGTGCATTTAGCACACATAAGCGCCCACAACATTCGACTGTGACTTGACCCACACCCGGGCTTCCACCACGGGACAATTGTTGCCAAAACCCTAGCCAACAACCACCATCGCCGAACACCACCTCTGAACGCCAACATGTCGAATGGCACATCACCACCATCATCGAACCAAACAATACCAAACAACAACGCCCAAAATCCATTTTCATCTATGCAGAATCTTTGCGACGGCAAACCACCCACCTTGTTTGTCATTTCAATCTAACGGGCTCCGGCAGCACGATCAACATACCGTCCGATGGGCCTCGCCACCAATCTTCCCTGGAACTTGACACGCGTTTGGAAATCCCAAATGATTAGACGACATTTTATACATACATATATATATGCTTATAATTATTTCTTCGAGCTCGAATTTCTCTGCTATCTGCAATTAATTTACAGAAGCGATAAGAGAAACAAGAAAATGGCTATTGGTATAAGAGATCTGAGTGCGAAATCACTAACCTAAGAGAGACGACGTGTGTGTACCTAGAAATAAGCGAATTCCGTGGAAAATCATAGGAATTTCGCTCCGACATTTCGTCGAACACCTGGTAGGCATCTTCGATGAATCTGGTTCGGATTCATCGGAGAAAGAGATGGAGATCGGGGCTTTCTCTTCGCAAAAGAAGAAACATTGATTGAAGACAATCATTTTTACATAATCTTCTCTCACCATCTTCAATCCACTTGGGTTTTTAGAGAGAGAAAATGGGTACTTTAGAGAGAGAAAACGGGGTTATGGAGAAGGGAGAGAAATAGTGGAAGAGGGGAAAACCAGTGGAGGTGGTGACCCACACCAACACTTGAACCCCAACAGCCCCGCCATTTTTCGACAACTCAAGCACTGCTAATCCACTTTTTGTTCCGCCGGCTCTAAGTTGGTTGCCAACAATTCCACCGCTAACTCGATCCATGCCTTAGACGAAGACGAATTCGCAACTTGAATTTGCAGCGAGAACCCATTGGCGACGGTCTGGATATGGTTCAGTGTCATGAGCTACCCTACAATTGCGATGGTGGAGTTGGGTTACGGTCTGAGCAAAGAACAAGATGAAACAAAAAAAAAATACAAAATAATTGGGGTCTTCGCGTAGTGGAGTTGGTGTTGTTCGGTGGTGGTGTTTAGTGTGGCGATGGTGGAGACGGTGATGGAGGTGGTCTTTGGTTTGACGATGGTGGAGGCGACGGTTGTGGTGGTGGTGTGTTATTGTTCGGTGGTGAGAGCATAAAAAAGGAAAAGAAAAGGAAAATGGCTAAGGGCAAACTGATAATTGAACAGTTTTGTAATTTTTTTGTTTTTGTTTTGTCAGGTTTACTAAGGACAAAATGGTCATTCACTAAAAATTGTTACGGTACAAGGTTGTAGTAGTGTCTGTGAAATTTCACTACCTCAACAAGATTTTTTTTTTTTTTTTAACAATCACCAGATTAGACGGCCAGGATTAGGCGGTGACTGGGTCCCACCTTTCAGTCCTCTTTTCCCTCTCTTCGCAATTCTCGTGAATCTAAATATTCGTGCAACTTGTTCGACACGTTTCGTCCATTGGATGATGTTGGCCCAAACACTTTCGGCAGCTTACGTCATCATCCGACGAGTTCATCTTCCACTTGGAGCCGCCGCCGCCAAACTACAACGGGTTGGTTTGCGTGATCCAAAATTTAAAAGAAAAATGGAATGAATGAAAGTGGAATTATGGATTGTGGAAGAATGAAAAAGACATTCTCTTTTATTTTTTAAATAGAGTCAATAAAATATTTAAAAGAAAGCTTCATTCGAAAAAATTACGGATACTCCTCAATGGTCGTTGTACCAGATATAGATACACGATAAATATAATTGAATTTGTATTAAATACGTCTCGGATTATCTTTGAGAAGAAAATAAATAAATATGAATATAACAGGATATGTATTGAATACGTCTTAGAGTATCTTCGAAAAAAAAATAAAAAAAAAATTAGTTAAATATATTTGGAATACGTCCAGACATATACGTTAAAGGGAGAGGGTAATTTTAGGAGTTATTAAACTATTTGTATCATTATTTTATCTAAATACAATAGATATTAAAAGAGTATAAAAGATGGTTAACACAAAAATTTAATCGATATAATGATTGCAACAATAATAAGACATTCTCTTATCTTAAATGTACTCCTATTCTTATTTTTTGATTTTTTTTTTTTTTTTTTTCTTGCGATATTTGTCTCAGATTTGACATGCATATTTGCATTTGTAATTTTTAAGTTGAGATAATAGGTGGGAGATCCTACATTTAGAATTTAATTAGTCAAAATTATTAAAGACGTTAATTTTTTTTTGATTTAATCCCATATATTTTAAAAAAGTAGAAGCCTTGCACATATAATAGTCATGCGCTAGTTACATGTAAATATTTTATGTGTAATATTACTATATTAGTTGCAAGTAATTTATTTATTTATTTTTTTTATTTTTTTTTACATGTAACAATTTTATGTGTAAAAAATTTGTTTGATGTCACAAAATATATATGATTAGTTAAAGGTAACTAATTATGTAATTAAAAAGTTTGATTTTTTCAGTTACATGTCTCTGATATGTAATTAAAAAGTTTGATATTTTTTCAGTTACGTTACAAAATATTACATATATATATATATATATATGTAATTGTAACATGTAACTAAAATACATCTAACAAAAAATACCTAAATATGTATGAAAAATAACAATTATGAAATTGTAACTAATATTAGTTACATGTAATAGAATTCACTATAAAAATTCAATGTACTCATTAAAGGTTCCCCACAATTCCCACAATTCCTGCAATGCAAGATTAAAACACAACTGAAATCTAACTTAAAGGATTAAATCAAAACTTAATAATACAAAAAGATTTTCCACCAATTAAACTTTAAAAATAAGACTTTTCACCAATTTTCCCTTTTAAGTTTTATTAATCGAGAATGTCTTTTTTAATGGGTGAAAATTATTCATTTGTGTTTTAAATTTATTTTTTTATACAACTAATATTAATTATTTGATAAATTTATGTAGTTAATCTTAAATAGAAATTAAAAAAAAAATGTTAAAAATACTAAAAATTAAATTACTATAAAATAGAAAGAAAAAAGAACAAGATTTTATAATAAAATTCCTTTTTTGCAATTTATTCAACTTTTATTAAGGACAAATTTATGAATTAAAAATCTAAGTATTTTTCTTATATTTACCCAATACTAAACAAGTACAATATTTTTAAATTTTTTTATTCACTTTTCCAAACAAAAAGAAAGAAAAATATTTTTTTATGGATCCATTTATTTTTTCATCCTTTCACCTATTTACTGCTCCAGCCAAATGGACCAAAAAATCGTGCCCATTTTTTAATTTTTGTTCTTCACTTTGTTTCTCCCTCACGGCTTTTTCGAACCCACAAAAACAATTAATGTTATTTTATATTTCAAAAATAATTATAAGTTGCGCACCCTTTGATAATATTTTTTAAATAATTGATTTTATATTTTCCACTTAAACAAACACTTTGTGGTGAAAAAAAAGAAGAAGTAGAACTACGATTGCAAATACTTTTTCTGAAAAATGAAATGTAACTACTAATTTTCCTATTTTGCTATTTTAAGTGATCAATGTATTTTCATCTCTCCACTCAATTTCTTTTTAACCATGGATGATTTTTTTTTTTTTTGTTTTATTTTTTCATTAAAAGATTATTTATTAGGATACCATTAAAATATTTCTATACATATTTTTTTTTCACTTTTATTTTTAAGCAGAATATTTTTTTTGTCAAATTAGTTTTTTAAATTATTATTTTAAAAATGGATTAGATGGAAAGAACCTAAGATTTAATTAACAAAGAAATATAAATGGACCCCAAGCTCCTTTTTTTTTGAGTTTTTTATTATATAATCCCCTATATAGAGACCATTGAGGAAAAAATCATTTTGATATGTTTGGTTAGGATTTAGACCTCCTCGTATAGGGAGTTTAGATTTCAGTCCTCCGATAAGGACAAGGCGAGCGGCGATGGACAATAATACCCCTGTTCACTCTGATGAGCCAGCTAGATGGATCGTTTCGATTATGGTAAGCGACAAAATATAGATTTTCAGGCTGATTCAAATACACGTATGACATTCCTTACAAAGGGTAGAGATTTTCAAAAATATTTTTTTCAAATTTGTAGGCGTTGCAGAGCTGATACAAGGTGAAGATTCTGAAACGACGGCGACAATGGCTATATTCGGTGACGGCGATTAGAGTGTGTTTTAAGGCTAAGCAAGGTCAGGCTATTCGATTGTATTCATTGAAAAGTTATATAATCTTGTTTTTGGTTTTTTTTTCGATGTTGCTACAACGTTTTGACTTTGGTTTTTCGAGTTTTGGCGATAAATGAATGCCTTGTTCTTGGGGGGAGAGGGAGTTGGGGATGACAGCACTGCGTTAATGTTAACAAGATTTTTGTTAAATTTTGTAGCATGAATGTAATAACAATATGAATATAAGCAAATACAAATTTTTTTCAGGAAATGGGTATACATGTTAACGTTAACTCACATTTTTATTTTTTTTTAAAAGTAAGATGATCCAAGCCACACAGGGCGGAATCATCCCCAAGATCAGTTGCGGTTTGAGCTGAGAGAGGAGTAGGATGTGTTGGTTCAATAAAATACCCAAGAAGGGGGAGTGAATTGGGTAATTAAAAAAATATTAGAGAAAAAATACTTTAATAATTCAAATAATCAATTTTAATTCTAAATTAATTATTATCTTTATATCACAGCGAAAATATAAAATCAACTAGGTGCACACCAAACAATAAAAATAAATAAAGTAAAGATTGCAGCACACCAAAAATTTATACTGGTTCACTAAGCTACGCTTGACTAATCTAGTCCTCCGAACCCTACGAAGAGTTGCACCTACTAAACTTAAGATTCCTTTAAAGGTAGGAACCAAACTCTCACAAAGATTTTTTACAGACTCAGAATCAATCTATCCAAAATTTCATTTTCACAAGTTAAGGAATAACATCTACTTTTTATATGTTTAAGAATAACCTAATTCTTTTTAAAACAAAAGTTAAGAATCAAAACCTCACAAAACACTCTAAATATCCTTTTACTCGGTAAGGATTGAACCTTTACAAAATCAACACAAAACAATTCATTTCAAGAGGAATTATTACCTCAATCTCTTTACAGGAAAAGACTGAAACCAACTACCCTTAGATTAAATACTCCCAACAGTATTTAATCCGCCACTTAACTTACCAATTAAAAAATTGATAAGTGATTTTTCTCACTTGGAGCAGCAATGATTCACAACAAATGATTTTCAAGAATGACTCTTAGAAAAGCTCTCACAAATCTCAATATGATTTCTCTTAAAAAAACTCAGTAATATTTTTTGATCTCTATTAATCTCTCTTGATGACATGAAAAACGCAGGTCTATATAAATGAAATTAAAATCAGCTTTCTAACGACTAGTTCTCATTTGTCATGACACTTAATTGCTCTTTTAGATCTCTTATATCATTAAGACTTCATTCTGATTCAATTCACTTAATTATAACTTTTAAACTTCTCAATTAAATCCCCTAAATATTTCTCAATCACAATTAAATAGAATAAAAATAATTATATGTACAAAATTGATAAATATTCAAACTTAATAAATCAAATCTATAGGGATAACATAATATGTGTTACATATCTCAAATAATATTAAATTTCTAGAATTTCTCATGAATCCTAACCAAAAAATGGCTAGTAATGGTTACTTTCAGATTGAAATTTGAAATTCCATAATATCCTGATACAGACACATAAGTCGATCGACCAAGATCAGTAGTTGACGCTCGATTCAGGATGTAGCCAAGCCAAAGATTTTGTGCCCATCGGTCTACCTATCTGTCAACCTAGAGATTCAAAGAGTTTCATTTCTCTTCACAAGTCAACTGTTTGTCAACTTATAGATACGGAGAGTTCATAATTAAGCATAGGTCGACCTACCTGTCGACTGAGAAATACAGAGAGTTTTTCTTCTTTATCCGGTCGACTTACCTGTCGACTTATGGATACTGGATCACCTTTCTAAACTCGTTTTTAATTCATTCTTATTGACTTTTTTGCCCATTTAACCAATTTCTTTTCTTAATTAGCTCCACTAAATACTTAAATTCAATTTTAATCAATTATAAATATTTCTTTTTCAATTATACATAGGAGCAAATAATTTATCTAATTAAGATCCTATTAAAAACACACATATTTAGAAAAATCATTTTAATTTTTTTTTGTGTCGTGTGTGATCTTAATTGGGATATTAAGAGTTAAAATTTAACTTGAGTTGTTTTTCCTAGATTCTTCAAATTCTTCAACCTCTTAATCCTTCATTATCTTTATCATCATATCTTCACCATTTGGAACTAATAAACTGAAACACTTAATCAAACCGTTAGTTCCACAAAAAATATCAACCTTTAATTATCCATCAAAATCTTAGGATCAACAATCTCTCTCTTTTTGATGTTGACAATTAACTTTGATGTTCTCTTCAAAACAATAAGATGACCACACTCCCCCTGAATCCGAGGACGAGTTTTACAACTCATTTGAGCATAAGAATGAAGATATAAAAAAAAAAATCAATAAAGCACAAATATAAAAATAAACTCCCCCTTAAGCCCCCTTAAGATATTCAATAAAACATCAACTAATTCTTCCACTTTGTCATCTCAAAACAAATTTAGGGAGGGGGGAACACACGAACTCTACTTTAGGAAAACATCATTATGCCTAGCCATACCCAAACCGCGAATATTTTTCACAAACTGATCTTGCGCTAGTGATTTGGTAAAAACATTAGCAAGCTAGTTGGAGGTATCAATATACTCAATAACAATGTCCCTTTTTCTGAATGTGATCATGAATAAAGTGATGTCTAATTTCTATGTGTTTAGTTCATGAGTGCTGTGTAGGATTCTTACTTAGACAAATAGTACTTTTATTATCACAAAAGATCGGGACTCCTCCATGCAAATTCCAAATTCATTTAACTGTTACTTAATATATAAAATTTGAGCACAACAGTTATCAGCTGCCATATATTCAGCCTCAGTAGTGGATAAGTCTATTGAATTATGTTTCTTGCTTGACCAAGAAACCAAAGAATGTCCTAACAAATGACATGACCCACTCATGCTTGTTCGCTCAATTTTGCAACCGGCAAAATCAGTGTCGGAGTAACTTACCAATTCAAATCACTCCCCCAAGGATACCATAATCCTAGGTCAGTTGTCCCCTTTAAATATCAAAAATTTTGCTTAACTGCAATCAAGTGCGATTCTTTAGGATAAAACTGAAATCTAGCACAAAGACAAACACTATACATAATGTTAAGTCTACTAGTAGTTAAATACAACAGACTACCAATCATGCATTGATATATTTTTTCATTAACACTTTTGTCCGTATCGTCTTTGTTTATCTTCGTAGTCATTGCCATGAGAGTTTTGTACTCTTTAGCGCCTTCCAAGCCATATTTCTTTAACAACTCCTTGGTGTATTTAGTTTGGTTTATAAATATTCCTTCTTTGATTTGTTTAATTTGCAATCCAAGAAAGAAATTAAACTCTCCCATCATGTTCATTTCAAATTCAACCTGTATTATCTTAGCAAACTCTTGGCAAAGATCCTTACTAGTAGATTCAAAAATAATATCATCAACATACACTTGTACTAATAGGATATCAGAATCAGTTTACTTCACAAACAGTGTTATATCACAAATACCCCATCGAAAATCGTTTTCGATCAAATATCGACTAAGTCTCTCATACCAAGCTCTAGGAGCTTGTTTGAACCCATACAAAGTCTTTCTAAGTTTAAATACGTGATCGAAAAATTTAACACTTTCAAATCCCGGGGGTTGTTCCGCATAAACTTCTTCTGCTAGAAATCCATTTAGAAATGCACTCTTTACATCCATTTGATATAACTTAAAATTACGTGAATATGCAAAAGCGAGTAGCATTCTAATTGCTTCTAGTCTAGTAACATGAGTATAAGTTTCATCATAATCAATTCATTCATCTTGATTATAACTCTGTGCTACTAATCTTGCTTCGTTTCTAATTACCATACCAGATTCATCATTTTTATTTTTAAAAACCCATTTAGTATCAATAACTGAATGAAAAATCAGTCTCAGAACAAGACACCATACTTTGTTCCGCTCAAATTGAACTCACTCATCTTGCATTACGAAAATTCAAGATTCATAAGTTAACGCTTCATCTACATTTTTAGGCTCAATTTGAGATAAGAAAGCAAGATTAATTATATCTCTAAGAGAAGAACGAATACTTACAACATGCATAGTTTCTTCTACTACTAACGTATGTTTATTATAAACTCTATAAACCTTACTGTTAATAGCATATCGAAAGAAAATCCCATAATTTGATTTAGCATCAAATTTACAAAGATCATCCTTGTCATTCAAAATAAAACACTTACATCCAAATACTTTAAAATATGAAATATTAAGAGTTTTACCATTCCAAATTTCATAAGGGGTTTTGTTAAACCTTCTACGAATTGATACCCGATTAACTACGTGGCAAGTTGTACTTATCGCTTCGACCCAAAAGTAATTTGGTAAGCGATTTTCATTAAGCATTGTTCTGACCATCTCTTGAAGCGTCCTATTCTTCCTTTTCACCAAACTATTTTGTTGCGGTGATCTTAGTGCAGAAAAGTTATAAGCATAACCATGCTCATCACAATAACTTACTACATCATCATTCTTAAATTCTCTTCCTCTATCACTTCGAATGTTAGTAATGGAACATTGCTTTTCATTTTGAACATGTTTACAAAATTTAGCAAGAACATAAGCAACCTCACTTTTCTTAGCAAGAAACAATGCCCAGGTAAGTCTAGAATAATCATCAACTATAACAAACGCATAAAACTTACCACCAAAACTAGAAATAGAGTTAGGCCCAAATAAATCAAGATGCAATAATTAAAAACATTTAGATGTGGACATGTGCATCTTTTTCTTAAATGATGATCTAACTTGCTTGCCTAATTAACATGCATCACATATTTTATCTTTTACAAATTTCAAATTAGGTAGGCCACGCACGAGACTCTTCTTAGATAAGTTAGAGATTAACTCCATACTAGCATGCCCAAGTCTTCTATGCCATAACCAACTATTTTCAGATAAAACATTCAAACAAGATAAATTTTGAGAATTAAAATCATCAAATGAGCAAGTATAAACATTCTCAAAACGTGATGCAACTAACAAGATACTACTATCATGACTATTCTTAATAATGCACCTATCATTATTAAATATAACATTATAGCCCTTGTCACATAGTTAACTAATACTAAGCAAATTATGTTTAAGTCCATCAACTAGTAATACATCTTTAATAATAGTAGCACCATTACCGATATTACCTATACCGATAATTTTACTCTTTGCGTTGTCTCCAAAAGTCACATAACCTCCATCTTTAGGTGTCAAAGATGTAAATTTTTCTCTGTCTTCTGTCATGTGTTGAGAACAACCACTATTCAAGAACCATTTGTCCTTGCTTATTGAAGTTTTAGAATAACCTGCAAGGAGCCCCTCAAATAGTTCCTAATTGGTACCCAACCTAAGTGGGTCCGATCTTGTTAATCGGGACAATTTTAGTTCCTTCTGGAACCCAAACTTGTCTACAGTTATATATTTTCACCGCCGGTGAATTTAAGAACAATTGATTGCAAATCCATCAATTTGGATTTCAATTCATTGTTTTCATATTCGTAGTCCATCACTTGCTTGTTTAATATATTAATTGTACTCTGAAGGACATTTATTTTATAACACTGATTTTTATAATCATGAGAAAGTTCTTGATAAATATCAAATAATTCATCAAAATTTAAAGGACAAGAACTTGAACATTTAATTATCTCATCACCAGTGGACATCAGCTAGTGTGCCTATTATGTGTGCCATGTGATCTTTGTTAGCTAAGTGTGTCGAGCTAAACTGGCTCTGATATTAATTGTTAGCCTAGTGAAATACCCAAGAGAGGGGTGAATTAGGTAATTAAAAAAATATCAGAGAAAAAATACTTTAATAACTCAAATAATCAATTTTAATCATAAATTAATTATTATCTTTATATCACAGTGGAAATATAAAATTAACTAGGTGCACACCAAATAATAAAAATAAATAAAGTAAATATTGTAGCATACCATAAATTTATACTGGTTCACCAAGGTACTCTTAGTTAATCTAGTCCTCCGAACCCCACGGAGAATCACACCCACTAAACTCAAGATTCTTTTAAAGGTAGGAACTAAACCCTCACAAAGATTCTTTTACAAGTTCAGAATCAACATTTATAAAATTTTCTTTTCACAGGTTAAGGAATAACCTCTACTTTTTACAGGTTTAAGAATAACTTAATTATTTTTAAAACAAAGGTTAAAGAATCAAAACCTCACAAAATACTCCAAATATCCTTTTACCCGGTAAGGATTGAACTGTTACAAAATCTACATAAAATAGTTCAATTTAGGAGGAATTACGACCTCAATCTCTTTATAGGAAGAGACTGAAACCAACTATTCTTAGATTAAATACTCCCAACAGTGTTTAATCCGCTACTCAACTTACCAATTAAAAAATTGACAAGTGATTTTTTTCACTCGGATCTTCTACCACCCCAGATAAATTAAAACTCAATTAATATCCCAGTAAAAAAGTAAGATACTCAAAATATGATTTTAAATGAAAATGGGCAGCACATAATTGAGCACGTAATTAGATTAATTTAAGAAATTGTATAAAAAATATTTTAAATAAAAAATCAGAAAATAATTTCTAAATATCAAATTCCAAAAATTAATCAAGAAATACTAGATAGAAAGTAATTTGGAAAGATCTCACCCAGAATCCACCGAAAAAATAATTAGAGCGATGTTACTTCAAATTCGGTAGCAACAATCATTAACAACAAATGATTCTCAAGAATGACTCTTAGAAAAGCTCTCACAAATCTCAATATGATTTTTCTTAGAAAAGCTCAGTAATATTTCTTGATCTCTATTAATCTCTCTTGATGATATAAAAAACACAGGTCTATATAAATGAGATTAAAATCAACTTTTTAACGGCTAGTTCCCATTTGTCATGATACTTAATTGCTCTTTTAGACCCTTTATATCATTAAGACTTCATTCTGGTTCAATTCACTTAATTATAGCTTTTAAACTTCTCAATTAAGTCTCCTAAATATTTCTCAATCACAATTAAATAGAATAGAAATAATTATATGTACCAAATTAAGAAATATTCAAATTTAATGAACCAAATCTATAGGGATAACATAATATGTGTTGCATATCTCAAATATTATTAAATCCCTAAAATCTCTCATGATCCTAACAAACAAACGGCTAATAACGGCTACTTTCAAATTGAAATCTGGAATTCCATAATATCCTGAAACAGACACATAAGATTCTATGCCCATCGGTCGACCTATCTGTCAACCTAAAGATTCAGAGAGTTTCATTTTTCTTTACAGGTCGATTTCTTTGTCGACTTACAGATACAGAAAGTTCATAATTAAACACAGGTCGACCTATTTGTCATTCGAGAAATAGAGAGAGTTTTTCTTCTTTGTCCAGTCGACTTACCTGTCAACTTATGGATGTTGGATCACCTTTCTAAACTCGTTTTTAATTTATTTTTATTGACGTTTTCGCCCCTTTAATCAATTTCTTTTCTTGGTTGGCTCCACTAAATACTTAAATTCAATTTTAATCAATTATAAATATTTATTTTTCAATTACACATAGGAGCAAATAATTTATCTAATTAAGATCCTATTAAAAACACACATATTTATAAAAATTATTTAAAAATCTTTTTGTGTCGTGTATGATCCTAATTGGGATATTAAGAGTTGAAATTTAACATAAGTTATTTTCCCTAGGTTTTTTAAATTTTTCAACCTCTTAATCATTTATCATCTTTATCATCATATATTCATCATTTGGAACTAATAAACTGAAACACTTAATCAAACCGTTAGTTCCACAAAAAACATCAACCTTTAATTGTCCATCAAAATCTTAGGATCAACAGGATGATTTATAAGGGGGGGTCATATATCGCCCTATGATGTCGTCAATCATTGCATCGTACTCTTCATCAGTATCAGTATCTGGATCTTTGCCCTTATTGTCCGGGTTCTCTTTCATTAAGTCATCGCTCTCTTCCTTCAAATCAATTCCCATTTGTAGCTCTACTAAAGTCTCCTCAGCGGGTTGGTCTTTCACCTGGTATACGTGATAGTTAACATGTTAAAATTCACCTATATTAACGTTAACTCTTAGTTTTTCAACCAAAAACTTAAAGGCATTAACGTTTTATCCAGTCCAAAAACAGTATCAAATCTTAACATTCACACACATTAACATTAAGGCCTCCCTTTTTTTTTTTTTTTTTTTTTTTTTTTTTTTTTACAGACAAACTTAATTATGTTAACGTTAACGCAATTACAATCCAGCCCCATTACAAGATAACTTATTTTGCGTTAACGTTAACGCAATTAAAATCCTCACGTTAATGTTAACGCAATCAGTCCAAGTGTTCTACCAGACCAATAAACATACAAAATCTAAACATTCAACTCACGTTAATGTCATTAATGTTAACTTAAATGCGTTAACGTTAACACAATCACATCCATCAATTGCAGTCAATTGTTTTACAAAAACTTCAATGCATTCGTCCCAGGGATCTCATTTTTATTCTTTGCATTAACATTAACGTATTTTTATATGAGAAAATGTCAACTATTAAACTCTATAATGTTAACACAATTTGGCAACAACAGAGATGCATTTTTTCTCTCTCCCTTTTGGGGTGTAAAACAACATGTGGTTTAAATCAAGAAAGCACGTGACAATTTTCAAAAATAGTAGTTTTTGGTCTAACCATGAATGTTAAAACACAACACGTTTTTTTGTTTACCCTATTAGTTGGAAGGAGGCTGATGGGAACGCCCCCAAGGTGGGAAGAAAATGTGATGAGGCACCATTGCTCCAAACGCGGCACACTATGTTCCTTGCCCTCAGTGTGGTCCACTAATGTTGTGTGCTTGCACAACCAATACTAGAAAATAAAAATTGTACGATACCAAGCAGTTTCCACAAACAACGCTTTTTTATTTTGGAAAAACAATTTCCTAATGGTTATGTGTATACCTGGAGAGCAAGCACGCAATTCGTGACCGACCGGGGTTCCATGTACGATTTCTTGAGGCTCGTATCCAGTTATGTGAATAACGCGGTTGTCCAGTTGTAATTAGCCATGTCTTCAATCATTTCAACATAGCAAACTAACTACTTCGGGACCTGATGCCCAGTGGTTGCAAAGAAGTATGTTGTCATCAGTTGCAGAATGACCATACACACAACATCTTGTATCGTTTCATCATCTGTGGCGTTGACATTTGTTTCCACCAGTGATCTCAAATACGCAACACTGAACCCGCGATCTGTGAATGTTAGTTTGGACATGAAGGGAGAGTCGGACTTTGTGTATCGGCTAACAACAACAGGTTCTTCACTCGTTGCTATTCTAAATATTAGCTGTATGTCCAACGGGGTTATCCGGATGAGCCTGCCCCCAATCCTAACCCTCTTGTGCGCAGGGTTATAGCACTGGATGATCATCTCGATGAGATCATCATATTTGTGGATGTTTTCGAGAATCACTCTTTTCTCGTACAACGTCTCGAACAATTTTACAAAGGGGGTCCTGGCCAACAGCGTCTTATGCTGATCTTTGAGTTTTCATTCTTTCAGCAGCTCATAAGTTTGCTTCAGGTTGCAGCGATACAGGAAAGCCCGTTGGCTGCAACCTTCTTTTTTGGGTTTCTCATTTTACATTTTCTTATATAATGGTTAACACATTCTTTTTGTGGAACAATCTCAACTAATAAAGTCCATAACATTAACACATTCATCAACATTAGACACAAATCTTTAATGTGTTAACGCTAACAAAAATACTTCGAACAGTTGCGAGCAAACAAACTACATAAACATTAACTCATTTTTTTTTTTTGTTTTTTTGGGGGCAAAACTACATGTGGGTGAAATCAAGAAAGCACGTGAAGGTTTTCAACACCGCAAACCACGACACAAAACATGATATACGATGTCATAAGAAACAAAAATCCAAATTCGGGAAAGACAGCATGTCGAAGTCGGTGAAAATAGACGAACATATCGCCTCGATTGTGATTTCGATTTCTAAACGAATTTCACCGAATAAACGTTGTATCGATTTCAGGTTTTACATATCGTTAGGATTGGGGTTTTCTCGTTTCTGTGTAGAAGACAACGGGGCTCATTCGGATTTCGCCACTTTTGAAGATGGGTTGTGTAGATTCTTAGTTATCTCGCCTCCTTAGTGTTAGCGTTTTGGGAGTTTTTAAGCGTGGAGAGAAAAATGAGAGCGTTTTGGCAGTTTTTTGTGCAGTGGAGCAGATAGTGGAACGGGTACCACGATATATAGGAATCAGAACGGACACGGTCACATCGGGACAACTAATCGTGTGTTAACGTTAACGTAATCAGTAAATGTTAACTGAAAAACAAACGAAAAACACTATTGCAAAGATCTCGCTGAGCTCTTTAATTTGATCACAAATTTATATGATTTGATTCAGAAATCAGGCCTACACAGTCGGATTACGTATTGTGGTGGGTTTATTTAGTGTACTGTTCACGTTACATCAACAGAACGACGATTTGTAGTCTCCGAATGAAATGATCCGTAAATAAACATTAACGAAGAGGGCCAAATTGAAGAACTCTTTCCTAAAGATTTGGTGGGGTTTGAAAACTTAATTCATAATGTCAGGGGGTCTGACAACTGAATGACCTCCCCATAGAGGACTAAAAAAAAAATTCCTTTTTTTTTTTAAACAAAACATACATTATAGAAAATAATTTAAGAAAACCCCATTAACTATATTTGATGTTTCAAAAATGCCCTTGGTAAAAAAATTTATTTAACTTTATACCCATCTCTATTCATTCTCTCTCTCCCCTCCTGTCTCAAGTTTTCATCAAAACCGACTAAACCACTATCGCTCCGCCTTTGCCGAACATCTTACTACCACTGCCTCAACTCCATGCCACCACAACCGAGCAGCACACAACGACCACCACCAGATTTGGTTCTAGATCTAGCCAAACCTAGTTTTAAATTTAGCCAGCTATGGCGATTTCTTTCTACCCCTTTTTCTCTCCCCCATTTCCATCACAACCAGCCATAGCAACCTCCATTGAACATCACATTGCCACCACTACCAGATCTGATTCTAGATCTAGCCAGATCTGGCCATCTCTCTCTCTAGATTCCACCACAACTGGCCATAGCCACCACCACAACCATTGTAGGGGTTCTACAAATTTGATTTCTAGATTTTTTTTTTAAGGCTTATTAATTTTTGTTGTTGGTTTATTTAAATTTTGTTGTTAGTTCTCTAATTTTTCTACTAAATCATATCAGAATTTGCATTTTTGTCTGTTGACTTTTTAATATTTAGTTTTGTATTAGAATTGTTGTGATTTGGTTTTTTGAATTTGAACTTCTAGATTTGAATTTCTGGATCTTTATTTCTAATACTAATTTTTACTATTCGATTAGTGATTTTTTTGCTGGTTTATTGAGTTGATTTGTTGTATTTTTTAATGTTGTGTCTTTGAATTGTTATTGTTGTAATTTTTGCTGTAAATATGCTAGTACTTTGATTTTTTACGCAAATTTCTTATTGTTTGTTTTTCAATTTGTATATTATTTCAATATTAGTTGTTGATTTTTCTATCATAAATTTCTTTGTGAATTTATTATTGTTTTGATTTTTGTTGAAATGAAATTTCTTATTGTTCAGTGGTTTTAGTTGTACAATTTTTATTTTTTGTTGTTTGATTTTTTAAATTATTTCCTATGGTGGCGATTTCGATGAATGTTTGTTGTGATCGTTAGCAGTGGTTGTGAATGATATGGTTGTAGTGGTAGTGAATGTTCATAGTAGTAGTGAATATTTATTACAGTGAAATTATTCTAGTAGTAGAGGTGGTGTTGGTAGAGGTGGTCATGGGTCGTGCTCTACCTAGGGTATTACGAAAGTTTATTAGGGCCAAGCATGGGCCCAATTCTATCATTGGGCCTGGTCCTATCATTGGGCCCTATAACTCTGCTCACGTTTGTTCACTATAAAATGTCTCAAACTCAAGATTGGCCTAGAGCCAACCCTATTTGTTTTTTTTTATAATTTAAAATAATCACTAACACAACAAATACAATTATAAAATACATTCATTTGAATATTAGATTATTTAAAATATAGGTCTAGTTGAAAATGAAATGGAAGTAAAAATTATGGTTAATTTATTCTCTCTCTCTCTCTCTCTCTCTATATATATATATATATATATATATATATTGGTCAGTGTTTAACAAAGTAATCGTGTTGCTGATTCCTAGGTGTAGTGCTTCTTCCCTACCACCTATTGGTACTAGTGGAGTAGGCTTGACCTATCATACAGAACCACTAGATATAACCTTTCGCTGACTACTAAAATCGACAATTGAAACATAGCATATGAGGTTGCATCAATCGGGGATACACGACAGAAGGAATTAGCCTATTTTAAAACTTCACCTTATATATATATATATAGTTGTGCTGGGCTAGGCTGATCCTTAGAAAAATGACCAGTCCTGTAAGGAATAAAAACCAGTTTGATCCAGTTGATCGATAAGAAGTTTTGGTCAATTGATTATGGCAGTAGGTCTTGATCTGTAAGTAATATATGTATCGATCGACCGATTAAACGAACCAGTCTACTGATTTGGAAAAAAAGGTTCAAAAATACCATTTGGTCAATCGGTTAGTTGACCAATTGTGACATAATACAAATTAGAAAGGTTTATCACGAATATCAGTCAACCGAATACCATATTGATCAATCGATTATAGAGATTTGTTTTGATATATTCAAAAAAATCATAAATTGTAGCTTGAATTTAACACCGAATTGATTCAAACATGTTTTTAATGTTAATTAAAAAATTTATATATTGATTGAATCAATTATTTTGAATTAAGAGACAAGATTGTTAGCCCACAAATCTACCCAAGAGGGGGTGAATTGGGTAGTAATAAAAATTTAAATAATTAATTATCAAGCACACAAATATCAATTTTCATAACTGGTTATTATCTTGTATTATAGTGAAAACGTATTTTAACAAAGTGCACAACCAAACAACAACAAAAAATAAAGGCACACAATGATTTATCCTGGTTCAGTATGCTACTCTTATCTACGTTCAAACCCCTAAGCTCCATAAGGCTTTTGCAATCCACCAATCTCCTGATTCATTTCACAAGTAGGAACCAAACTTTTACAATCCTTTTCACAGGTTCAGGATTAACCTAATTCTTTTAGCAAGTTCAGAATTAAATCTTTACACTCTCACACTGTTATACTTATCATTTTCACAAGTTTAGGAAGAACATTATCTTTTTCAGGCTAAAGACTAACCTTATTTTATTACAAGAAGAATAAAAATATAATTATTTTAAAAAGTTAAAGATTAACCTAATCTTTTTCACAGGCTAAAGATCAAACCCTAATTTTTTTCTCAAACTAAAAATTAACCCTCAATATCCTGATTAGACACTGAACCAAATATGTCTAATCCGCTTAAACTCGAAAATACAAAAAAATCACAAGTTTCTTCTCATAGGGGTTTCTACCACCTCAAAACAATTATGCTCAATTAATGTCCCCAAAACTATGTGATAGAACCTATGTGACGAATAAAGCTGATTTAATAAATTAAAGTACAAATAACAGATAATCAGATTTCACAAATAAAAATCGTTTTAAAAGATTTTCAAGATATTCGATTTGAAAATGATTTTTCTAAAACACTTAATCCAAGAAATCAAATAGATAATCTAACAAAACATTTTAATTAACTTAGAAAGATCTCACTAGGATTTCTTGAAAACAATCACGATAGCTCAGTGTAGAATAAAATCTGGTAATGAAAAACTTTTCGCGTCTCGATCAATTTCAATATAACTCTCTCATAAATTTCTCAGTATTAATCACTCTCCTTTAACAACAAAGGATGATTATGTAGACACGACATTTTGATCGTCCCTCATATATTTTATGCTTTATTTTATAGTTTACTTGATTTTTTCGGAAAAAGTATATTTTAATCCCTCTAACTATTGACACGTTTTTATGTAGTCCAATAAGTTTTGTTGTTTCGGTTTAAACCCTCTAAGTATACACTCAGTTTTAAATGGTTCTTCTATTATATTTTTCATCCAATTTAACAGAAATGACGGGTAAAAGGCCTATTTTATTTTTATTTTTAATTTTTCTTCTACACCTCTCTCTCTCTCTCTACCGCTCAACCATCTATCTCTTTCTTCCTCCCTCCCTGCCGATTTACCCCCTGTTACGGGGGTAAACCACCCCCGTAATAGGGGTGAACCGGCAGGGAGGGAGGGATGGAGAAAGAGAGAGAGAAAGAGAGGTAAATAAGAATAACAAAAAGAAAAAAGAAAAGAAGAAGGAAAGAAGAGAAGAAGAAAAAAAAATACCATTTTCCCCCTCATTTTTGTTAGATTTGATAAAAAAAAAATGTAATAAAAGAACCATTGAAAGCTGAGTGCATATTTAGAGGAACGAAAAAACTTATTGGACTATATAGAAATGTGTCAATAGTTAAAATGTTTAAAATATATTTTGTCCTATTTTTTATTTTACTTTTTTTTTTAGAAAAAAACAAAAAATAGAGAAATTAAAAAAAGGAAAAAAAGGAAAAAAGAAACAAAGTTGAAATTAAAAAAAAAAAAAAAATAAGGGTAAAAATAGAAAAAAGAAAAAAAAATGGAGGAAGTAAATAAAAATGAAAAGAGGATAAAAGAGAGAAAAAGAGAGAGGATAAGAAAAAGAAAGAGAGAGAGAGAGAAGGAAGAAGGGTGGGGTCTACCCACCAGTTGAGAGAGAGAGAGAGAGAGATGTGGGGTTTGCCAAACAAAAATAAAAAAGGGCGTCGCCCCTGCCACATGGCAAGCCGAGGGGAAAGGCGGTGAAAGGCCCCAAATTCCAAAAAAATCTATTTTTTTTAGCTTTTTACGAATTTTCTATTTCCCTATCCAACTTGAATTGGGTTTTAGGCGGTCCAACCTAATTTTTAGGATTTCCTATTGTTTTTCACGCCTGATCTTTTCCTATAAATAGCACCCTCCTCCTTCTAGTTTATTCATTCAGAAAGTGAGAGCAAAAAATCTCTTAGAGAGTAATTCTTAGTGAGAGCCCTTTCAGGAAGCCATATGCGAGAAAGGAAAAACCCAAGCATCGGGAGCCTTGGCAAGAACATGTATGTTTTCTTTTTTTTTTTTTTAATTCTTTCATTATTTTTTTTGTTCTCTCAATATTAAATTCCTTCAAGTTTATTTATTTTGTAATCGTCTGATGACTCGATGAAAACGCCAAGACGAGATTTTCCGTTCCCAATCTGAACCTCCGAGCGTTAGACGATGGCACTTTATATCTCACTGTTTTTTTATTTTTATATTTTTTTTGTCATTTCAATTCATATGTGTGTGTGTGTGTGTGTGTGTGTGTGTGTGTGTATAAAAACTAAAAAAATAAGTCGTCCGATGATCAAATGATAATGTCGGAATGGGTTTCAAGTGCTTAAACTTAATGTCCGAGCATTACGTGAATGATATTTAATTATTTATGTTGATCTTAAGATTTTGATGAACAATTAAATATTGATGTTTTCGGTGGAACTAACGTGTTTATTGAGTGTTTCAGTTTAAAGAGTTCTAGACAGTATCATGAAGTAATTATAAAGGATGCATAGACAATGCAAAGACGATAACATCATGAAAAAATTGTAAAGAATACAGAGACGGATACTAAGAGATTAAAGATTTTGAAGAATTTAGTGAAAACAACTCTATAATATATTTTTACTCTTAATATATCCCGATTAGGACCACATACGATATAAAAATGATTTTATGATTATGTGTTTTTTTTAATAGGATCCTAATTAGTTAACATATTTGCTCCTATTTGTAATTGAAGAAGAAATATAGATTTAAGAAAGATAAAAATTGAATTTAAGGATTTAGTGGAGTTAACCGAGAAAAAAAATAGGTTAAAGGGATAAAAACGTCGAAGAAATTTAGTAGAAAATTAATTAAGGAGAGGTGTTCCAGCAGAGTCAGTCAACCGATCAACATGGATCAATCAACCGATGAAATGGAACTGGGAAGAAGATTCAGACCCTAAATTTCTCAGTCGATAGGTAAGTTGACTTATGGTTAAAAGATGAACTCTCTGAATCATTAGGTTGACAGGTAAGTCTACTTATGGTTAAAAGATGTACTCTCTGAATCGTTAGACCAATAAGTAAGTCGACTTGTGAAACTCTCTAAATCGTTCGGTCGATAGATACTTAATGGACGATCGACTTATAGCGAAGAGATTTTGGCTTGGGTTACGTCCTAAATTAGGCGGTCGACCGATGGGTGTTGGTCGGTCGACCGATAGCTAGTTTTAGGAATTGAGAATTTCATGTTTTTTATACAAAAAGTAGTTGTTACTAGCCATTTTATGGTTAAGATATGCGAGATATCTTAGGGATCTGATAGATTTTGAGTTACTTAGTTAATATATTAATATCCCTATAGATATGGTTCAAGTATTTTTGATATTTTTCAATTTACTTCTTGTTATTCTTTCTATCTTATCTAATTGAGATTGAGTAAAAGTTTGAGGGACTAAATTGAATGTTTTGAAAGCTATAATTAAGTCAAATATACCTAAAATAAAATATAATGATATATGGAGTTTATAGGTGTTTTTTAGATACTTATCATTTGAAAACAAACCATTAGAGGGCTTATTTCAATTCCCTATATATAAGCCTGAGGATTTCACATAATAAAACATAATATTAAGAACTATTAAGTTCATAAGCTTTTATAAGAGTCATCATTTTGATATTATTTTGAGAGATCAAATTGTGAGATCAATTGTTGAGGAGTTCTTGAGTTAAAGCGCTGATTGTGTAAGCTTCACCGATTTGAACTATCTAACCTTTCAATCTTTAATTATTCGGTATTATTCTGGTAAAATCTTTCCAAGCTATTAATCTTTATTGCATATCTATTTTTCTATATTTGCTTGGTTGAAAAGATCTTGATAAAATCGTTTTCTGAATTTTAAATTGCATAAAAATATTTTAAAACGATTTTTGGTGAAAATCTGGTTTCATACTTATCTGTGTGCTATCCATATCTATAATAATCAGATTTTTATATTTTCTTAGTGAAAGTGTTCCAAACTTATTCTTAATTGAGTTTATTATTATTATTATTATTATTATTATTATTATTATTATTATTATTATTATTATTATTATTATTATTATTATTATTATTATTATTATTATTATCACTTGCCTGGATAATTGATCTTGTGAAATCGTTTTTGAATTTTAAAAGCATAAAAAATCTTTTAAAACGTTTTGTGTGATAATCTGATTACGTGCTCAATTTTGTGTTACCCATATTAATTTTATAATCAGATTTTATATTCCTCACTTAATTCTATCACTAGTAATTATCAGGACATTAATTGAGTTTAAATTGATTTGAGGTGGTAGAAGCTCTGAGTGGGAAGAACTTATCAATTTATTGTAATTTGTAAGTTGTGTGTTGGATTAGATACTATTGGGAGTGTCTAATCAGGGGTAGTTTTGGGTTTCAATCTCTTCCGGTAAAGAGATTGAGATTTGATCTTTACCTAAGTATAAAAAGGTTATATTACTCTTTTCCCGTTGAAAAGAGCTTAGGTGTGATTCTTCCTGATTTGGATTAATCGTGAGTGATTTGTAGATATTCCATCCTTACCTAGGAAAATTATAGTTGGAGTATTTTTGTGAGATTAATTCTTGAACTTAAGGTATAAAAAGAATTAGGTCGTGATTCTCCCTGTAATAGAATTAAGTTAATCTTTAGCCTGTGAAAAGATAAGGTTATTCTTGAGTCTCGAACAAAGAAGTGGTTATTCTTGAGTCTGAGAAAATGAATTTGTAAAGGTTGATTATAAGTCTGCGAAAAGAATCATTTTTATAAGGGTTTGGTTCCTACGTATTTAAAAGAATCTTAGTGGTTTAGTGGGTGCGAATCTCCGTGGGGTTAGGAGGACTGGATTAGCCAAGATTAACTTGATAAACCAGGATATATCGGTGTGTATTAGCATTGTTTTTTTTCTTTACTTTATTTTTTATTGTTTGGGTGTGCACCTAGAGCTTATAACACTTATCCGCTGCTAGAAAGAGATAATAATCGATTTAAGATAAATTGATTAAATTAATTATTTGATTTTTGAAGTATTATTTAGATTAAATTTTATATCTACCTAATTCACCCCCTCTTGGGTAGCTTACTAGGCCAACAATTTATTTTTCTGTTTTTTTTTCTTTTTTTCGTTTTCTTTTTTCTTTTTTAATTTTTTTTAAAAACACTAAAAAAAAAAATCCAAAAACAAAAAGAAAATAATAATAAAATCTTATTTTGTAAAAATTAATCTTTACAAATCTTAGGATGAATTCGACGATTTGATAAATCATAGGAGAGTTTTCCATGATCTCGTTTCAATTATCTAATTAGAGTGGAATTTAGAAATGTTTGGTTTCAATAAATCTCTTCACTCGGTAAACTTTTTCATGGGATTCCACCTAAGTTTTGGAAAGATTAATTCGGATAAACTTGTTTCTGTGATCTTCCCTCGATTCTCATCTCTAAAGGATTTGAGAAAATTTCAAATCGGGATTTCTTTAAATTATTTGGAAAATTTTTAAAACTGACATAATTTACATTTACGTCATGGCGTCTTGCATATTTACTTTTTGTATCACTTAGACGGTATACTTAAGACATTTTTCACTACTTATACTATTTTACGTTTCATCTCATCTAGGTTATTTTTTATTTCATAATTCATACCACTTTTATCTATTTAGTATACGACACATACACTACTTGCACTTTATTATATAGATATTAGACAATTAAATCTTTGTCACATATAATCACATTAATTCGTGTAGTTTCTCTGATTTATTCCCGTATTCATACCATTTTGCATTGGCGCTTATAAATTAAAACTATTCTTGCATAAAAATCATTTAAGTTGTTTTTTTATGTCACTTTTGTGTAAATAAAATAAAATTTGTATCATGCTAGTCTAATATTATCATTTGCATTCATACCTTTATACTTTTTCGCTTATTTTAGTTTGTCCATTTAAATCAAAGTAATCATTCGAAAACATATATAAAACCACCCCTTGGGGACCATCCTTGCCAAATTCTCTACTATTTGTTAAAAGGTCATACTGGGGGGACATTCTCAAAATACCAAAATTTGTCTTACCTTAATTTGAAAAATACCAAAAAAAATTCATAGGAAGGAAAAGATTTTCAAAATAAAATAAAACATTCAGAATTAGACTAATTGGACATAAGGTACCATTTTCGAACGGACGTCTTGGGGGTGCTTAACACCTCCCCGAGCGTAATCGACCGCCGAGCCTTTTAAATGAATCTTTGGTTTGACCATATTTTTGGAGTCAATTTTACTTGGTCCTTTCAAATTTGTTTTCTAAAAATTTAGTGGCCTAGCACACCAATTAAACCCAATGTTAGGTGGCGAATCTTTTTTTTATTAAACTGCCTAAGTATTTTTTGAGAAAAACGGTGCTTTTAAGACCCCTTTTCTTTTAAGCATTATTATTTCATAGCCTTTATCTTTTGAAAAATCGGGGTGCGTCAGCTGGCGATTCCAATAGGGATAATTAGAGGGTCGAACTTAATATGTCCCAATAAGTCTAAGTAATCCAAGTCTGAATATTATATTTTATTTTGTTACCTTTTCCTTCCATATATGTTGTAATGTGTTTTTTTTTTTTTGTATATATATGTTATCTATTTCCCTTATTGTCATAGACCCTCCAACACAAGTACAGTTATTTTGTATCCATATTGTCCTCTCGAGATTATATGTTACAAGACATGGAAGAAGGTTTTATACTTGATGGATTGATGATGTCATAGGGAGTCTTAAAAATCAATTGAGTTCAAAGTTTCCAATACCAATGAGAATTAAAAGAATTTCCATTTGATCGGTCATTATCGGACTTGAGAACTTTGAACTCGAATGAGTTTTAAGGCTACCTAAGATCCATGTGGACTAATGAATAGGTTTGTTGTAAGAACAGGAAGAGACGAAAAAATTGGTCCTAGAAAAGCAATTCCGGTTCCCCCTATCCGAAGTCTGGTCTTCATTCGCAGTCGGCCCCAGAATCATTTCAAGATGACATCCGAAGGTAGTTCTAAATCTTCCCGCACAGCCAATATAGCTCGAATGCAAGTAACCATCGACATGCTAATGGAAAAATTCAATGAACTAAGCCAACGACCTTAGGGGGTATCTGTTCTCCTGTCTAGTAGAACTCCCATGACTGAAACGACGAATGGAAACCCTCCAAACTCTGGGATAAAGAATTCAATGCCGAATTCGAACCCTACTAGCCTAAACTTCTCGATATCGGTCTACTATGGGCCTTAGATGGGCCCCCATCCCTTCACCTATGGAGTGCCGGCATATCCCAGCCAGGGGCATGCCTATCAGGCCTCACCCAAAGGCTCGAGACCTTCTGTACCGCAAATCCTTATTCATCCAGAGAGGGTTATTACTCCACTGAATGATCCGAATGCCAATCAACCAGCCTCGACCATAGAAACTGAAAACAGAGAAGAAGATAATGGACCCCCTACGACATGGGTTCTAAAAATGGAGGAATTGGAAAGAACTATAGAAGAGTTGAAAAGAGAAAAGCCTTCCAGGAAAGCGACATACAAGGAGTTGTCAGCACCACCCCAGGTAGTGTATCCGCAAAACTTCGTAGTTCTGGAGTTCACTAAATATGATGGTACTGGTCCCTCATAATGGCATGTCAGAATCTACAAGGAGGAATTGGGATTCCATGCTTAGAATGTAGATCTTTGCTTGAAGATATTTCATTGATTGTTGAAGAGATCAACTCTCAATTGGTACATAACCCTGGACCTATTGTAGATCAAAAACTTTGAGGATCTGGTTGAGGTCTTTTGTGAGCAGTATATGTACAACAAAGATGTTGTACCAGACTGTAATACCTTATACCAGATACTAGAGAAAAAAGATAAGCACTTCTAGAGGTATATCACCCGCTGGTGGGAAGATGTAGCCAAAGTTGTCCCTAGACTGAGCGATGAGGTTTACTAAGAGATATTCAAATCAATTCAACCGTCGTCGTTCTATCAAGGTCTTTCGACCATAGCGGTGTTTTCTTTCGACGACGTGATCAAGCAAGCTGAGATGATAGAAAGATGAATAAAGAGTAGAAAGGTTGAAAGAGCCTCACCTGATCTGACAAAGAGATCAACTCCATTAAAGAAGAAAGAGGATTATGCAGTAATCATTGTTCCCTCTCAGTAAACCCCTCACCAAAATAACCCCCAAGCTTTCTATCCCCAAAATTACCTAAACCAAAATAACTAATACCGTAACCATCTCCCTCAAAACCAAAATTACCCCTGGAACTAGCCATATTTCTAAATTTGTCCTTGCTACTACTAATACCAGAACGTATCTCCCCCTTACCAAAACCACACTTCCCAATATTATCCCCAAGTCTACCAAGCACCTGCTCACCACACAAATCAGCCAAGGCAAAATCCACCACCTCTAGTTCCTAACCATACCCTAAAGCTAGGAACCTAATACTACCCAAACTATCCACCTCGTGCTACTGGGGAAAACTTTTGAAACAATAAAAATAAACCACTAGACCTTTCGGTCTCTATCACTGAGTTTTACCTAAACTGTTTGAAGTAGGGATGTTGATTCATCTTCAATCCAACGAGCCTAAGCCAGTGAGTAAAGCAGTTATTTCAAATGCTTTTTGTGAGTACCATTTTGGAGCTAGAGACATATGGCTGAGCAGTGCTTGGAACTAAAAGGCAAGATCTGGAGGTTCATATGGACGGGGGCTATCACGTTTCTCAACAAAAGATTGAGGTCGGTATGCCAAATTGACAATTGAATTAGCTGCCTAAGCATGCACTTTAGGGAGGGGTGAAGTTGACCTTTACCAAAACGTTGGTAGAGATGAGTGAAATTCATGTGCTTGAGGCCCACGTTGAGAAATCTAAAAGAATGCAAAACTAGGGTCTTTGTTTACTTTCAATTTGTTAGGTGTTTTGATAAAATTGGGATATTTTCGTGTACTCACATTTCCATCCCGTTGGTCTTTTGGATGGAAAATAATTTTCTCTATTATGTATTTTTAAATTTCAAATAAATACAATATTGTTTTATCCAAACTATGGTTTGATGTTTAAATCTTACTTTTTCAGGTACCCAAAATTACCTGGATATGTTGTATGTGATGTGATTGAGCGAGGATGTGAAGATATGATTTCAATACATAGCTATACCACAATCCAATGGGAATAGAAACAAATGAAGATTTTGTTCTGCCAGACAATGGTGAGATCCAAAAGTCCTTAACCAAATCTGACAACAATCAAGGCACGGAGGATTCAAAAGTCAAGATTGGCACCCGTTGCCCTGAAAGTGTTTTGATATATCATTACAAGTTGCCTCCACTGGTTCTTTAGTGATATGATAAAACTGGGTGTAAACATCCTGGCTTGCTTGCTGTCAAACCTAATAGTAAAAAGGAAACACAATCATCCCAAATCAATAATACCAATGAAGAAGCACTCAAATATAATATCGGTATCCAATCATTCGATGAAGATCAAAGCTATAAAAATGAGGATTTGTTACCATCTACCAACACTATTGAATACTAGATTTGCTCATTCATTAATCGATTCTCTGGTTGTAAAGAGGTCTCGATTTGCAAAGAATATCAGGTTGATTTCTAAGCTCGGGTGCCCTCGAACATTGTAAGTTCGATAATTTATTTCTCAAAAAAAATGAAAACGAAAAAAGAAAAAAGAAATAGAAAAAAAGGGGGGGTAAAATAGTCAAACCATTGACTGAGCAAGAAGCATTGGTGCAAATATAGAAGAGATTTGAGGATAAAATAAAATGATAGATTGGTTCTCTTAAGGTTTCCGCTTCAGGCCGATTTGGTGGGCAAATGACATTTTTCGGATTAGAACTTGATGGATTTGAATGGAATCAGAATTTGTGAAAAGAAACATTGGTTGTGGTCTGAAAATATATTGGAACCATATTCCTCTACAATCCGACTCAATATCTCACATAAAATCATATTGGACATTGAAGGTACTTGTTTTAGTAATTTTTGACAGTTTGCCCATTTTTTTGGACTGAATCAATTTTGCAAGACTTGAGAAAGCATAGAGCATATAGGAGTACTAGAATCCGAAGCATCAAAATTTCTAGAAATTTGAAAAGACAGGAATCCAATCGGGTAAGCCAAGGAGACCTTGATGAGGTATTTTGGGCCTTCCCCTAAGTTGGAAAACAAAGTCTCTTAATTAAAAAAAAAAAAAAAAGTCTCATTAAATCACCCCGATGCATGTTGGGCCCTTTGCTGAGTTGGAAAGTGAAGTTTTTAAATTCAAATAAAAGAATTTTATTGAATCACCCCATGACAAAACATCGTAGGCCAAGTAACTACGATGGAAGATAGGGGAATGGAATCGCAAATCATTAAAGATGACCAATTTTTTCAAACTAAAATTTATTTTGGAAGTGTTATCTTGTCCACGTGCAAGGATCTCAAAAAAAGCCAAGAGCATGGATTTCCTTATCACAGGGTCCTCTCGCTTTCCTACTGACTCGAATAAAAAACTTTTGTTGTTGAAAATTCAAAAACTCTAAATGAGCATCCAAGTATGTGTTTTGTCCTAAAAAGGGCATCAAGTAAACTACGTTAAACCTGATCCACATTATAATGCTAAGGTATGTAGGCAAACTGTAAAGATTCGATTATTGAAGTATCAGCCCTAGTCGCAGGCTGGGGCATATCGTAGCCCCAAGTTAGGACACATTATATAGAATTTGCCTATTTCCGTATCTAGGGAGTTTCTAAGTTTGGCAGCCCCAACCACCGGTTACGACACATTTTATATCTTTCCATTATTTCACACTTGCCTCCTAGTGATGGCTTCTTATTTCCCATACAGGCTCTCTATGATGACTTTTTATTTTTTGCCTCTCCATGATGACATCTTATTTTTCATTCAACCTCTTTGTGATGTTTTTTTTTTTTTTTTTTTTGCCTCTCCGTGATGGCATTTCATGTTGCATTCAGTCTCTCCGTGGCAACTTTTTTATTTTTTTTGTTTCTCTGTGATGACATTTCATGTTGTATTCAGCTTCTCCGTGATGGTTCTTTATTTTTGCTTTTACATGATGACATTTCATATTGCATTCAACCTCTCCATGATGGTTTTTTATTTTTTCCTCTCTACGATAATATTTCGTTTTTACATTATGCCTCTCCGTAACAGCCTTTTCATTTTTACATTATGTCTTTTCGTGATGGATTTTCCTTTTGCATTATACCTTTTCGTGATGGATTTTTATTTTTGCGTTATGCCTCTCTAGGATGACTTTTCTTTTTTGTATTTTTACCTCTCTGTGATGGATCTTTTTCATTTTGTATTATACCTCTTTGTGATGACTTTTTCATGTTGTATTTGGCCTCTCCGTGATGGCTTTTCTTTTTTGAATTTTTACCTCTCCGTAATGGCTCTTTTTATTTTTTTGCATTATGCCTCTCCGTGATAACTTTTTCATGTTGCATTCGACCTCTTTGTGATGACTTTTCTTTTACATTCTGTCTCTCCGTGATGGCATTTCATGTTACATTTTACCTCTCCATGATGGTTTTCGTGTTGCATTCGGCCTCTCCATGATGATTTTTATTTTTTACTTTTTGTATTTGCCTCTCCATGACGACTTTTTACATTTTGCATTGCCTTTCTGTAAGTGTCACTTTATTTTGTATTCATTTCTTACCCTGCCTGGGGCATATGTCGAAATATGCGTGACTTGATTTTTGGCACTGTTGAGATACGTAGACAACCCTTTTAGGGTTCGGTTGTAATTCATTCATATTCTGTTCCCATCCTTTTCCATCATGCCCTGAAAAGGATATTTTTCTATTTATTATTTTTTATTATTTTTAATTTCTCCGTTTTGTTATAAATTTTAAAAAAAAAATAAAACATGCTTTGAAAAATCCAGAAAATGGGGCGATCAAAATGACGCGACCTCCTATTTTTGTCAAGCAAATAAAACTTGCATGCAAAGAAGAACAGCTATAGACACTACATTTTGACCGTCTCGCAAGAATTGTATACTTTATTTTATAGTTTACTTTATTTTTAGAAAATACAAAATATAAAGAAATAAAAAAATGAAATAAAAAAAAGGCAAAAAAAAAAAAGGGTAAAAATAGAAAAAAAAATAGGGAAGTAAATAAAAACAGAAAGGGGAGAGAAGAGAGAACACAAGAGAAAGATGGAGAAAGGGAAGAAAGGTGGGGGCCACCCATCGGGTGTGAGAAAGAGAGAGAGAGAAAGAGAGGGGAGAGAGAGAAAACGAATAAGAGAAGAGAGGGTAGGGTAAGGGCCTACACGGTGGTTGTGAAAGAGAGAGAGGAGAAGAGAGAGAGTGTGCATAGGCCCCACCCCACTTGTCAGCTGAGAAGAGAGGAAAGAAAGAGACTGTGATGTGGGACCCCCTGCCGCTGTCAGCAAAACAAAATGAAAAAAGGGTGTGGGCCCCTACCACGTGGTAATCTAAGGGGAAAGGCGGTGAAAGGCCCAAAATTCTAGAAAATTCCATTTTTTAGCTTTTTACTAATGTTCGCTTTCCCTGTTCAACTTGGACTGCGTTTTAGGCGGCCATACCTAATTTTTAGGGTTTCCTAGTGTTTTTCATGCGTCTATCTTTTCCTATAAATAGGACCCTACTACTCCTAATTTATTCATTCAAAAAGTGAGAGAAAAAACCTCTTAGATCATAATTCTTAGCGAGAGCCATTTCGAGAAACCGTCTGTGAGAGAGGAAAAACCTGAGTATCGGGAATCTTGGTCAGAACATATATGTTTTCTGATTTTTTTAGTTCTTTCATTATTTATTTTGTTCTCGCAATATTAAATTCCTGCATGTTTATTTATTTTGTAATCGTCTGATGACTTGATGAAAACGCCAGGACGAGATTTCTCGTTCCCAATTTAAAACCTCCGAGCGTTAGACGAGGACACTTTATATCTCACTATTTTTTATTTTTTTTTATATTCTTTTTTATTTGTTGCAATTCATATATATAAAAAAAATTTGAAAAATAAGTCGTTCGATGATCCGATGAAAACGCCGAAACAATGTTTTTAAAACCAGATCGGACGTTGAACTGGAAAAGTTACCGGGTCACGGGTCACCGGTTTAACCGGTAGGCGAACCGCGGTTGAATCGATGATGTCATAAATACGTCATTAATATATATATATATATATATATATATATATATATATATATATATATATATATATATATATATATATATATATATATATATATAACCAAATATCCCTCCCAAAATATCTATACTATAAATTAGGGTCAAGATTGCACCATAAGAGAGACATTTTTTACCCTTAGATCACTTTTGATACAAGAGTCAAGATCAAAACTATATAACCCTCATTTTCTCACAACTAACCCTAATTGTGTTACCGCTCCTTCTCAATTCCCCATCTCTCTCTCTCTCTCTCTCTCTCACCCATTTGATTTCTCAGTTCTCTCGCTCATTCAAGCTCTCTCTCTCCATTGCCTCTCTAACTTTACCCCTCTTCTTTCGCCACCGCCGCCGCTGCTACAACCTCCAGTGATCTCGTCGATCTCCTTACTGCTCGGATCTCGCTGTCATCGTCCGCCTTCCAACCCTAAGTCGCCGCCGTATCCCTCTCTCCCTCCATCGCCATGATGCTAGCTGAACCATCGTCGAGGGTCAGATTTGGGGACGAAGTTCGGCGAGGGTCGGAGGTGGTCAGATTTGGGGATGGATGGGAAATGGCAAAAACCCGGCCAATTCGAAGATAACCAGACCGGTTCATCAGTTCACGGTTGAACCAATTTGAACCGGCCGATCCGATGATTTAAACGTATAAACGGTTTTTAGTATTTTTCAGGACCGGAGACAGGACTGGTTGACGGTCCAACCAGCTGGTCCGGTTCAATTTTTAAATCATTGCGCTTGGATATGTTTCTCGTGCTTAAACTTAATCTCCTAGTGTTAGATGAAAGATGTTTAATTCTTTATTTTTATGGGGTTTTTTTTTCCCTATTATTTTCTTTGATTTTTTTTTTTTAATAAAAACACTAAAAAAATAAAAATCCAAAAACCCAAAAATAAAATAAAATAATAAAAACTTAGTTTGTAAGAATTAATCCTTACAAATCTTAGGATGAATTTGGCGATTCGATAAATCGTATGAGAGTTTTCCATGATCTCGTTTCAATTCCCCAAGTAGAGTGGAATTTAGAAACATTTGGTTTCAAGATATTTTTTCCCCGGTAAATCTTTTCGTGGGATTCCGCCTTTTTGGAAAGATTAATTTTAATCAACATGTTTCTCCAATCTTCACTTGATTCTAATTTGTATAGGATTTTAGGGAATTTCAAATCGGGATTTTTTTAAATTATTTGGGTAAATTTGAAAATAGACATCATTTACATTTACGTCATGACATCTTGCATATTTACTTTTTGTATCATTTAGACGACATACTTATGACACTTTTCACCACTTACAGTTTTTTTATATTTTATTTCATATAGGTTATTTTAGATTTCATAATTCATGCCAGTTTTTTTCGTTTAGTATACGACAAATACACCACTTGCACTTTTTTCATATAGATATTAGACAATTAAATCTTTGCCACATATAATCACATTAATTCATTTAGTTTTCCTGATTTATTCCGTATTCATTCCATTTTGCATTGACACGTACAAATTAAAACTATTCTTGCATAAAAATCATATAAATTATTTTTTTAGGTCACTTTTGCATAAATAAAATAAAATTCGTATCGTGCTAGTCTAATATTATCATTTGCATTCATACCTTCATACTTTTTCACTTATTTTAGTTTGCTCATTTAAATCAAAGTAATCATTTGAAAACATATATAAAATCACCCGCTCGGGGACCATTCTTGACAAATTCTCTAATATTTGATAAAGGTTATATCGGGGGACATTCCCAAAATACAAAAAAATTGCTTTGCCTTAATTTGTGAAATACCAAAAAAAATCATAGGAAGGAAAAGATTTTCAAAATAAAAGAAAACATTTAGAAACTAATTGGACATAAGGTATAATTTTCGGATGGACGTCTTGGGGTGCCTAACACCTTCCCTGAGCCTAACCAACCCCCGAACGTTTTAAAAGAATCTTTAGTTTGATTGTATTTTTGAAGTCAATTTTACTTGAGCCTTTTAAATTTGTTTTTTAAAATTTTAGTAACCTAGCACACTAATTAAACCCAGTATTAGGTGGCGACTTCTTATTTTTAAAATAGCCTAAGTATTTTTATTTTTGAGAAAAATGACGCTTTTAATACCCCTTCTCTTTTAAGCATTATTATTTCATATCCATTATCTTTTGAAAAATCAAGGTGCATCAGATTGTTCTTGATTACTTAATTTGAAAAATGTAGGTCTCTATATGTAGACTCCTAATTAAACCTATAACGATTAGTTTTCAAATTATAAGACATATAAGGCCCCATATATAATATAATATCAAAATAGGTGTATTTTATTTTAAAAAAAGTACTTTTAGAAAAGCTTGATTCGGTCCCAAAACGTTTTAAATTCAAAACACTTAAAGATAGGAAATAGTTTTAGCAATTCAATTCAAATAATAAATTAATATATGAACAAAATAGATAAGATCTCAGTAATATGATATATAATAGTAAAATACTCAAATTACTTAAAAAAAATATCTATTTCAAATGTTCAAAACAATGAGATTTGGATAAAAAACCGAAACAATCAAACTTTAACTAATTGCCAAAGTCGGTCGACCGACCCCAATTCGGTTGACCGGCCCTGCAACGGTCCTGACCGTTGCACCGCCTCCAATCGGTTCACCGATTGGACTTGAGAGTTTTGCTTCTTTTTTTTCTTTGTTTCAGCTACTAGATTATTTAGTCAACCAGCCTATCTTGTCGGTTGACCGAATTGGTCAGTAGGTTCACTATTTTAACTCCCTTAAGCTACTGTTTTCATTAGTTGACCGATCCATTTTGTCGGTTGTCCAAATTGACTAGAAAACCCATTATTCTATGTGTTAAAAATATTTTTTCACCTAAACATTTTATCGAAAAAAAACAATTCTATGATTTTAACACTTTATAAAAACCATTTAAAATCTTAAACTTATCATTTCTTACCATTATGCATATAAGTTTATTTATTTTAAAGTGTCGTGCGCGATCTTAATTTGAGTTGCATTGAAAGCAAGAAAGTAATAAATTATTTTTACTTAAATGTCTTCAATATTCTAAAAATCTTTATTATCTTCAGCTTGAATCCGTCTTGAACTTTTTCTTAAATTCTTTATAAATCTTAACTGATCGCCCCATAAATTCTTTAACTTATAAATCATCAATGATTAATCTTTTTTACTCAATTTTTTTTTTTTTCTCATAAACATATAGAACTTTTAGTCTAAAATTACTAAATAAAACTATTAGTTAGATTCACCATTTTCTTTATTGTTTGCTTTATTTTCTTTTCCATCTTCAATGTCTTCTCCATCTTCACTTGCTCAAATCCAACTTCTCAATCGGGGGAATTTTTTTTTTTTTGTCAGATATAGTTTCGTCATGGACATGTAAGGGCAGTGATGGTGGTGGTTGGTACACTCTGTGTGCGTTAGCGAGAGACAGAGAGAGATAGGAGGTAAGAAAATGTTAAACAATAATTGACAGTGGTTGACAAAGGTGCTGGGGGCAATAGGCGGGGGTGGTTTCCGGAAGTTACATCGGAGACAAAAAAAATGATGAAAATGTCAAAAAAGAAGAAAAAAAAATCAATAACTTTCTTCCCTCGAAGTTTCATATTTTTATATTATAAGTAATTAATGCTAATTTTAAAATAAAAAGTTAATTTAACCTTTTTATAGATTCGGTTGAATTTTTATATTTAACAGAAATTATGAAATTTTTAATTTTTTTTTTGGTAAAATACAATTAGTATTATCTATCAAATAATTTAAAAAAAGCAAGGATTAAAAAAATTAGATAGAGATATGGTAGTCCATTAATTTTCTTAAAACATAAATAACAGAAAGACAAAAAATAATTATTTTTCACTTTTTTTAAAAAAAAAAAATTACTTTCTTAATTCTCAAAAATATTTTTTGATTTTAACATAAAATTATTTTTTTACCCAAGAAAAATATTTAAAAAATATTATCAAATGGTGTTTTTTTTTTTTTAAAATCGAAAATCAATAAGTACCAAAGTAACCAAATAGTGTAATTAACCATTATTCGTACCATGGTAAAATCCAAGGAACGATCCTGACTCCACCTTACTCTAGTCTAGTCAGAAAAGAATCCACTAGAGTCCACAAAAATCCACTCCGAGGGAATGATTTTGACTAATCTACTATTTTTTTATTTTATTTTTATGAATGAATGTGTATATACACACACACACACACCATACAACACATCATTATCAACGAAAGTATTGTTGCACTAAAATAGTAAATTGCAAAATCTCCCCCAAAATTTTAGATGTTATCTTCTATTAGTCCCTATATTTTCAATTTATGCAATTAGGGTCTCCAAATTTTCAATCTACACGTATCAACTTACATGTAACATCATAAATAATTATATTATTTCTTAAAACTTGTAATCTAGTAGATATCTAGTTTATTTTCCTTATAGAAAATATAGAGTTTAATTCTCTCTCTCAATATATGTACCCAAACAAAAGCTATATGTGACTAACATATATAAGCATGTTCAGAATCACCTAATTACTTGGTACTTAAAGGGCAAGATGGAGCAAAATAGAAATTTGTACTTAGGCCATGTTTGATAACCGTTTAAATTTTAAATATTGAAAATTTTAAATGTTGAATTTTAAGTGTTGAAACTATAAGTGCTGAATTTATTTGCTGCTAAATATATTAGATATTCAATTTTTATTACTTTTAACTTCAAAAAAATTATTTTTATACAAATTTTTATTCCTAAAATATTTTTTACAACTTTATTTTTCTAAAATATTCTTTCTCTACAACTTTTTTTCTCTATTTTTTTTTTAATTTAACACTTTCTCTGTCTATAATTTTTTGTATATTTTTTTTTTTAGATTTTACAGTATCGGTGTAAAATATTGACTGTGATAATTAGATATTTTATGGTATTAAACGATAAGTTCTAAAAATTAAGTGAATCACACGTCACTTTATTTTGAATAAATTTTTTTTAACTTATATTTATTTTTTAAGTAATTACTTAATTTTGTTATCAAGTACTATTAATTTAAGGCTAAATTACCACGTGAACTCATATTAACCACTAATCTACCAATAAAACTCGTTACTTAATTAGTAAATAGAGCAATCACTCTTCACAGTTTCTATGCATACCGCAGATCCAAAAATTCGTCTGTAAATTTCTTGATAACAGATTTGCCCTCTCGTATATGATGCATCCAACATATAACATTGATGTTAAATACAGTAATGTTACATATAACATTGATATTAAATGAATGTTATATGTAACATGATGTAGTTAAGGTCCTTTGGATTTTAGTTCTGATTTAGTTTTAATGTTACATGTAACATTGATGTCATGTAACATAGTTAAGTTACTAATCTTTTGGTTTTTGTTTTGATTTTAACGTTATATGCAAAGATGAATGCAAATATGTCATGTAACATAGTTAAGTTACTAATCTTTTGGTTTTTGTTTTGATTTTAACGTTATATGCAAAGATGAATGCAAATACAATAATGTTACATGTAACATTGATACTATATGAATGTTACATATAACATGGTATAGTTACTATTTTTTTAGATTTTGTTTTGGGTTGATATTAATGTCATATGTAATATTGATGTCGTGTAACATGGTGTAATTATTAACCTTTTGGTTTTTGTTTGACTTTAATATTACATGTAACATGGTGTAATCTTTTTATTTGAGTTTTAGTTTGATTTTAATGTTACATGTAACTTGCTGTAGTTATTAAATGTTACATGTAACATTCATACTTATTAAGATAAAAAACTTTAAAAAATGTAATTGATATATTATTTTAAAGAAAATTAATTGAATATAATTGTTGTACAAAAAAATTATTATTTCACATTCAGATTGAGATCAAAATAAGCATTTTGTTCCATCTAAAGTCGGTCGTATGTTACCTAATTTAGTTCTGCATAAGAGGAATGTGATTATATGATATTTATGAAATGCTGCATTAAATATGTACATTTTAGTCATGAATCGGCCAAAAGGACTGTTCGGTTCATAATAAAATTTGTGGGTGTATTTGGTAGTTTACGCATATTTTTAGGACTGTGCAGTAAGCGTCCCTTAATTTAATAATTATTTAATGCAATTAGTTTTAAATGTTTAGTTGTGTTATCAAATAGGGCTTTAGTTGAAATATTTCTTTAACTTTTGGGGTCAAAATGGATAAATAAATAAACTCTCACACTCTAATAAGAAACTGGACATAAACTTCAAAGGACAAATAACTAACGGGCCCTACACTAAAACTAAACATCATCAAGTAGACCAAACACCTCTCTCTCTCTCTCTCTCTCTCTCATATAATACCATCATCTCTAGTGTGTTTCTTGCTTTTGTTCCATCTGCAAAAAAAGTGGGCTATTTCTCTCTCTCTCTAGCTCTCTCACTGAAGACTCGAAAGAAGAAAAAAAGGCTTCCTTCTCTCTTCCTTTTTCTGCCTCCCCATCTATGGATACTGCTCAGTGGCCACAGGTAATTAAAGTAGCATGTTTTCTTTCAAATATATCATCATATATATATATATATGTATGATCGTCTTGGGTTGGGTTTTTCATGAATTAATTAGATTTTTTTTATGGGTTTCTGGAAAATAAAAAATTTAAATTGTTGTTTTGTGTTCAGTTTCAAGGGTTAACTTTTTTCTAGGAGATGATGTTAAGCACTCCACTGGTCTTTGAATTTTTGTTCTTGTCTTTTGAGTTTCTTCTTCTTATTTCTTTTCTTTCTGTAACCCTCTTAAGTCTTAACTGTAAAGCATTTCTATTGATTTTTCTCTCGTTTGTTTCCCCTTGCCTTCTCTCTCTCGCTCTCTCTCTCTACACATATATACACATCGGCCATATTAGATACACACGCAATATTCTATCCTCTTTTTTTTTGGTGTAAAAGATATTCCGGTTTTATGAATTATGATTTTTCATGGTTATTTTTAATATATTTTTTTTTCAATTTTTTAGAAATATTTTGAGGGTGATGGAGTGATGCAAACCCATGGAAGAAACAAGACCTATGCAAATTCCTTTTTTTTTTTTTTTTTTAATTTTTAATTTTGTTTTGGGTGTCAAAACTCTTCTGATCGATCTTTTGAATTTTGATCATGGGCGGTTTTCAAAATTTTAATTTTGTTTAGGGTATTGGAGAGGTGAAACCATGAAAGAAACAAGTCCTATGCACTGTTTTTTTCCTTTCCCTTTTATCCTTTATAATTTTGGGTGGCAAACTTGTTTTTTTTTTCTTTCTTTTATTGGTGAGGTGTGTCCGCACTTAGTTTTCGGCACCTCAACTAATTATTTATACGATCTGAAAGGTGCACCCCTCCCATCTTGGTGTATTCATAATTAAATTTAAGATTTAATTCCCTAAAGTCTCTCACGAAAATCGAATTCTGATTGAGAAGAAAAATTGACACTTCTCCCTTGTCGACCGGATTAACGGCTCAGACGTTGCAAATGGCTGTTCTGATGTTATGAGTTTGATCATGGGTACTTTATTTTAATTTTTTTTCTTACATTTATAAATTTGTTTAAGGGTATTGGAGTGGTGAAACCCAATAGGGAAGAAACAAGGCCTATGCAAGAGATCAACAAAAAGCCAAGACCCCAAAAAGAACAAGCTCTAAACTGCCCAAGGTGCAATTCAACACACACCAAATTCTGCTACTACAACAACTACAGCCTCTCCCAACCACGATACTTCTGCAAAACTTGTAGAAGGTACTGGACTGAAGGTGGGTCCCTCAGAAATGTTCCAGTGGGCGGAGGCTCCAGGAAGAACAAGAGACCTTCATCCTCATCCACCATTGATCCTACTTCATCAAAGAATAAACTTCCCCATCTGGCCCCTCATGGGTTCCCTCCTCAAAACCCTAAAATCCATGAAACCCATGACCTTAACCGAGCTTACCCACCACCAATCCCCGAGTTTCTTCACTTGTCATATAATGACCAAAATGCCCTCCATCAGAATCAAGGTACAATCTTCTCAAATGGGCTCTCTTTGCAAGAATTCAAGCCAAGTACTCTTAATTTCTCACTTGATGGGTTTTCAAGTGGTTATGGAAGCTTGGTTCAAGGGGTTCAAGAGAGTAGTACTACAAGTGCAAGGATGTTCTTCCCATTTGAGGAATTAAAGCCAGTTTCAAACCCTTCTGATCAATTTGGTGATCAGAACAGGGTTGAGGGAGAGACTCATGGGTATTGGAGTGGAGTTTTGGGTGGTGGGTCATGGTAATCACCCCCCCCCCCCCCCCCCAAAAAAAAAAAAAAAAAAAAAAAAAAGGAAAAAAGAAAAAAGAAAAGAGAGAAAAAACAAAAATGGAGAGTTAAGAAATATGAAGAACAAGCAGAAGCTGATTTTTTTTTTTTTTCCTTCAATGATGGGTGACTTGTTTTGGAAATCGCTTTAGAGCTAACAATTAGGGTAAATGGGTTTTTGGTCCTCTCTTCATCTAATCACCATTTTTCTTTATTTCTTTTATTTTTTGGGTTTCGTTTTTGCTTTATGTTAATTTTCCCTTCGAGGTCCATGTGAATGTTTTGGAACTTTCTTTTAGGTATGCTTCAAAAGCCTTTTTTGTTCACACAATATTCTCTCTCAAGAAGTGATGCCAAGAGGAGGAGAAATCCTCACCTTGATGTTGGAGATGTCCTCATCGACAAACCCGTACACGAAAAAGGTAGGAGCACACTGTGATGATCCAAATGCAGCTGAATTTGCGGTAATCGAAGCCCTCCGTCTGAATGAAATCCAAGTTGGAGGCGAAAATTACAAGTCTTCATGACCATGCCGACTTGAAAGAGAGAAACAACTATTAGGTGTGTTTGGATTGGTTGAACTAGCTAAACAATACTAAGGAAAATAAATTATTTTTATGGATAAAAATATTATTTTCTTTCTTCTTTTCTTTTTTTTTTTTCAACCAAACAAGACCGTTAAAAATGTCCTGTAAGCGAGATATTGCAAACTCCCTTTCGCGAAGTTCTACAAAACCAATAGCTATGAATCTATGTGTGGACGACCTAGATAAGAAGCACGAATCCCTTCATGAAGCTGCAAATCAAGAACGAAGACCTGCAGGTCAAACTCCCGTATTCGGGACAATGGTGCACCCAATGGGTGTGGTGTATGCACTAGCTATATCAGATAGCACCCCAATGAATCGAACCAAACTTGACCCATTTCGTTAGCCAACGAAACACGCCCATAGGCAAAACAAACAATGGCAAATGACCTATCGGACGTGGTACCCAAAAATCCTGTAAGAAGAGAACAAGGCACAACGGCCAGGCCCTCAGGCTAGCCCCCCACGGGATTTTCCAACATAGGAGACAAAGTCGATCACTAGTGCACACCGATAGGGGTAGAGCTTCAATCTAGTAGCAAGCTTGACAACCAGATAATCTAAAATAACGAATGCAAAAATAATTGATAGTAATAAGGTTCACTATATTAGTATATGCAAACACTGTAATAAAATACCATTACAATAACAACAATTATATTAATACTAAAAAAAAGTTTACAATGATTATCTCCTCCCACTAAATTGTGCTCTCATTGACAAAGGCCCATTTGGTAACTGTTTCGTGCTTATCCCATGCAGTGGGATGAGAATGAAATAGAATGAGAATTTTATTTCTTTCCTAGAAACAAAATCGTGTTTGATAACAACAATTTTTTTTTTTGGATCTGGGAATAGAATCGCGTTTGGTAATGATATCAAGCAATCAAGCCCTAAACCACAATTGAAATCGAAATCCTAAACCCTAATCGAACTTGAAATCGAAATCAAACTCCTAAACCACAATTGAAATCAAAATCCTAAATCCTAATCGAATTTGAAATCGAAATCGAACCCTATACCTCAATTGAAATAAAAATCGAAATCAAAATTTTAGGGCGAAAAACACGGTTTAAACAAACAACAATGAACCAAAATCGAAAAATGGGAGCCGAAAATCTATTTCGAAATCGCCTGTTTCGATTTCGAAGTCGAATTCGAAACCAAGCAGACGACGAGCGTGATGGAGACGACGACGAGTGTGATAGAGACGACAACGAACTGAAGAAGACGATGACAAATCCTGTTTCGATTTTGAGGTTGAAATCGAAATCAAAATAGGGTTTTGATTCGAAATTGAAATCGAAACCCTATTTCGAAATCAATTTCGAAATCGAAACCATTTCGAAATCAAAACCCTATAAGCAGACGAAATCGATAACGACGACAAAGAGACGAAGAAGCAGACGACGGCGATGGCCGGAGGAGGTCAGCTGCGGTGGAGAGTAGAAGGAAGAAGTTCAACGTTGAAGAAGAAGAAAAAAGAAAAAAAAAAAAAAAAAGGAGAGAAAGAAGAGTGCCTACCAAAGTTTGAAAGGGGGTCTCATTAACAATTGAAAAAATACCTTCCGTGTCCTTTTTAAGAAATGAGAATGGGATGGGAAAAAATGAGATTCATTTTTTTTTTGTGTCTCACCTATTAAGAAAAATGGGAATGGAATCTAGTTTTGGGAAAGAAATGGAAACGGAAATGAGATTTATCAAACGTTATTTTCAAACAAAAATTCTAAAAATCTGGGATAAGAATAGAATGAGATGGGATAAAAACAGTTATCACCACCTAAGATGATGACACTATGCATTGCACTAATGTTGGATGGAACTTAATAGGCATGCAATATGGAAATTATGGTATGAAAAAATAGCAATGCTGTACATGTATTCAATGCATTTGTTAGTTTTATTCGTGCAATTATTCGATGCATTTGTTGTAGTAGAAAGAGTTAAACAGGGCAATTATTCCTTTTTATTTTTTTATTTGGTCTTTAGTTATAAAATGTGTCTCTTAAAATATAATAAAATGTAGCCATTTTCCCCAATTCTGCTGTGCTATAATCGTCACGCTATGTTTCTTTACTCTAATTTTGTTATTTGAAAATTATTTGTCAGTAAAAATTTTGTTTAGTAGATATATAGTTACCAATATAGTGTAGTTCAAGTGGCAAGATTTGTTTGAGTTAAAACAGTCAAAGGACCTTTTAAGGTCAAGAATTCAAACCTATAAAAAATCACTTGTTGGAGAGATAACCACGCATCCCAAACGATATTGTGAGTGTAGGGATTATCGAAAGCGTATTAAAAAAAAAAAAAGCAAAAAAAGATATATATATTGTTTATTTTTCATAATTTTGTATCTTATTTTATGTAGTTATAAAATTAATCAATTTGTTTAGAATCTATAATTTTGAGCCAATTTAAAAAATAATTTTTTTTTTCAAGAAAAACTAAAATATTTTTAATTAATTACGTATAGAATAGAGTGGGTAAGGGTAAGATGCAATCTCAAAAAAGGGTTGGGTTTGAGTTTGGATTAGTGATAGAGAAAGCGTGGCTGATTTAGTAGTTGCTTTGCTAAAGTTGGTCATAGGGGATGCCTGTCAATCTTTTCCAAATCAGAACTGCCTTTTTTTCCACTTTCTTGTTCGCCAATCAGGTCAGGGCTTGTCAGAGCTTTATTCAGCACCATGTGTGTCTTCAGATTCTTCCAACCGTGAAAAGCACCTCCCCTCCCCCCACTACTTCACCACCAAGCAATTGACAATTTTCTCACCCATTGTTTATTTCAGATTTTGTAACACAATTTTCCACTCTGTTGTTGGGGAAATTACATCGTTTATTGTTCTCATTCTTAAAATCAAAGGTCCTGAAATGATTAACCAATTTAGGCCGATGAGTCTGTGTAATATGACTTCAAAATCGTAACTAAAATTTTGGTGACTAAGTTAAGCTCTTCCCAAAAAGATATTATTGGACATTTTCAAAACAGTTTCATCCTTGATAAAATGACTATGGATAATAGTATCATTTCCCAAGTAGTGATTCATAGTTTGAAGAAAACTAAAAGTAAAAAGGGCTATTTAATCCTGAAAATTGACTAGGAAAAAACTTACTTAGGACTTCGTAACATTTTCAATTTTAAAAATTAAAATTATAAAATTGTGAGAACAATTAAATAAAAACTTTGGTGTTGTTGATGCCGAAAATTGGACCAACTAGCAGTATGGTCTAACCACTCTTTGCATGGAAAGTTGCAGCTAATCTGGAGACGGCTTTCGTCCCTCTTCGAGTCTTTGTTCAGGGCTGGACTGACGTTGTCTAGCCTGAGCTCCGACTTGTCACCTGCACACAGGACGACTGGGGTGTTCCCGACGTGTCCCCTCCAATGTAAGAGTAAGAGTTCGGGAGAATAGAAAGCAAGTCATTTGAAAAGATAAAGCTATTACCTCGACCTTCGTGCGTGTTCTCGCCTGTCAAAATGTGTTGGTAAAGCCTTCTATTTATAGGCGAGGAGGTGATTAGCATCCCGAAAAATTAGGGCCTTAAACTCAGTTATCTGCTAATCAGTCAGGCGCGTGGAGAACACGACGGATTAGAGTTATTGGCCTGGACCTTGGGCTCTCTGTTTATTGATGGAGAAGCCCATGGGCCAAGCCTGTTAAGAGTGTTAGGTTGGCCCGGGCACAGAGGTGAAAGTCAGGCTGAACGCAACGATCTGACCTTCCTCGGCGATTTTTGAGAAGATTCTTGCTTGGCAAATGGAGAGGTCCTTCGTTCCTACAGGCTTGAGGAGCCATCCTGACTGTCTATTCACCGGGCTCATGAGGCCGTCGAATGTCGTGGCATTGATGATGTGGCGATTTTAATCCAGGTGGCAGACACGTGGAGATGGTCGGACTCTACCTGCATCAGTTGCCCCCCAAGCCTTAGCGGGGAGATAGAACATGAGACGTTGAGGATTCTTGTCACGGTCTGCAAGAGGATGGAAATTTCGGCCGAGGTGAAATAGCTCGGTAGGATAGGTCAGCTTGGTACGAAAGTCAGACCGGCTGCGCCTTGTGGCTTCCCCAAGAAGTTTGACTGGCACACTGACTGGATGCATGACACGTGGCCTGACAGCGCATGGATCGACGCTTTGTGTGCCGTTTGATTAATGCAACGGTTCAACTTCTCAGCCCTTCTATAAATAGGCACTTTATTTCTTCGCTTTTCTTCGCACCAGAGTATTCACAATAGATTTGCCTGACATCAGAGCATAGTACTCCTATTTTTCTTTTCTTATTTTCTTCATGTTTTCAGTGTCTCAGTCCTATTTGTTGGGGGGGGGGGGGGGGTACAGCTCTTCTGAATCTGAAGAGACTGTGGCTGAACCCTACGTTGAGCGGATCAAGCTCAGCTCATCTGTAACTGAGGTTAATGAACAGGAGGTGATCTCTGCATCTGAGATGATCGTTGAGCAGGTGGCCATCGTTGAATGGACGACATCTTCTTTTGAAAGGGCTCGTAGGGCGACCGGATCGAGAACTTCCCAGTCTCCTGGCAAGACTAGCGGGCCTCAGTGGAGGAGAGTGAGAAGCGAAGCGGGATCATCTAGGGGCCTTGGTGTGGAACTCGACATAGGCCCAGCCATGGAACTTGACATCGAGGGTCTTTCCTCCCCAGAAGTGGAAACCCATCCGTTTACGTTGGGTCGAGCACCGAGGGCCAGCCCGACCACCGGTCAGCTGGTTTGTGAGGTCCCTTAGGACGCCCTGGTCTGGTAGGTACAAATCGACTTGTCGAAATAAGTCTTTTCCGGACTTTCGCTCAAAGTATGCATTCCTCAGCACGGTGGAGACGCGCGTTCCCGGAGAAAATACCTGGGCATGCGCCCCACTGAAAGGTTCATAACGATCGATAATCAGCAACTGCAGGGAAGTCTGCGTTTTCCCATACACTCTTATGTGAGGGAGGTTTATTGGGATCTTAGGCTATGTCCGTCACAACTCGCCCCCAACAATATGCGAATGGTGGTGGCCTTCTATGTGATTTGGCTGGCCGAGGGTATTGTCCTGACCCTCAAGCTCTTCCATGCAGTCTTCCTGGGGAAGTCCATGCTCGGTGGGAAGGGTTGGTGCTATATCTCGGCCCGACAAAAGTTCCTCGACGGCAACGCTGACTCCATCAAAGATTGGAAGCCAAGTTTCTTCTTTCTTGGAGGGATCAGATGGGAGGCTGCTCCAGCGACAGATTGGTAATACCTAGTCTAGAAGCACTACGGGACTGTGGGTAAGCATTTCAGCCCAGCATAAATTTCGTTCCCCAGCCTAATCGATTTTCCTGACTTATTTCCTTTCTTTAGTTTTTTCAGTTCCAAAGAAATCCAAGCCGAGCCTGGAGATTCTCATGCTGAGAGATCGGATCATTAGCACGCCGTTCACTCATGTCGGGGCTCTCGTTACGTCGTGTTTGTACAACTTTTACTTCTGGAGTCATGGACCTTTACGTCGTCTTTTTGTAGTTATGGACATTAAGATGCTGGCGAGAATGATGGCGTAGGAGGTCGAAGAGGAGGTTGGAGGAGAGGCCCCTCAGGAAGGTAAGTAAAGGGGCTGCGACTTAAGCAATATCCGATAGGTCGGCCTTTGTCAACTCGTCTCCTCGGACGGCCCCTCAGGCGATCCCTGCCAGGTCGGCGATGACAGGCAAGGCAGCGGCGCCCAAGAGACCAGGGACCCCTGCCCCAGCCAGGCCGGTAACGGTACTTGGGGGCGCGGCAAGTCTGGCCCCCATGGAGAAAAGAGACAAAGGGAAGCGAAAGTGAGCACATCCGAGACAGCTGATAGGCAACTTGATAAACTTGAGCTATTTTCCTAATTTCTTTCAGCAAATCGAGTCAGAGTGCTAGATCTACCTTATTTTCAGCTCGGTTAAAGGTAACTGCGGTTTGAGGCGAATGTAGGCCAATCTCAACCGGGATGATGGTCTCTGAGTCGAAAGTCATGGCGAAGGGCATCTCGTCGGTGGGGGTTTGAACTGTTGTGTGATAAGTCTACAGTACGGGTTACAAATCTTCTACCCATAACCCCTTGGATTTGTCCAACTTGGTCTTTAAATTTTACAAAATGGTCCGATTGATGACTTCGACCTAATTGTTAGCTTGTGGATGACCAGGGGAGGAGAAATGTGTGCTAATTCTCAGCCCGGAACAGAGTTTGGAAAATAAGTCGTTGTCTAATTGCTTCCCGTTGTTCGAGACGATGGATCTGGAGATGCCAAATCGATATATCATGCACTTCCAAACAAAGTCTCGGATAATTTCCTTGGTGATTCTGGCAAGGGGCTCAACTTCTACCCATTTCGTGAAGTAATAGATGGCTACGACCAGGAATTTACTTCGGCCGGTCCCCTAAGAGAATGGACTGAGGATATCTATTCCCCACTGGGCGAAGGGCCATAGGCTGGTTATCGGCACTAGCTCGGTTGGCGGGGTGTGAGGATGCGTGGCGAACCGCTGGCACTTGTCACACTTTTTCACGAACTCCTCCGTATTTTCGAGCATTTTGGGCAAGTAGTAACCATGTAGGAGTAGCTTTCGGGCATACGACCTACCCCTGAATAGTTTTCACAAATGCCCTCGTGAACTTTTCTCATAACGTAGTCGGCCTCTTCAGGCTGTAGGTACTTGGAGTATGGATCCGAAAAGGACTTGTGCTACAGGATACCGTCGATGAGGGCGTACCGTGCTACCTAGTATCATATTTTTTGGGAATGAGCTTGGTCCTTTGGAAGCGTCCCATTAGTGAGATAGTTCACGATCGGATCCATCCAGGTCGGATCGGAGCTGAGGGTGCAGATAGTAGCGACCTTGTCAAAGGAGACAGTGCTTGGCTTAGCTAGATACTCCACAAGAGCTGTCTTTTTGAGACTACCATTGAGGCCAGGTTAGCCAACGCATCGGCATGCCTGTTCTCTTCTCGGGGTATTTGCTTGACTTGCAATTTCTCGAAGTTTTTCACCAATGTCTTAACCCTTTCTAGGTAGGCCACCATGCTCGGATCCTTAGCGAGGTACTCCTCGTTGACTTGATTGACCACTAGCTGAGAGTCACAGAAGACCTGGAGGGTCTTTACGTTGAATTCCCAGGTTAATCTTAGACCGGCCAAAAGGGTTTCATACTCAGCCTCATTATTCCGAGCCTGAGGGCGTACTCAATTTTCTCCTTATCTAGAGTGACGAGGACCATCCCAGCACTTGAACCGTTCTAATTTGAGGACCCGTCGGTAAAGAGTTGCCGTGAATAGAGACCCAGGTCGGCGTACACCCTAGCTGAGCAGGGGGATTCGCCGGCCTGGCTAGTTAACAGAGAGGTCTTCTTGGCCGCTTACTGCTCGACGGCGGGCTTCTCATCTAGGATGGTCATCTCAGCTATGAAATCATCCAGAACTTAACCATTTATTGTCGTCCTAGGACGATACTTGATGTGAAATTGGCCCAGTTCGAGGATGTACTTTATCAATCGTCCAGAGACATCAGGGGAGTGAAGGATTTACCTTAACGGCTAGTCAATTAATACCACGATAGTGTGAGCCTAAAAATATTGCCTGAGTTTTCTCGAGGCAATTAGCAAGGCGTAGGTGCACTTTTCAAACTAAGTATATCTTATTTCAACACCGGTGAGGACTTTGCTGAAGTAGTAAACTAAGCTTTCTACACTGACCTCTTTTCTAACCAGCGCGCTGCTTACCGTCGTGGTAGAGACAACCACGTATAGGAGCAGTTCCTTTATCTTCTGTGGCATGCTTAGCAGTAGTGCTAAGGAGAGGTATTTTTTTAACTCTTGGAAGGCTCTGTCACACTTTTCGGTCCATTCGAATGCCTTATTCTCCCTGAGGATTTTGAAAAACAAGAGGGATTTTTCGGACGACGTAGAGGTGAAACGGTTTGGGGAGGCCAACTAGCTTGTCAGCATCTGAACCTTCTTCTTGTTCCACGGAGAATCCACACTAAGCATCGTACTGCTTTGGTCGGGGTTGGCATCGATGCCATGCTGCAAGACCATGAAACCAAGGAACTTACCAGCAGACACCCCGAAGATGCATTTGCTCGGATTCAACATCATACAGTTAGCTTAGAGTTTGTCAAAGTAGGCTTGGAGGTGACTGAGGTGATATTGAGCCCGAATATTTTTTACGAGCATTTCGTCGATGTATACCTCCATTATCTTCCCAATCTCTTCTTTAAACATCTTATTCACGAGTCTTTGATAGGTCTCCCTAACGTTACAGAGGCCAAAGGGTATGACCTTATAGCAGTAGGTGCCTCTGTCTATGATGAACGAGATCTTACTCTTGTCGGGATGATACATGGAGATCTGATTGTAGCCGGTGTAACTGTCAAGAAAGATGAGCTGCACGTGTCCCGCCGTAGCGTCGATCATGATGTCAATCCACGAAAGGGAGAAGAAGTCATTCAGGTAGGCCTTATTTAGATCTTTGAAATCGACGCAGAGTCGTCATTTGTTGCCGGCCTTGGGGGCTAGGATAACATTGGCTAGCTAGTCCAAAAACTTAACCTCTTCTATGACATCTGACCTGATGAGGGTGTTTAGCCACACTGGGATCGATCCCGGGAAGCTTATCATGGGACCAGGAGAAGACATCGTAATTTTTTCTCAACAGCTTGGTGAGATCGGCTCACTGTTTAGGGCCGATTTGAGCTCCTATCCTCACCGCCCTTTTCGGGATAGTGGGGTGAATGGGGATTTTGATCAGATCTTCGTGACGTCAGGGAACGGGATCTTCATCCTGGGGATCATCAATCGGTACGGGCTTGCCTTTTCTAGCCAGGGCCACGAGCTCAAGAAAAGGTCTGCGCGACTCTCCGGGCTCGGGTGGAAATAGAAATTGCTATTTTTTCTCCATTGCCCTCCTTACATAGGCCCGAGTAGTTTTCTGGTCTCCTTGGACCTCACCCACCCCAGTACTGGTAGGGAACTTCATGTTCTAGTGATAGGGCGAACAATTGGCCTTCAGGGTGGCCACAGTAGGTTGCCCCATAATCGTGTTGTATGGGACGACCTATCAAAGATGATAAATTTTAACCAGACAGTGGCCGTCTTGGGCCTGGACCCAACCGTGAAGGGCAGCGAGACCCATCCAAAGGAGTTGACGACGTCACCTCCTAAATCGACGAGACGAGACTTTACGGGCTGAACAGCATTGGCGTTTATGCCCATTTTGTCAAAGGCCCACTTGAAGATGATGTCGGCCGAGCTTTCTCCATCGACCAAAATCCTCGCTATCTTGTAGTGATTGATCAGGGCAAAAATAACTAGGGCATCATCGTACGAAACGTGCACATCTTTCAGGTATGCTTTGCTAAAGGAAATGACGTTATGCAAGGCGGCATCCATCATGCTGACCTTATACATGTCCTGCGTCGGATACCCCTTTACATGTAAGTGACTCATTCCAGAATCTGTTAATGTAATTGCCTAAGTTCTCACTTGCTTCCTGCCTGAGGGCGAGGATATGAGAAACAGTCTTGGGCCTTCGCCGAGATCGACTGAACCTTTCTAAGAATTGTTGCTCAAGCTGGAGGAAGGTGAGATTGATGTCGGAGCTAGGTCCTTGAACCATATCCGAGTAGGACCAATTAGGCCAAGTGGAAAAAACTTGCATCTCATCGTGTTGGAGGCTGCGTGTATATCCATGTGGGACATGAAGATAGAAATATGATCTATGGGGTCGGTAGTCCCTAGCATGCAACTCGACTGGACCTCCGATATTTTGAATCTTTTTTAATATGGCTTCTATTTTGGCTATGCGGAACTCCATGGCCATCTCTCATCTCGCCAGAGCGGCGACCTGGCTGGCTACGACCCGGGCTTTACGCCTCCAAGCTGGTGGCAGAGAATGGGAGTCCATATCACGAACCAGGCGAGATTGGCTCTCGAAATGGTCCTGACGACTGTATAATAGAGCCAGCGGCGACCTTGGCCTATCTTCGGATTGTTGTCAATGCGTTGACCGAGATATGGACATCTATGCAACTGGGGGCTCAAGATCATTTTCCCTGGCTGCCCGATTACCAGGCTAAGATTGGGCCCACGCTACACATTCGTGAGAGGCGACCACTCGATCATTGGACCCTTGTGGGCAGTCTCCTTCTCCGCAATATGGAGATCCACCAAATTGTTAGTGTCGAAAATTGGACCAACCAGCCGTATGGTCCGACCACTCTTTGCGTTGAGAACTGCAGTTAATCTGGAGATGACTTTCATCCATCTTGGAGTTTTTATTCCGAGCTAGACTGGCGTTGTTCGACCTAAGCTCCGAACTGTCACCTACAGATAGGATGGCTAGGGTGTTCTCGACGTGTCCCCTCCAACGTGAGAAAGAGCTCGGGGGAATAGAAAACAGGTCGTTTGGAGAGAAAAAACTATTACCTCGACTTTTATGCGTGTTCTCGCTTGTCAAAATGTGTTGGTGATGCCTTCTATTTATAAGCGAATAGGATATTAGCATCCTAAAAAATTAGGGCCTTAAGCTCGGTTATCCACTAATCAGGTCGGTCCGGGCATAGAGGTGAAGGTTGGGCCAAACACACCGATCTGCCCCTCCTCGGCGATTTTTGAGAAGATTCTTGCTTGGCGAATAGAGAGGTCCTTCGTTCTTGCTGACCTGAAGAGCCATCTGGGCTGTCTATTAATTGGGCTCACGAGGATGTTGGATGTCGTGGCAGTTTTGATCCAGGTGGCAGACACATGGAGGTGGTTGGATTTTACCCACATTTAGGTGCTATTAAAATTCTCTAGTAAAAATCACAAAAAAATTAGGTGCCAAATTAATAGAATTAACTTAAAATTAAATAATCCAATGGTCTACCATGGTTTGGGCACATGATTTTTGGCCCAAAGTGTACATTTGGATCACTTAAAACTATTTTAAAAATACCACAAATATAAGATATGAAAATTGATAGATTATAAAGGCCAATGTATATAGTTGGAGGCCGAGTTGTATTAGAAAAGTCTAAAATGAGTGTTAAGATAACCCAATACCCAAATTAAGATCCATACCCACTAACTTAAGTATTAGTATCCATAACCTATGACCCAAGATCCTACCCATGGAAAAAAAATAAAAAAATAAAAAAAATAAATAAAAGAGAAGGAAGTCTTTGGACGAAATGTGAAAGGGCAACCAAAAAGAAATGGAGATAAGAAGAGAGGGAAAGAGAGAATGAGGGTTTTGGGAGATTTGGAAGAATAAATTTGAAAGAATCCACATCTGAAATCAAGTCTTGGTGGAGGTTTAAGCTCAAATTTGGTACGTTCCTAAACCTAGAAATTTTTATTAAGAGTTATAACATGAATTTTTATAATTCTAAAGGTCGAGATGTAAAGTATATTTAGATTAAACATAGTAAAACTTAGATTAGGTCATGTATGAGTTGGTTATTGAATTAAACATGATTTTTAGGTGAAATCACCATGCATAAAATCTGATTTTTTTTTTTTTTTTCAAAATATGGTTTAGAACTTTAACTTTGTTATTTTCGTTATTAGAAGAGAAAATATGAGAAAATCATGATGTAAATAAACCTTAAATAAATCAGAAAAGTTGTATATTGGTTTGTGATGAACTATAGAACTTAGGAAAGTAAAAAAACATAGTTTAGGAGCAATGTGTATCGAAAAGAATTGAAGAACCGAATCTGGAAGTTCTAAATTCTGCACTCGGTTCATCTAAATAATTTGTCTTAAAAACTTCATAACAATTCATAGAAAAATTAGAGAAATAAGAAACTTGTTGCGAATGAAACTAGCCTCAATGCGGATTATTTTATGATATTATATGCTTTGTTTTAAACTTTATATGGTACCTTTATAGACCCCAAAACGTAGTTGAATATAATCTCGTAAGATTCTGGCAGCTTTGTTTACTGAAATTCAAAAAATCATAACTAAATGTAGAACAATCAAAATCTGGTGATTCATAGTGAGTTTTAAAGCTTGAGAGGTCTATGTTCATAGAAAAATATAAAAAGAGTAGAAAAATATTTTCTACTGTGGTAAAATGAGTGAGAAACCTGCTACTCACAGTAAATTTCTTTTTTGTCATCTAAAAACAAATATTTTTTATAAACTAAACAATATAGTCATGCTCTGACAACGCATCATACCACCTTAAGGAATAATATGATGTTAAGGGTACGCGCATAAAGTAGTGATGTTAATAAAAAAAAATGTTTAATCTTTGCTTCCAGCAACTGGGTGAGCTGAAGTAGGATAATTCGAGATTGCTAGGTAACCACCCACATCTTGAGGCAGAGAATTATATTCATTCTCTTATGTGTTTTTAACATGCATTATATGTATGTATTCTTCTGTGCTTATTTGTAAAAAGGGTTTCCAAATGAAATTGGATTTATGATAAAAAGTTGAAGTTTAGGCAAATCTGGTAATATAAAAGAAATATATACTTGTGTGTTAAATTTATTTGGTTGGGTGGTATTGCAATGATATCATGTGAGGACTGAGAAAATTGGGTCACCGTAGAGCTGATCTTGGGTGCAAATCCCTAAACCCGCGAGGGAGATATTCCAAGTTACGTAAGTATTTCACTGGATAGTACAGATTTTCAGTGGTACAATTTGGTCACCAGGTATCGCAGTAATACATTTGTTGTGTATGTGTTTTAATTGTTCTACTTGAATTTTATAAGTGCATGTTTTATTACAATGTGTATGTGCTTAAAAATTAAAAAAAAAAAAAAGTAAGAAAATTGATGGATTTCCCTACTGAGCACGTTGAGCTCACTCCCCTTTTTTTGTCCTATCCTCAGGTAGTACATAGGATAGTGAGCAGTAGTGAGCTCTGGTCTAGAAGTGCGCTATATTAAGTTTCTAGCTTCAATGTATTTGGATCGTTTTGGTACTTTATGTCACTATGTACCTTTTTATTTTAAGCCTGACATATAATAATGGGCCATGTAGGACCCAAATATTTGGACTGTTGGTTCATTTGTAAACTTTATTAGCTATGTGTCTAATGATGCTGCTAAGGGATCTATAGGTGATATAGAGGCCTAATCCAATAATTTAATTAGTTTTTATTGCAAAATTTCACTACGGTATTATTAGGTGTTTAATTAATTTGTAACATCCAGTAGGCATACTTGGTAACTGTAAAACAAATCGATGAACAATTAAGTGTTGATGTTGGTGGAATTAATGAGTTTATTGAGTGTTTAATTCCAATTAAGATAATATCATGAAGTAATTGTGAAGGATGCAGAGACGTACATTAAGATATTGAAGATTCTGAAAAATCTAGGTGAAAAGAACTCAAATATATTTTACTCTTAATATATCCATATTAGGATCACACACGACATAAATTAAATGATTTATATTTATGTGTGTTTAAACTAAGGTCCTAATTATAGTTCAAATATTTTCTCTAATGTGAAATTGAAAAAGAAAAATTGACCTAAGCAAGATCAGTGTTTAAAATTGATTATTAGTGTTAATTTAGTTAACCGAGAAAAGAAATCGGTTAAAGGATTGAAAATGTCGAAGATTGAAGTTGAAATAAATTGAGAAGAAAGTGTTCCAACAACAATCAATCAACCGACCAACAAGGTTCAGTCAACCGATGGGCAATGGCTGAAACAAAATGATATTTCTGAATCAATCGGTCAACTGGACCAGAGGAGATCGGTCAACCGATGGCCGAGAGCTCAACTCCATCGATTGGTTAACCGACCATTGATGATCGGTCAACCCACCAGGGCCAAAATTAGGCTTGAGAATGCATCATGTATCGATCGGTCAGCCAACCTGTGTTTGAGAAAAGGTTGGGATACATCCTGTATCCATCGGTTGACCGATGGGCAGAGGTTGGTTAATTGACTGGGCTGTTTTAGATTTTGAGAATTTTTGGGATTTGATCAAAACTAGCTGTTATTTACTTATCTGAATAAAATATCTTAGGAATTTGGATATATTGATGATATGTTACTCATATTTGAATATCCCTATAGATATGGTACATAACATATTGGTGTTTTTCAATTAAGTACATTTAATACTTCCTATCTATTTGATTTGAGATTGAAAATTAATTTGGGGACTAAATTGAATATTTTAAAAGCCATATTTAAGTGAATTGGACTGGGATTAAATGGTATTGATATATGGAGTCTATATGTGCATTTAATTGTTATATCTTGAGGGAACTAGCCGTTAGAGGGCCTATTTCAAATCATCTTAAATAGACCTACATGTTTAGAGATCAATACATAACTTCCATCAAGAACTAATTGTTTCTGAGCTTTCTAAGAGTTGTATTCTGATATTTTCTTGAGAGATCATTGTGAGAAAAGTTCTTGAGTTAAAGCGCTAAGTGTTTTCGCATCACCGATCTAAGTTGTCTTGTGATTCATATTCAATCTTTCAGTGTTATCCTAGTGAGATCATTCTAAGCTTTCATTTTTAATTGTGATTTTATATTTTTAATGCTTGCTTGGATATAAGATCTTTATGAAATTGTTTTTTGAACTTTAAAGAGCATAAAAATTATTTTAAAACGATTTTTGTAATAATCTGATTACGTGCTTATTTTTGTGCTACCCACATCTATTATAATTAGACTTTGAATTCCTCATGTAATATTTTATCAGTAGTGAATTCGGGATATTACGTCTTCTTTCTTTCTGATGGATTTCCGCCTAGGCGTTAGAAACTTCACCTAGGTGGATTTCAGCATTTCAACACTTCCAGCGGTTCAACACTTCCAGAGGTCTGATGGAATTCTGTCTAGGTGGTGGAAACTTCGCCTAGGCGGATTTCAATATTTCAGCCCTTGCAACTTTCTGATGGATTTCCGCCTAGGCAGTGGAAACTTCGCCAGGCGGATTTCAACTTATCAGCGCTTTCAACCTTCTGACGGATTTCCGCCTAGGCGGTGGAAACTTCTCCTAGGCGGATTTCAACATTTCAGCATTTCATCCTTTTGACGAATTTTCACCTAGGCGGTGGAAACTTTGCCTAGGCGGATTTGCGCTGTTCTTTGAAATATCTTTTTTTTTTTTTTTTTTTTTTTTTTTTTTTTTTTTTTTTTTTCTTTGGGCTACCCTTTTTTTCCACCATTTCTCTCAGTTTCCCGATTGTTTACGTCCCTACTCCTGACTAATAAAAACAGCTAAAAAGATATTCAAACTTTAATAAAATACTCGAAAATTGGTAAATTCGGTTTAGAATTAGATAGGTATTTTACACCTATCAAATACTCCCAAACTTGAAATTTTGCTAGTTCTCAAGCAAAACACCCTAATGCTAAATAACACTAACTACTCTAATTAGCTAATTTCTAAACTAAAAATAAGTAATCATTAACAAATAAGAAGTGCACACCTGTGAGATTTAAGTTCAATCTAAGAAACCATGCGATTCTTCCCTCAACAACCCGTAATCAGATCCAGTTAAGGAATAACACACACCACGTGGTGTTCTAGAATTTCAACACTCAATATCAGTTAAAATCATTTTAGATCCAATTGAAATGTGTATGTGTGAGAACTCGGATGTATAACTAATCAAACACCGGATTGGATTATTCAATGAATAAGGTCATGACTTAAACTTGTTAAAATATTCAGGAAAGTCATATGCTTGACTGGGCTCAACTATCCACTAATGTAGGTTCGGACATTCATAGAGATCAATAAGTCTTGCTTTGGCTTTGGAAAACGACCAAGGGTATCGTACAAATAGAAACTCGTTTATAATTTTAACGATACTCAAGGTACAAACGCTTGTCACTAAATCTTTCTCATAACCCCCTATCTTTGAAGATATTACCCTGAACAAGATTAAGTAAACTTGTATTCACTTGTTACAACAACCGAGATTAAACACTATATTCATATAGTGGTTTTTTTTTTTTTTTTTTTTTAAATACACACACCCCCAAATTTATTCAATTTTGTACAATTTTAGGGGCGTGTAAATACAACTAAAGGATTGACAAGTGAATACTCTTATACTTAACCAAAAACATTTAAACTGAAACCCCGATTGCCCACTTCAAATTAACATAATCTAATGCTACTTGTTTTCACTCAATTTTTGCTTTTATTCTTAGCGACAATAGTTTTGAAAGATTTACTTGGTTCAAGTATAGAAACAAGTTCAGAAGTGAAAAGTTTATGGCTTCGACAGGAGAACGAGGAAATAAATTTTCAGATTAGTTTCAAATGATTCAAGCGAAAAAAATGAAGGCCTATATTATGCCTCCGGAATTACCTTACCTATAATTTTGCCTCAAGCCTCCCCCAGTCAAGTTCTAGATTCTTCATTTCTGTCATGAACTTATTAAAGAATAATCGGCATCAAATCGTTCAACTAATTATACAATGAGTTTATGCGATCGTGCGATTTAAGATCAAAATAATTTTCACCTAATCGATATGCTAAGCACACAAAACACATGTGAATGGCATTACCCCCGACCTTAATATGCAATTTAGGGGGTAATTTTCATCATTAGGACATGGTTCGGACGAACTCAAAAACTCAGCATGCACGTACAACTATATTCATTAACATATATACTCTAATTCTACAAACTAATATTACTTATGCTAATGATCCTTACACATGCATAACTAAACATTACACATGCATAACAAAAAGAATTTCAAAATTTACAAAAAATTAACATTAATACCATTATAAGCAAAAATTTGTCCACAGAAAGAATTTTGTCCCATTTACATCAAAAAATTGTCATCCTTCATATCCCCCCCCCCCCCCCCCCCCCCAAAAAAAAAAAAAAAAAAAAAAAAAACAAAAAAAAAAAAAACTACATGCTTGCATATCATATACCCACAAACTTGAACGAGGCAGTATCCTCACTGCCTAGGCAGCGAACCCAATAGCAAAATAGAAATATATGTATTGAAAACTAGGTCGGACACATACATAGGAGGGAAGACATACAAGTCTAACCTCCTACCGTTCATTGGGGAGGAGATGGTGGTGGCGGCTCATCGGTCTCGAAAGGTGGCACGGGCATATAACGCGTCATGTCGATTCCGAGGTGCTCCTATAAAACCCGTTGATTTTGATCTTGTTTCCGAATGTAGTTATCCATGTATCTCTCTATCCGGGAAAAATTAGTTTGGAGCTGGTTTATGTCGGATTGGAGACTATGGATATCTCGTGAAATCTGGGTGAGTTGGTCGTGGCGGGTTGTGGGCGTCGGTGGCTCCAAAGGGCCAACGTCTTCCTCTTCAGGACCTCTTTTTCTCTCAGCTGGTCCACCTTTCCACAATCTGTTAATCATTGAAAGATCGAGCGGCTTTATAGGTGGAAAGGGGCTTGTGGACGTGACATGAACTCTGGCACGTGGAAAGAGAACGGTGAGGAATGAGGGAAAAGAAAGGCCACCCTTCGTCGTCCTGGCAGTATGAATTATTGAAGAATAAATGTGCTAACCGACATTAACGGGTGTCCCTCTATCAATTCCATATAGCATAAACGCTCGCTCCTTGGAAACATCGGACACGTGTGAGGTAGGGAGCAGATTGGCGCAGATGAATTGATGCCAAATCTTAGGGATTGGTTTCAAAAACCATGCCTTGAAGATGGCCTGACCCTGCCATGTATTCTTCCACTGGGCGTTACCCGTTGTTAGGGCCTGAATTACCGTACTCATTGTTGGTGTGGCAGCATCGGATAAATCTTGGGAGGCTTCTGGTCCCGTCAATCCAAGAAGCTCGTTGAAGTGGTCCGCACTAAATAGAATTGGGATGTTTCGGACCCTCGTCTGAAATCCAGTGGCCTCAGTAATGTTCGCATAGAACTCGCGTACTAGGGTCAACTCCCCTGGTGGGGGTGAAGCACAGAACTGTTCCCATCTTCTACGTTGAATGACGGTCCTGAATTATTCATGAAGTTCATGCAAAGGTTCGAACCCCCTCAGGCGAACGTCGGGACGCTCACTTTCATGTTTATTGTAATGGTCCTGGGCTTGCTTGGAGATGAATTTTAGAGAGTTGTAATCCGAGACAGCCGGAGGTTCTTCCGTTCGTGGTTACTTGGATGCCCGACGCTTTGCCATTTTGCCTATAAATCACAATCACAACACCAACCACAATAATAACAATAGAACACGCAATTCAAACCCTTGTCGGTGAACACACAATGCCCTTTTTTAACAAACATATGCCAACCAAAATCAAACAATACAAATTTCACAAGATGTCCTACTAACCAAAACTGAATCACATTTTTTCGTAATGTAGCCTAAAATAAATGATTCACATTGTGTGTCTACACAAAAACATGATAGGGTTTACCAAAAATCATTCCTAAATCCCTAATAACGTGAAAAACGCAATCCTAGGGTTTAAAGGGTTTAGGGTTCTAGCCAAATCCAATGATTTTTGAAATAAATGAGCAAATGAAGCAAATATTTCAACAATTAAATGAAAAATAGGATAATTGACACTTGTTGAAAAATTTCGGCCAAATCACTTGAAGATGGCGATTTCGCACTGTTCATCGCTTAAACCCTAGATTTTTGAAGATGGGAAGGGGAATCCAACGTTTGGATGAAGATTCTTGGTGGAAATCCAAGTTTTTTGCAATGTAGGATGAATCTTTCAAGGGAGGAAAGGATTTGGGATGGTGAAGTTGAGTGGTTTCTTGAAAATTTTAGGAGGGAAGTGCCGTTTGCGAAGATGACTGCTGCGATTTAAAACAGGGCTGTCGTGAATTCGCCTAGGTGGAGGTTTTTCTGCCTAGGCGAAGTAGCGCCTTTTTATTTTTTAAAAAACCTTCTGATGTTAATTCGCCTAGGCGGTGGTTTTTCCGCCTGGGCGAATTTACAATAGTGTGAAACCCTTGATTCTGTTGTAAATCCACCTAGGCGAATTTTCGCTAGTATAGAAACTTAGCCTTTCTTCCTTTTTCTGCCTAGGCGAAGTTACGGCAGTGTAGAAACTCATACTTTTTCTTTTTTTATTTTCGCATAGGCGGTGGTTTTTCCGCCTAGGCGAATTTACGCCAGTATATTTTCTCAGCCTTCTGTCCAATTTTCGCCTAGGCAGTGGTTTTTTCGCCTGGGAGAATTTACGCCAGTGTGGACTTTGGCTGGATTCCTTCAGGTTTTTATATTTGTTTTGCTCTACATCTCTTACTTCCACTTCGTTCCTCAAACGAGCTCTAGCATGCCATTTAATTCTAAGTATCTAGCCTCATCAATTCACCACAAAAAATAATATTCGGAGATCAATATGATCTCCAAAAGGTAATTTATACAAAAATTGGGAATGTTCGTTACCCTTGACGACATATCAAAAGATGTTGCTTGGTTTTACGTCCCTAGCATGGACGTTTATGAATTCCGGCTTTATCCCTCAACGAGGGAGATGTTCTCTATAACTCGCTTTTTATCCTTGAAGTAGTGCTTGATTCGCTCCCCGTTGAATCGAAAAGTCCGTCCATCTTTGCCTTCTAACTCGATAGCAGCAAATGGATAAATATGCTTGATCCAGAATGGTCCAGACTACCCGGACTTCAACTTTTTGGGAAAGAGTCTCAGCCTTGAGTTAAACAACAGAAATCCCTCCGGACTATCATTTTATCATTCCACCTCTTTGTTTTATCTTTATAAAGCTTGGCATTCTCATAAGTCTCATGCTGAAATTCCTCCATTTCATTCAATTGGAGGAGACGTTGCGCACCAGAAGCTTTTAAGTCAAAGTTGAGTTTCTTAATCGCCCAGAATGTACGGTACTCCATTTCAACGGGCAGATGACACGCTTTCCCAAACACCAATCGATATGGCGACATACCGATCGGTATCTTAAAAGCCGTGCGATACGCCCATAAAGCATCGTCAAACTTCACCGTCCAATCCTTGCGATTAGTATGAACCGTTTTCTCCAGAATTAGCTTGATTTCTCAGTTTGAAACTTCAGCTTGGCCATTTGTCTGTGGGTGGTATGGTAGCGCTACCTTGTGTCTAACCCCATACTTTTCCAACAAAGCGCTAAGTATTTTGTTACAAAAGTGGGTTCCCTCATCACTGATTATGGCTCGAGGTGTCCCGAACCGTGTCATGACATTTTGTTGAAGGAACTTCAAAACCACTTTGGTATAATTGGTAGGTGTTGTTATGGCCTCGACCCATTTAGACACACAATCCACCATTAATAGAATATACTCCTTGCCAAATGATGGCGGAAATGGCCCCATGAAATCTACTCCCCATACATCAAACAACTCAAGCTCAAGAATAGACGTCAGTGGCAATTCATGCCTTCTCGATATGTTACCCACCCTTTGACATCTATCACAAGTTTTTACAAACGTAAACGAATCTTTAAACAAAGAAGGCCAGTAAAAACCTGATTGAAGTACTTTCGATGCTGTCCGAGTCGCACCAAAATAGCCGCCACAAGGTGATGAATGGCAATGGTAGAGAATAATAGCCATTTCCTCCTCCGGAACACATCTCCTGATCACTTGATTAACACATTTCTTGAATAGCAATGGCTCGTCCCACAGATAATACTTCGCATCAAAAAGAAATTTCTTCATTTGGGCTCTAGTCAAATCCAGTGGAAACACATCACATGCAAGATAGTTCACAATGTCTGCATACCGAGGAAGTGCATTTTCAACTGAAAATAGTTGTTCGTCAGGGAACACTTCCGTGATGCTAGACTCCTTACCAACGTCTTCTTGAATCAACCTCGACAAATGGTCGGCAACAACGTTCTCACTCCCATTTTTATCTCTTATTTCAGCATCAAACTCTTGCAATAGAAGAATCCATCTTATCAATCTCGGCTTGGCACCTTTCTTTGCAAATAAGTACCAGATAGCCGCATGATCCGTGTAAACGATCACTTTTGACCCAATGATATAAGACCAGAACTTATTACAAGCAAAAATAACAGCTAGCATTTCTTTCTCAGTAATGGTGTAATTCTCCTGGGCATAATTCAATGTCTTACTTGCATAACAGATTGATCGGAAGATCTTCTCCTTCCGTTGGCCTAACACCGCACCAACGGCATAGTCACTCGCATCGCACATAATCTCAAATGGCATCTCCCAGTCCAGAGCAACCATTATTGGAGCCGTGATAAACTTCTCTTTTATTGCCTTAAAAGCCTCCATGCAAGCCTCATTGAATTTAAATGAAGTATCCTTCTCAACAAGGTGACATAACGGCTTCACCATCTTCGAGATGTCCTTAATAAAGCGCTGGTAAAAGCCGGCATGCCCCAAGAAACTTCGAACTCCTTTCACATTAATCGGTGGTGGAAGCTTCTCAATTACTTCAATCTTTGCTCGGTCCACCTCAAGCCCCTTGGAAGAGACTCGATGACCCAAGACGTTCCCCTCTTTAACCATAAATGACACTTCTCCCAATTAAGAACTAAATTCTTCTCCTCACATCGGTCAAGAACAAGCGCCAAATTATATAGACAGTAATCAGAAGACGACCCAAAGACTGATAAGTCATCCATGAAGATTTTCATTTTCTCTTCCACCATATCAGAAAATATTGCCATCATACGCCGTTGAAAAGTTGCCGGTGCATTGCAAAGGCCGAACGACATACGTCTATGAGCAAACGTCCCATACGGGCATGTGAAAGTAGTCTTTTCTTGGTCTTTCGGTGCAATGGCTATTTGATTGTAACCTGAATAGCCGTCAAGAAAACAATAGTACTCATATCCGGCTAATCGATCAAGCATTTGGTCAATGAAAGAGAGAGGAAAATGATCATTCCTCACGCCTTATTCAACCTTCTATAATCAATGCACACACGCCTTCCCGTGATGGTCCGTGTAGGAATAAGGTCATCCTTATCATTCTTCACCACCGTCATACCTCTTTTCTTGGGCACCACTTGCACTGGGCTAACCCACTCACTATCGGATATAGCATATATAATTCCCGCATTCAAGAGCTTCAACACCTCCACTCTCACCACTTTCTTCATAGCCGGATTTAGCCACCATTGATGTTTAATGGAGGGTTTGAACGCATCTTCCATCAAAATCTTATGCATGCAAACCGAAGGGCTAATTCCTTTGATATCCGATATAGACCAAGCAAAAGCGGATCGGTGCCTTTTCAAGATTCTCAGCAACTTACTCTCCTCTTCTTCCATCAAAGATGATGAAATTATAATCGGATTGGTCGAATTCTCTCCCAAAAAGATATATCGAAGATGTTCAAGCAATTGTTTGAGTAATAATCCACCGTGAGGCGGGTTTAATTTCTCGGGAGAGTTTTCAACTTCTTCAATCTCCGCTACATAAATAGGATCTTTTACGTCTTTATATTGAGCATCCAAAGTCATTACATAGTCCATAACTTCAAGTTCCGTGGTAGAGCCTTCCTCACCAAGATCCCCCATAGATAAGGAATTTGTGAGAGTATGCTCTAACGAATCCATCTCTATATTTGCAAGAAAAAACTCCCTCACGCAAGAGTCCACAACATCAACTCAATTGTAATTGGGAGGTTCATTTGGAAAGTTCACAGTTTTAGAAATGTTGAACCTTATCTCTTTATCATTCACTCTTAACGTCAGATTTCCATTATGCACATCAATCATGGCCTTTCCCGTTGCAAGGAAAGGTCTTCCTAGGATGATCAGAATTTCTCTATCTTCTTCCATTTCAAGCACAACGAAATCCACCAAAAATATAAATTTGTCTACCTTCACTAGCACATCCTCAATGATACCTTTAGGATAGGTTAACGAACGATCTGCCATTTGAAGAGAGATCGTTGTCGGCTTTGCACGCCCAAGTTCTAACTTCCGATAAATGGAAGAAGACATCAAATTAATACTAGCTCCAAGATCATAAAGAGCCTTATCAAAATGAGATTTCCCAATAGTACACGGAATTGTGAAACTACCCGGATCCTTCAATTTGGTAGGAAACTTCCTTTGTAGTATTGCACTACACTCCTCCGTTAGTTTTACCATTTCGTACTCTTCCAACTTCCTCTTCTTTGTCATGATGTCCTTCAAGAACTTGCCATAGTTGGGCATTTGTTCCAATGCATCCGCAAAAGGAATGTTGATGTGGATTTTCTTGAAAATTTTAAGAAATTTTTCAAATTGGGCGTCCAAATTCCTCTTTTGGAATCTTTGAGGATATGGCAATGGGGTTACTAGAATCGGTGGATTCTCTGAAAATGTTACTCGCCCCGGCATCACCCTTTCATTTCTTCTTCTCTCATTGACTTTCTCTTGGTTCTCATCCTCATTCAAGTCTTCACTCGGCTTCTCCTTTCTTTCATCGGTTTTTAATTCAACTTCCTCCTCCGTACTTGTTCTTGGTATGATAAAACTCATGACTTACTCTGGGCTCGTTTTTCATAGGCTTGCTCACCTTCACGTCTCTTTCTCTCATCAACTTAATCGCCTTGCATTTCCTAGGGTTGGTTTTCGTGTTGCTTGGAAACTTTCCCTTTTGTTGCTTTTGGATGGACCTAGCAAGCTGCGCGATTTGAGTCTTTAAAGCCTTCACCATGGCGTTGGTGTTTGTACAAGTTGTATTGATCGAGTCAAGCCGTGTTTCATGTTTGTTCAGCTGGTTATGCGTCTCACGCATCATAGTCTGAGTCTCCTTCATAAACGAACCCAACACTTCATCCAAATTTGATTTTGGATTATGCATTGATGGTTATTGCATTTGACGATTGGATTGCATAGAATATCCCGAAGCTTAATTTCCATATCCCGGAAGTGGCCGCAAAGAGTTCTGATTGTTCGCATATGAGAAGTTCTCATGGTTGCGAAGTCCAGGATTGTAATGAGTTGGAATATTAGTAGCGGGCCTGAAAGTATAGGCTCGATTGTTTAGAAAGTGACATTCCTCAAACTCATTATCAAATCTGGATTGAAAACAACTTGCTGCTATCTCCTCCCCTTGACTCGACAAAGTGCCTTTTGTAGACATGGAGACCAGTTGATCCGAGAGCTTGGACATGGGCCGATAATGTTGCAATATGGTTAGATTCTTAGATAGAAGAGACCCGTCTTCCCGTGTTCCTCTCATTCGGCCATTGATAATTGTTAGCCGCTATTTATTCCAATAGTGCATTAGCTTTGGAAGGGGTTTTGGACAACAACGATCCCCTTGAGGCAATATCAACTATTGTTCTGGTCTGGCCATCCAACCTGTTGTAAAATAATTGGGTTTGAAACCAATCCTGATACCTGTGTTGGGGGAACCTTCGCAATAGGTCCTTGAATCTCTCCCATGCCTCAAACAACGGCTTAAAGTCTCTCTGGCGAAACTGCGCAATCTCGCCTCGGAATTGAGAAGTCTTCGAAGGTGGAAAAAACTTAGTGAGGAACTTTTGTGTAAGGTCCTCCCAAGTATTAATGCTCTCCAGTTGGATCGACTGAAACCAACCACTTGCTCTATCTCGTAAAGAGAACGGAAATAACCTTAATCGTATGACATCTTCGGCAACTCCATTTATCTTGACAGTGTCACAAATCTCGAGAAAGGTTGCCAAGTAGACGTTGGGGTCTTTGTGAAGATTCCTGCCATACTGGTTTTGCTAAACCATATTAATTAAGGTGGGTTTCAACTCAAAATTATTTGCCTGGATCGGCTGTCTCCGGATCCCTGAATTGTTATCCAACATTAGTGGTCGATAATAGTCCCTAAGGACTCGTTGTGGCCTCTCCTGTTCCGGAGGCTAAAGTGCGTGCGGCTCCGGTGGTTGTGGAACATTTTCACGTCCCCTGGCCATAGCGGTAGCTTTCTCCTCATTCTGTTTACCAATGCGTTGACTACGTCGCATACACTGCTTAAGTCAAATAAATAAATTAAATAAACAAATGAATCGAATGAAATTAAAATCAAAAGAATTATCGTTATTAACATTCAACTACTTGATCACAATATCAGCTCAATTGAAAAACACATTGCATCCCCGACAACAGCGCCAAAAAATTGTACGTGCGAGGATTCACATCATCGTCCTCGTGGTATTGACTACTTGCAAGTATACGAGGTCTAGTTTTAATATAATGAATCTTGTAAGATCGGATATTGTTCCACTGGGAATGACGTGTAATTCGGTTGAATATTGTGATTTAAATAGTTTCATATTATCTCGACTAATCAAAATTTATTTGTTTTCTATTTAATCTACTAAGATAAACGACAACTATTAGGTTAGTTCTAATTATACTAATTACTTAGGTATTGATTTCTTTCACATAATGCATAATCGACATCATTAAGTTAGCTATAATAGTTTTTATCTATTTCGACAATCTTTGTATCGATAACTCCTCCGCTACCTCTCCCGAGTGTAAGACGGGGGATTACACGACTTCGTGTCAACGAAGAAGTCCCCTTCAACGCCTTTACGACCTTAGGTCGCGTGAGTCTTTAGCCAACGTCATGGATTGCATATGTTCTAACGCCATCCCGGGTCATTAGAACGTCACGTTAAATTTATCCTAGTCCGAATCCGGGGTTACCTCTCCCGAGTGTCAAACCCTGTATTCTCGGTTTATCAATACAAGAATAATATCAAGAATAATGGTAAACACAATTGGATTTAGACAAACAACACATTAAAGTAACATTAATTCGTTCAACTTAACAATTACATGATTTCAACCATAACTACGTAACATTTAACTAATACTATAAGATCTTAGCCATATGCCATACAAAATAAGAGGGATTCAACATTCTTAGATATGAAAAAGTAATTACAAAGATAAAAACAAGAGAAGAACGATCAAATCTGAAAGTGAAACGGTCCACTGTCGCTAATGATCAATCCGCAAGTGATTTTTCTTTGCCCAAACGATGAATCTCCTTCTTGATCTTCAAAATATAGCTTAAGAACTTTCTACTAGGGTTAGGGTTCATCAACAACCTTTTTCAAACGTGGGAAAAGGGGTATAAATAGGCCAAGGGGTTCAAAAATATCTAAACAGATATTTTAGCCTGTTCTGCGAAATGCGCTTAAGCGGAAGAATTTTTGCCTAGGCGGAGTTTAAGTCGGTTAGAAATTCGCCTAGGCGATGGTTTATTTGCCTAGGCGGAGGACTAACTTCTTCGTCTTCTTTCTTTTTGATGGATTTCCGCCTAGGCGGATTTCAGCATTTCAGCACTTCCAGCAGTTCTGTACTTCCAGCGTTCTAACAGAATTTTGCCTAGGCGGTGAAAACTTCACCTAGGCGGATTTCAATATTTCAGCCCTTGCAACTTTCTGATGGATTTCCGCCTAGGCGGTGGAAACTTCGCCTAGGCGGATTTCAACTTCTCGATGCTTTCAACCTTCTGACGGATATTCGCCTAGGCGGTGGAAACTTCGCCTAAGCGGATTTCAACATTTCAGCATTTCATCATTCTGACAAATTTCCGCCTAGGCGGATTTGCACTGTTCTTTGAAACCTTTTTTTCCCACCATTTCGCTTAGTTTGCCGATTGTTTACGTCCCTACTCTTGACTAATAAAAATAGCTAAAAAGGTATTCAAACTTTAACAAAATACTCGAAAACTGGTAAATTCGGTTTAGAATTAGATAGGTATTTTACACTTATTAGTTAGACATAAGCCTGGTAAAAAGATAAGGTTATTTTTTATCCTGGGAAAAGAATTAGGTGGTGATTCATCTTGAATATAATAAGGTTAATCTTGAGCCTGATAAAAAGATAAGGTTATTCCTGCGCCTGGAAAAAGGATTAGGTGATGATTCCTGCTGAATAGAATTGGGTTAGAAAAGATAAGGTTCTTCCTTAGCCTGAGAAAAGGATAATTATAAAGGTTGACTCTGAGTCTGATAAAAGAATCATTGTAAGGTTTACTTTATTTATATTTGAACACTTATCCGCTGCGGTATAAAGATAAATAATTGATTTGAGATTAAATTAAATATTTGATTATTTAAGTGTTGAAAAAGATGAAATTTGTTTAAATTTTTTATAATTACCCAATTCACCCCCTCTCTTGGATAGTTCACTGGGCCAACAATATTGCTTCTATCCCTAGATATTTGATGAAAACTTCCATCTTTCCTAGGAATATATGTGATGAATTGGATAAAATGAACAGAAAGTTCCTATGTGTTGAAAGGGGGAAATGAAAATACCATATTCTAAAATAGGATACGATTTGTAGAGATAAAGAAAATAGAGGTTTAGGGATTAGAAAAATGAAATTCCTTAATGATGCTTATATGAATAAAGTGGGTTGGAACATTCTAAAAAATGAGGGAAGTTTCTGGATTAAAATCACGAAAACTAAATACAGACTTGAAGGAAGTACAAACAACTGGAAAGAGAATGTGAAGGGATCCCATCCATGCAAAGGCATTTATAAATCCAAAAATTCTTTAACAGCCTGTGTTAAATGGAAAGTTGGGAATGGGGTTAAAATCAATCTTTGGAATGACTAATGGTGTAGGGATAACCTAATTGGGGATGATTCTCTTAAAAAAAAACTAGGATCTTAAAGTGTTTGATATTATTGATAGGTTGAAAATACCTATCTACTTCTAAACTGAATGTGAGTTTTCGAGTGTTCTATTAATGTTTTAACTGCGTTTTAGTTGTTTTTATGTAAATCAGGTGAAGGAATGTGAACGAGCAATAAATGAGCAAAACGGTAGGAAAACGATGAAGAAAAGTTAGAAAAATACAAGGGATCAAGACAACAGTCCCACCACCGAGGCGGTGAAAATACAGGGAGTGCTAAAATTGAACAAGTTCCACTGTCTAACTGGTATGGCCACCACCTAGGCGGTGAAAGTACAGAGAGTTTGGAGATTGTTCCACCGTCGAGTCTGTGAAATGATGGAGAGTTCTTGAATTCACCGCTTCCTCCACCGCTACGGCGAAGGTTAAACTAACTTACTCATCACCTAGGCGGTGAATCCCACCACCTAGGCGGTTAACTCTGCACAGAGAAGATCTTTTTAGATATTTTTGAAACCTTGAGCCTATAAAAGCTTCTCCCCCACTTCTAAAAAACGGTTGTTGAATGTTCCTAACCTCAGCTTAGGGTTCTTTTGCCATTCTTGAGAGAGCAAGAAGAAAAGGTTTATCATTTGAGAAGATGAAGCATTGGCGGAGCGATCCTTAGTGACTGTGGCCTATTCCACTCTCAGATTTGATCGTTCTTCCTTTGATTTTATCTTTGTAATTACTTTTCATTATCTAATGATATTGAATCCCTCTTGTTTTGTATGCTTATATGGCTAATGTTGTCCCAGTAGAATACCCAAGAGGGCAGGTGAATTGGGTAATTAAAAAATTATCAGAATAAAATTCAATAAATCAAATAATTAATTTTAAGCCTAAATTAATTATTGTCTTTATAACACAATGGAATAATATAATCAATTAAGTGCACACCCGAACAACAAAAATAGCAAAATAAAGATTTGTACTGGTTCACTAAGCTACTCTTGGTTAATTCAGTCCCCTGAGCTCTACGGAGGTTGCACCCACTAAAACCAAGATGCCTTTAAAGGTAGGAACCAAACCTACACACCGATTTTTTTACAGGCTTAGAATCAACCTTTACAATATCATTTTCTCAGGCTAAGGAAGAACCTCCATTTTTCACAGGCTAAATAATAACCTAATTCTTTTTTAACACTAAGACACAAGAATCAAGACCTCTCAAAACTTTTTCCTACTCTCAACATCAGAGCTGCTATCGCCATTCCATCATTTAATTCTTCTACTTGGCCGACTTCATGGAGGAACCTCTCAAGGAATGCTTCGAGTCTCTCATCCTTCCTTTGCCTCGACAAGTTTTTAGCTCTTTACTTGTTGCCTATGAACTTGTGAGCAAAAGTAAGTTTAGAAGATTCGAACGAATCAAAAATACTTGGTTTTAGGGTCTTATACTACTTTCTTGTTGTCTTGGCCAGAGTCACTTAAATGCTTAGTATTTTGTTGAGTCCAAGGCCTTGTGTAGGTTCATGTGGACATGATAGTTGTCCAAATTTTCCACCGAATCGAAATTTCCTCGACACATCCCGATTTGAGATAAGAGCTTGAAGTTTCCTATGATTTTCTCCTGTAATACCCAAGCAGTGAATGGAAAAGCGTTTCTCTTTACAATCTCATGAATGATGGGATCGTTTTTACCAATCTACCCAAGTTTATCGTTTATGGCGGTGACCTGCTCGCGAAGATCTTTGTTAGCTTGATGGTCATGATCCTTTTGTTGGTTTCTCAATTGAGATATTGAGGAAGCTTCAACAGAAAATGGGAGGACACCATGGGATACTTCTGGAGCCCTTTTTCACGTAAAACCTGGGTGTATCTCGTTCTACGGTAGGGGAGTATCATTTCTCCTGCCTCCGATTCAAGTTGACGACACACAAGGTCCGAGCCGCAAGTGTACATTGGTAATTCTCTCAAGTAGTAAGACTAAGGACCACACTGGTTATTTTAGCTTCCCCAGCGAAGTTCATCGTTTTCTTTCCAAATCTTTTCCAACTCTTAGTAAAGATCATGTTACTCCTGCTGGCATTCTTCTTCCTGACGTTATTCTCATCATAACCTTTGTCCCTCATCTGTAATCGCATGCACTTCGCTCTATGGTGGTACAAAACTTTGCGGAGCTGGTGGTGGTAGGGGAAACGGGCTTTGAACAACTTGTCCGGCTAAGCGCTATCATTTTTAGAAAGATCACGTGTCTCTTTAAACAACTCCACGAAGTGTGTAGGTGACTCTCTAGAAGGACTTGCCTTGAGATCAGCCATACGATGCGACTGCCTTTCACTCTCACAATCGTTTGTCATTATCCAAAACAAGTGATCATAAGTATTTGTTAATAGTGATGAGAAAGACAATAATTTTCCATAGACGATGCCAATTAGTTGATATAAAAAACTGGATCATTAGATATGGTGCTTAAAGGTCGGAGACGATGTGTTTCTGTTAGCCTAAATTACTCTCTCAACTTAAGTTCTTGCAAACTAATGCACCGTGGGTGGGCTGTTTAGCGTTGCACCTTTAGTGTGAGAATTAGTTTTTCTATTATGAGAAAATTTTAGCAGATTCTTGGCTGGGAAAAGAGTATATGCACTGGGTTAGATCCCCCCTTTAGATATTTGTCACTAAAAAGAGACTTTTGTGGCTAGTCTCCCTCGATTTCCTGTCCATTATCATAAATGTGGCATAATCAACGGGATATGGAGTTAATGAGTCATTATTCAGGGAATAAGAACGGATATTTCCTTAATAAGTGAAGGGTATTGCAATTCTTCCCGAGTAGGATAGTGATGGCATTATGTCTCGGGGTCATAACTCAAGTCAAGGGTTGAGGATCATATCTTTCCTAGTCAGTTCAATATTTGATGTCGTCTCTTTTGGGACTTGTTTTACTTGGGATCTTTCCTATGCCGGGGTAGACATGATAGTCGATGTAGAGTGTCCTATAGAGCCTCGTGCCTAGCACGTGCTTGTGGACACGTGGCAGTAATTTGAGCCTTGCTCGAATTTTCCCTCATTATATATATTATTGTTTATATAAAGAATCAAATTTCTTTTTAAATTCAAAATTCGATATAATTTTTTTTTCTGTTTAAAATTTAAATTTGATTTACAAATTTGAATTCTTCAAAATTTTAAATAACAAAGCTTACCTTAAACACTCTAAAAAGGGTCCCATAAATATTGTCATTACAGGCTCGAATCTCTATAATCAAAATAAAAGCATCTTCAATAGATGTGCCAAAAATTTAACCATGAATTTGGCACTTTTCAACCAAAATTAAGGCTTCAATAGATATGTCATTTGTTGTGCCAAAATGACACCCTTGCTTAAGTCATATTTGTCACAAGTGCAAATCTAATGGAAATTTTAGAGGGAACATTGTGGGAGTTGGTTGTTGCTCCAACGGTCATCAACCCCCTCCCAATTTTTATTTTTATTTTATTGATTGTATTCATTTTTATTAATTATCCAAGTAGTTCAATGATTTTCTTCTAATTTAAATTAAAATTTTTGACCCACGCATTATGCGGACTTAGAAAAAATTATAATAAATTCACAATATTGAAGCATGAAACACATATATATCAGTTGGTTACTTAATTTGGTAGCAATATATGAGAACACATGCATAAATTTTAGTGAGTAATGATGTTTTATAAATATTGTCTAGACACCGCATTTTGTCCCGCCTAGTCAGTGTCGAATGAAGTATAAGTTCATATAAACTTTAAACTTGGGTTTAAAGGAAATGAATTTCTACCTGAGGTCACACTATACAATATACGAAAACAATGAAAAAATGTTGAATTTAACAAAATACAACGAAGTAAAAGTTTCGGGTCAAAATTGAAATTCCCATGATTTAAGGAAGTCTAAAATGACTTTACAAAGGGTTTATTTTTATCAAATCATCTTTAGTATAGGTACATATTCGACTCTACCCTTAAATCATGACTTAGTTACCTCACCCCGACTTTGAAACATTTATTTTTCACTGAATCTTGCCAAATTTAACACCAAAAATAATTCTTTCTCTCACGCATATCACATCACACACTACCAAGAAACAATACAAGACACCTTAATCAAGGTTTGTAAAGGTCATGACAAAGTCCTAAACCACAAGGTGATTTAAAGTTTGGACTTGACTTGGATTTTCAACAAATCTAAGTCATCTTGACAAACCACTCTAGGCCCAAGCAATCAAGGGGCTCAACCACAATTTAAGGCTCACAAACCAAGCCTTATAATGACCAAGTAACCTTCCTAGAAGTTGCCTACCAAATGGAAAAGGAAGGGGACAAGACACTGGTTGATCCCGAGGTTTTGATGGACAATTAAAGGTTGATATTTTTTGTGGAACTAATATGTTTGTTGAGTATTTCAGTAAAAAAGTTCTAATTAAAGATTGAATCATGAAAAAATTATCGAGGGTGCAAAGATGGACATTGAAGAAATGAAGAGTATTGAAGATTCAAAAGAAATTAGGTGAAAACAACTCAAATACTCTTATACTTTTAATGCAACCCAAATTAGGATCACACACAACACTAATTAATTAATTATATTTTGTGTGTGTTTGATTTGATACAATTTAAGATCCTAATTAGTGTTCCAATATTTGCTCCTACGTGAAATTGAAGAATGAAAATTGGCATAAGTAAGAATAATGTTTAAAGTTGTATTTTAGTGTCATTTGTGTTAATTGAGAAAAGTAATCGGTTAATGGGTTCAAACGATGAATTTTGGAGCTGAAGTAAGTGTGAAATCGAACATCCAACATTGATTAGTCAACCGACTAAGAGAGGATCGATCAACTGATTGGCCTTGGGTTGAAAAGTGAAACTCTCTGAATCGGTTGGTTAACCGACAGTGGAAGGATTGGTCAGCCGACTGTGGCCTAACTTTGGCTTGGATTGCATCCTAAATCAATTAATCAACCGATTGTTGGGGTAATTGGTTAATCGATTGCCTTTTGGTTTTAGCCTGTGTTATATTTTGTATTCTTCGGTTAACCGAATGGGCAGGGATCGGTTAACCGGCTAATTTGATTGAGATCTCGAAAAACTTGGACTTTCGGTCAAAAACTAGTCATTTTTTACGGTTCCAATGGAGAGATTCGGGGGATTTGAAATTGTGAAAGATTTAGTCCATATATTTTGGAATAGATATTGATTTGGTACATATAGTTAAAGATTCTTTCAATTTTAGCAACTAAATATTTCCTATCTTTATGATTGATGTTTAAGAAATAATTTGTGTGCATAATTGAGAGATTTAAAAGTTATTTTTAAATAAAATATATCAGAATTGAAAGGATATGATACATGGGGTCTATAGGTGCCTCTTAGAGGCCTATCATTTGAAAACTAGCCGTTGGAAGGCTTGTTCTAGATCATTATATATGGACTTGTGAAATTAGATCTAGACACATCAAGAACTATCAAGTTCCTATGCTTTCTGAGAGTTATCATTCTACCGAGATTATTTTGAGAGATCATTTGTGTGAACAGTTCTTGAGCTAAAACGTTGTTGAATTGGTATCACCGATCTATGCTGTTTTGCAATCATGTTTCTATACTTCAGTGTTTTTCTGGTGAGATCTTTTCAAGTTATTGTGCTGAAATTTGATTTCATATTATTGTTTATTACTTGGATTTAAGATTGTTGAAAAAACATTTTTAAACTTAAGAGCATAAAAATTCTTTTTAAAATGATTTTGCGATATTATTTGATTACATGCTTAATTTTATGTTACCCACACTTGTTATTAGTCATATATTAATTTTTCTTATTTTAAATTATATCACATAGTAAATTTTGGGATATTAATTGAGTATAATTGTTTTGAGATAGTAGAAACTCCGAGTGGGAAGAAACTCATAATTGTTTGTATTTGTGAGTTTGAGCGAATTAGGCACAATTGGGTCGTGTCTAGTTAGGGTAGCTAGGGTTTCAATCTTTTCTGGGAAACAGGTTGAGGTTTGATCTTTGCCTAAGGTATAAAAATGTTAGGTTATTCTTTTCCCTTGAAAAGAAGTAGGTTTTGATTTTTCCTGAATTGAATTGAGTGAATTATGACAGTTCCATCCTTACCGGTGTAAAGGATACTTGGAGAGTTGTGAGGTTTGATCTTTAGCCTGTAAAAAGATTTGGTTTGATCTTTATAACCTGTAAAAAGATTAGGTGGTGATTCTTCCTGTAATAGAATTAGGTTAGTTTTTAACTTGGTAAAAAGATAAGATTCTTCGTTAGTTTGAGAAAAGAAAAATTATAAAGGTTGATTTTGAGCCTGGGAAAGAATCGTTGTAAGGGTTTGGTTCCTACCTGGTGAAGGGATCAAGGGTTTGGTGGTTGTGAATCTTCGTGGAGCTTGGGGGACTAAATTAAGCAAGGCTAACTTGCTGAACCAGGATATATCTTGGTGTGCTGCTTTGTTATTCATTTTATCACATTTTGTTTGGGTGTATACTTAGAATATAAATACTTATCCGCCACGTAACAAAGATAACAATTGATTTAGGAGAAATTGATTATTTGATAAATTAAGTGTTGAAAGATTTAAATTGTTTAAATTTTTATAACTACCCAATTCACCTCTGCTCTGAGGTAGCTCACTGGGCCAACAATACTTACAACTCGTTTGGTTGGATGGAATGAAATCAAGGTGAAATAGAATGGGAGAAAAAATGGAATGAATTTGTCAATGGAATCACTATTTAATTATCTTATTTGGTTGTCATGAAATAAGAGAAGGAATGAACTAGTGAAATATAGCAAAATTTTCAAAATGCCCTTTTAGACATTAATTTTGAATATCTATTTAATAATATATTATTTAAAATTTTTAAAAAATTACAAATGAGTTCTGCGCTAAATAATACATTAGTATATATATATACACACACACACAAATAATATATATATATATATATATATATTGAGTTTGCTTGCCGGATGGATGAATATTGAGTTAGGCTTTTGGGAATGGGCATTTGTGTAAATTCATTATTTGATTCCATTGGGATGGATTTGATTTCATCTCATCTACAATGGAATTGAATTCCCTACTTTTTCATTTCAATGGAATCAATTTTTTGATTCCATTAGATAACTAAACAATGGAATCAGAATCGAGAATGGAATGACGATTTCCATTCCACCCCGATTCCATTCAACCAAACATGTTGTTAGGGTATAACCAACCATTATCGAAACTAAATCGATTCGGTTTGCCACCTAAGTAATGCATTCAATGAGCATTGAATGTCCATCCCATCAAGCATTAAAAGCTTGAGATGGCATGTCAAGACCACATTCAAGGTATCTAGATATTTTAAGCAAAATATCTTAGAAACCAATTGAAAGCCTTGAATCGTGACGATCCGTTACTGAAACCAAATCGGATAAATAGCCTCCAAGTAATGCTTTTAATGCACAACCCATCAAGCATTGAATACTTGGGATGACATGACATGGCTAGGTTTAAAGGATCTAGATATTTTCACAAAAATATCAAAGGGTAACTAGGCAACTTGGAAACCAACTGACGGTTACAAGAAAAGTTCACCCGATTCCATTCGAAATGAACCAAATATGTGGCCTCCAAGTCATGACTCATCACTTTTCATTAAATGAAAAGTGACACCTAAGGACTAGATGCAATGCACCTTGGGAACATTTATGATGACTAAACCGAAATAGTAGATCTAACCGGTATTTAGCCTCTAAATCGAACCGGATCCATCCCATCAAGTCATAAATGCACCCATGTACAAAGAATCTTATTGGTGGATAGGTAATGATTGGTAATCATTGGTAATGATTTCCAATGATTACCAAATCTTCAATAATCTAGCCCTCTCCCCTAATTCGTTACAAGCTAAATTAAACGAAGACAATATAGCAAGTCCCCTAGGACAAACACCCCCCAAGGAACAAGCAGGTTTGGCCTGCTCATTGCCCAATGCGCAGGCCCCCAACCTATAAATAGAGATGTTGGGGTTCTCATTTTCTCAAGTCTTGAAGGCCTAGTTTCTCTCTCTGGGCTCGAGCAATTCCTTTCGGGTCCTAGGTCTCTCAAGAGGATTTCTCAAAAATCACGTTGTTATTCTACTGAAATCTAGTCATGGAGGGCGTTCTTGAAGTTCTTAGAAGAAGAACTTCAAGGATCGACGATCACTGATCAACACCGAGTCAAGAGAAGCAATGAGGGAATGAGGTTAGCTACTTAGGGACGACCACATCCCCTAAGTAGGTTTTTGTTATTGGGTTCTTGGATAAGAACTCAAAGATCTGCGACCACCGATCAACCACAGGCCAACCACTAACCAAGAAGATCAAGGAGAAGGAGGTAAACACTTAGGGAAAACCACATCCCCTAAGTAGGTATGTTCCTATCAACCCACCTGTGATTCTTGGTTGATTTTGTGTATATTGCTTTGTATATAGTAGGTTCATGTAAATAATACGCTTACTTTCATGTTCATAACACATAAAATCCATAAAAGAATCAAACAAACACCAAAACAACCTAACAAGCTTATGATTTTGTCAAGAATATCAAACAAACACCTAATCTTAACTATAACAACCAAATTAGGGTTAAATCATACAAAAATAATTTCAAGCATCTCAAGAGCATTCAAAAACATGCCAATACATTCAAAACTTCAAATCATCCAACAACGTGGTAAAAAAACGTGAGGATTTGAACAAAACGATTATTCACACCATGAGTTTTATATAGTCTGCACAATACTCCCCTAGGAACATTGTATTTCTTTTCTTTTTAGCTAAACAAAACACACACACACACACACACACACACACACACACACACACATATATATATATATAGATATATACTTATATACAACACTGACAAACACTTGTGGCTAAGAACTGGGGATAAAAAGAGGGTCTCTACTCCTATGAGGATATGTGTGATTTTTCTTCAGAAACCTTCTCATTTTCCTCAGTTAGGAGGAGAACTGGTATAAATATATGGTATTTCTTTGCACTTTTTAACTTACAACTTACCCACAGACACTAAACTAATCAAAGCAAAGGAGTTTGTTTAAGGTTCTTAACAATATCAAAGGTTTGTTTCAAGGTTGTAATTCAGGTTTGTTAAATCAAAACTAACTGATAATCAACCAAAACTTAACTAAACTAACTCAGATTTAACCAAAACTAACCCAGTTTTTCAAACATAACAGGACTGAACTACGTCTGACCTGATCTTTGGTAACCACCCAAAGTATATAGGCAGCCCATACGGGTTCGATCACATCTCTCATAATGAATCCAGTTTTCAAACCATAACAAGGATGAATGACGCCTGACCTGATCTTTGGTAATCATCCAAAGTACGTAGGCAACTCATAAGGGTTCGATCACACTTCTAATAATAAACCATACTGATGGCCTAAGAATTACCCAAGAGGGGGGGTGAATTGGATTTTGGGAAATAATTCGTTAATTAAAATGTACTCAATATAAACTAAGTGTTTATGTGATTTGTGTCAAGTGCACAGTGGATATTCAAAAAAGAATAATAATCCCAAACACAAATATATGCAAAAATATAAAGAGTAGAGTTAGAGAGATTGATATCAGTATTTATAGTAGTTCGGCAAACACCATTTGCCTAGTCTACTCCCCCGAGCTCCTTAGAGGATTTCACTATCTATGATCTTCTTACGGGTAAAGAACAAACCGTTTAAATTGCCACTTGAGAAGTACGTATCTCAAGACTTTAAAATTTAGAGTGAATATATTACACTCACAAATTTCTCCTCTTGAGTGAAATATTTACTCAGTATTTACAATGAAAATCTCATCGTCTCACAAAAATGGAGCTTCAACACTCACAAGATATAAAACTCAAGAATCTATGTGTGTAAAGTAAATACAACAAATACTCAAGAAATATGAATCAAGAAAGAGTATAAGTGTTTTAGGATAGATTTTAGCTTGGAAGCCTTTGATAGTGGAAAAATACAATAAATTGTTCAAGATATTCAATGCATATAATTGAGTATGGTTGATATTTAATAAATGTAGACAAATTATGATAGAGATATTCAAAGTTGGGTAGAAATAATTAAATGTAAGGCTCATCAACTTTGAAATATGCAACAAGTTGTTCAAGATAAGATGTATTCACATTATGGGAGACAAGGCTTGGGCTAGCATTTAATAAGCTATCGTACCACTAATTCAAAATGATATCTTTGTATTCCCAGTTGGTTATCTTGACAAATTCAAATCTAATAATTATATTCATACATGATTATGTATTTGAAAATATGCATACAATATGTCTAAAATATATTATGCATGTATACAATCTAATTAAACACATACAAGTATTTCAAGTATTTGAACACTTAGAATTCATTTAGCATGATGAAAACAAAATTTTCATACCCTTTGAGCCGATTTGTCAATTAATCATAGATGTAATGATAAACATATCAATTTATCATGCATATATCATGTAGACATGTTAAAATAACATCCTATAACATGATTTGAACGTTCTGAACAAAATATAATATGCAAATTCAAATTTAAGTTCATGACAAAATTCTGCATTTTGAGTTCTAAAATGTTCCGAGATGTTTTGATCCATTCTTCTTCAATTCAACATTGTATTGATCAAATTTAATGATGAAAATATGTTATATAATCATTATAAGGAATATGAATCATCATACAGTAATTAGAACAAACATACGATGCCAAAACGTAAAGCTGAAAACATAGCGAAAACAGGGCAGGTGAGAGAAAGGCTACTGATATTTTTATAAATGGCTACTATTTTATAGGAAAAACATATCCAAATTTTCCTACTATGCACAAAAATAAATTTTATTGAGTAATATTTTCATAGAAAAAAGAATCACCTCATTTGGACTCCAAATGAGTGAGACATGATTAAATGAGTGAGCAAAGATCTAGACAGGATTTTCTGTAAAACTTAACTACTAACTTCTACCGAAATGTTATAATTTGAACAACCAAACCAACTTGGATTGATATGAAATTTATATTGTTTTAAATATATTTTAATTAGTTTTCCAACCATATAAAATTCATCATATTTAGACAAGTAATAAGAGAGATACGGTTAATTTACTACAGAATGTCCATTCTGATTTTTTGGACAATAACAATTGATTGCTACAGTGTTTTCAATACAATTCTATTTTTCATCTCCTGTTCTTGGTTTTGGTCGATGTCTATGATCATTTTTTTATCCAAACACATTCAAAACATTATTTTAATGATATTCAAAGTGTTTTGATGATCCAAATATACAATGTACCTTATAATCACATAGAAACCGAGTTTAAGCAATTTAAGCATTTTTGTGATCAAAATATGAAATTTTCAATTGAGCAAGGTATGAATAATATTATTACATGGATCATAATATAATAATTATATGGACATGTTCAAAATATTATATCAATGATATTTTAAGTATTTTTCACATTAAGATCATGCAATGTACTATTTGATCACATTAAATATAAGTTTAAGCATATTAAGTACATTTGTCATCAAGAGGCGAATTTTTCAAATTTGCATGATATGATCAAACATATAACACACCTTGTGATATTTAGATATATTGGACATATTAGAAACAAAACATCATAAATGTATGTACTCTCGATGTGTGTGTGCAACTTATAAAGTTCCGAGTTCAATATATTGAGTAATGTTGTTAAAATGAAAAATTGCATTATTTAAATCATACCTTTTGACTTGAATGCATCTCCATGATGTATTTCCATAATGTATGGATGATGTATACTTAAAAACAATGTTAGTTCATTTAAAAAGTCAAATGAGGTGTTATCGTTAAAATCACATTTTTCAAAAATCCTATAATTGAAACTGCTTAGGCTAACACATACCCTTTACCCTAACCAAAACAAACTACGTGATGACTTGATTCTCATTTGTGATACGTAGGAAACTCGCGTGCATGTTCAGTCGCATATCCAAACAACTTAGTCTTAGTTTACATTTCATGTAGTATAACCTACATATTTACATATTTGTCTGTATATAAACTGTTATTGGGTGTCGTTGACTAGTAGTAACTTTAGTATTTACCTGCTTTCATAAAATCATGTAAAAAATATATAAAAAGAACTAAAACTTTTTTTTAAAAAAATTAATCTTGTTTAAGTGATCAAAGAAAACTGTTTGTATAGTATTTAACAGTGAATATCTATTTAGACTGAGGTACCATCTTCGAATAATTGTCTTGGGGTTTCTAACACCTTCCTAAGCATAACCAAATCCTGAACTTAAAGAATATCTCTGGTACATAGATCTATGGAAGTCGAAACACGGGTCATTTCAAAAGGAAAAATAAATTTTCAAAATTCTGATGACCTAACACACTATTTAACCCCATGCTAGGTGGCGACTCCGTTTTTAATAAAAACAAATTGGCCCAAGAAGTTTTTTAAAATTAACGCTTAGAAAAACCATTTTCAAAATGAACGGATTTGGAGGACTTGGAGAGGGAAGAATGGAAACTTGTTTTCATCCTCTTCTCGATTTCCTACTTCTTCTGCTAGCGAAATTCGGGGTGCGTCATATTGAAATATATTATTAAAAATTTACATAAATAATCATAAAAGTAAAGTAGTGTTTCTATAAAATAACTTTTATCAATATGCAATAAAATAATAAATAAATAACCATAAATTATGATTAATTTTATCAATTTTTGCAAGTCAACATATTTTAATTCAATTAATTTATATTATATCTACTATCTTTTTGGGTAGAAATATTTTTTGAATTGCAATTATTTTTTAAGCAATTTAAAATGTGCATCAAATGAATTAATCGTATATTTGTGCATTAATTAGAAAAAAATTAAATATAACTAAAAGAAAAAAGGAAAAAATTTGGGTAGGCCACTCATTATTTTATATAAAAAAAACAAAAATAAAAGGAGAATATGTGAATTCACTAAAAAGCTTCAATGATGTATTCTCTAAGTTCATTAAAATCTTCTCTCTCATTTCACTTTTAAGTATTTAACTAGTTTTAGGATCGCGCTAAGCGCGGATTTTGGAGTAATTTGTATGTGTATTTTAGTTGATTGTGCAAATGTAATTTTACATTTGTTTTATTTTACAAAATATGTTGTTGCTAATTAGTGGATTTTTTTTTGCTAATTAGTGAATTTTTTAAGTTATTTGTGTACATTGACTATGTAATATGGGGATTGTTGAAATTGTTTAAAAGATTTTTTTGTATTATTTGTTTTCTATTAACATTATAAACATTTTAGTTTTATGTGTTCAAATTGAGAGTATTGTTTAATGTTTCATGAGATAATGAAATTTTAGTCAAACATAATTTTAATTTCAAATAGATGTGCAATTGTGAATTAATTTCTTGTATATGTGGTATAGTGAGAAAAAAAAAATCATATTTTAGTCAAAGTAAGTGCAATTATTTTGAAGTAAAAAATAATAATATATTTTTTTTTTCACTTTTTATAAATAATTTAAGTTTTTCTTATTTGATTTGGTCGGACAATTTTTTGTTATATTTTTTCTTTCTTTTCTTTCTTCCACGATCTTTGAAAATAACGAACTTACATTTACACACTCCTAAACAAAAATATAATTATATACACATTTACAAACCTATACACCATTACAAAACCACAAATAAAAATATAATTATATAAACCTTTATTGAACTACAAACAAAAATATAATTATATAAACCTTTATGCAACCATAAACAAACAAATAATTATATAAACCTTCATATACCCAACAACCTCTTTAATCACATGCATCCACTACTTCTTATCTTTTTTTTCTCAACTTACCTTTTTTTTCTTTTAAATCTTTTCTCTTTCTTACTATCTTCTATCATCTCTCCAAATAACAAACCTACCGTTATACACCGACAAAATAAAATATAATTTTATAAAGCTTTACACACCCAAATAAATATGTAAACTTTTATACATCCAAAAAAATCTAATTATATAAATCTTCATACACCCACAAAAAAAAAAAAAAAAAAAAAAAAAAAAACTATATACACCTTTATACACTCACAAAAAAGAATATCATCCACTATCCCATTACCTTTCTTCCCAACTTATCTTTTCTTTATTTATCCTTTTCTATTTTTTCTTTTTTTCTCTCCAAATAACCAACCTACCTCTATACACCCAGAAATAAAAATATAATTTTATAAAGCTTTACACACAAAACACAGTGGTCAAATCGTGTCATCAGGTTGTGTTTCGTGTCGTTTCATAGTCTGACACAAAACACAAACACGACACGATAATATATCATGTCACAAAACCTGAACACGAACATGACATGAAACTTATCAGGTTGACACGACACGATAATTTATATTGTTACATAGTAACAAGAAACTTATCGGGTTGAAACGACACGACTATTTATAGTGTTACAAGATACCATAGAATATTAACATGATACAATAAAAGACTTGTTTAACCCATTACACATTAAAGACATGTTAACATTTAACACAACTTATAAAAAGAACATATATAAAAATATTATACAACTTCAAGAAAAACAAACCAAACAAAACAACAAAAAAAAAAGATTCACCAATACAATGAAAACAAAATCACCAATACAATAGAACCACCGTAAATCCTCATCCCCTCACTATCGGAATCGCTTGGGAAGAGAAGTGAGAGAGATATGGGAATTGGGAATGAAAGAAATGAAGAGATAGGGGCAATATTTGGTTTGAGGTTAGAGAGGTATTGTGGTAGACTAATGGAGCGATGACGACTGGCAGTGTTAGGCTGGAGAAGTAAGTGGGAAGTGTGTACGAATGTGACGAGAATTGAGAGTCTGAGTATGTGTGTGTGTGTGTATGCGAGCGCGTGAAGAAGAGTAAGAAGAGTAAAAGATATTGAATTAGGGTTAGAATATATATATATATATATATATATATATATATATATATATACACACACACACACACACTAACCATATAAATCTAATTATATAAATCTTCGTACACCCACAAACAAAAATGTAATTATATATACTTTTATATACTCACAAACAAAAAAAAAAAAAACTTTATACACCCACAAAAAAAGTATTATATAATCCATAGAAAACGTTAGAGTTTTTTATTTAGGGCCTATTTGGTAACCATTTCTGTTCCCATCCCATGCAGTGGGATGGGAATGAGATGGAATGGGATGAGAATTTTGTTTCCTGTTGGGAGGAGAATCGCATTTGGTAACGACAATTTTTTTTGTTCAGGGAAAAAAATTGTGTTTGGTAATGATTTTATCCTAGAAATTAAGAAGGAACCCTAAACTACAAATTCAAGAATGAATCCTAAAACAAATTCAATAACAAATCTAAGAGCAAATTCAAGAACAACAATCACAAATCCAAGAACAAATTTGTATAACACCAAGAACAATTTTGATTTCGAAATCAGAAACCCGAAATAGAACACTACAAATCTAAACCCAATTTTGATTTCAAACAAATTCAAGAACAATCACAAATTGAAACCCAATTTCGATTTCGAAATCAAAATTGAAATAGGGTTTCGAAATTGATCTCTGTTTCAATTTCGAAATCGATCCCTATTTCGATTTCGAAATCAAAATCGAAGGCGAAGCAGGTGCACACAACCCAAGGTGAAGCAGATGCGATTGAATGTAGACGAAGAAGATTGATGGATGAAGATGAAGAATAAACCCGACCGAATTCGAACAAATTCGACATAGGGTTTCGATTTCAAACTCGAAATCGATTTTGAGTTTCATTTTGATTTCGAACCAGACGACGAGACGAACACGGTCGACCAGATGAACACGGTCGATGAAATCGAAAAGCAGATGATGATGGATAAGAACATGATAGAGAAGACGATGAACTAGATGACAAACACGGTCGACAACGAAACCTTGTTTCGAAATCGAAAGCCTATTTCGATTTCGATTTTGATTTCGAAATTGAAACCCTATTAGAATACAAAATCCATGGAGAAACAGACGAAATTGATGGAGAAACAGACGAAATTGATGAAGAAGCAGATGCTAGAGGACGACGAACGTGCAGACAAAGACGATGGAGATGATGAAGATGAAGAACATGATGATAGAAGAAGGTGAGCTTAGATGGTTTGTTTTTTGTTTGGGAATGGGAATTCAAATGGTTTGTTTTTGGTTGGGAATGGGATGGAAAATCTTGGGCACAACATTTTTTTGTTTCTCAAGCCTATAGAAAAAATGGGCACAATTTTCATTTTAGAATGGGATGGGAATAGAAACAAAAAAATGAGAGTGGTTACTAAAAGTTATACCCAATTAAAATCTGGGAATGGGATGGGAAAAAGTGGGATGGGAGTGGTTACCAAATAGGGCCTTAATTATTTAACCATAGTAGCATACCTTTTTCCCAATGAAGACCACAAATAAAGAATATAGTTGCTGGGTAACACTAGAATAAACTTAAAAAAATGGTCTATAGTTAGAATAGAAAAATCCCATTTATAATAAACAAATGGAGGAAAAGGAATTTGAGCATATACACCTCTATTTTTTTGACCAATTTTTCAATTGAATTTGTTGCTACAGATAATCAACCAAGAAGAAATCTCTCTCTCTCTCTCTCTCTCTCTATATATATATATATATATAAGAAAAGAAGAATCGAAATAGTAGATTGGGAGAAGGATGGTTGAAACGGTTCATTAATGATCACACCTTTATGGTAGAAATGTGTAATTGATGAGGAATGTTAAATGGGATATTGATGATGATGGTAGAGGCCTAAATTCTTGAGGTAGAGGGCAAGGAGATGAAACGAGTATTTGATGATGATGATGATGATGATGATGGGTAATGTATAATAAATGGGTATTTATTTATTATGATGGTGAAGGAGTCAATCAATGACAACGATTGATGGTTAAGGCAAAAAGCTAGGAGATGAGACAATAAAGGAAATTTGAGCTCTCTTTCATTTAGAGTTCATGTCTTTCAATTTTAGGTTTTCTTATTAGATGTCTATGCTTTTTAATAAGTATGACATACAAAATTAGATAAAATAATTACATTTTTATTTTTTTTCTCTTTTGATGTGATTTTTTTTTATAACCATCATTGAAATTTCCAATAATAATAACTACTAAACAAAAAAAAATGGGAACTACTATATTTTTTAAAAGCTAATTTGAAAAACAAAATAAAAAAATTGAAAATAAATGAAGTTAAACACACATTCAAAATAAAAATAAAAATGAAATAAATAAATAAATAAAGTTAAACACACATTAAAAATTAAAATAAAATAAAATTATATGTCTCCTTTTGAAACTTAATAAATAAAGTTTTCTTTATTGCATATTATTTCTAAGTGTGAAAATAAATGAGAATGATTGAAAGTTGCACTCTCCTGAATTCTTATATTTTTTTTTCTTTTTGTTTATTCTTTGTTAATTATTACCTTCTCTCCATAAGTTCTTATACTTTTGTTTGAAGGCCGGGTGGAGCATTTGGCGCGTATTAATTCGGACCACTGCCCGTTAATTCTTCATTCCTCCTCTTTCTCATATAATGGTCCGAAGCTTTTTCGGTTTCAGCAAATGTGGACCCTGCATGAGGGATTTCTGGACGTGATTAAACTTGCATGGAAGGCTTCTCATCAAAACCCCTTGGTTCGTTTAAGTTTGAACTTCAAATTGACGAGGGCGGCCCTTAAAGTTTGGAATGCTCAAACTTTTGGGAATGTCTTTGTTGAGTTAAATTCTTGGAAGGATAGAATAGAAGCTTATGATTCTATGCTTCAAACCAACTGGTCTCAGAGTGTTTCAGATTTATTTGATCAGGCTACTACGGAGTATAATAATCTTCTTAAGAGAGAGGAAGTATATTGGAAACAAAGTCTCGAGAGCATTGGCTAGCAGAGGGGGATAGCAATTGTAAATTCTTTCACGCATCTGTTAAAATGCGTAATTCCCCTCTTTGTTTGTCTGCAATTCGTCATGAAGATGGGAATAGCTTGGCGGAGCCCAATAAGTTTCATGAAGCTTCAATTAAGTTTTTTAAGGATTTATACTCTACTGCCCAGGTGACTATTTCTGACACTATCTTTGATTCTATCCCTCGTATTGTTACGGATATGGATAACGATATATTATTGGCTCTTTTCTCGTTGGAGGAAATCAAAGATGCTCTTTGGTCCATTCCCATTGATGGTGCAGCAGGTATAGATTCTCTATCTTCTAGCTTTTTCCAATTTTCCTGGGATATAGTAGGTAAAGATATTTGGGAAGCCGCTGATTATTTTCTTAAAGGAAACCCCCTTCCTACTGCTCTCTCTAGTACCTTACTGGTTCTTATTCCAAAGAAGTCTCAACTGTCTTCTCTCAAAGATTTTCGCCCGATCAGCTTATGTAATATTTGTTATAAAATCTTTTCAAAGGCTTTAGCTACCAGATTGGCATATATTCTGCCTAAGTTGATTTCTGTTCAGCAGCATGGTTTTGTGAAAGGTCGATCCATCACAGAAGCGATTAGGCTTGCCCAAGAGCTAGTCAAGGATTGGGTAAGGATATACGTGGGCGTAATATTATGCTCAAACTTGACATGGCCAAAGCTTATGATCGAATCGAGTGGAATTTCTTAAAAAATGTGCTTAATAGATTTGGTTTTAGCCTCGGATTTATTGCTGCCGCCTTTAGATATTTTGACTCGACTTATTTCTCCGTGGTGTTCCAAGGGGTATATAAGGGTTGGTTTCCTGCTTCTAGAGGACTTCGTCAGGGCGACCCTATTTCTCCTTTACTGTTTATCTTAGCTCAAAAGGTCCTCATTCGAAATATCCATCGATCCATAATAGATGGTCGGGTTCAATCTTTTGTTACTAAAAGACGTTGTCATCTGATTTCTCATTTGATGTTTGCAGATGATACCCTAATATTTTGTAACGGAAGTTCTCGCAGCATTAGAAACTTAATGAGGTGCTGGAAGAATATCAATTAGCATCGGGTCAACTTGTGAGTGCTCCAAAAAGTAATTTCTATATTCATCACAATTGTCCTAATGCTCGTTGACTGGCTATTAGTCTTTCCACAGGTTTTAGTCAAGGTATTTTTCCTTGTACCTACCTTGGAGTGCCCCTTACATATGGTCATCTTAAAGCAAACCACTTTGTTGGTCTTATTGAGAAAGTATCCAAGACAATTGATGGGTGGAAAGCTAAGCTCCTATCAAGTGGAGGTAAACTTGTTCTGCTAAAGCATGTTTTATCCTCATTTCCTCTGCATCTTTTGGCTTCCATTTGTGTTCATAACAGCATTCTAGCGGATATGGAATCCATGTTTGCGAATTTCTTTTGGGGGCACTCGGATTCAGGAAAGAAAAGGCATTGGGTGGCTTGGCAAAAAATCGGTCAAGATACCTCTTCAGGCGGTCTTGGTCTTCATAATCTGAAGGATATAAAGCTGGCTTTCTCTTTCAAGAGGATTTGGGCTCTTTCAAAAGGGAATTCTCTCTGGTGTGATTTTATGCGGTCCAAGTACACTAATAATCTACCTTTATCTCTGTGGACAGATTAGATTGGGAGATCCAAAATGTGGAAAGATATCCTGTTGGCTAAAAATACTTTTTTGCAGCTATCGAGATGGAAAGTTGGTAATGGCGAGCTAACTAGTTTTTGGCATGATGATTGGGGCCTTGGTATCCTTGCTAATGACCTACATTTTACCAACTTATTGTCTTTTGTCAAACTTTGCCTTCAGGATAAGGAATGGATTTCCCTAGACTTGGAAGATGCTGCTCAGGATTACTTGGAGGGCTTCCTCCCTTCATTGTCATCTGAATCTGATTCTCTAATTTGGCTTCCTAGCGATAATGGGATCTTTCCATCAAATCATCTTGGAGGGCTATTCATGGCGAAGTAATCCCAATTGATCATTATTCTAAGCTTTAGAGTCTCCACTCTCCTTTGAAGATTAAAATTTTCATGTGGTGGCTATTAAAAAATAAAATAACAGTTGATGTTTCTATCCAGAGAATGAGAGTGATTTTGGTCTCGGGTTGTCGATGCTGCCTCTTTCGTTCTAGTGAGAGCATCCAACATCTTTTTCTAGAGAGTGAGGTTTCTTCAAAAGTGTGGCGGACCTTTAGCTCCTTCTTTAATATTCCTTTTATCCCTCAACCCTTAATACACCGTATTAAGTTGTGGTGGAGTAGACTTAAAGAAAGTTCTCAATTTCATAATTAGGGGCATGATCCTTTCGTTGATTTATTGGGAGATATGGTTCAGTCGGAACAGTTCTATCCATGATAATAATCTCCATGTCTGATAAAATATTATCTCCAAAGTTAGGAAAGGGTTAGTACGCTGAGCCACTATTGGGTTGCCCGATCAAGCAGGTTATTCGTCGTCGACCACTGGTTTGCCGTTGGTCCGTCCGCCTGAGGGGTTTTTCAAGCTAATGTGGATGGATGCTTTGAAAAGGGGGACAATGACGTCTTCTTGTGGTGGGATTGTTCGCGACAGTACTAGAGCAGTTAGTTGGCTTTCTTGTGCCCCCTAACGGTTAGTTCGAGTTTCCTAGCTGAGTTTCACGGGTTGTTCTTGGGGATTCAGGAAGCTCTGTGTTTGGGCCAGCTCCCCTTGCTGGTGGAAAGTGATTCATTAGCTTTGGTTCATTCTATAAGGAAGGATAGTCCAGCCTGGTCGATTGCCCATCTTGGAACACAGTTCGATTCTGGTTTCTATCATTTCACATTCAGATTGCTCGTGTTTCATCGAGAATGTAACTTATTGCCGATAGTCTAGCTAATATTGTTTCGAAGATCCCTTTATTTTTTCCTATAGATAGCCCATTACCTCATGACATTCTTTCTACGTTCATGAGGATCAAAAGGGTTTTCACGTCTTAGATTGTAATTTTCCTGCTATTTCAATATAGAGTTCATTTAAAAAAAAAACAACTGATATATTATTGGGATTGTTGAACATATATTTAAGATTTATTTATTTATTTATTTATAATATTTGTTTTCAATTAATATTAGGGCGCGCACCAATAGGTCCCTTTTTCACAATTTCATGTACCAATCAACCCTATCTTTTGTTATGCACTGAGAGGTCCTTTGTGTTTTTTCATGACCATCCTGCCCTGTAAGTGTCCGGATTAGGCTATTTGTGTCCTTCCTGGGCTGTATTTAATGTTCGAGAATTGCATTCCACAAAACCTGGACGTTGACTGTTGCATGAAAATAACATGAAACTTGCCTATTTTTGTGATTTCTTTGGTTTTGTCCAAAAAATAACTTTTTTACATCATATTAATCAGAAAAAAAAAATCAGCGTTTAAAATGATGTGACTATTCGTGATTTTTGGACGAGTTGATATGAAGTTGTGTGGGTGTTACATTCAACATCCGAATGGTGGGTATGGAATGTAACATCCAAATACGTGTGTTTTGGACTGCACGGTTGACGTGTATCGCGAAGCACCAAATCATTCCCCCTACTACCTCTTTCAAATCCCGCGTACTTCTGTGAATAGGTGTGACTGTTTAGGTAGTGGCGCGTTTTCCATATACCAAGCATAAACCTTCCCATTATAATCCAAAACCCTAAAAACCCGTCGGCATTCCATATTTCCTCCCCGATTTCCATATCAAAACTCTAAAAACCTTCAATCTCTGAAAGACAATGGTGGCAACTCGCCGTAAGATGAGAACCGTAAACCCAAATACGGCTGCAACCGCAGTGAATCTCACCGACTCGGGTAGATTTTATCAATTTCTCAAATGTTTTGCCTTTTTGGTGTGTGTTTTATTATAATAAACATTGTATTACTTGTGTATTTGTTGTTTGAACCTAAAAAGTCGACATGCAAGTGAAAGAAACACTATAAAATTGCTTTTTTTCGATCTTATTTTTGTCGTGTTTATGGGTGTGTTTGTACTCGCCATCTGATTCGTCTTGTGTGTTTGTATGTAATTGTTACATTCAACCCCATGTCGCATTTTGACCCTGTATCAATCACTCTTTTTTCGATTCTGTGGGGTTCAATTTTGTCGTGTTTATGGTTATGTTTGTACTCGCCCTCTGACTCGTGTGTCTGTGTTGTATTATGTTCTGTGTTTGTGTGGAATGTAACGTTTGTTGAATGTAACACAAAACTCTTTTGGTAGAAATTTTTGAAGAACTTGGGTTAAATGTGTCATTTTTAATACATTGACTCAGTGAGAGTCCAGCGTGTGTTTTAAAAAATGTAGCATTATGAATGTTGCATAATGACTTATGTTGTCTGCGTAAAAGACACTCGATGCGTTTGAGTTGACTGTAACATATGTTGAATGTAATAAAATCTCTGTTTGTGGGATTTTTATTTAAAATTTGTTTGTCAACTTTTGTGAGTTAGCTGTATTTTTGTGTAAAATATTCTGTCAGTTAGTGTGTTGAATGTAACATTCATTCAAAATTTAATTGGTCTGTTTTTTTAGTGTAACATGATTTGACTGTGCTGTGTGCAACACGCCGTGTGTGTAGAATGGTAACATGTTCAATTTTGGTGTTACATTGTGTGCCCGATCCCCCCCTTGTGGGGGCTATGTTGATTGTTATATTTAACTTGGTTTGTGTTGAATGTTACATTCAAAACATTGATTCTCTATCTGTTAGTTTGTTGAATGTAACATTCATTATCGTTTCATTGTGTGTGTTTTTAGATGATGACGTTCCCGTAAGATCCACGCAGCGCATTGCGTCGCCCAGTGGGTTTCCCAACTCTATAGTGTCATCGTGTAGCTCTTCCGATTCAGACGCCATTGCTTCATCGCCGTCTATAATTTCAGAATCGCGTCCGTTGTGTGCCCCCATCACTAAATATTGGGCAAACCTATCGCAATTTTGCTCGCTTGTTTCCAACATTCGTCTGCGTGATCCACACCTTGAACTGTTGAAATGGACGCCCTTTTGGAACACAATGAGTGCTCTTTTTCAATAAAATTCGATGGATTTAGCTTTTAACAAAATCGATAGCTCGTGTGCAAATATCATACTTACATACCAACCGCACCAGAAGGCTTTCAGAATTGGCCTGAAGCCGGTGACTTTCACACCCGATGATGTGCAATTGATTTTTGGATTTACATCCGAAAAGAAACTGATACCAGCTCGGTATGCAAAGAAGACTGATAGCTCTTTTTTGTGCCGACGGGGTGTGAAGACCAATCGGATGAGTGTAGTTCAAATTAGGACTATGCTGGTCAGAATCATGGGGAGTGATGTTGAAGACAATGTTGAGGATGTCGTGCGGTTGCTCTGTTTGCATCTTATCGCGACGTGTTTTTTGCAAACAAGGGTCAATTGTGTAGTATTTCTGATATAAGGCTTGTTAAGGATTTGGGTGCCTTTTCATCCTATAATTGGGTTGATCATGTGTATTCCAACCTGATGTCTTCAATTGAAGCTGGATACCAGACATCGTCGTCTGTCATTGGATGCGTCCTCACGTTACAAGTTATATTTCTTTTTCATTTGTTTAAAACTAGAACTTTAGGTAATAAGTATTGTTCGTAACTTTTGTTATTTTGTTTTAAACTTTTTATATTTAATTCTGGCTGTGCGAGTACACTAAAATTCTCCGTGCTACTCTCGGGTAAAAGACATTTATACCACAATGGGAAAAGTGCAATATGTTGGAGCTGATGACTATTGCATCAGGGCTGCACCTGTCTGAAATTGATAGGGCTCGAGTATGTTACATTGTGTGTTGAATGTAACATCTATGTGTGTTGAATGTAACATCCATACTGTATGTTGATGAAAAATGGCATTGTTTCAGGTTGATGAAGGTCATTTAGTTGAGACAATAGCGGAAATACAAGTCGGTGTCGTATTGCCCGTCCATGGTGATACTGAGGAGTCGATGACAAGAAGTAAAGGAAAAAGCAAAAATTAGCTCATCAAGCAAGTTTCCATATTTTGATTTGGGGATATCACAGCCGTTTAATGAGGATGCCTCTGATTTTGGTGGTGGTTCACAAAATCTGAATGACCTTGTTGAGCAAAATCGTTAGTTGACAATCAAAGTTGAGGCATTGAGGGATTCTCGTAGGCGTCTAAGACTGAGGAAGTCGGCGAAGATTGCAAAACTACGTGAAAAAGTACAAGAGTTGAGGTGGACAGTACAACAATTGCAGGGGGGATCTTATGGAATCAGAGGTGGACTTAGTTACGCAGCAGGTGCACCATGAGACTAAAAAAACCAATCTTGAAGATCAATTGCTCTAGGTTGTTGTCCATTCTGTAACGCAGTCAGTCGAGGAGAAGAATAAGCATGAAGATAATATTGTTGGCATCTCTGAATTCTATCAAATGGAGCTAGCAGATAGGGATAACGTAATCATGCAGCAAGCTAAAGAAATTAAGCATCATGATGACTCGGTAATGGTCTAGCCGCCACGACACGTTTCACGATCGAAGAGCTGGCCGACAACGCCCAATTCGCTTGTAAAAAATAAAGAAACGTGTGAGAACGCGAAAGACAGGAGAGGACTCTGTTCATAAGTATACTGTCCCCGTAAAAAAACGTCGATTGAAGAAGAATGAAGAAAATCTTGTCAGGGATATGGTCGTTTACATTGGTGAGCCCCCCACGTCAACTGCAGTTGTTGTTGAGCCTCATGTGTTGCCTCCCAGAGATGGGGCTATCGTCTGTCTATTGCACCCTGCTGATTGGGAGAAGCTTGAGTTGATCCTACGCACAGCAGGGTCTTTGTAAGTATTTATTTTCTTTTGTTATTTTTGTTTAAGCTTCAAATTCAAACGTCCCCATATCTCATATTTTGAATGATCTGTAGTGCGTGCATATGGAGAGGTGAATTTATGGATGCTCATTTATCAGTGCGCGACGTTCTTGGTATATTATAGGAGGATCAGTTATCAAATTTTGTAAGTGCTTTCCAGAGTTTTCTGTGTATCAAGCATAGGTGTGCGTGTTACATTCCACATATATTGAATGTAACACGCTTGGGAAATGTTAACTGTGATTTGATCTCCTGTGTTGAATGTAACATCCTATGTGTTATGTGTAGGTTATTAATTCATATATGGAAATTATGTGGACTGAGCAGAATAGAGTTGTCACCCAGCTGCCGGATCTACCTAATTCGTCATTTTTTTATAAATAGTGCGTGTTGGGTGAGTCTAAAAAAAAACACCTATTTATCTCTTTTTCTATGGTGTACAACACATGCACTGTAACCCCATGAAAAATGCCCCAAATAATGTTTGTTCATTTTTTGCGTCTTTGCTACTGTGTCTGACAGACCTAGATCAACCAGAAAGTTGCTAATTGCCTTGCAAAATTTATCAATCGAAGCATAATAGATGCGTTTTCGTCCTCTGTCTGTTACATGCATTTTCCTTTACATCATAAAGGGGCGACAACTGATTCAGGGCATTGGACGATCCTCATGTATGATAAGAAAAAATCAACCTGGGATCATTATAATTCTATTGATTTGCGGCAATCGGGATCATTTGACCATTATTATGGGGATGCCAAAAAAGTTGTAAGATTTTTTTCAACACTTAATATCGTGTTTAGTTCAGCACCCATCGTCATTACGTTGTTTTCTTGTCCTCGCAGATTTCATACGTTACCAAGTTGCTTTAGACCACGGCTAAAGAATATAGGCTTAAACGTATTTAGGTTTCCAACGTGTCAGAAGTGCCTAATCAGGGTGGATCAGTGTAAGTGTCATTCGCTGTTCATGTATGATGTCGTTCTGTTTTGAAAAATGTACCACATGGTGCTGACTATCCCATCACGTTTTTATGTGTGTAGTGTTGACTGCGGTGTTGCTATGGTTTACGTAATGAAGCAGATTTACAATGTGCAAAAAATCAACGTTGATTTGGGGCCTGATGGATTTCGGATGGAACGAGCTGCACTGGTCCATGCGTTCCTCAATGATCCTCCCCACTCTTGGACTATGGACAATTGTTTATTTAGGGAACCTTAATTTACAGTGTATCCCGTACTTCCATATTAGTTGTCGTTTTGAATTTGTCGTGATATTTAGCCAGCATATGGATTTTTGTTTTTTTCCATTATGTTGCTGATTTTTTTTATTTTTTTGGGCTGCGTATTGCAGTATAACATTGATTACCATGAGTATTATTCCCGTCTTTAAAAATGTTGTTGAATGTGTCGAAAATATGAAGATAAATATGGTTTGGGTGTTACATTCAACTTTGTCATTTGGATGTTGAATGTAACATTGAGCACAGGTTGTGTTACATTCAACATGCAAAAAAAAATGTGAAAAAGCATTCTACTCGTTGGGTGTGGTTTTTTCTGATACATTTCAATACTACTAACACCCTCCCTCCCTCCTCACACACAAAAGCACGTGTTATATTGACATCTTAAAAATGAAAAAAAAAATGATGTAACATTCAACACACGTCCATGGTACATTAAAATCCCATCCTTTTGAGTGTTGAATGTAACATTCAACACATGTCGTGTTATATTGACATCTTAAAAATGAAAAAAAGGATGGTGTAACATTCAACACACATCCATGTTACATTCAAATCCCATCCTTGAGTGTTGAATGTAACATTCAACACATGTCGTGTTAAATTGACATCTTAAAAATGAAAAAAATGGATGGTGTAACATTCAACACACGTTCATGTTGCATTCAACCCTATCCTTTAATTGTTGAATGTAACATTCAACACATATGTGTCACATTCCCAAAATATGAATTATTTAGTGCATCATCAATTAACATAGTGTGAACCCCCCCCCCCCCAAATTCCATTCCATGCGTTGTTTTGTGTGATATTTTCTCCATCAAACATAAGCATTGTGAGATGTTGTATTGGTAATCGTGTGCATAGGCAATTATTTAGCACCGCCTAAGTCGTCCATTTCACGTCCTTCACTGATTGCTGGTGTTTGAAACGTCATGATGGAAAAACGTACACCTGTTACTTGTGTACTGCGCTGACGTTTCTTTTGCGTTAGGGAGCGAACCGTCTTGTACGTTTGGGTATCACATTCACCTCATTGTCCTCCCTTTATATCTCACTCGAATCCAAACGTCAACTAGTTCGCGCGTCTGGTTCCTCCCCCACGATTAGGGTCCTGTTTCGTGTTGCATGTTACTTCTTCGTTCAGTTCTGCGCAGATATAAGCCCCTTCAAACCCTACGCATACATCATAAGAGTTCTTTTCGAGTTCCTCATGTTGTTAATTGTGGATATTTGTTTTGTAAAAATGAATATTTTAATGCTTTTTAATTCTAATAGGATGGCCGGACAGCAGAACACCACCGACTTTGACAATTCGCTTGCAAAATGGGACGAGGACTCTAAAGTGTTGATGGAAATAGCACAGGGTTTGCGTTGGAAGTTCGGCAGTGCCCGCTACACGTACGCTTCGATGGCCAAGGACAACGAGGCCATGAAGCTTGAGATCCGACGACTCAATTTGCTCGTCTCTAGTCTGCGCGATGAGGTTGAGATGTTGAGGAGCCACCTTGGACCTGGTTATGTTGCACCAGCCCCAAGTGAGTCGTCGGTGCACATGGAGTAGTGAAGCCCATGGATGTGTTTTTTTTTTTTTTGTATCAAATTACACATTTTGATCTGTCCCTCCCTGTGTCTTTACATATAAACTAATGTCTCTGTTTTGATCGTCAAACATTATGTTTATCACCTGTTTGTACTCTGGACGTGTGTTACACATTGTTTTTTTTTTTTTGTTTTTTTTTTGGGAAAAAATGTTACGTTCAACATCGAATTTCCTAGGTTTTGAATGTTACATTCAACATTGACTGGTCTATTTTTTAATGTAACATGATTGGACTGTGCATGTGTGCAACACCCCCCCGTGTGTGTGGAATGATAACATTTTCTAATTGGTGTTACATTCAACACAAAATATATATATATATATATATATATATTGGTCATGATGTCACATTCACCGAGCACAAAGAAAAATAAAAACAATGGCAAGCAAAAACATACTATGTAAAACTGGTTCATCATATGGCTGTACAAAAAAGAATCCGTCTCTACGGTGGTGTTACATTCCATAGAATAGTCAATGTTGAATGTAACGTGCACGTATCAACTTATATAAAATCAACATACAATGTGTAGAGCAGATTCATCACGTGACAACTCATTCACATGAATTTGTCAAAAAATAGACAAAAATACACTGTGTGGAACATGTTCATCCTGTGGGTGTGGAAAAAAAAACGTCTCTACGCTGGTGTTACATTCAACAAATAGTACATGTTGAATGTAACGTGCACGTAACAGAACTTATTTATAGGCAACATATAAACGCATATAAATTGTGGATAATAAAACCAACCCCCAAATAAGAAAAAAAATGGTCGTTCCATTCATGTCCAATAAATCTACAAGGAAACATAGATTTTGTTTTAGTTTGAAAAAATAAAAATCAAATAAAAAATCAGAGTATTGAAAATCCCCCCCTATTTGAGTGGTACTTTGTAAGATTTCCTATTGTGTCTCGACATTTGACCACATCTTTCGTATCATCTTTCTTTTACCTCCTCCCGAGATGCAATCTGAACTTTCCTTGGTCTTCCCGGTTGTTTCCTTGATAATGGAGGTAGGATCATTGCTTCGCTTGCAACCGATATTGGTCGTTCCATTGTTAGTATTGAGTATATACCTCTAAAAAACGTCTCCCGATAAAAGCAGCTCCGAAAATAATCCTCTATGTATTTGAATGCTGGAAGTCCACTCTTGTTGATTGCTACAAAGGCATGTGCACATGGGAACCCTTTTATCTGCCATTGTCGGCACAAGCATGAACGTCTCTCAGTGTCAACTAAGATAGAGTGCGTTGAATGAACTTCAAACACTCCATTGCCTAATGAGCTGATGTTCTATGTTCGCCCTTCATTCACCAATTCCTATATTTTGTTCTCTCAGTAAGGCGTGATCTCCCCCTGTAACTTGTTTGCTTCATCCCTCATCTCTGCCATTAAGTTCATCCACTTTATCCTTATCTTGTCAATCAACAAGATTGCGAGTAGATGACGAAATTCGCGTATCCAAGAATTAAAACACTCAGCCAGGTTGGACGTCATTTCACCGTACCATTTTCCTCTGAAAAAAGCGTTACTATACTTCATAGCTGACAATTCATGGATGAATCTGCGCACGTTTGCGCCCCCTCATACATCATTTGATCGTAAAACATCTTGTACATTTCCGGCGTGTGTGCATATGCCAATCCGTTTAATTTTTGGATCATCATCTCCTTGAAAGTCGTTATTGTGCCAGTCATCGCAGCCCTCAAATTCATTTTCAAGTGATGCAGACAATATGCGTGGTGACACTGTGGGAACACATTCTGTACTCCTTGTAAAATTCCATTGTGTCTGTCGAAAATTAATGTTATCACTATGTCTGGATCGACAATCTTCTTAAGTTTTAATAAAAACCACGACCAATTATCGTCCTTTTTTGCATCAACAATGGCGAACGCAACTGGGAACATTCCTACATGTACCCATGCAACGCGAGCACACAAATAAATCATACAAATATACAAAATGAAAATCCAAAAATAATGTTGAATGTAACATTGTTACGTTTTGATAGCAAAAAAAAAAAAAAAGTAGCCATGTTGAATGTAACACTAATATGTTTGCAGCATTTTTTGTATACATAACTTGGTTTCCATCATTTTCTATTGTTGCTAGTAAGTTCCCCTTGTACCTACTAGTCAAAAAGGTATCATCGAGGAACAACAAAGGGCGACAAAAATGAAATCCGTGTATGTACGCTTGGAATGCAATGAAAATCCTTTTGAAATACTTTGTGTCCTCGTTGTATTCCAGTGTGACGTGACTGCCGGGGTTTGTCTCTTTGCATTTCTCAACATACCATCTTAATTGATCATATGACAACGAGTAATCACCGAATACGTTGTTCTTGGCTTTTTCTACCCCCATCCATGCATTTCGATATGATATCTCTAGTCCATATTGTTTTCTAAAATTGTCAACGACATCTACTGGGCGAGTTTTTGGATTTTCACGCACCTCGTCAGTCAGGCACGATGATATAACGTCTGAACTCAAATGTTTGTTTTTGGTTGTCCAAAATGCAACACCGCACGTGTGTTCATTTACTAGGCTGCGAATGTAGAATACACAATTTTCACTCCTCACGTGCCCATGCACAAACCACGGGCAGTTCCTTTCCTCTCATATTGTGCACGCGGCCGTGACACGTACCTTGTCATTTTTTAGGTACCAAAAATTAAACCCTATCTCTACAGCATATTTCTGCAACGCCATGCAAAATTTGCTCATCCCTTCTCTGAATTTTTGCCCCTCCTCCTGTATTTCATCAGCTCATTTTGATGATAGCAGCGTTTTGTCATTTGGGTTTTGTAACATGTTACCAAAGCTACCAATATAGTCCATTTCAGCTTCGCTATTATCACTGCTGCGATCGGTGACTGGGACTAATGCAGATGATGATGCCCCAATTGAACCGCTTGAATCACTCACCCGTCTTTCCACACATAATTCAATAAGTTCAATCTTCAATATGCCCGCTAGGAAAAAATTTTCTCAAAGTCATTTTGTCGTCCAACACACATTTCGGGTGTTCAAGGAGTGAATAGGATAACTCGATCTTCCCGCTGCTACAATCTGTCCATTTGTTCCCAATTTTTTGATGCAAACCATTAATATCGCAATCATCTCTCATCCTCAACACTGTTGTAATGTTCTCGTATTTGCACAAAAGTAGGATTGATGACGTCATCCTGTTTAAACAAAAACAAACGTGTTCCCCCGTCAGTGCACAAAAAATAGATCACTTATACCACGCAAACTATCATGTGTTGTTCATGTGGAATGTAACATCCTGTGTTTTTTTGTCCCTAAGGTGACATTGAATCCATTTGATGCGTGTATGTGGAATGTAACATATGTGCGCACTCTCCCCCCCTCCCACACGTGTGTCGTGTGTGTGTGTTGAACGTAC